>CM028379.1:156017934-156226229 GCA_013146195.2 Codonopsis lanceolata
GGGTTGCACAACTTTGTGGATGAAACAAATGATCAAAGATTATGGTTTACACAAGAATATATTAACCATGTATCGTGACAACACGAGTGCAATAAGCATAGCTAAGAATCCTGCTCAACACTCTAGAACCAAAGCACATAGACATAAGACACCATTTCATTAGAGACTAGTTGAACAAGGCATTGTTTGCATCAACATGTGGGAACGTAAAACCATTTGGTCGATATTTTCACAAAGAGTCTAGATTTTGAGAGATTCATAAATCTTAGAAAATCTCTCGGTATGTGTGCCATGTAATCCCTCACTTGTCAGTAAAAATAATAATAATAATAATAGGCATCTTGCATTGTTTTTGGGGCACACTAGTTTCACCTCAGATGCTTTAGTACCTTGTTTGATTGTCTTGGTTATACATTCAATATGTATTGTGATCTTGTAGCTCAAATTCTCCTCACCATCTCCCTAAGAAGTTGTATTGAAATTGAAATTTTTTTAACCACAAAGGAAAGAGCTACCTTTGAAATTTTTGGGATGCAAAGAATTTGTCAATGTACTTCATGGAGTTTAGACTTTCATGGGTTGATCTTGACTAAATTGACTCCCTTTAATTGAAAAAGTGTAAAAGCTACCTAACTGAAAAGAGCTACCTATGGACAAGGTCAGCATCTTTCTTTTGGAACCGTGAATCCTGATTTCATGGGTTGATCAATAAGTTAAGTCGCTACCCTTGGTAAATAGTGTGAAAGGTTCCTAGTGGTGTTTGCTGAATTAGCTTGAAATAAAGTAAAGTTATTCTCGTAGGGAAATAAAGTACCTATTATGATTATGGGAGTATATGTGTTTATTTGGTGAAGAAAAGATGAGAATTTGGACATAAAATCATTAATTTTGGCGAATGTGTTTTCCAATGCAAATACTACATTGGGAACTACATTCAGATGATCTAGACATATCACATGTGTGTGTTTGCATTTTTCATTTGTTTATTTCTTCTCGCACTTGTTAGCATGTTTTCTAGGTCATATAGTTGTTGAATATCACCACTTAAGTTTCGCTCTACTAATTAGTGCATGTTTGCTTCATTGTTCACAAAGTCAATATTTTATGTGGTTGTCTAATTCTTCATGAGGATCTGAACTGGTATTATTGACTGTGTTTGGCTAACTTGTGTGATTACAATTTTGGTTAAGTATGAATTGTGCATTCTTAAAAATTTTGATCAATTTTGTAGAATTCAAAATTTTTTGAAATCAGATATTGGTTGTTGGTTTACTTCATTGCATTCTCCATATATTTCTCATGATCATAACAACAGATTTTTATCATATTTCTATTGGAGGTTAGCATTTGATTTTTATCCAAATCTTTGAAATCTAATTTTCTGTTTTAAGTCTCCCCACCTTCTCTCACATTAATGACTCAACGGCTAATTGAGATTAGTGGAAATATTAGTGCTAATTTTGCAGAGAAACAGGTCACAACTCACAAAGGCTATCTCTCCCATATTTCGCGATCAATTCCGCATTTCTCTCATCTTCCGACTCGCTTTCTCTCTTCATCTCATTCTTTCTCCATCTAAGAATCTTCAATGGCCTCTTCCTCAATTCCTAACTCTTCAAGACGAATCACCGCTAATGTAGCCTTCAATGAAGCTACATCCAGCCCCCTTTCATCTCCAGAAAATCCAGCCACCGCAATGATAGTGGCTCAGTCTTTTCCCGAACCTCTGACTATAATCCTTCCAGGCGAAAAGGGTAATGCAATCGATGTAGACAATTCTGGGGATTTATCTAGATTCTCTCAATCGGTAACCCTAGCACCAGAATCAAAAGAGGCTTCGCAGGTATACCATCAAATTATGAGAACCCAAGTAGTACCGATGTACAAGCGCCCAAGAAGCACAAGATTGCCAAAGGTATTTTTGAAGAATCAAGGAAATTGAAAGCGACCCGTAAGATCGAAGACTTCATCCCGCCAACCGGCTTGACTCCTTCGCTCAAGAGCCCTCATCCCCACCAAGCTTCTCCAAAATTACTCCGCTTCAGCCGAACCGGATGATGATTATCCCATTCCTTCACCCCACATTGTATTCCCGGCAGATTCATCTCCACAACAAGGAAAAACCCCGGCTGTTGAAGTAACCTCCCCCTCTGCCTCAAATGTTGAAATTAATTCTGATGAAGAAGATACTCTGACTGAGTATCTTGTCAAGTCGAAGAAGGTATCCTCTTCCCCGCCGGTCCATCTCTACACCTTAAACTATACCCAGACAGCCATCGACTTCGATGACAGTTCTGATAAGAACTTTGAAAGCAAAGAGGCAACTCCTAATGCCAGTGAAGATTCAGAAGAAATACCTGTTCGTTTTACACGAAGTAGGCTTGCTGGTACCAATGTTGGAACCAATGCTGCAACATCCAAACGTTCTAAGTCAATGGGTACCCCTTTCTCTCTAAAGTTTGTCTCTAAACCTGCTTCACTTAGGTATAATACTTCTAAAAATATTGTAGATGAACGAAACATTTTGTCCTCTGAACTGCATGCATATAATCTTAACTCATTTTTCACTGATAGAGGATTACTGGACACTATTTCGTCAGCTACACCCTATTTTAGAGAGTTAATTTATGAATTTTATGCCAACATTAAGAAAAGAATTTGCTCCCCTTCTGATGCACGCTTTGAGAGAGTCTTTGTTAGAGGAAAGTGGTATAAATTTTCTCCTTCCATCATAAACTCTATTCTAAACACACCAGAATCTGGACCGTTTGAAATGGACATTGATCTGAATTCTTGTGTATTTGAGATGACTAGTGGCAAGTTGTCTAAATGGCCTGGTAAAGGCACTTCTCTTGGCACTCCCAACTCTCTTCACTTTATGCCTTCCTTCATAAAGTTTGTTGTGCTAACTGGTCTCCCACAACCAATTCCAATACCATTACTGAGGAACATGCTAAGGTTCTTTATCTTATTGGAACTCATGCCCCGTTTGATTTTGGATATTATGTTTTTCGAAAAATCTCTTCCATGGCTGAAACTGAGGGGGACAAAAGGTCTTTAATTTTTCCATCCCTGATTTATAAGATCCTAGTGTCTCAGGGCTACTCTCCTCTACCTTCCACAAGATTGTCACCTCTTCTTGAACCCCTTCACATTTCTGCCAAATTATTAAGGGGTGATAGGGTTGTTAATTTGCCTCTGATTCATGCTTATGTCCCTACAACTGCTGCTCATGGTCTTTCATAACAAACTGCCTCTCCTTCTATGCATGTTCCTCTTAATGTTTCATCCAATGTTACAACATCAGTCATGACTACTCATCCAACAGCCCCAATTTCTGTTGCCTTTGTAATTGCACAGCTGCAAATGGTTCAATCTCAGTTAGCTATTCTCACTGCACAATCTTCTCTTCTCACCACTTTAGCTGATCAGTACACAGCCTGGTTAGCTCTTAATTCTGGTCAAATAGGGGGTGAAGATGCAAGTGTTCCCAAGCCGCCGCTCTACTGCACTGATGCAAGTGTTCCGATCGATGCCGATTCTTTGGCTCAAAGAAAACGAATTTGTGTAATCTGTGGTTCTCACATTTTTCATGGTTGTCATTTTGAAATCTTGGGATGTTGTTTGTTCTGAACATTTACATTGCGCCCTGGTTTGTAATCTGTAACTATGAACAATGCTACAATGCTTATGGTTTGTTTATGTCTGGTTATTCATGATATCATGTTTAGGGGGTGTTTATCATCTCTAAATCTTTGCAAGAAATCTTTGACTATTTGTCTTGGTAACACTTGATTTGGATTTGACCAGAAATGCTCAACAAAGGGGGTGATTGTAAGGGTAAATAGGCAAGGCCTATTTTATCTTGTTTTCACCTTTCTTGGTCAATGAAGGTTTTTAAATTAGTTAATGTTTATTTAGGACTTAGAATTTTGTGTTAGATTTTGTTTAGCTAGTTTTGGTAGCAAAATCTTTCTAAAGATTTCGGCTATATTATTTTGGTAACTAAATCTTGGCAAGTATCTTAGTTATTCCAAGAATCTTGACTTTGATCATATTTGGTAAGATAATCTTGCAAGTTTTGGAAAGGTATTGATTTTACCTTTGAATAGCTAATCCCTTTCCTTGTAGAATTGTGTCTCTTAGCCGTGTCTTTGTAGGGATTGCCGCATATATAGTGATGGCTGGAATTCGAGCAGATGGCAGAGCTTGAGAGAGAAGAATCAAAGGCATAAGCTAAGGGCAGTATCATAAAAGTTCGTAAGCGTCTTCTCCTTCCAAATGAACAATGATCAGCTTCGATGTTACAACATCGGCAGCTACATTGAATTCTGAAAAACTGTTTTTTGTGCTTCGTGTTTCATGTGTTAGGAGGCTGTGTGTTTGTTTATTCCCACGTTTTGTTTAATTGTTTATGTGAGATTTTTTGTTCTACAAGATACCTGATCTTGTGAGAATTTTTGCTAGTAATTTCACTAAGTTTTTCGGTGTAAAACATTATTACTTTTAGTGAAATTTGTGTGGCCTTGAGGCTTGGTCTACAAGTATTAAACTTGTAGATTGTTTTTGATAAAAACTTTGACTTTATTCTTCTGTTCAGTGCTGTGACAAACTTTAAACTTCCGCTGTCATTCTTTGTTGTTTCATTGTGCTTGCCATTGTAGCTACATTCACAGCTACATTGGTAATCACATTGACCTCTATTGAGAATCTGTGTTTTCACGTTCTTTCAATATCCAACTACAACGTAAAAAAACCCAACAAACAAAAATAGATTAATAAAAAAAATAAGAAAAGGTTAATAAAATAAAATTTTACATAAATACGTACATAGAAAAAAATAAATAATATAAAATCATACCTCAGCATGAAAAAATTCCAAACTAAAAATAGTCGAGTTATCTCTATACGTGTAACCAAAGTTTTAATTTTCATTGAAACTTTGGTGGAAGGATATCTCGCACTAAACTTGAAAGTTAGCATCTCCAGCAATGTTTTGAGGGCAATATGTTGATTTTACTCAACGCCCAACACTACAAGAAAACAGAGCAATTGAAACGAAAAATTCTGTTGCAAAAAATGAAAATCCGTTACAATTAGACGATTGAAACGAAAAAAGTTTGTTGCAAATTCATTTTGGAAAACGCTCGTTGCAAATTTTGTGCAACCGTATTTATTCCATTGCATGATATTGCAATGAAAACCGAGCGTTGCAATTTCAAAATTTTCGGTTGCAAAACTGCTTCCCAAAGGCATTTCACGTCCGTTGCAAGTAGCAACTAATTTTTTCTGTTGCATTCTTGCAACATACTTTTCCATTGAGTTCATGCAACACTTTTCCGTTGCATTTTTGCAACAGACTTTTCCGTTGAAATCTTGCAACTGACTTTTTTGTTACAATGTTTATATATTTCTGGTATTAGTTCGTAATTGAATTTTTTTTAATTATTATTGCAACAAAAGATTTCGTTGCAAAATTTATATGATGAAATATTTGTTTTTACAAATAATTCATGGATATATATATAATGGATAATGAAATGTTCAATCAGGTAGAATATTTTATATATATATATATATATATATATATATATATATATATATATATATATATATATATATATATATATATCATTCAAAAGTCAATGTCAAAGTGTGAGATTACAAGGAAGTGTGGAGTAGGGTGTAAGTGGTTTGGTTTATGCCAAAACCACAAACCGAACCGCCTCCTAGTGGTTCCAAAAATCTTAAACCGAACCGAGTAAAACTTGGAACCAAACCGAACCGAACCACTCGGTTTGGTTTGGTTTGGTTCGGTTTTGTTGTTTATATAAATTATTTTTAATTAAATTAACCAACATTAAAAATAACAATAAAAATAATATTTTAATTTGGAATTAACATCAAAATTAGAAAATAATCTACTAACAACAAATTATCATAAATAAAACAATACAAATTCTAAAATAAACACAAACAATGGAAAAATAATAGTTCTCCAATAATCAAGATTTTGTTTGGTTTAGTGTCCGTATATATATATATATATATATATATATATATATATATATATATATATATATATGAATAAATCAAAGGTTCAAAACCGTTAATAAATGTAATATAATATATATTATATAATAAATAAATAAATAAAATATATAGGGTGGTTTGGTTTGGTTTGATACCAAATATCTGAACCGAACCGAACCGAACCGCGTGGTTTTCCAATTCTTGAAACCGAAACCGAACCGTCTTCGACCAAAACCGAACCAAACCGACTGGTTTGGGTTGGTTTGGTTCGGTTCGGTGGTTCCGATTTACACCCCTAGTGTGGAGGATGTTGAGAGCTTCCAAGTGACTAACAAATAGTATTGTCTAACTGTCAAACTAAATAAACGTTGGCAAATGACCGAATTTCCTCTTCCATTAGCTTGAAATCAGCTTTGATTTGCTTTATTTCCA
Organism: Codonopsis lanceolata; assembly: GCA_013146195.2. Lineage (NCBI taxonomy): Eukaryota > Viridiplantae > Streptophyta > Magnoliopsida > Asterales > Campanulaceae > Codonopsis > Codonopsis lanceolata. The sequence goes on from CM028379.1 coordinate 156,024,400, forward strand.
CAGCATTGTCAGCTTGTATTTGTTTTTAAATAACCTCCCTCATTTGTTCAATCTTATCTTCAAATTGTTGGATTTGTGTGAAATCCTCATTCACACTTGAATGTGAGGAATAACTTGTGCTGCTATTGCTACTCAAGATCTTCAGTCATGGGCTTTACAGTATCTTTCAACTATTACACTTCTAGAAAGTTCAAGTGCCAAACAGGAGTATAATTACAGTCAATATAGACATTCAGACATTCAGGGGAGGACATAAGTGTTGTGGTTAGGGGTCCATGGACTCTCTCATAGTAAAAAAACAATTTTAAAAAAATTACCCTTAGAAAAATGAAGGCGTATCACTTGGACCCCGCTCAAATTTTTCTCCCTTTCTTCCAAACCTAGGAAGATCAACAATGAATGTACACTAACATAAGTAAAAAAAATATTCATGCCTCACCTTACACATTTGTGAAGCTATGATCTACAAAAAGCATATACCACATATGATGGGGAAAGGTGGAGCTTGATGTCAAAGTATTAAAAAGATTGTATAGGTAACATAAACCAAGCTCAGAAGAAAACCTTCAATGAGTATTGACCAGCTGGTGCAACATAGGGTTATCTTCCTAATTGCATCAGGAGGTAGCGCAACATGATGCTGCATCAAACTGTTTTCAAAGATAGTCTGCAAGAAAATAAATAAAGTGAAGACAAAGATGAACCTTAAAAAATGAAAAACCATAAGATGTTTTTGTAAACATATATAAATAGAAATGATTTTCAACTTTCTTAAAACTTGGCCAGGATTTATTTCACTTACAGCATACAAATCTCCACCAGTTAGAAGATCTCTTTCACCTTCCATCAGAAGGTAATCCTGAATTAGTAAACATATAAAAGCAATTTCAGTATATATTAACCAAGTTAAACTAGTATAAGCTACAAAAAAAAGAAGGGAAATGATGATAAAGCTACCAATTTTTTAAGGCTGGAACTCCCACAGTATGTCCTTGTCAAGGGTTGGGACAGACATCCCCCGAGGAATGTAGACATCTTCAGATAGTTTCGCATTCCCCTTCCCACGTAGATCCTAGGCTGCCAAAATCAGGCAACAAACTAAAAAGATGATTAGAAATAAATCAGGTCCCTAAATTACGAACTGCTGAAAGCAATACTTCAAACTACTAAGACAAGATTAAGACAATTCACAAATAAATCAGAAACGATGTAGGTATTCCACATAGTAAAATGAAGATCTACATGGAAGACACTTTGAGTTTTTAGTATAAACTTCAAATTGAAAAGAACTACAAACATAAGGAAACTAGTGCTGCCCTTGGTATGGCTTTTAACCTGATTCACACCGATCAATGGGAAAAAAACCAAGATGAACTTTGTCTAGATTAGGGTCTATTAAACGAATTCTTTTTTTGCCATAAGACCATAAAAAACGTTCAAACTAATTTTCGGTTTTATTTTTCCACAAACAATGACCAATATCAGTTCGAACTTGCTAAAATCCAAATATTTGCATAAGATAGTAAAAACTGAAACTAACAAGACCAGTGCAAATAAGCAGTGAACAAGTTTCTTATCTCAACTGGACTATGTCCCAATTAGGATCATTACGAATTCTTTTTCCCCATTAGAACGAGGCAAAGTCAAACACTGAAACTGGTCAAAGATGTGAGGATTAGAATTTGGATGCATACGCAAAATAATATATAAAATCATCACCACTTCAACAATCTATTGTTGTATCAACAGTAAAGAACCAAATTAAAACAGCCAATTCCTAACTCCCAAACAATTAAACACTCTAACTGATTTCATTTCTATAAATTCAACAAAAGAAGGGAAAAACCCCTTAAATATTTGATGGACTTAGAGATGAACTTACATGAGTGAGAGAAATTGATTTCGTTTCTACGCTCTCAACATCAATCACCAAAAGAGAGAAGGATTCTTCCCTTTACAAAGTTGTAGATCAAGAGAAGAAGACCTTGTTCAGAGGAGAGAGAAAGAGTAGAGCTTGGTTGACCGAACTCAAGTTAGAGAAGCTTCAAACCTGAGAGTGAGTATGAGTTTAGATGTGGTGTGATATGGCTGCCGGAGGAAACGATGGGTTTTGAGAAAAGAAGGTCGGAGAGGACAGAGGTCGTGGAGTCGTAGAAGAGCAAGAGAAAGAAAGAAGGGTCGAAATCTCATTGGGGGTTTCTTTAATTCAGTCTCGGTTAGGTTTTTCAATTGCAAAGTAAATACAATAGCGCATAGTTCAGCCAGCTATTGCTATTTTTTTAAAAAAATCTTAAAATGTTGCAAAAATTGTTGCAAGTTTAGGCGCCATTCTTCCCTCCGTTTTTTTCCCACAAAAAGGACACGGCTGAAATGGGTTTCCTAGACAAATACACTGCACATTTTTCACATAGCAACTAAATTCAATTATGTTGCAATATTCTGTTGCATTTTCCATGTTTTCTTGTAGTGCAAAGATGGATTAATTTTTGGAAGGAATTTGTGAAGATTATTGAGAGGAAGAGAACGTATGCGAATGAATCAAGATTCATTTCTGTTAATTGTGTTTACAAAGTAATTACAGAAGATATATGTAATCCAGCAGCTAAGCAACTAACTCTAACAAACTGTTCAACAAAATTACAAATGAACCCCTCTATACATAGAAAAAATACAGTAATGCCCTTTGTTATCTCCATACAATTGTGTTGCGGTTTGTCACTGTAGAAAACAATCTCTGCAAATCACCTTTCATGGTTGTGAACTTCCTAACATGATTAATCTGATAATCATTAGCTTGTGCTATATATTTAATACCCCCTCCACAAGAGGAAAGTGGAATAAAATTGAGCACTTTCAACTTGGACAAAAGAAAGCAATGGAAAACCTTTCCCAAGGATTTGGTGAAGATGTCAGCTAACCGGAATTTGGAAGGAAGATATTGAGGTTGAATGAAGCCTTGTTGAACCTTCTCCCGAACAAAATAACAATCCAGTTCAATGTGCTTTGTACGAGCACGATAGACGGGATTGGAAGCTATGGCAATTGCTGCAAAACTATTGTAAAATACACTGATAGGAAGTTGCAAAGGAACATGCAAATCATGCAGTAAAGCCTGAAGCCAAATAACTTCACTAGTAACTGTGGCCAATGCCCTATACTCTACCTCTGCTGAAGACCTAGCAGTCATTGGCTGCTTCTTAGACAACCAAGATAAGAAAGAGTCACCCAACATTAAGCAGTAACCAGAAACAAACTTCCTATCATTGGGATCACCTGCCCAGTCACTGTCACAATATGCTTTGAGAATGAAAGAATTACTTGAAGAAAGAAGAAGGCCTTGACCTGGGCATGCCTTAATGTATCTAAAGACCCTGAAAAGAGCCTGCAAATGAGAGGAGTAAGGAGAGTGAACAAACTGGCTCAAAACATGAGCTGTATATGCTATGTTTGGTCTGGTTACAGTTAAGTAAAACAGCTTCCCAACAAGTTGCCTATAGAAAGTAGGATCCTTAAGAGGTTCTCCCTTGGTAGCCAACAACTTGTCATTGGAGTCCAGAGGTATTGTCAAAGGCTTTGCATTAGTAAGACCTGCTGTGGCAATTAAATCCAAGGCATATTTTCTTTGGCTTAAATGGAAACTCTGAGAAGATCTGGTAACTTCAATACCCAAATAGTATTTGATCAAGCCAAGATTTTTAATACTAAACTGAGTATCTAGGTAAGACTTGAGTGAATCAATCACAGTGGAATCAGTCCCAGTCACTATAATGTTATCCACATACACTAAAATAGCAGTGAATGAACTATCAGTCTCCATGGTGAACATGGAGTAATCTGTATGTGATTGAACATAACCAAGGTGAACCAAGGACTCAGTTAACTTGGCAAACCACTGCCTTGAAGCCTGTTTCAAACCATATATGGATTTCTGCAATTTACACACTAAACCATAATCTTGGCCCTTGGAATAACCCTGTGGAACAGCCATGTAGACTTCCTCTGTCAAATCCCCATGAAGGAAGGCATTGTTTACATCAAGTTGGTGAACATCCCACCCTTTTGCAGCAACAACAGCAAGAAGAGATCTAACAGAAACCATTTTGGCTACAGGGGAGAAAGTTTCATGGTAGTCTATGCCTTCAGACTGGGTGTACCCCTTGGCTACTAACCTGGCCTTGTATCTTTCAACAGTCCCATTAGCATGATATTTCACCTTGTAAACCCATTTATATCCTACAACCTTTTTGCCAGCAGGTAGAGGAACAAGAGTCCAAATATGATTGTCCTCTAAAGCTGTTAATTCTTTATGCATGGCATCTATCCAACATTGAATTTTGATTGCTTGGGCATAAGAACTAGGTTCAATCTGAGCATCTAATGTATTGATAAAATGAACATGAGTAGAATCAAATTGATCATAGCTAATGAAATGATTAATGGAATGCTTAGACTTGTTCATAGAGGGTTGAACAAAATCCTTGAGTTTCACAAAGGAACCATAGTTCTATGAGATCTCCTGAGAGGAAGGCTGGAAAGAACATTGGGAGAAGAGGTATGGTCAAAAGAGGAATCAAAAGTGGATGAATGAGGTGCAGGGGAAGATGATGTTGGAATGAATGTTGGTGCAACAGGAGAAGATGCATGCTGTAAGTTAGGAACATGATCATCAACAGGCCAAGGTAAGGGAGATTGAGCAGAATCAGAAGATGTAAAGCGTTGTGAAGAGGTAGATGCAGACATGGGAAAAACATGTTCATGGAATTTGACATGTCTACTAACAAAATCTTTTTAGTCTGAATATTATACAGAATGTAACCCTTGCTATTAGGAGGATAACCAAGGAATATGGAAGGAATGGCTCTAGAATCAAACTTATCAAGATCATGTGTGGAAGCAAAGCATAAGCATCCAAAAGTCTTAAGATAAGAGTAATCTACTTTGGTTTGAGAAATGATTTCATAAGGGATTTTAAAATCTGTGGCACTAGAAGGAAGTCTATTGATAAGGTGGGTGGCAGTAAGTAAACAATGTCCCCAGAACTGCTTTGGGAGGGAGGCTTGAAATCTTAATGCCCTAGCCATTTCAAGGAGTTACCTATGTTTCTTTTCAACAACCCCATTTTGTTGTGGTGTATAAGGACAAGAAGACTGATGAGTGATACCTAAACTAGCAAGAAATGAAGTGAATTCTAGGTTGAAGAATTCTGATCCATGATCAGTCCTAATGTTCTGGATTGTAGTCTTGAAATGATTTTGAACAAAAGCATTAAAATCAACAAAAGTTTTCATGACATGTTGTTTGGTAGACAATAAGAAAGTCCAAACACATCTAGAAAAGTCATCAACAATGGTAAGGAAATATTTGCACCCATTCATAGTAGAAACTCTATATGGGCCCCACAGATCACAATGCAATAACTCAAAACAGTGTGAAGTTTGAGTAATGCTAACAGGAAAAGGTAATTTGTGTTGTTTAGCAAGAGGACAAATGTTACATAATTTTATACATTCATGATTTGTTTTTGAATTGAACACATGAGACAACTGAGGTATTCTCTTCATATTACAAAGAGAGGAATGTCCTAATCTATTATGCCAAGTGACAGATGATGAAGTGTGAGAAACTCCACCAACTTGGTCAATGAATTGAGAGGGATCAGACTGGGAATTGTCACTAGTGCCTTGTAAGATGAATAACCTTCCATGTAGATCACCAGCTGTAATGGTGTTCTCCCATTGATCCTGGAAAGTACATTGATTCTTAGTGAATGTCACTGTGTGGTTTGAATGACTAAGGATTTTAGGGATGGAAAGAAGATTAAAATTGAAAAGTGGGGACATATAAGACATCATGGAGAGTTAAAATGGGAGAAACAACCACTGATCCCTTTTTAGTGACTGTGGCTTGTTGCCCATTTGGAAGGGAAAGAACAATGGGCTTATGCAGATCAACAACAGAATGCATTAGTGGAAAAGAAACACAAACATGATCAGTTGCTCCTGAATCTATTACCCAAGCATTCATGCTGTGAACAGATGCCACAAAACCATCATAACAACAAGTGAGAACATTCAAACTTAGGTCATTCATACCTAAAGACTGAAGATCAAAATTGGAAGTAAAGGCAGCAACAAGATGATCTTCTGGGCTATCCTTCCCTTTCATCATATTTAGCACTTGACTTAGCTGAGTTTTTAATTGCTCAATGTCATTCAGAGTTTCATTGTCATCTATATATTTTCTCTGCACCTGCATCACCTTAGGTTGTCCAGGATGTGGTTTGTTCCCTTCTCCCTTAACCTGCTTATGGTTATTAAGAGAGTATGTTGGATGTCCAACAGGAAGTCCATGAAGTTTGAAACACTCAGCTTTGGTATGTCCCTCTTTGTTGCAGTAGTTACAGTAGATCCCTTTCTTGAATGGGGCCCTAATGTAACCAAGCTTAGTCATATTTCCATAAGATTTATTGAGATTTGAATTAGGAGATTTATGTTCAAAGTCATTATAATTCTTAGTGACATTGACTGCAATTCCACTATATTCAAAAACATAACCAATCCTTAAGGATTCTTCCTGTTTAACCATGTAATAAGCTTCTCCAATACTAGGCAGTGGTTTCATCCTAAGGATTTGACCCCTTATGTTAGGCAAACTGTCATGAAGGCCCATAAGAAATTGCATCAATTTCTTTCTTTGTTCTCTCAGTTCTTGTGCTTTAACAGCTCCACACCCACAGTTATTGAATGAACAAGCTGTAACTGTGTCTAAGGTTGTACTCTCATCCCATTAACCCTTCATTTTATGGTAATAGGCCTCTACAGATCCTTCTCGTTGTTCTAATCTATGTAGGTCTTTTTCTAACTGGAACACCCTATGACCATCAATGTTGGAATACCTCTCCTTCAATTTGTTCCTAACCACATATGCAGATGACACAAACCTTAAGCTATTACTTATTTCCTCATAAACTACATTGAATATCCAAGAAATGACCATGTCATTTGCCCTGGCCCATAGTGGATATAATGCAGAATTGGTCTCAGGAATAAGGAATGTGCCATTAATAAGAGCAGATTTATTTTTCGCCGATAAAGAAATTTGTAATGATCTGGACCATGCGCTGTAATTATCATTACCAGAAAGTTTAGTGGAGATCAGAATTAGACATGGATGATCATTATTGTGTATGAAAAGTGGATGCATGTTGGAGTCAATGGAAATCTCCATTGAAGTGCTTACTCGAAGTTCCCTGACTCTCGCATCAGCTTCATTCGATTCGTCTGTTCTCCATTGTTCTCATTCGCCATTGGTTTCTTCGTGATTTGAGAAAATCCTAAAATTCGAATTGGTTCCTCAAGATTGATAGATTGAATCCAAACTCAAAAATTTGAAAGAAACTGAGAAATCAAGGAAATTATCCATGGTTTGAACTAAAACGATCGAAGGAAACAGATCGCTAATGTGGATCGTGGGCTCTGATACCATATGAAGATTATTGAGAGGAAGATAACGTATGCGAATGAATCAAGATTCATTTCTGTTAATTGTGTTTACAGAGTAATTACAGAAGATATATGTAATCCAGCAGCTAAGCAACTAACTCTAACAAACTGTTTAACAAAATTACAAATGAACCCCTCTATACATAGAAAAAATATAGTAATGCCCTTTGTTATCTCCATACAATTGTGTTGCGTTTTGTCACTGCAGAAAATAATCTCTGCAAATCACCCTTCATGGTTGTGAACTTCCTAACATGATTAACCTGATAATCATTAGCTTGTGCTATATATTCAATAGAATTCAACCGTTATATTGGGTGCATCATTTGGGTTTTAAGGCTGATGAATGATTGGATGTACAATGCTACTTACCATATAACTTGCAGGCATAACAAAAAAAGTATATATTTTGTATCTTCAAATACATTTGCTATATTGATTACAACTATTTACATTCCAATTAAATGGATCCTTACAATGATCCGGTTAAATAAGTACATACTCCCATTAATGCAAAATTTGAGTATCAATTTTCAAAGAAAAATAGCCTCATATATAAAATAGAAGCAATTCCCATTTTGGAAAGTACATTTTAGCGAAAACTTTCGAAAAATGGACACCTCTCCTTTTATATATACCCCATCTGTTTTCAAATTATCGTCCACATTTATTTTTTGTCTGTTATTAAATAATTATCTTTTTTCAAAACTTTCTTTTTTAAGAATTTTTTTATCACTTTACTTTTACTTTTTATATCTACTTTAATTAAGACCATATACTCATGGACATTAAAAAAATTACACATTTCACCAATATTTATAATACAGTCAATTATTTTTTTTAAACGGTGTGCCAGATTAAAATAGACAATATTTTGAAAACAGAGGAAGTATCCTTCCCAAAATTATTGTCTGTTTGATCCGGCATACAGATTAAGAAAAAACAATTGACTTGATTATAAATATTATAATAATATATGGTTTTTTTAAAATCCATAAATATGTGGCCTAAAATTAAAATAAGAAGAAAAAATAAGAGTAAAACGATTAAAGTTATGTTTTAAAAGAAAATTTCAAACAAAATAATTATTTTATAAGAGACGAAAAAGAAAAAGAAAAAATAATTTTGAGGTGAATGAAGTAACGTATATAGGTATATAGGTATATAGATATATAGATATCAAAGTTATTAGAATGCAACTTTGAAACACGTGCTTGCCCAAACTATTCTTTATATATAGATTAGTCTAAAAAAACAGTCATAAATATAATCAGAGTTTACGAAAGGTTCTTTGTCTTTGCTGGGGGGCTGGACAATGGACATGCAAGTTGCTTTGACAATTCATTACTTCATCAATATAAAGTTTGTGGGGACAAAATCAATTTGTCTAAAGTGCTTCTACTTATTGTGACCATTAATTAATTAATTAATTCATGAACTTTTCTGTGCTGCTTTTATCTGTGGACCACATCACTATGTGCGGTACAGATTAATATAAAAATTTGATACTTATTAATTATTATTTATATGTATCAAATAATAATCTCTAATTATAAGTATCAAAATTTAATATAATGTAAATTTTGAAAAAAAATATATCTAACACACATTATAATATAAAAATAAAAATAAAATATTAATATACAATAATTTACCAATACATATTATGACATAAATATATGTTTAAAATGAAGGATATTAAAATTAGGTGTGATAATAAGTGAGATATCAAATCTGATACATTTTACTTTAATTATTGAAGAGCTTAATACTCTTACTTAAGTATCAAAATTTGGTTTTAACTCCTATCATTAGACTTGCTCTAAATTAAAATACTTGGCTAAATATTTACTCTCTCTGTTTCAAAATAAGTGTCGATTTAGTAATTCGCATACAGATTAAGAAAACTTATAAAAAGACTGATATTTCCTTATTTAAATTCATTTAATGTAGTTAAGTTGCATTAGCATTTTCTCTTAACAATCATATCTCTAACATCATTTAATTTAAAAGTAATAAATAAGGACATTTTGACAAAATATGAACAAATATTTCTTGAAATCCTATAATAACGCTTATTTTGAAATGAATTTTTTTTAAACTAAAACCACACTTATTTTGAAACAAATAAAGTACTAGACTGTCAACGGTAATTTTCATTTTCTTTTACTTAAACATCAACCTAGTCTAAAATAAAATTACATAAAATATATCTAAACATAATACGGACTATCTAAAAATAAACTTACTGGTCAAATAAAGTACCCCCATCCCTAAATGATGTTTATTTTAAAGCATTTTAATAATATAATACATATACGTTATCTTAAAAAAAAGTACATATACATTTAATATCCTCATGTCCATAAACAACATTAAAATTTTATAATAACACATCATAAGTGTGTAGATTAAATCAGTAAACTTATATATTAAATAAAAAAGATACTCTCTTCGTTCCTACATAATTATCTTGTTTGACCCGATAAATCATTTAAGAAAAAATAATTGATTGTATTATAAATATTGATGTAATATATAGTTTTCTTTTTATGTTCTTATATATATAGTCATAATTAAAGTATGAACAACGAGTAAGGATAAAATCGTAAAAATATTTTTATTTAAAAAAAGGGTTTGTAAGCAAAATAATTACTTTAAAATGAATAAAATATAAAATAAGGGCAATTATTTAGAGATGGGAGTACTTAACTACTTATTTATAGAAAAGAAATTTTGAAAGTAGCTCACTTGTAAAGTATGGTGGATACGTGTAACCCACCAATCAGCACGTTATGCAAGCAATAAAATACAAAGCATGTGACTAAAGGAGGCTTGAATGTACTCCTTATTTCTTAACTAGTACCCCTTTTATTACTTGGAAAGAGTTATTACCCGCCACAAGTGATTTATACTACTTTTAGATATTTTTTAATGAGTGTATTTTTAAAAAGTATGTCCGTAATTTCTAAAATATTTACTTTTCATATTTAATATTAATATATTAATTATATTAAATGTATCATAATTATGATCAATTCTTATCCTAATTATATATTCCCTTTGTTCTAGACATAGAATCGATTATACTATTTTGAAATGTTTTACTTTAAAAGTCCACCTTAATAAAATATACTTATAATTCCTATAAAATTTCATCTTTATCATTCGCTTGTGTTGTAAACACATTGCTTGTTTTTAAGTATTTTTTATAATTATGATCAACTCCAATGTAATTAATATATCTCCTTAATAATAAAACTTTTCAAACGTGGACTTTGTGTTGAAAAGAGGAGTATCTTTTAATTAATAGATTTTTCAAATATTGATTATTTAAAATTGGGCAAGTAAATATTGAATTATAAAAGAATAAATTTTATTATTTTTATGCCTTCTTTTATCATGACTGGTTATTTAAAAGTTTTCTGAGTATGTTGTCTAATTTTTAAATAGGAACTTGGAAAGATTGGACCTAAGATGAACTTGAGGGTGGGAAGGGGATCGACTTGATACGTGCTCCTAATGCTCACACTACGTACGTTTATGAGTTATGAGTCTCTCTCTTGTATGTGCATGGGATGGGGCCTGGGGGTACAATTTGGGAAGAAGACCTTTAAGCCACAACTTTAATGTTAATGCCTTTTACATTGGATCCAATAAGATCTCCAAATTCCAACAAGCGGCCAACGCATCGATCCCCACTCACCAGTCACCCCTCACATTGTCACAACTCACACACACACACACCCACACATTCTGTTAATCAATTGATTGAAAGAAAGAAAGCAAAGTAAAAGGGGGTTCGTGTTCGTCCCATTAACCAAATCCTATTGCTTTCTCTTGTGGGTTGTCAACAAATTCGATCTTGACCTAAGTACTCGTGTCGTGGCTTGTCCGGTTTCATGAAAGCTTTTTATTTTTCAAACTTGCCTTTTTTTTTTCTTTTTCATTTCTCGGTAGGTCATGGCTGCTAAGTAATTAGTACATGCCCTAAATTCTGCTTATACTTGTTTGGTTTACTAAAAGTGACTCACAACTTAGAAGCATTACAAATGACTTTACCTAATTGCTTAAAGACTTTTTCTGATATTATATTAATAGTATAAAGTTGCTCTTTTGCCACAACTGAATGCCTTTCGTTTAGGGTTAGTAAAAGTCACAATTATGTTGTGCTTGTGTAGCCCACCGGCAACGGGTTTCGGGCTCGTATAGTTAAAAAATGAATTTGGAAGCAAGTGATTCAACTAAACTTATGGAGTAATTACAAGTGTTACGGGAGGACGACTATTCTTCTATTGAGACTCTTGTTTCATATGTTAGGCAACTATATCTTGTTCTTTCACGTCTTGTAATTCCTCTTTTAGTTACAACTAGTGATGCATCCATGTGTTGCACAGATTGTACATATGTATAAAATTATATACTAAATTAAAGTTGAATAATATGTAATTCTTTTTTTTAATATGAACAAAATAAACAATAAAATTAAATATAGAAAATCCTGTAAATTTTAAAAAAATAATATAAATTTTGGAATACTTTTTATATATAATAATTTTTGTTCAACATGTACGACTATTGCTATTATAAATATCACATAGTAACTCTAGATAAAGCTACATATAACTGATGATAACCAAAAACATGTTCTCAAATAAAGTCTTATATTAGACAATGACTTACCATGATTTTTATTCATAAACATTGCGTAAGACATAATCAACAAAAAAATGTTTTATCTGGAATTTGAAAGAAATTTTAGGATCAAATAGTATCAGTGGCATTCTTTAAATCAAAAGAGTACCACCAGAATTGTCATTTGAAAGAACTCAACCTTCTAAAATATGGTTTCTCAGCCTTATAACAATTAATCTCGTGTCATTGCATAACTCAAGTGAATAGACCATGTTACGAAACAATATTATCTGAGTTCCAACATTCAAATTTAACTCACAATTTGAGATTTCAGAATATGTAATTCAATTGAAATATTCACGAGTATGTATCGTTCAAATTTAAGTCACAGTTTGAGATTTCAGAATATGTATTGTTCATTGATGTGATGTAGTTAAAAAAAATTGCATCTTAATTTTTATATGACTATTTAATTGAAACCACAAAAAAAAACATGTATCTCTTTCAATAACATAACTTATATATTACATTTCAATTTTCAATTACATAAAGAATTAACAAAAAAAAAAGAAGAGAAAATGTCACTCTAATTTGAACATGACATAAAGTTCTTGATATTCTTATTTATTTGTAATAGACCATCATAAAATGTATTTTTTTTCGTTTAGTTTATTGAGTTTTGTTTTCTTTTCAGTTGTGTAGTGTGCATTCATCTGATAATTACAAAATCTCAAGCATATATCAATTCATTTGCATACTGTCGCTTCATACATTGAATAAGTTCCATACTGACACCGTGCCATAAGCACGGACACAAAATCTAATGATAATTTAAACTAAGACGGATTCAAACTAAAAACCAAACAAAGTCAGACCCATGAGTATTTTTTATTTGTTTTTTGTTTTAAATATTATAGAACTGTATTTTGAAGATCTATTAAAAACAATCGTAAGTATTTTTATTTACCTATTTTTAATTTATAATAATAATAAGATATTTAATATTTTTTTTAACTAAATACCATTGTTACGAATTATTTTTATATATTGATTTTGTTTGTAATTAGTTATATACACATGGACTCTGTCTGACTTATGAATAGCTTGCCTAGAAATTTGATTTCTACTTTATTTTTGTGTAATATTTAATAGTTATATGACTTTGGTATGTAATTAGTTATATGTCATTTATATCATTTTCGAATTTAATTCTTCAAATATAAAAAAAGTACACTCAATTGAAATAGTTTCTGTCAACATCATTAAATGACATTTCTCAAATTCAATTTCAATTTTTTTGACATAAATAGAATATAAGTGATTCCATGTTTGAAAAGTGAGTTTTGGCGGAAATTTCTAAAAATATATGCACTTCTATTTTTATATACTACAACACAACCGTGTGATGCACGGTTCAATATTGATATAAATAAAATAATTAAAATTTTAATGATAACCATATAACCGAATAATTATATGAAAAATCACGAGTTCAATATGCATATAAAACAGATTATAGAAAATTATGTTAATAAAAATAATAACTTTTAAAACATATCTTTAGATTGATATCGAAGTTACATGTCCTTGACCAAAACAGTTTATTTTATACAATAAAAATTGAAGTTAATCATAGAAAATTATAATCAAAGCACTTGTGCGATGCACGAAGCCTATATTCATATCAAAACAATAATTAAAACTTTAGGACTAATAAAATACACAAATGCTTGCAACACAAAGATTTATGAGTTCGATGTGTAGAATTGAATATCATAATTTTGTAATATTAATATTAAGATTATTTTGTTTGACTCTCATGTAGAATTCAATTAAAAATCTAAACGTATAAGCAAATTAATAGAAATGAAAAAATTAATGAAAATCAAGAGTCTTTAGGTTTAAAAATGTTTTACCTTTGGAGAAAAGAAATCAATTTATAGAATAAAAATATTAAAAATTTCAGTTCAATTCCAATTTAATATTTTTTCTAGATATAAACATTTAAATTTACATTGAAGTCCACAATTCCAATTCTAAACAATGGAATTGAGGTTCACTTTCTCTTATTCTCTACTCTGAAGTCTCAACAAAATTTAAATTCAATACTGTGTTTCCCGTATTAAAAAATGATATTAATATATATATATATATATATATATATATATATATATATATATATATATATATATATATATATATAAGTTACAATATTAATGTTAAAAAATTTGATAGCGCATATAATATGAGACGAATGACAAATTGTTTGTGATATACTAACATGTTTTATCATAAAATCTTAAAAACTACACTTTTCAAAATTGGTAATTTTTACAAAATAATTCAAGTATTATGGTTCAATTTAAAAATCAGACATAAAGAAAAAAATATTAAAAAAGTATATAACCAAGGAAAATAAAATGTAGGAGATGGGTCAAGGAAAATGAATCAAACATTCAAACGATCGATGGATAGACATCGGAAAATTTGGTTTAAATCGTGCTATGGATAACTTTTGGACCGCGACCCAGTAAACACTCATAAAATCACGTTGTTTTAGTTGATGTATATAAACGAAAAGAAAACACTTTTATCCTAGTTTCATCATACATTGCAAAAAAAATTTACACATTTTTTGAAGCGATGGCCAACCCCAAGGTTACCACCTAAAGAAAGTCCGACAATGGAAGCTATGACCACCGACTTACCGGAAACTTGTTGGTATGTTCATGTTTCCAAAAATATTTCAAAAACTTTGTTTAACTTCAAAACTCTTTTATTAATTTTAATTCGTAATTTAATTCAACTAACAAATAAATTTGATCTAAATGTTGATTAATTTCATCATCAATACTTTTTTATATCTGAATTTTTAACATGTATAAGTAACTAAAAAATAAGAAATTATTGGGTTTCCATTTTTTTACATTTAACTAGCTATCTCAAAAAATTGGTCCTATCTCGATTTATAGATTTTTTTAATAATAATAACTTTAGTTATGATGAAATAGTGAAAAAAATTGTCAGATCTTGGTATTATTATTAATTGATAATCTGTGAATTAGTTTTACTTCAAAGTGTGTGTATATGATTTAGTTTCAAAATCGTTGTTTTATTTCATCTTTATTTTTCATAGCCTGGATATTGATGCAAAGAAATTGACAAAAAAAAAAAAAAACTTGGTTTTGTTATCTCTCATGTTTCTACTATGCATATTTTTTTTAATATAACAAATAAGAATGTGATGAGTTTTTGGATTCATTTACCAATCAATCATAATAATGACATTTTTATTTTCAATTTCTAATATAAAAAGTGGCTTATATACAAATTAGAAGTATTTTTAAATTTAGAAAGTCATTTTTGACGGAACTTTCAAAACTTACTCCTCTCCTTTTATATATGTATAGATTTAGAAGAAATGAATAGGGTAAACAATGTACATAACTTTTGTCTTTTTTCTATCCTCTTTTGATATTTCATCAAATTAACAAATGGTGGATCCACCGCTATTCCATTAATTCCAGAAGGGTTTGTATACTTAAATTATGAAATATATATTCTGTTAATGGTACATTTCCTCTGTCTTTACGTTTGAAAAAGTCTTATAATCAAAAGTTATAATTTAAAAAATAGCAAAGTTTAACCATACACAAAAATTGAAAAGAAAATCTAATAATAGAACAGTGTACCGACTACCGAGAGAGAGTATTAATTATGGCCAAAACATAACCGATTTGTGGTTTAAGTCATTAAGCTCAAACATTGTCCTCTAGTTGTACATGGATGGATGCATGGGTCACTTTCAGTTTCACCCAGTAAGTAGACAAAGAAAATCAACTTGCATATATGCGAGCATGCTTGCTAATGCTACTAGCTAGCTAGACATTCCGTATACATCCAAACTCCAAACTCCAAACACCAAACAGTGTTGTTTCCATGGCATCAATGATGACAAAATTCAAGCAATTACTCCCTCCGTCCCTAGGGTGCAAATTTTTATCCAATCCATTTTATTTATTATTATTATTATTAAAATTGACTTATTGGGTTACTCATTTAAGTACCCAATATTATGATGATTTTTAGATGGATAACCTAATCATTACCATTGGTAATTTACCAATAATTGAGAGGTTATGAGAAAAATAAAATCATCTTTTAACGTTTCAATCTCTTACTATCTTATTTTCTTCTTTGAGACAACCGGAGGAATTTTTTTTTTTTTTACTAAAGGTATTAACAAGGATAAAGAAACATATTTTCTTGAAATAAAAGATAAAAATGTTTCAAGAAGCTTTATTGTAGAAGTTAATGAGCACTATTAATTTATTACTAGATCTTCATCTCTGTGTCGTGCCTATGGCATGATACCAGTATATCTGATTTCGTCAATTGAAATATCAACGTTTAAATAGAATGTGCAATTCGAACTCTACACATAGTTGAAGGGGGTTATTTGTAAGGAGTTATATGTAACTGATCTATGAACGTTTGATTTTGCGATGGAATCAACCCCCATGGCCAGATAGTTTCAGTCAATCAATTGAGCTCTATTGTGAGATTACATTAATGTAAGGTTGATGTTTTGTAAGAGGTAATGGTTTAGAAAATTAATCTTAGGGTGTGACTGCTTATAATATTAATTGTAGAGGGTGACTTTGTAACACGGTGAAAAAAATAGATAGTTAAAAGTGGATAACTAATCTCACATATGTGAATGTGAGAGTGAATCCCAACCATTAAATTTTTTAAAATAATTTAATCTCAACCTTTAAATAGTTTTAATTAATTGCATATCTGTAAAAATGAGCTATATTATAATATAGATTTGATACTTATTAGATACGTTTTTGGGTATATCCAAAATTATATATTAAAACTAATGCCTATTTTTGGGTACTATCCAAAATTACCGATTAGTCTTAATGTACAACTTTGGATTTTACCCAAACCTAACCAATATAATTTATACCCAATTTTCAGCCTAGTCTGTCCCAAAACCATTATACCCAATTTTCAGCCTAGCCTGTCCCAAAATAAAGTCTTAATTTCTTGTTATTTATAAAAATTAAGAAAATGTTATTTGGATCATTTTCGTAGGGCTAGCAAAAGTCTCGTTTTTTCCCGATCCGATCCCATCTCGATATTTCTCGATTCCGATTTTATCGAGATTTTTCCTGTCCCGACTTATTTCGAGACGGTATTCGGGATAATTATCAATCTCGTCAGGATTCCCGACCCATCCCGACAGGATTCCCAAATCCCGATTATTTTTTTTATAAGTATTGCGAGTGTTAAACAATGTCTATTTTATGTTTGGTATAATTACTTAATGATGTTTGTTAAATTTATTTTCACAATGTTGTAGGTTTTTTTTTTTTGTCTATCACTTTTCTGCACTTAGTGTAGCTCCTCTCCTGCGAGTGAATGATGCATTTTATTCATAATGACTGATTCAGCAACACTCACCATTAAATAAATATTCAAGTATACTTATAAATATACAGTCTGAAATCTTAATCATGATGAAAATATTTTAAAAATATTTGTGTCAGAAAATATTGTTCATAAATATTATAGTCGAGATTACTTGATTTTTATTTCCCGAATTGTCGGAATCCCGATTCGTTGGATTCCGACACTTATTAGAAACGAGATCGGGAAGGAAATTAAAATCCCAAATTCTATCCGGACGAAATCAGGATGAAGGGTATCAGGACGGGTCCCGTCCCAATTCCACCCCTACATTTTAGTAACATAAGTATATATAAATAAATATCGTTAGTCTTCGTGCTATACCAGTATAAGTGAATACTAGGAGTAATTGTTAACAAAAATAAATTTAGTAAAATTATACTCATTTAGTCTAAAAATTATTGTCTTGTACTCCCACTTTCCCAAATTATTGTCTTGTTTTTTTTTCCGTATGTCTCAAAATAATTGTCTTCTTTAAAAGTTTCATTTTTAGTACATCACTTTTACCACTTTACCCTTACTTTTTTTTTTTACTTTAATTTTGGGTCATATATTCATGAGTTTTAAAGAAAACCACATACTATTCCAATATTAAATACTCAGCAAATGTGTTTTCTTAAATCGTGCACCAAGTCAATCCAGATGATAATTTTGGAACAGATGGAGTATGATTCAACACATGGATTAAGATAAAAAAAATATTGACTTGATTATTAATATTGGTTATATTTATGTGACCCATAATTAAAGTAGGATGAAAATATAATGTTTAAATGGTAAAAATGTTATTCTGAAAATGAATGTTTCAAACAAGATAATATTTTATATGAGAAGAAAAATAAAAAGAGGACAATAATTTTTGGAGGGAGGCGTACAAAAATACATTACTTTTGAGAGTTTGAGGCAATATTTCTCTTTAAATTATACCCTCATTCTAGGACGAGGGATTAATAAATAAATAAATATATATATATATATATATATATATATATATATATATATATTTATTTATTTATTTATTTAAAGTTAGTGACGAGTACTATATTGTGTCACCTTACCACCTTTTGATAAATCTTTATTGTAAAATATTCATGTGGAGGCTTTAAATTTTTTTGGTTTTCTAGCTATTAACTAATAATAATACATAATCATAAGCAATAATCAATATGATAAGATGTATTAGTATTAGTGTATATAACTTCTTATATTATCAATAATAGAAGGCTTATATTTAAAAACTTTTACAATTAACATTATTTCTAACCAATATGATATAAAACTCTTCAAGATGGGATATCACTTCTAATAACTCACTTCTAAAACTATACTTTAAGCCTTCATATTTTATTCATCCAAAACTTTATTTGGACAAAGAAATATATCATTTTAATGCTCTTGCCGATTAGAACGCATTTGCACAATTACATTTGCCAACAAACAAATGACACGTAAAGAAATTTGTGTCTCAAGCTGCATAATTTCTTTCAATAAAACCACTATGTTTTTAATAAGTATTATACTTTAAGTCTTGATATCTTATTCATCCAAAACTCGATTTGGATAAATAAATATATAATTTCGATGCTCTCACCGAGTATAACACATTTGCGCAATTATCTTTGTCAACAAACAAATGACACATAAAGAAATTTGTGTCTCAAATTGCACAATTTTTTTCACTAAAAACACTAATTTTTCAACAATAGAAGAGATGTATCTCACATTGGTTAGAAATTGATGTTGGTTTTAAAAATACTATTATTAAGTACCAATAGAAGAGATGTATCATATATTGGTTGGAAAGTAATATTGATTTTCAAAGTCATTTGATAAAAGACTTCAATCATTATTACCAATAGAAGATGTATATCTCACATTAGTTAAAAAATGATGTTAATTTTAAATTATTTTATATTTTTACAAATAAAAGAGATGTATAGCACATTGTTTAAAAAGAAAATGTTAGATTTTAAAGTTTTTAGACTAAAGACTTTCACTTTTATAAAATATGTATTTTACATTGATTACAAAATATTCTACTATTATTACCAACTAGTGTTTGTACCCGTACGTAAAATGCACGACATATATGTTTTTCAACTAAATTATACATACAAAATTAAAAGAATAAATTATGAGACACTGCTTAACTAAAAATATATAATAATAAGATTAGTCATTATAGAATTTGAAAATTAATCATTTTCGACAACATAATTTTATATATGATTATTCAATTGAAAAAAAAAAGCAAACACCAAAATGATCATTTAGTCACACTATGATTTTGATATGGATCAAATAATTCAAACTTTAATATTACTACATCTATCCCAAAAGAAAGGATGATGATAATTTAAAAATGGATGAAAATTTCATTTCAATAATTTTTGGATGGACACAAAGGGAATGTTGAATAATAATTTTGGGTCGGAAGAAATATATATTTGCTAATTAAATATCATCTAATAGAAAAATGCAATAATATGTACAGTTGGCCCGAAAAAAGTCATTAAATACCATGTTAATTACGTGCTCCCTCCGTTTCGGATAAAAAGTCCTTGTTTGAAAGTCATACTTTTGAAAAAAATGATACTTTTAGTAGTCCATTAGTAATAAAATGAATAATTGCGGGTCGGTTCTTTTTTGAAAATTATAACCTCTCTGGTGCACTATTTTTTATCCAACCACATAAGTCTTTTTTTCTTCCTAAAATGCCCCTCCTTCTCCTGTTGATGGATATCAATCACCGAAGTTAACACGAATTCAAAGAAAATATATCTAAAAATATAGGAATTAACATTTTAATTAGTTCCGTTTCAATTTTTTTCATTGATCTGGATAATTTGAGCTTGTCAATTTTAGAGTTGAAATTTTCCTAAATTATATATTGAAAAATTATTTCGATTTTGTTAATTTAATTTTACATCCTCTAATTTTTCAGACCTGCTTACTTAAAGCACAGATGTAGATCCGAAATTTTTAGATATGTAATATATGAAAAGTACATAACTTTATTTTTAAGAAAATAAAATTATAAATATAGATCATAACTTTCTAGATCGATTTAATTTATTTTTTTAAAGATCTGGGTTAACACCAAGTCAAGGTATTTTAACATCGAAGGAAGAATTTTTTTTGAAGTAAAATGCAAAAACTAAACCATATATATTGGATAAAGGAATATAATATATATTTCTCATGTACAATAGGACTTTTGAAATTTGAATGATGCTCACAAGTATCAAGGAATGTAAAAGATTATTTTATATGGATTAGTGTGAAGTGTAATGATACATTTAATTTTTTTTTTCAAATAGCATGCAATGTTGTACCTATATTAATAAATGAAGAACATTTTATTTTTGGAAATAAAGTTTTGGCGGGATATTTCTTTTTATAGATGCATCTGCCTTTATATATATATATATATATATATATATATATATATATATATATATATATATATATATATATATATATATATATATATATATATATATATATATATATATATTGGTTAGAAATTGATATTGTTTTTAAAATACTATTACTAATTACCAATTGAAGAGATGTATCATACATTGATTAGAAAATGATGTTGGTTCTCAAAGTCTTTTGAGAAAAAACTTCTACAATTATTACTAATAGAAGATGTATATCTTACATTAGTTAAAAAATGATATTGATTTTATATTATTTTAGATTATATATCACACATTTGTTATAAATTGATATTAGTTTTAAATTACTATTATTACCAATAAAAAAATAAATCTTACATTGATTAAAAAGTGATGTTTATTTTAAGAGTCTTTAAATAAATAGACTTCTACTTTTATCATCAATAAAAGAGAAGAGAATAGATGTATCTCATTATATAGAAAGAAATATTTGTTTTATATTTTTTTAGATAAAAAACTCCTACTACTATTACCAGATGATGAAATGTATTCCACATTGGTTAGAGAGTGATGTAGGTATTAAAAGTTTTTTTTTATAAAATGCTTAATACTAATAGAAAAAAATATGTATTTTACATTGGTTAGGAAAATGATATTGGTTTAAAATGTTTTTAGATAATGTTTCTCACATTGGTTACAAAGAGATCCACATTATTTAGAAACAAATATTGATTATAAAATTCTTTAAATAATTTTTTTATGTTATTATCAATACAAGAGATGTATCACACATTGTTTAAAAAGAGATGTTGGTTTCAAACTTTTTACTTAAAATACTACTACTATTATTATTATTATGTTATAACCAATAGAAGAGATGTATCCCACATTGTTTAGAAATAGATGTTGATTTCAAAAGTTTTTATATAAAATACTATTATTATTACTATAGAATACTATATCTCACATTTGTTAGAAATTAGTGTTGGTTTTAAAAATATTATTATTACCAATAAAAAAGATGTATATCATATGGTTAGAAAGATATGTTTGTTTTAAAATTCTTTAGATATAAGAGTTCTACCATTATTACCAATAGAAGATGTATATCTCACATTTGTTTGAAAGTGATGTTGATTTTAATTTTAGATATAAAAAACTTTTACTATTATTACTAATAGAAGATATATCCTACATTTGTTAAAAATGATGTTGATTTTAAAAGTATTTAGATAAAAGACTTTTAGTTTTATCATCAATATAATAGAAGAGATGTATCCCACCTTATTTAGAAATAGATGTTGGTTATATATATTTTTTAAGATAAGAAACTTCTATTATTATTTACTATTATTACCAAATCATGATATGTATCCCACATTTGTTAGAGAGTGATGTTGATTTTAAAAGTTTATCATTATTAACAATAGAAGATAAGTATTTCACATTAGTTAGAAAAAATGATATTGATTTAAAAACTTTTTAGATGATGGATCTTACATTGGTTACAAAGAATTGTATCTCACATTATTTAGAAATAAGTATTGGTTATAAAAATAATTAGATAAAATCATTTGTATGTTATTACCAATAGGAAATATGTATATCACATTGTTTAGAAATGAATGTTGGTTAAAAAGTCTTTTATCTAATACTATTATTACTAATAGAAAATATGTATACCACATGGTTAGAATGAAGTGTTGATTTTAAAAGTCTTTAGATAAAAGACTTAAACTTTCATTACCAATATAAATCGAAAATAAGTGTCGCACATTGTTTAAAAATGAATTATGATTTTATAAGTTTTTAACACAAATACTTCTAATATTATTATCAAGTTATATGTTAATTTTAAATATCTTTAGATCAAAGATTTTTACTATTATTACTAATACAAAATATATATATCACGTTAGTTAGAAACTTATGTTAACTTTAAAAGTATTTAGGTTAAAAATAATTTAATATTAGTAACAATAGAAAAAAATTATTATAACCATGGAAGAGATTAAAAATCTAATTATAATGTCTAAAAGTTATATTATATATATATATATATATATATCACATTGTACTAATGTGAAGCTCATGCTAAATAATTAATTATTAACAATAAGAGACCGTACCAAATAGGTCTTTGAAGAAAGTGGGAGGATGAGTTACTACTTACTAGGGTGTTGAGCAGTGAGACGATCTTCTCGTACCTTTAGGTATTTTTCATAGTGAAATCTGTATTGTGTATAAGTTGAATTTTTACGACAATGTTGGCATAAAATAACTTATTAATGAGATATACCATAACCCCCTATACCAATATACCGAAAATATTGACTTATTGTGATATCGTATCAATTTTCGTGAATACAAAGACTTGTGTAAATCGATTTTATAGATATATTTTATAATTAAGATGAATTATTTTTATTCGACCTACTGTGTATTAAGGTGTTAAGCTGTAAGAGAGTGAAGTTCCGTCTTACGAGTTAAGATCCATAAAACAGTTTTACAGAAAACCTACTCTTTGATGAAATAGTATGATCGTTATACTCAATAATTAATTAATTGCTCAAACCAATACCAAATTTGAATGGGGGTAGCGTGTAAAGCACCATGGATGCGTGCGAGTGACCTTTTGGTATGAATGACAATGGAACATTTATACATCATACCATCTTTATTTCCCAATTTAATTTTGTATCCCATAACCGCCTTATTCCCCAGCGAGGAATCAATTTGCTCCTCCATATCTATTCTTCACGGGTAATAGTTAATCGGGGAATACCTATGGAGATTCAGTCAAGCTAATATTTCCATTCAAAACAATCAAAAATTAATTTTCAAAAAACTTGCTATTAATCAAGTTCATAAAAAGGATATTATTTCTACTTAAAAATAATTTTAATCATGTTCATAAAAGCTCAAAAGTCAAAGAAATTGTGTATACACTAATTCAATATACAAATATATAACCACAAAGTACTTACAAACAAAATTACAGTACAAAATTACTATACGCACTAAATCACATACACAAATATCTATTACACGTAACAATAATATTACATACATAAACATAATCTTGAATATTGATTAGTCATGAACAAAGTCGGTCTAACTTTTTAAAGGCCCGAGAAAAACAAAAAAAATAAGACCTCCAATACGTAAGTCAATAATAATTTGAGTGTGTATGTAACTGTAAACCTAGAATATAATTATTTAATCATAAAATTTACACAAAATTCATATAGAATCTATACAATAATAAATTATTTAGCCAAAATTAAGTTCTATTAAATTTTTGAGTTCCAAACATATATAGAATAATTTAATGTTACAAAAAGGAACCGATGATTTATAATATTACGGAACTCTTCATATTTCTTTTCGTTTTTTTTTTTTTCCTTTTTCGCTAAAACATAACCTAAATAAAGTCAAGTCTAATCTTTGAGCTTTTCTCTTTTTTTAAATGATAAAAATAGGGGCCTAAATTATATTAATATTACAAATACGAAAACATATTGTGTTTTTTTAAAAGAGGCCTAATTTTTCCTCTCATAAAATAAAAAAATGCCTAAAAATCATATTAGTATATACAAATAGGCCAAAATATGAAAACCCCAATTGAAGTTTCCACCTAATCCCAAAGTGGTACCTAATCTATGGTTTGTGCCAAACTCATACCTAACATTGCCAATTGTCCCATGGTGCACTCTCAGCCTGACGACCGTTTCAATTAAAATGTTAAATTGCACGTGCAACAACACGTGCGGGGGTAAAAAAGACATTTTATAAAGTAACAATATTGTAATTTATACCCAAATCATAGTTGTTGGAGTCAAAGTTCAGAGACTCTTCTTTGTCTTTCCTTGGCTGGCGATGAGGTTCTCACATCTCACCTTCGTCGTCGCCTAAGCGGCAGCCATTCGTGCTATCGTGTCGTGTTCGTGTCTCACTATCATGTTTTCATATTATCTATCTTATTTGATCATAAATATAACAATAAATATTATTTTAAATATATTAACAATTTCGTATCTTTCGTGTTGTGTCATATCGTGTCATTTGTCTCTGTAATCATGTTTTATAATCTTGTTGTGCTGGTTCGTGTTATCGTGTCGTGTCATCACTTACTCGCCTTTATCTCGTCACCGTCGGTACGGTTCTCAATCGGTAGATCGGCCTCTCCTAGCCACGTCTACACGAGATCAGGTTGTACAGAAGCAAAACTCATCAATCCGCTGACATGTCCATAGAAGACGTGCATGTGTTCACCGTCGACAACGCATCCACTCTTTCTGTTGCAGTTTTTGCAAGTATTGTAACTCTATTTCATTTATCTTGTATCTATCGCTTATCGACTCATCCGATCAAATCATTTCATTTTCACCTCCTTCGTGTCTAACGTATGCTATCTCCCATCCCTCAGATCCGTTGAATTGAATGAATATATCTCCGGCATAAAGACATTCTGTTTTGAATTCGAGTTCTTGAACCGTTTGAGGAAATTTGTTGCATTTGGAATCATTGTGGTTGGTTGATTGATTTAAGTAGTATAGCCCATATGTAATTTTCCAGCAAAAATTACTAAGCACTTCCATGCTCTCTCTCTTTCTCTCCTCTTCCAAGTTCTTTCCATTACTTCCCCTTCCCAATGTATATATTTTTTTAATTTCTTCATCTGCTTCGGATAGATTTAATTTATTCATCTACTCCTGATAGGTTTGGGTTTCTAAAGGTTGACGACGACTTAATTTTAAAATTGGTAAAGTTTCTTGATTTGGGTTTTCATTTCTTGATCTTTCTTATGTTTTTTTTTATTTCTTCATCTTCTCCGGCAAACAAGTAGAGCCGGTGGTTATATATCGGTCCTATTTTGTTTATTTCTTGATTTGGGTATACTTTCTTCAAGATGATTTAATAATTTTCTTGTTAAATTTAGTTATACCCTCAATTCCCCCCCGTTTGTGAGCTCTTTTCTCTTGCAATGTCTTTTTTGCCCCCGCATGTGTTGTTGCACGTGCGATTTAACGTTTTAATTGAAACAGTCATCTGGCCTAGGGTGCAAAATGGGCAATTGGCAATGTCAGATATGAGTTTGACACAAACCTTATGTTGGTTACCACTTTGGGATTGGGTGGAAACTTGATGGGGTTTTTCATATTTTGGTCATACAAATATGTCTATATATACATGTGTGTGTGTGTGTTACGGTGGCCTCAAAACTTGAGGGTCCTGAGCTAACGCGTTTCTCGCATTTTCTCAGGGTCGGCTATATTTATTTTTCTAAATAATACAATCTTTCATGGTAAATGAGAAACTAGTTCGATTCACGGAGCAAGTATCTACCAAATCGTCACTTTCCAAATTTATCAAATTTTACCTCAAAGCTTGTTTGTCGACAAATAAAGAAAGTCAGATGATAGGAGAGAAACAGTCAACCGTAAGAGAGATCAAGAAACGAATATTGTCGAAATGTCAATAGTTCTTGGTTGATCAATTGTTGTAGGTGATTGTAAATATGTTCGATTGATCGAAAGTTTTTTACCGACTGCCGGAGATGCAAGTCATGAAATGACGAAGAGAAGCAAGCGACTAAATGGACTAATTGACAATTTTGCATGATTGAAAATGATGTTAAGGTTTTAGTGTTATACATCTAACATATATAAACGTAGATTATATGGTTAATACTTATATGGACAAAGATAAAATTATATTAGTAAAATAATTGACATCCATACATCTTGGTTATTTCGTTATTCCCCATTACCGTTATCTAAAAATCGTTAACTTCGATTCGTTCGATTCGAAATTGACATCCATACATCTTGGTTAGTGTTCTAAAAATCGTCCTAAGCGGCCGCCTAGGCAGTGGGCTCCCCTTCACCGCTGCTGCGACTTCCTTCGAATCGACCCAAAAAACTGGCCACGTGAAAATCGCCACCTAATCGCCCAAACACCGCCTACTCGTCCTGGGCGTCGCTATATCAAATATGATGTAGTCTTCACAAAAGAGCCATTACAAACCTAAGAGAGAAGAGAGCATAGATGGAGAGGGATATGGAAGAAAGATAAGACGAAGTGGAGGACTTCTGATTTTGACAACGACGACAACGCGCCGAGTGGAGCCTACGATGGAGCCATGGAGGCGATAGATCTACGTCGAGAGGGAGAGAGTGAGTGAGAGCAAGAGATGGGGAAGGAAAGATAAGAAGAAAAAGAGAACTTACGGCGGCGACGGCGAAAATAGAGAGGGAAAGGGAAAGAGAAAGAGAGATGATGGTCTTCTGTAGAAATCAATCTGAGCAAGAGAAAAATGTGCTTCGTCTTCTGTGTTGTGCGCATGGAAAATGGAAAAGAAATCGTTTCTTGTTGACCTAGGCTAGACTCTTCAGTCGATACTTTATTACCTTGGGTTAGGAAATGAGATCAGTACATAGATAGAAATAAATATCTACCAAAAACAATTAATATTTTCAAACTTACTCATTATCTTTTTCTTTAATTTGTTTTTTTTCCCTTTTTTCTTATTTAAATGCACAATGTAACTTTGACACAAAATTTACGTTTTGGTACTCATAATTTGTTGAGATTTGCACTTTATGTAATGAAATCAAATTATTAGATTTAAAATTTTAATCTTGTAAATTGTAATATGATCATAATTTTAGTATTTTTAGATTGTTAGATGATATTTAATATTAGTATGTATGAAGGTTTTAATACTTCTTATTTAAATTATGTTAGAAAAATTGAAAACTATTGTAGTTATCCCTTAATTTCTCGGTCCCGCCTAGCGACTTTTAGAACCTTACTTTTGGTGACTCTTCGCTTAAATTAACTAGAGCAGAATAATTAGAAAAGCACAGATTGGTTGTTTAATTAATTAGTTTTACACCCATTCGTTAAACGCACGATATATATCTTTTTCAATCAAATTATACATAAGCAAGATGAAGTGAAAAAGAAAAATTAAAAAAATAAATTAAAGAGAACTATTTTAAAATTATATATATATATATATATATATATATATCCAAAATAAAGTGATAAACTGGGCTTGACTATCCGGATATCTGGCTTTCAATTCTGTCCGTTTCTTCGAAGGCTCAAACTTGTCATGAAGGCAACAAAAACTGTGAACTGGGCAGGGGCTTACCATGCAAATGCACTCCGATGTGACTAAATTGAGTAAGCAATTTGACAGAGTTTCGGTCTGTGTATATGTGAACGTACCTTCCCTTTCCATTTCAAGGGGTTTATACTTTATATAACCAGCCATGAAGGCTAATAACTATGCATTCAATGCAGGGGAGTGAAATACGGGCATGTTTATGACCACATCCGGAACGTGGGGGCAGATTATCTGGTAGTAACTCCCCACGTTCAAGACAACTGTTACCCTTTTACCGAGCAGGGCGCTCTGCCTGCTCGCTGTACTCTTGGCCACCAGGCTTCAGGTAGATGGCTGATCGCTTACTATGCTCAGGTAACCAAGGATTTATCTCTGCTCACCCGTGACTTAAGCTTGGGCCATGAGGAGCGCACGTGATTTACTCATGACTATGGAAAAGGCGTACTAGGCACGTGACTAGAGCTTGGGCCTTTTGAGCCAGGCAGTGGCCCTCTGCTTCTTGTCTAGCGAGCATACGTGCTTGGTGCGAGGATCACAATAACTTGACATCTTCTGCAAGCTTGATTGTTGCAAGACTTATTCATTTTTATTACGAGAAAGATTGGTCAAGCAAGCTGGGTAATTGGAAGTGTAGGCCGAGGCAGGGATACGGGAGTGTAGCTGTCGTCTAAGCCTGGGTTGAATGTGTGCATATTTCCCGAGGCGGCATTAAATGCAAGGCCTCGATCCCCATGCCACGTGTTGAGGAAGTCACGTCTGCAGGTATTTTTTTTCCTCTTTTGCCCCTCGTTTGTGCTATAAAAAGAAACTCCTCCGTCATTTTCACACTTTTCACAACTCCTTCGAATTCACAAAATTCCAACCCCTCTCCATCTTCGTTCTTCACCTTGCCAATTTGTGTTGAAGAATCAAGGCGGTATCTAGGACCAGTACCTGCCCTAACTTATAAATCTTCCAAAGTAACAGGTATTCCTCTTTCTCTAAGTGATTTTCTTTTTATTTCCTTCTCCATTTCATTTCCGCCGAAACCCTAGCCTTAGGATTTGATGACGAACATTGGGCGTTCCGGTGTCAAACGTCTGAAAAATCCAAAACTTCTATCCTTGTTTTCTGTCTGATGTCCTTCTTCATAAAACCACAATTTAAAACTTTCTGGATTCGTCTTAGTTGTCTCTTTTTGATTTTTGCACCGACCCAAACACATACATAGATAGGAATCGAGGAAATTGCCCACTAGTGCCCTGTTCACTGGTTTGAAACATAAACCGTAACCGAGGGTTTTACTTGCTCGTTCTTGCCTGTTTTCACGAGCAGGAACTAATGTTTTCCTCTATTCCTATAGGATGTCTTCTTGTAAGGAGAGCGGCTCTGAAATCGAAGGACGCAAGTACGCAACTATGACCATGGAGCTTCAAGTGAGCAGGGGGATAACTTCGAGGTTAAATCCAGTAGCTATGAGGAAATCGAGTTGGACAAGAACTTAACAGCTCCTGGAATACCTAAGAACAACGAGCAAGAAAAGGATCAAAATGCCAACGCTGAGGACGAGCAGGCATTTGCGGAGGAAGATAGACGCTCAGGATCTGAATCCCGAGCACAAGTGCTCCTTGGGAAAAAAATGAAAAGAGCCGCTCACCGCAAGGGTAAACAACCCGTGGCCGATGCGCCAACCTTGATGAAATGGGTTGACCTGACCGGGGAGGAAGATATGTCAGCCTGGTTTTATTCTCTGGGCATCAACCCCAAAAACTACCGAGTATAGGCTTTCGATCTAGACATCGAAAAGGACGGGCACAACTTCCAGGGGGACCGCATGGTCTTTTATTTCGACTTTTTCCTTGTCGGGCTGAGACTCCCTCTGGACCCTTTCATCACCGAATTTATCCATGTGACCAATGCCCTCTCCTCTGACCTGACCCTTATTACAGTGAGGTTTCTGGTCGCATATAATGTAGCCTGCAGGCTGCTCGGGTTTTAACCCGAAATGACCTTATTTCGAAAGCTTTTTCTGTTTTCGTTAGACAAGAAGAATGGACGCATTACATGCCGCTCCAACCCCAACTACTTCAAGCTTCTCAGCGACTGCCCCAACAAAGTCGAAGCCTGGGACGGGAAGGCCCTACTTGTAGAATCGTAGGTAGGATGGCCCTTTGCCCCATATTTGTATAACTTGGAAATCCCAAAATATGACAGGAACGCCTTTCGAGTTGGAGAGCCCCAAATAGCCCATGCCTTCAAAACTCTGCTCGGGGTGAAGGAAGGTAAATTTGGACATGACTAGGTGTTGGACTGGATAGCCTTTACATCTGATCCTTCATTTCTTCGTCTAGCCGGCGTACTGAGTTGGCCTGTGGAAGGGGTAGAGCCTAGGGTCATCTTTGACGCCGAAACACCCCACATGGAAAGATTCCCCAGTGAGTGTCGTGATTGTGCACGGATTGGAACACATTGTACTCCCGGCTTCTCGCTTAACGGTCTGGTTGCCTTGCATTTTTCCCAGCTTTCGATTACTTCCTTGGACACTGCAGTTTAATTCTTATTTGATTTTTGCTATTTGATATTGTAGATATGAAGTAGCTTAATGACGCCAGCAAGTTTCTTCGGATTGCCAAGAAGGGTTCAGCGAGAAGGAACACCTAGCTCGCAGCTTAAGAGCTTGCTATTCTCCCCACAATTCCTGCTACTTCTTCCAGGCGAGGAGCCAGTCGAAGCCGCACCGAAACGAGTAGGGTTGCTCATGCAGTCTCCATTGTTCCTTATACTCCTGCCGCTACTGACCAGGCTATACCAGCTACCATATCGGCTCCAGTGGTACACACCACTCCTATACGTCGAGCAAGAGGCCTGCTGTTGACCCTCCTCTAGAAAGGGTGACCAGGTCACAGACAGAAAAAGCCGAGCAAGGGGCGTCTGGCTCCAGGTGCCTACGTGGCACAAAGAAGATTTCCATATGCTCGAATCTTTGGAGAAAGCTAGCCCACTCATTGCCGAGATAGCTGACGTGCCTGACCTGGAAAAACTCAACATCTATAAGCACGGTGGTTATTTTTGCAACAGTGGGGCTTGGAGTGATGAGGAGGCTCCGCCACAGTGGGGTTCGGAAGAGGAGAGTTGAGTACTCGAGCTCTGTTCTGGTCGGAGAAATCGGTATGTGTATGGTTGAGGTAAAGACTTGACTCCTTTACCCATCATGCGAATAAGCCTTGAATGTTGCTTCTAGCTTTGTTGTCTTTACATTCCCAGATGGCCACAAAAACCGAGCTGGTCTATGAGTGGCTGATGGAAAGCATCAATTCCAACGCTGTCTTGACCAGCGATAAGAACAAGCTGGAAGAAAAGGTCAACTCCCTTCAATCCGAGCTTAAATAGAGCGAGGAAGCTGTCACAACAAAAGTGACATAACTCTCTAAAATCGAAGAGGAGAAAAAGACCTTGGAATCTCATCTTGACTTTTCCAGGAAATTCGAGGAGGTTACCATTAAGAACATCTCCGCGATGAGGAAAGATCTCCTAGAAGTGGTGCGCCAGTTGGAGAAGGCCAGGGTTGAAGCTGCTGAGCAGGAAAAGAAAATTCAGGAGCTCTCTTAACCGAACGAGGAGCAGAGGTAAGCTATAATCAATGTTTATAAAGACTCCTCTGATTTTTCCACTTGTGTTAGCATACCCGTTTTATCTTCAAGGTATAAACCACATCCTGAGGCAAATAGCGTGCAGCGGTATGGAGATCAAACGGGAGCACTTGCCGAATAGGGTACCAACACACCCTTTTGCCCCTCTGCTCGCTCTGGTCATGCGCTGGTGCCTTTTATTGAGGATGAGTTGGCCTCTCTTACACTCTCTGATGCCCAAAAAGACTGCCTGCCTGGACTCCCCCTGAAGCTGTCCACTTGTCCTAAAATATTTGTGAGTATGACCAACTCAAATGATATTAATGTATCATAAATATATTCATTAATTATTTAACTTTTCAAATGTGGAGTTTTTGAATTGTACGTTACATATAATGGTGAAATGATATCATACACTACTATGGACCATTATAACATGAAAATACGTTACGTCTAATGGTAAAATGATATAATACACTACTATAGATGGCAGATTGAGAAGCGGAGTTCCGGGGCTATTGTGCAAATTGGATATTGAGAAAGCTTATGATCACGTGAACTGGGATTTTCTGCTTGATCAAAAAATGTCTTGGTAGATCAAAAAATGTCATGGTAGATTAAAAAATGCCTTGGTAGATCAAAAAATGCCTTGGTAGATCCCCCCTATCGTCACGAAACTGCCTGGTATCCTGGTTTTGACCCATGTTGTTCCATTGTTCGCCTCTGTTCGCTCACGAAAAAGAAAAAAAGAGTGAGGCTAGGCACTAGAGTCCTCAAGAGTTATGGGCTCCTCCTGAGGGACGGACTCATTCGGAGGGTTTGGCCCCTCCTGAGTAGATGACTTAATAAGAATGGTAAAGGGTGTGGAAGGTGGGTTTCCAGCAGACTTCCTTTAGGCGTAACGTAGTTTGGTGTTATATTGGTCCATAGTAGTCCATTATACCATTTTGGCATTAGGCGTAACGTATTTTGATGTGATGATGGTCCATAGTAGTCCATTATATCATTTTGATCATTTTGGGTGAACTTGACCTATGACGTCAATTCCCCATGTTGAGAAGGGCCAGGGAGTATCTGTGTTGGTGCTTTTTACACATACATTTAGCTTCTCCTTCTTTTGCAACAATATACTTGAAGTACTTCATCCAATTTTCGTCTTCTTCATTTGTGTTTTAATGGTTGTATTTATATGGACATTTTCAAAATCTCAACAAATATCAAAATACAATACGCCTAATTACGAAAAGGTATAATTGACTACTTTGGACCATTATAGCATCAAAATACGTTACGCCTAATGCCAAAATGGTATAATGGACTAATTTCTACTAGTGCATAACGGAAACTAATAGAAAACTAAGAAAACTTCCCGCCGACCTAACATTCAGAAATTGCCGTTGGACCCTCTGAACTTCGAACTCTTCCTGAAAGTCTTGTTCAAATGCGTTTCGGCCACTTGTTATACAACAAAAAACATTCCTGTAACCCATGAGAAGTTCGTTTAAGGACAAAAAACACTGTTACGGGTAAAGGAGAAATAACTATTTTACCCTACCTAAAATGCACGTGAGACGCATGTGTACTGATTTGACGGACAAAATTAACGGAACTAAACAGAATGACCAAATTTGTTGAAATTGGTTTTTGGTTTAGTGATTTCACATTATATTTTGTAAAACAATTCATCTTTTAGTGAAATCTTTTTTGCCATAAGGCTGGATCTACAAGCATAAGGCTTGTAGATTGTTTGGCAAACGTGTGTGTTTATCTGTGCTTTAAATTGTTAAGTCGTCCACTATTTTAATTTTCTGTCTAATGCACCTTCCAGTGTAGCTTTTGTACAAGCTACATTGGGAATGACAAAAGGGTATTATGGACTACTATGGACCATCATCACATCAAAATACGTTACGCCTAGTTGCGAAATGGTATAATGGACTACTATGAACTATTATAACATCAAAATACGTTACGCCTAATGACAAAATGGTATTATGGACTGCTTCGGCCTAAAAACTCTTTGGCAATTTCTTGAAACTCAACATGCACCTAACCATATCCATAATTGTTCTATTTTTTCTCTCTGCTACACCATTTTATTGCAGAGTATATCTAGCAGCCCTTTCAGTCTCAAAATAGGTTTTTAGCTAAATATGTTCCTTTTATATACTACCAACTTAGGTATCTGGTATCCAAGAGAGTCCTCTTTCAACTTAGTTGGGTTCTCAGATGCAGACTATGCTGGTTGTCAAATAGAAGTATCTGGTCTCGGCTAGGACGTCGCAGACGTTGATGGACCATTTCGAAGCTGCATAACAAAGAGGGGGCTCGTTGAATACATCAGTGTAGCGCGCGTGCAGCCCAGAACATCTAAGGGCATCACAGACCTATTATTGCCTTAAACTTTCATGGCCTAAAAGACCATAGTCCCTCTAAGAAGCTGGACTACTATGGACCATTATAACATCAAAATACGTTACGCCTAATGGCGAAATGGTATAATGGACTACTATGGACCATTATAACATCAAAACACGTTACGCCTAATGGCGAAATGGTATAATGGACCCTCCTGACTGGTGGGTCTGTTGATGTGGGGCGTCTAATCAACACTCAAATTCAGACCCTCATTAGAGGTAGGACAAACTCGGGATTTGTTTTCCTGAGTGACGCAAACATGCATACCCATTATTATTCCCAAATAACATTAAACAAAGTAATGTTATTTTCAACATAAATATATATAATAAATATTTCTTCTAGCCGGAACCCAACATTAAACTAAGTCTACAACACTAGTATAACACACTCAACGGCTACTAACATGCCGAAGAACAAACATAATTAACCAACCATCATAAGATTAACATAACATGAGATATGTACGTCATATAAACAAGGCTCGACTAGGCATAACGTAATTTGATCCTACAATGGTCCATAGTAGTCCATTATACCATTTCGCCATTAGGCGTAACGTATTTTCATCTTATAATAGTTTATATTAGAAGTCACAGTGACCGATCTGATGATGTAGATCTGGATGGCCTAGACCTAGGAGGCTGCAACCCTTGCTGCTCACGCCGTTGGAGATGACAGGGAGGTGGTTGTGATCGAGGACGGGCATGAGGCAAATGATGAGGAGAAGGACGCCACCCAGACTACATATCTAAAGATCCCCTCAAACCCCTAGACCTTTCTTCGGCATGTGTGCCATAACACTTGTACTGTTGATATTTCTCCTGCCAACAAATTTTCATTGACATGTAATAATGATATCCCTTTTTTTTAATATCATTATGTTTCCGTTGAATATTTTCTCAACTCTTGATCATTAGTTCGGTTAACCAAGCTTGCACAAAATTTTTGAACACCAATTTTTTCAATCGAGTAGAGACACATCAAGCTCAATAAAAAGACATAATCGAAAAGAAATTGAACACATCCCTCGAATACCAACCTTTTCAATCGAGCAGAGACATATCATGCTTGATGAGAAGGCATAATCGAGATAGAGATTGTACACATCGCTCAAACACCAACCTTTTCAATCGAGCTGAAACATATCAGGCTCGATGAAAAGGCATAATCGAGATGGAAATTGAACATAATAGATGCGATGTCAAAATAGAGACCAAAATGAACTTATTTATTCACCTAAACTTACAAACGAGTAGCATGAAAACATACAGCCTAGATGATTCTTAATCAATGGTAATACTTCTTCAAATGATCAGCGTGCCATGGGTGCTTCAGCTCGCTGCCCTCCTCTGTTCGCAACATATAGGTCCCTTCCCTGACCACTCTGATAACTTGAAATGGACCTTCCTAATTAGGAGAAAGTTTTCCCCATTCTGCTCGATGGCCCGTTGCCTCAATTTTCCAAAGGACCCAATCGCCCACAGAAAAATGACCGACCTCGAACTCTCTTGTCATGGTGGGCTTTTGCTAGCTGCTTGTAATTAGCCATCATCATTCTAGATTCCACTCGCTTTTCCTCGAGCAAATCAAGATCAGCTGCCCGAGCTACACTGTTGTTCTTCTATCATAGTGAGACACTCTATGGTTTGGCAAGTACATCTCTACTAGTGCCATGACCTCTGAATCGTAAGCGAGGGAAAAAGGTGTTTCACCCGTAGGCCCCCTGATCGATGTTTTGACCGCCTACAAGGCTGGCGGCAATTCATCCACCCATTTCCTGCCTTATCCTCCAGGCTTCTTTTGAGAGCATGCAAAACATGTTTGTTCGTTGCCTCTACTTGACCATTTCCTTGAGGGTATGCCACAGATGACTGTCAGTGCTTTACATGCATCTGCTCGCATGACTTTGTAAATTTTTATGAAAACTGAGTTCCATGATCGGACACTATAGCCCCGGGGAACACCAAAACGACACCAAATGTGCTCATGGACAAAATCGATCACGTTCACCTCGCTGATAGTCGCCAATGACTTA
Organism: Codonopsis lanceolata; assembly: GCA_013146195.2. Lineage (NCBI taxonomy): Eukaryota > Viridiplantae > Streptophyta > Magnoliopsida > Asterales > Campanulaceae > Codonopsis > Codonopsis lanceolata. Next base: position 156,060,621 of record CM028379.1, read on the forward strand.
GCCTTTACCCATTTTGTGAAGTAATCCATGGCCACCACTGCATACTTGAACTTTAAGCGAGCTAATGGGAAAGGACCAATCAAGTCTATTCCCCACACATCAAACGATCATGACGCCACCACTGGAGTCTGCTTGGTAGAAGGTAATCGAGGAACATCGACATAACGTTGACATTTGTCACACCGTTTAACATACATCTCAGCATCCCGCCTTAAGGTGATCCAATAAAAACCTGCAACCAGGACCTTTTCTACCAGTAGCCGTTGACCTGGGTGTCTTACACACTTTCCTGTATAAATTTCCCCAAGTATACCTTCAGTCATCTCTAGTCACACACATCTGAGTAAAGGCCTTGTATACGACCGTTTGTAAAGATCTCGATCCAAGATTGCATACCTATATGCACGCTTCTGAATGACCCATACCTCTGACTTATCCTCAGGCAGGATTCCCTAATCGATGTAGTCCTTCAGGTCATCAATACAACACTTTGTTGCAGGCTCAATGTCTATGATGATCTCATTCTCTATTGCAAGTACTTCCAGATACTCGATCATGACACCTGGTTGCAAAAATTGAATTTCTTCATCTGCCATCTTGGAAAGATAGTTAGCGCGTATGTTATCCTCACGGTCGATTCTGACTAGCTCCCAGTAATCAAAATCTTTCAAAATTTCCTTCACCAGCCCGCAGTATCAAACCAGAACTGGGTGGTGCACTGCACAGTCTCCATTGACCTGATTCACTACTGTAGTTCATGATCTTCCGAACACCAATGTCTTGCACAAGCTCGAGTCCGGCGATCAGAGCTTCATATTCCGTCTAATTGTTAGATGCTGGAAACTTGAAGCGTAAAGCTTTCTCGGACTCCATATCCTGCTCGGGTGGTACCAATAAAAGGCCTGCACCACTCCCTAGCCTTCTAGTCGCTCCATCCACATGAAGTTCCCAACAATAGTCTGGATGGGGTCGCTGAAGAGGGGTAGGTGTTGGCTCGGCCTGAAAATGAATTTCCTCTTCACTTGGACTGTTGAAACTTGTCTTCGCCACAAAATCTGCCAGAGCTTGTGCCTATATAGCTCGTCGCTATCTGGAACTCGGTTAGCTCAATCGACCAGGTAAGAAAACGACCAGAAGAGTCTGGTTTATGCAAAATTTTCCTGAGAGGAGTGTCCGTGTACACAATGATCTCATGTGCAGAAAAGTAAGCTCAAAGTTTTCGAGCAGCAACAACAAGCGAAAAAGCCAACTTTTCTGCATTAAAATAACATCCCTCAATTGCAGTGAAGGCCTTGGAGACATTGTAAATAGGCTTTTGGACACTAAATTCCTCCCTAACTAAGACATCGGCCACAGCCTGATCTGTAGCCGCGAGATATACATACAGACTCTCACCCATGACCAGGCTACTCAGTAACGGAGGTTGTCCCAAATATTTCTTCAACAGCTTGAAAGCTTCCTCGCACTCCGCTGTCTACTCAAATCCCTTGTTTCCCCGGAGGACTTTGAAGAAGGGAAGACATCTCTCTGCTGACCTGGAGATGACGCGGCCAAGAGCGATGACCCTACCATTGAGCCATTATATGCCTTTTATGCGCCGTAGAGGCTTCATTGTGACCAATGCTGCAATTTTCTTTGGATTTGCCACAATCCCCCTCTTATTCACCATGAACCCTAGGAATTTTCATGCCTTCACACCAAACACACACTTGCTCGGGTTGAGCTTCATATTGTGCTTCCTAAGGTTGCCAAAAGCCTTCTCTAAATCAACGGTATGATCATGTCCTTTTGACTTCACGACCATATCGTCAATGTAAGCTTCAACATTTCTGCCAATCTGCGAGCTGAAGACGCTGTTTACCATTCGCTGATTAGTAGCCCTGATATTCTTCAGGCGGAACGACATCATCTTGTAGCAATAAAGACTGCCCGCTGCTCGGAACACGGTCAATGCCTTGTTTTCTTCATTCATCTTCACCTGATGATATCCTGAATACGCATCGATGAAGCCAGAAACTCGAAGCTATAGCATCCACCAGCTTGTCGATGTGAGGAAGAGGATAGCAATCTTTCGGGTAGTCTTTATTGAGGTCGGTAAAATCCATGCACATTCTCCACTTGCCATTTGATTTCTTGACCATGACCACATTAGCCAACTAGGTCGAATAGTGAATTTCTTTAATAATATCTGCACTAAGCAGCTTTTCCACCTCTTCATTGATCGCCTTATCCTTCTCTGTGGAAAATTGTCTAGGCTGCTGCTGGACTGGCCTAAAAGCTGAATCCATACTAAGGCAGTGCACTGCCACCTCCTCGCTGACTCCTTGCATGTCTTTAGGTCGCCACACGGACACATCCAAACTATCCTGGAGTTGCTTGATCAAACTGGCACGAGCTTCAGCTGACAAAGCCCTGCCTATCTTTATTTTCTGCTCAGGATAAGCAGAGTTAATCACAATCTTGTCAAGCTCATCTTGAGCAGTGAATTCAGGCTCATAACGCATTTGCAGCGTGTTTCATTTCACCTCAATGCTTTTAGCCTACTTGACTTGTCCCCCCGACCCCATCGTCGGCAAAAGACAAGTGTCATCCTCTTGCAATCGCTGCTCGCCCTGAGATGAACTCTCACCAATCATGGCAATTGGAAGCGCCCCCACAATTACATGAGACTTTTCCTTGTGGCTGATGGTGATTTTCTGCTCTTCATTTTCCAGAGTCAGCTTATGCTTCTTCCTCAGGCTGTCTCGAACATACTCCAGCACTGCTCGCGGCTGGCTCTTTAGGACCCCAACCCCATGATCGGTGTAAAACTTTGCCCGCTGATGAGGGATGGAAGCTACTATATGGAACTTTGTCATACTAGGCACCCCTAGAATTATGTTATAGGGAGATTTCAGGTCAATCACCATGAAGGTGATTTTTTTCTACACTGGAACGGCTGCCTTCATCAATGAAAACTTCTAGCTCGACCGTGCCTTTAACGGGCACCTTGTGGTTGATGAAACCCTCCAGAGTCCGTGCATATGGCTTGAGACAATCATCATTCAACTCCAAACCCTAAAAGCAGGAGTAGTACATAACATCTCTGCATGCCCCTATGTCTACCAGTATCCGATGCACCACAGATCCATCAACCAAAGCTGAAACAAACAAGGACTGTTCACCGACCATGCTACTCGCCAACTCGGTGCGACTAAACTGGATTGACTCCTCCCCTGCCTGCAAAATGGTAGGACAGTCCACCACCTTTGATAAGGAGTATATTTGTTTGCCCAGTTTTATGAGGGTAGGCTCCTCGTCTAGAATCACATTTATCACACCTCAAATTGGGGGTGCATCTTTGTGAGGGGCATTTCCCATGTTGTTTCCATCTCATTTGAACTGGTCCAACCTATGCTCATTGATAAACTTCTGGATGGCCTTCTTCAGCGGCCAACATTCCTCTGTGGTATGCCCATAATCATCATGATAAGCACACCTTTTTGTTTTTGTCTCTGGTGTCTGCAGTCTCTGCACTCATGCGAGGTGCCCAGGGAAACTCATCCCGGATTTCATACATAATATCCTCCCGCAGTGTGTTGAGCGAGGTGAGGTCACTTTCTCGAAGGAACTCTCCAGGGCGGTCATACCATGACTTGTTCCTGTTGTAGCCGCCCCTTGCATCCTGGCTGCTGCTTTTGCAAGTGTTTCCATTGCCTCCGGCCTTAGTGCTCTCTTTTTTCTTCTCCTTCTTCGTGGTCTCCCCCGCACACCATTTCTGATCTCGCATTAACATTTATGCCTGTGTTTTAGGCTCCCTCATACTCAACTCTGACCTCAAGCCCCCTTCTCCCTCAAGTAGGCTCATTTCAAAACATATGGTGACCTCCTACTCGGACAGACCAGACACCTGCTCGAGCATCTTCATGAATCTTTCCAAGTAGTTGGATGTCGATTCATGGGCCCCTTGCTAAACCTTAGACAACTATTCCCTTGTTTTTGCAATGGCCCCTGAAGTTTCGAAATCGACCAAGAATTTTGCTCGCAAATTTGCCCATTTGTTGATTGATCTAAGCAAGTGCCTTTCCTTACAGCGAGCCTATGAAATCCCAAATCTTCAATGCCTCGTCCGAGGTCACCAAGCCGATCTGAGATTCAAAGGACATCAGCCAATCTTTTTGCCTTGGTCTTCCCTATGTATTCCTTTATATTGGGGAAGATGAGACCCTGAGCTAGAGGGGCATTTTCAATCCACGGGGCCAGAGGGCTGGCTGTAGTGCCCAAGAAATTGCCATCCAAGGCCTTGCCTTGCTCCCACGCCTCCATACGACATTTCATTTCTTCGAATTCTTGCATATTGATTGTAGCAAGCAAACCTCCAACGGACTAAGGCTGGACACCGGGTACAAGAGGGGCCTGTGGGGGGTCCTATAGCCTGAGCTATGCCCACGGCCTACGCCATTCGTGCTTGTGCACCTCCCACGGCTTGTTGCTGCTCCTGCCCCGTTAGCTGTTAGGTGGGGCAATTCATGTCTGCCCTTGGAGTGTCGTGGACGGCGATCTATGTCGACGTGCATGCAACCTTCCAAGTGATGGAGAACGGTGTCGGCGGGCATGTGACCACCCAGGTGATAGGGAACGGTGCCGGTGAGCATGCAACCTACGTGGAGATGGTGAACGGGGCCTGTAGGCATGTGACCTTTGTGGGGAAGGTGACCTCTGGCGGCGGCGAGACTGAGCCGAATCCTCCCCTACTCGAGGGCCGAGGCAAGAATGTACGCTAGGCACCACTCTTTGACTAGCCCGCCCCTCATGCTGGCTACATTCCCTGTTCGATTACCGCTCCTGAGGCTGTAATGGAGCTCCTACTAGTCGCTGAGGGTCCCGTACTGGTCTTGACACACTTAACGCCTAACTCGGCGCAGGCATAGCTGGAAGTGGTTCCAGTTTGATGGGCAGTGGGGGTTTGCCCCTAGCAATCAGTTACTGGTTGAGCTCGTGCATCTGCCCCATGTATTCTGCCCTCTGACGTAACGTTTCCTCCCGAAATTCATTGGCCATAGTCGTCCAACGGTTAGGATATCTGGCTTTCACCTAGGAGACCCGGATTCGATTCCCGACAATGGAACCAACTAATGTATCCAAAATAAAGTGATACACCGGGCTTGACTATCTAAATATCTGGCTTTCAATTATATCAGTTTCTTCGAAGGCCCAAACCTGTCACGAATGCAACAAAAACTGTGAATTGGGCATGGGCTTACCCTGCAAATGCACTCCGCCGTGACAATTAGCAAACACTCAATTGAGTAAGCAATTTGACAGAGTTTCAGCCTATGTATATGTGAACGTACCTTCCCTTTCCATTTCAAGAGGTTTATATAACCATTCATGAAGGCTAATAACTGTGCATTCAATACAGGGGAGTGAAATGCGGGCATGTTTATGACCACGTCCGGAACGTGGGGGCAGATTATCCGGTAGTAACTCTCCACGTTCAAGACAATTGTTACCATGTTAGTGAGTAGGGCTAGTATGCTTGCTTTGAGCTCTCTGCTTGCTTGCTGTGCTCTTGGTCCCCAAGCTTCAAGTAGATGGCTGATCGCTTACTATGCTTAGGTAACCAGTGATTTGTCTCTGCTCGCCTATGACTTATGCTTGGTCCATGAGGAATGCACATGATTTACTCGTGACTATGGAAAAGGCGTGCTGGGCACGTGACCAGAGCTTGAGCCTTTTGGGCCAGACAGTTTATATATATATATATATATATATATATATATATATATATATATATATATATATATATATATATATATATATAGTGGCAAATGTAATTTACTTATCTCAAAATTCCTAAATAACCAATGTTATTACGTATAAAATACAAATTATATTTACATATACACACATATACAAGTATTGATAAGTAAAGAAAAAAAAAACATAAAAAGCTGTTAAGATATTAAATACCATCAATTTAAGAGGGAATGCGTTTTCTTTTTATTCCATTATGTAATGCAAATAAGAATAGCAATCTAATAACTCATTATATTATAAGGTCTTCCTATATTGATATTAATTACTTGTGAGCTTTGTCAAAACAAATTATATCCATAGGAGTTAAATAATAAGCACATAGTGCAATGTAATTTAATAAACAACTATGTATCCTTAAAGTCTGTCATGACTAATTTGATACTCAATAAACAATGTTTACTCCGCCAGAAATATATTTCCTCCTTTAACATAAATGTTATGTGACCAGTTTTGTTGCTTATAACCAAGTAATTTTAATAGCAAAAGTAGAAGCATGTCATGCTGGATGAGGATTTTTAAAGATCAACATGTCCTAGTGAGAGGTGTCATCATCATCATTACCAAATTTCATTTTCGCTCATTGACATTGTAGAAAAGCGATGATGGATATGAACAAGTAAATTTCAGTATAATTGCTCAGAGAACATGTACAATCACTCTAGAGAGGTGTGAGAATGTATATGAGTGAGTATATATACCTCCTATTTTTGGTAAGTACATGTTGACATGATCTTGGTATATTTGGATGTGCTAATCACATTTATCAATATATATATATATATATATATATATATATATATATATAGACATAGACATTGTAACAAAATAAATTGTTCTAACTTCCAATGTTATGTTAATTAAATATTTAGTATAAAAATAAGAAAAATATAATAAAATAAAGTGTTTTAACTTCTAATGCATAGCTATAACTGAAAATGTCATATTTGAGGTTCGATTTATAAAAATTATTTTAAACTGGAAAAACAAAATTGTTATATATATATATATATATATATATATATATATATATATATATATAGAGAGAGAGAGAGAGAGAGAGAGATTATGTGCTTTATTTCATACAACTAATCATTAACTACAACTAGTACTCTGGAATTCTTATTTCTTATGCAGTACCAAAAGTACATCAACCACCCCTAATTTCTTTTTTATTACTACTACTATTCCATGTTTGAACCTACTCCTTCCGTCCCTAAATTATCATTTTCTTTTTTCTTTTTCGTCTGTCTCAAAATAATTATCTAGTTTGAAACTTATCTTTTTAGAACATCATTTTTACCACTTTATATTTACTTTTACGCCCTACTTTAATTATGAATCACATACACATGTGCTTTAAATGAAAATACACATTAAACCAATATAAATAATCAAGTTAATTGTTTTTTCTTAAACTATACATCGGGTCAACTAGGACAATTATTTAGGGACGGAGGGAGTATTTCATAGTCTTTTTTTTGCACTAAGAGGCATGGTTTGTAATTTTACACATTTATTCTATTCGATTCATTAAATTCTTTCTTTTTCTTTAATTATGACAATTAAAATAAGTAAATTGCAATGTCAAACACATTCAATATGATTTCTCACGTATCATTTTTCATAGTTCATTTTACATAGAGGTAGCATTTCTTAAGACACAAGGAACTCCAAAGATAAAATTAATACTCCGTGTAACAAAAGTTCTTCTTAGAAATACCGAGAAAAAAATAAATAAAAGGAACTGAATCTTTTGTACTATAGTTTATCAATATTTTTTACGCATAGTTGTTACTACGATTTACTTGTTTAATTATGAAAAATGATAAATATTTAAAAAACAGTTTATGTATTTGAGAAAAGATTAAAAATGTAATTATTTAGAAACAGATTAATTATATATTGTATTTATATACAATAATAAAAATAAAATTTGTCAAAATATTAAGTATGTATTACTATTTTAAAATGTGATTGAATGAGGAAAGAGAAGGACCAAGGAAAAGAAAAGCGGGAAAGAAGTTTGTCGTTCAGAAAAGGGGAAATGAAAGAAATAAAGAAAGAAACTCACTCATTAGAAAAAAGAAAATGTTAGGGTCATTCTCATTTTATATTAAAATATGAGTATTTTATGATGTGTTGGTTGGACATTTTGTAAGTCTTAATACTTCAGTCAATGAGAGTGTGCCACATCACAGAGTACTCATATTTTGGTACAAAATAAGAGTGATCCAAACATTACTTATTAGAAAAGAGGACAATATTATGATCATTCTTATTTTACACCAAAATATAAAGGGTAATGCTTGGGCCACTCTCATTTTGCATTAAAATATGAGTACTCTGTGATGTGGCCCACTCTCATTGACTGGAGTGTTGGGACCCACAAAATGTCCAATCAATGAGAGTATGTCACATCATAAAGTACCCATATTTTAATGTAAAATAAAAATGACCCTAACATTACCTAAATATAAATACTTTATGATATAACATAGTTTACATTTTGAGGATCCCAAAATACAAATTGAAGTCGCCGGTTAGTCAGAAAGTCAGCAGTGGGAATTACTTCCCGTCCACCCATCTATCCGACCTCTATATATACGTAGTCACCAAAAAATAATCATCCCCAAGATCATAAATTCTTTCTCTCTCTCTAGTCGTCAAGGAGAATCAAACCAACAACAGTCTCATTCGGACAGACGCATTTCTCGTGTCTAAAATATCATAACCAACGATCTCTCTCTCTCTCTCCATCATCCGTCTCTTTCTGATTTCCCTCCGTACAGAATCATCACGAATTCTGTTTCCATTTCCGTTACATGATCAATCAATTATTACACCAAACTTTTTCTGAATTCAACCACCGTTATTTCATCATCATTGCGTTCAGGATTGAAGAGATTTTCGTTAAAAAAAAGATCCGATCACGGTTCAAGTAGCAGCAGTTTGCAGATCTCGGCTCAAATTCTCGGCGGAGAGACAGATGGAGCAGAAGCACTTTCTGTTGTCGGCATTGAGCGTAGGAGTAGGAGTAGGGCTTGGATTGGCTTCCGGACAGACTGTTAGCAAATGGACTGGTTATGATTCTTCTTCGGAAGGTGCAACGGCGACGCAAATAGAGCACGAGCTTCTCCGGCTTGTCGTCAACGGCAAGGATAGCAAGGTTACCTTTGATGACTTTCCTTATTTCCTCAGGTAAACGGAAATTTTCCCTTTCGACGCTCTGTTATTTTTTATTTTTATCGTAAATACCCCATGATTGCTCAGTTATTAATGTTATTTACCCTCTGTTATGCCTTTGGTGATGATCTGCTCTTTGCTCTTTGCTCTTTGTTTGATTTTTTAAACTTATTTATTGTACTCTAGTTTATGATTAAATTTCTTTTCGTCATAATTTCAAATTTAGCTTCAGTTGTTAAGTAAACTTTGACTAAATTTTGTGTTTAATTCAATACTTAAATTAAACTTTTCATCTCGCATCATTTTGGTAACATCTTTTACATTCATCATTTCCCTATGTTTAATTAGAAGACATACATCATGCTTTAGCGGTCATTAAAAGGCTGTATATCTACATTCATCTCATTGTTTTATCAGACTACATGCTGCCTAAGAAGTTTCTATGGTTAAATCGTCCTTCGTTCGCTGCTACTTTAGAAGCTTTGGTCATTATCAACTCTATCACTAGAAAATCAACTTATTAGTGTCAATAATTGACTTGTGTTCGAATATTTCGTGCAAACTACCTTATGCTACTTAAATCCTACTCCCTCATTCCAAAAAATAGTACTCTTTCCTTTCTTTTTTTCTTACTTTTTTTTTTTTTTTTGGGTCCAAAGGTGGTGGGGGAAGGGATTGAACCAAATAACTATTTTATACACATTGATGAGATTTTAAGGATTTATATAATATTAAGAATATTTATATCAACGAAAAAAATTAGAATTTTGTAAGAATAAATTTTTAAAAATAATTCTTTCGTTATTGACCACAAAAAGTCAAAATGAGACTACTTATTTTGTTATTTTATTTTATTTTGACGGAGGGAGCGATATTTGTTGACTAAAATTCCCTGTGGTTAGTTGTTTTATAGAGGAATTAGGAACCTGACTCGTGTAACTCAACATGGTTTAAGGTTTGGACAAATAGTTGAGTCACTTTTGTTCCACTTACTGCTCCCTTTCTGATTGCTTTTTTTTCAGTGACTCATTGACTTTTGCCTCTTTGAACTGCATGATACACTTGAGAGGCATGGTTTTTGCCTTTTTGAAGTGCATGATACACCTGGGAGGCATGGTTTTCTTAATTTATAGTTTAAACAATGAGATCTTCACTGATCGTGAAATCTTTCACCATATAGTAGTTTGAAGTAGCTTTATGATGTTAGCCTATCGTCCTCAGTTTCATTTGGTCAGGATATTCAAGATGCAGTAATGTACTTCTCAGTGTTAAGCTCTAACAATTTAAATGTTAAAAAAAAAATTATTGTAATGACAGTGAGCGGACACAAGTGCTATTGACAAGTGCAGCATACGTTCATCTGAATCACTTAGATGTTTCTAAGCACACCCGAAATCTTTCACCTGCAAGCAGGGCTATATTGCTCTCAGGACCAGCTGGTAAGTCAGCTGTTCAAGCATTCAAGCATCTTTCTCTATAACTCATTTTATGGCCTGATTCAGTTGTATTATTTTGTACTTTTTATCTACCAAAGAACTTTATCAGCAAATGCTTGCAAAGGCACTAGCACATCATTTTGGAGCAAAACTGCTTTTGTTGGATGCAACGGACTTCTCTTTGAAGGTGACAATTCCAGTGTCAAATTTTCTGTAAGTTATGAACTTACAGTATCCGACAATTTAGGTACTAATGTTTGCCATGGTTGTTTATCCTCAGATCCAGAGCAAGTATGGTATCTCTAAGAAAGAATCAGTAAGTCTGATAAAATTATCTGGAATGTTGCTTCGATCTCCTAGTTTTGCCAACATAAAGCTGTACTCCCTCCGTCCCAAAATAAGTGCCCATTTTTATTCATGATTTGAGCAGAAATGGAGACTCATTTTGAGACAATGTGAGTAGCTTTCACTCCATTGAATGCTAGTAATCACATATTTCACATTTGTAAAGTGGATACATGTCGAGAGATGAGTAGTTGTACAAGTAACTCTGTTCTTTGATCGGAAAATTATAAGAAAAAATAAATTAAAATTGATTGCATCAAAACAAAAATACTCCAATCAACCAACAAGGGGTCACACTTACTTACCTATAAAAAAAAAAAAAAAACTCCAATCTTAAAACTGAACATTCTCTGACATAAACTTTGCAGTCTTTCAAGAGGTCCATCTCTGATATGGCTTTGGGGCGAATGTCCAGTTTGCTAGGATCCTTCTCAACATCAAGGGAGGATAATGGAGGTATGGATAGAATGTGTAGATTATGTATAAAATGTTTTTCAGATTATACTCAGCATTTTAGCATACTAATTTGTAATTTCGAGCTCTGTTGTTACATTTTGCATCTATACCCTCCTGAAAGATAAGGGTAAGTACTAAGTAGTGTTGTTAAGATCTGTACTTTTGGATGTCTTGGCCTCTTGGGAAGGTCTTAATAGTGCTACTTTCAACAATGGCTGTATTTAGTGTTGGTACACTCTGCAGTTGTCAATAAATGAGGGTCCAAGTTTATTTTCGGAGGCATTAGTATCAGTCTCTTCATGGTTGTCTGCTTTTCCTTTGCATTTGTCTTTCGTAGATTTTCATATAGACGTCAAATGATAATAACACTTGTCCATTTGTAGAACTGAAAATTCAACAATTCTTTCCTTTTATCATCCAAATTGATGTCCAACAGTTTCCAATTTTTAAGTCACTTGGTCGTAAATGTGAAAATGGTTACCTTGGATGCTGAAACGAAAGTAATGAAGGCACTGCAGGGACCTGGTTGAGAAAATGTGCAATGATGGAACTGTATGCAAGGGTTAAATCTAAAAAGGAAACGAGCCAACTCCGTTGTTTTTAGAGAAGTCCCTCTTAGATGGATCTATATTTCAACCAAACAAAATTAGATTTGTTCAAAGTACACCTTCTACCTTCAATTTATGATCTTTTGAGTGTGTGTGTGCGCGCACACATTTAGTATTCAAAGAAATAAGGACAATTCTTGCTGTTCAATGTTGAATGTTGCTCGTATATGGAGTTGGTGATTCATTTTGAAAGTTGATTTGCATAGCTAATTATCTGAGCATTTTTTCTTTTTTTGTATGTCACTGGAAGTTGTAGCAAGATGTAATTTCTAAGAAATTCTCAACTTAAAGGTTTAGTTTTCATTTTATTTTTGGTAGCAGCTTAATGATCAACAAATAATTTCTTGCAGGACCATTATGTAAACAAAGCAGTTGCCTGGATACCAAATCAAGGTATGGCTGTTGACCTTGGATCACAAGGCAGCCATCTCGGCTCGTCCTATTATTTTTCTTCCTTTACATAAATGGCCTGTATTTTACTACCTGCAGGAGCACAGATAATGGCAATAATCCTATCTATTTTTCTTCGTTTTCATAGATGGCCTTTATTTTCTGTTTGCAGGAGTACAGAAAATGTTAATAATCCTCCAAAACATCGTAGGAATGCCTCTGTTTCTTCCGATTTAAGTAGTATGAGTTCCCAGTGCTCCTCTTCAAATCCAGGTAGTTTTTCGAGATTCTGTTTTGATATACTTATGGGTGAAAGTGATTGGAGAAAATTTCTCATGATTTTGATTATCAATGATTACTTGCAATAAATTTGTCACATATGTCTTATCATATGCATAAAGTCTAAGCTTGATGGTCATGTTGGTTGCACTTGATCAGTCATATCTCTATCAATTTCCGTGTGATACTACTCACAAGTACAATAAACTTCTAAGTGTTGCAAGTTTTGTAGTGTGAGCATGTTTTAAGTTATTTGAGAATCTATCAATGGTTTTTATTATCCTTGAGGAATTTTGAGGTTTGTGATCTAAGAAAACGCTGGTGTTACCCTTGGTTTCACTAGTTTTTAGGATGCACACCAAACTTTAAAAAAGAAAAAGAAGAAGAAAGGAGAAGTCACTATGATGTTATTTAAACCAGTCATCAAATCTGCCGTAATGATCTTGATATGCTGTAACATGAAGATAGTATCTTATTGGCTACTTCTAAAGATTAAAATTGGTAAACCAAACCAAACCACCCTATATATATTTATTTATTATATAATATATATTATATTACATATATATATATATATATATATATATATATATATATATATATATGATACTCCAAACAAAATATTGATTGTTGGAGAACTATTATTTCTTCAATTGTTTGTGTTTATTTTAGAATTTGTTATGATAATTTGTTGTTAGTAGGTTATTTCTAATTTTGATGTTAATTCCAAATCTATTTTCATTATTATTTTTAATGTTGGTTAATTTCATTAAAAATAATTTATGTAGCTCCTCTCTAAGCGCGGTTCAACCAAACCAAACCGCTTACACCCCTAATCTTATTGGCTACTTCTAAATGATCAAAATCTGTCTATTTTTGTAGCTCCTCTTAAGCGCGTCAACAGCTGGCCTTTTGATCAAAAAATTTTCGTACAGTCACTATACAAGGTAAATTTCACATTAATCTAGTTATTTTCATACTACTACAACAATTAGTATTCTCTTTATAATGGAATTAACCCAGTTAAACACTCGCATGGTAATGACAAGCCGGTTATTAATTTACTTGCAGGTTTTGGTTTCCCTCTCCGAAACAAGTTGTATCATTCTATACATCAGGGATGTCGAGAGGCTCCTTCAATCATCCCATATGTACAAATTGTTTGATAGAATGCTGAAGAAACTATCTGGGCCAGTGTTGCTACTTGGTTCCAGAATGTCGGACCCTGAAGATGATTGCGAGGAAATAGATGAGAAAATCACTTGTTTATTTCCTTACAATATTGAGATCAGGCCACCTGAAGATGAGGCTCATCTTGTAAGCTGGAAAACGCAATTGGAAGAGGACATGAAGACAATCCAGTTTCAGGACAACAAAAATCATATTGCTGAGGTACTTGCAGCAAATGATCTTGAGTGTGACGACCTAGGATCAATTTGCCATGCAGACACTATGGTTCTCAGTAACTATATAGACGAAATTGTTGTATCAGCGCTCTCTTATCATCTGATGAATAACAAGAATCCAGAATATCGAAATGGAAAGCTCATAATATCATCTAAGAGGTACATCCCGATATTCTTTTAATAGCTGCTTCAACATTTCTTCCCTTAACACTGGGAATATAAATGCCAAAATCCAAACAGTAACATGTGGTTACTGATCTGACTCCGTTACAGTTTATCCCAAGGATTAAGTATCTTCCAAGAAGGAAAGAGCGGTGGAAAAGATACTCTCAAGCTTGAGACAAATGCTGACTCTAAGGTTTGTCGTTCAGAATCTTTGAACAATATAAAGCTTTGAACCTCTCACTGTTCATATGGTTTATAATATTTCCTTTTTCTTATAATTTGCAGGCACCAGAAGGGTCAAAGTCAGGAAGCGCAACATCTGACAGCAAAAATGAAACAGAAAAATCGGCTTCTTTGACGAAGAAGGATGCTGAGACATCTTCATCGAAACCGGTGAGTTCAGTTCTGGTAGTTCTTACAAATAAAGAGCAGGAAGAATGAGTTAAAATGAATCTGAAATGTCAGAACAGCGTAGCGTTTTGTGATTGCTATTAATTATTGTGACATTGAAGATTTTATGCTTTCTGAATCTCACCCATCTTTTGAGCTATTACAAGTGGAATATGTACATGCAAAACAATTCTGAATTTTGCTAATTTATCTCCTTTAAAAATTGATTGTAATCTTTTCAAGACACTCCCTTTTCATATGCGAAGAGAAGTCATAAACAAATAAAATCAATTGGAGGCTGATATCTTATCTTTTTGCTGAACACTATTTGACACATATTCCTATTTCATTATTTCAGTTCTCTCTAACATTTAACATCTCGTGGTTTTCCACCAGGAACCTCCTCCAGACAATGAATTTGAAAAGCGCATACGACCAGAAGTTATTCCTGCAAATGAGGTTGGTGTGACATTTTCCGATATTGGTGCCCTAGACGAAATAAAAGAATCACTGCAGGAACTGGTCATGCTTCCTCTTCGAAGACCAGACTTATTCAATGGCGGACTCCTTAAACCTTGTCGAGGTATATTGCTCTTTGGGCCTCCTGGTACCGGAAAAACAATGCTGGCAAAGGCCATTGCCAATGAAGCTGGAGCAAGCTTCATCAACGTCTCGATGTCAACCATCACTTCAAAATGGTTTGGGGAAGATGAGAAGAATGTTCGAGCTCTTTTCACACTTGCAGCCAAGGTTTCTCCAACTATAATTTTTGTGGATGAGGTAGATAGCATGCTTGGGCAGCGGACAAGAGTTGGCGAGCATGAAGCTATGCGAAAAATCAAGAATGAGTTCATGACACATTGGGATGGGTTATTGACTAAACCCGGCGAGCGCATACTTGTTCTTGCAGCTACCAACAGGCCATTTGACCTTGATGAAGCAATTATTAGGCGGTTCGAGCGCAGGTAGTTTTATTATTTCCTCTCATAATTATTATACCCGCATTATAATGATTCATCGCCTTTGACTATAAAACACGTGCATTTTTTTATTTTATATATTTTTGCTTAAAAAATATGCTGACCTAATTGTTTTAATTTTCTGTGTTTTCTGGTGAATAGAATTATGGTTGGTCTACCATCTGTGGAAAACAGAGAAATGATCTTGAAAACTCTTTTAGCAAAAGAAAAGGTTGGAGACCTAGATCTTAAGGAGCTTGCGACCATGACAGAAGGATATAGTGGAAGCGATCTTAAGGTTGGTTTTTTCTTAAATGACAATGTTAAGTTAAATTTGTATCAACCTGCAATGATTCTTGGCATTAACTACTGAATACAGAATTTGTGTATAACAGCAGCTTATCGACCTGTCAGAGAACTGATACAACAAGAGAGAAAGAAGGATGTGGTGAGTTCTTACTTTCTTGGCTCAACCTTTTTATGGTTATGAATAACGTTCTCTCGTTTACATTGATTAACATCCATGGTGTGCAATTTTCTTAGGAAAAGAAGCAGAAAGCCAAAGAAGGAGAGACCACAAAAGAGGCCTCAGACGTGAAAGAAGAAGGTGAAAGAGTGATTACTTTGAGGCCTTTAAACATGGCAGATATGAGGGAGGCAAAGAATCAGGTAAATATATCTTGATCCACACTCGTAAAATCCCCATACGTCACTGCTATTAGACAAGTTCAATTTGACATTTTTTAATTTAAGACAAACAAAACTTTATGGATCATAGTTGAAGAGACATATTGAAACAATTAATCCTGCATCACCAGCCAATATTACAACTTAATTCAAGTGACTGTTAGATATGGAACCCTAAAAGATTAGGTCTCCAACTGCAGGTTGCGGCCAGTTTTGCTGCGGAGGGATCTATAATGGGTGAGCTGAAGCAGTGGAATGAGTTGTATGGAGAAGGAGGGTCAAGGAAGAAGCAGCAACTAAGTTACTTCCTATAACTTGTAAAAAGCAGGCAATATTAATTATACATTCATCAACGCCATTCTTTTAAGAAAATGGTGACAAAAAAAGCCTCCCGTGGACAGTGGACACTATATTCAGAGGAGAATGACAGATATAAACATTCCTGAAAGTGAAAGGATGAGCACCAAAATCCTTGTGTCAACTGGAAATACTGAAGGACCCTGAAAAGACTCCAGTCACGATGTAATATAATCATATCAATTTATTTGTTTGGCATTTGTATATCGAGATAGAATTCTGGTTTATTAAAATGGTCTTTGAAGCTTATGCCACGATCGGGATTGGGATCGGGTACGTAATTATCTTGTGTGTGCACTGTGCAGTAGTTGGAGATGAGAATGATGGGGTGAGGGGTTGTTAGCCTGTGGGGATGCTTAGGTAATAGAAGAAAACTTATTTCTGAATTTCGCTTGCATTTTGTATAGCTTGATAGAAGGAGCTTCACTAGACAGCATATTGTATACTGGTTTTGCTTGAAGTTAAATGTTGTTGTTGTTGTTGTTGTTGTTGTACATCATATGGCAGTACTTAATTGAAGTATTTCAGTTTGCTTATATTTTAAAATAGTCGAATGAAAGAAATTACGATATATCTTGAACTTTATCTCAAATCATTTCCATGTCCACCCATCATCTATTCTTTGAGAACTTCAGCAACCATCGTCCAATCTTCTTGCTGTTGTCCATAAAATTAAAGAAATATACATATTTTGGATCATTTCGATCGGATGATCCAAAAATATCATCAGGCTAACAAGTAAAATGGCACATGTCGACGGCCGATGCCTCCCGTACTCATCAGTCATCTCCCTCGCCGAAAAAATATGTAGATTTGGAGCTACGACTCATGTCTCATATACAAGTTATGATTAAAGAATCGCTAAGTAGTCTACATTTCAGAAACAGATAAACATTCGAATTTCTCGACAAGGTCGGCGGAATTTTGTTGATTTTGGGTACTGGTGTATGTGTTGAAAATGAAACCTCCTATCTCATCCATCTCGCCAGAAGGGTATTTTGTGTTTCAAGAAACCCAAAAGGTGGAATTGTTTCGGGAAGAAATGAGGGGACAAATTCCCCAAATGGTCCCTAAACTTTTTGTCATTTTTGCAATTGATCCCTGTACTGAAATTCAAAAAAATTAAATTCTTGTACTATGCCATCAATTGGTCATTCCGACCAACAACGTCAAATTTGTGCTGTTAAATACGTACACGTGTCTCTCACGTATTTTTGCCCAAGGATAAAATAGTAAATTCTATTAAATTAGTGCATGGACTATTAGTGAATGTGTCAAATTTTAGTATGTTATAGTGTAAAGTAGAGGAAAATATTCGGGAGAAACATAGACTACTTGAGCAGATAAACAATTCATGAAAATGGTGTTTGATCTTCCCTCTTCACCCATTTCAGCCGTCTTCACGTGAATACATCTTCTCCGAACAATTCATAATGTTCTTATTTTGTGAATCGCAAAGAAGCAAACTGATTTTAATTTGAGATTCGAGCCGATGAAATGAAGCTTTGAGGTCATCGTGGCGGGAGACAATTCAAGCAAGTTTGAATTGAAGATTCACCATTGATGGTGAGGACGATGGCTGGTTTTGAGATATCGAATGGAGGAGCATATCTGATTCTTCTGGCGGGAAAATTTCATGGATTGAAGAAATGAAATGTGGAAAGTAAAGGCGTGTGAGTGGGAGAGAGCTCATTTTCTACCATCCTTTGCCAGATCTAAACATGAGTATCCATCCAACACCGATGAGTTCGACGGAGGTCCATCAAACAAAATTTTCAAACTTCCCCCAAATCAGTTTCAACCGAATAGTTCGCCAGTCCATCAATCTGGGTTCAATGATCTCCTACAAAGACCATAACTTCAAAATTTTGGGCATATTTTCTGCAAATGGGTGTTCATTAGTTTACTGAGAAAATTGGAGGGGGGTGTTAAGGTTTTTTCTTGTGGATGTTGATTAATCATCACTCTCCTCCGTTGCTGTGCAAATGGAGTTTTTTTTTTCCTTTCAATTCTTGAAGCACGCCTTCGAAAAATGTCCCTCTACTTTGTCCAAAAAAATGACTTTTTACCCTTGACAAAAAACACGTGCCTCGCACGTGCTCAAACTTAATGGCTAAAAATGGATGAAATTGTATAGAGGGACAATTCCTTCAATGGATCAGTACAAGGACCATTTAGGTCGATAAAGGACCAATCGCAAAAAAGGCAAAAAAAATTAGGGACCATTTGGGGAATTCGCCATAATAAATGAGTGCAATTGAAAGATAAAAATATCGTTTGTACATTCCCTCCATTAATCTGTGTCAAGTGTCTACAGGTTCGTTACAAAATTGGTTCACATCGCGCCCAATTAGGATTAATATATAATTTGGTCCCTGAACTTTACAATTTTGATTTAAATGGTGACTGGTGTTGAAGATTTCCTACGATGGTTCTTTAAATCAACTTTCGGTTTCAAGTGAGTCCCTCGTGACATTATCTTTGAAAGGAATGTTAACTTTTTTGTAAAGTATAATTTTTCCCTTACTTGATACCGATGAAAATCGCATGACAACAAATGTTGCGATTGAAAAAATTGACTTAGAGTAGAATATAAAAAGAAAAAATAAATTAATTTAAAAAGAAATCATTTAATTGAGATTACCTCACTAAACGGTGAGTGAGATGCTTAGCTGGAAATAAAAAAATAATTTCTCCACATCCCCACCTCCTCGGCTCCTCCCCTTCCCCCATTTTTATATCCATCTTCATTCAAGTCTGTGCTCTAACACCAATCTTTTAGATTTTTGTCGTTCCTTTCTTTCCCGGTTGAGCTTTTAACTGATTATGGTCGTGCATGTTGGACTTCATCGCCAATCCAGCACATTATTAACTTGTAGTAAAATTTTATGATGCATGGATTTGTAGTTGATTTACATGTAAAATCATCATCATTCATGACTGCTCTATTATATAGGAAAGATATGCGCTCAATCTTCATTCATTAAATCAGAGCTTCCTCCAAAATTGGGGAAACGAGGAGTTGACTGATTTCATGGATGATGCTAAAAGTGAGTATCAATCGTATGGTGATGCTGAATCATGTTGCGAGAAGATTGAGACTGTTGAATCATGGATTAATATATAATTTGGTCCCATGAATAGACTCTGCTTTGATAAAGTAAACACACACACATATACACACATCCACCTCCATCAATATCACCACCACCATTGTTGTTTCCCTCACAGCCCAAATCAACACCTATTTTATTTATCTATCTCTAAAACTAGCAAGTTGATAGCTTTTAGATTAATCACTCTCTGTATACCATTCAAAGAGAGAGAATGTCATTGAGAAAAAAATCCAAACGTTCCCCCTAACATCAAATAATATATTGAGAAAAAGGTGGAATGAGAGTCTTGGTAATGGATAAGCCAAAAAAGAGACCAAACAAGTTCAATTCTCCTTGGTAATTGCAGAATTTGATACTCAAATTGAAGGTGTTTGGTGAGCCCGAATCAATTATGTGTGGAGATTGAGTTAGAGATGGAGAAAGATAGAGAGAGAGAGAGAGTGTGTGTGTGTGTGTGTGTGGTGGTAACTGACTGGGTATGTGAGATCAGATGGGGTGTGAGGACTTTTGTAGGTGGGTGGGAGTTTGAGGAGTGTTTGTTGGGTGGGGGAACGAATGCCTGTAGAGGTAACGTCGGGGAAGACGTGAGGGATGGGTTAGGTGAGGCAAAGGCTCTGATGGGGAGGAAATTAGGTCGAGTGGTTACTTGGGGGTTGGATTTGAAGCTGGGAGTGAA
The DNA here is from genome assembly GCA_013146195.2 of Codonopsis lanceolata. Lineage (NCBI taxonomy): Eukaryota > Viridiplantae > Streptophyta > Magnoliopsida > Asterales > Campanulaceae > Codonopsis > Codonopsis lanceolata. The sequence goes on from CM028379.1 coordinate 156,080,873, forward strand.
GAGAGAAGGAGGTGGGTGGAGATCGAAATAAGGAGGAGGCTGCCATTGTTGTTGAAGAGAGAAGGAGGTGTGTGAAGATTGCTGCTTTAGACAAAAACATGTTTTTTTTTGTCAAAGAGATATAGAAAAAGAGAGAGGTGTAGATTAAATTAATTCCTACTTTTTTTTTATTTTCCACCTACCTTTCTACCAAAATAATTTTATATAGATATCCACTAAGGATCAAGCAAGGGCAAAATTGTCCTTTTATAAAAATTAACGCCTTTTCCAAAGATAACACCGTGAGGGACTCATGTAATGCCAAAAGTTGAGTTGAAGACCCACATAGGAAATCTTCAACTTCGATTACCATTTAAATCAAAACTGTCAAGTTCAGGGACCAAATTATATATTAATCCCCCAATTACTGAGTACATACCCAATTATTGAGTACATTAGTCATATTTGATATATTGTAATGTGGTTGGTCATATTAAGTACATTGGTCATATTTTGGATATTGTAATATGATTGGTCAAATCGGTTACCTACGAATAGTACGATGGTTATTTGGATAATTTTTCCTAATATTTATTAGGAAATACTAAGGTTACAACCATCTGATAATAACTAAGGTGTATGTGCATCTTCAATACATATTTGTTCAAATGATCGTAACTTGGTAATGTTGATATTTTCTATAGTATAAAAACACTTAATATCGCTTAAATAAGTGCTTGAAATGTGACGGCAAGGACCACATCGCACCTAATTAATGAGTACATTGGTCACATTATATAATGTGATTGGTCAAATCGGTTACCTACGAATAGTTCGATGGTCATGAATAGAAATAAAAATGGTCAAAAATAAAATTCCCCCCAAAGTTACCACTCAATCTCATAGTAACCCACGTTTTGTGCCAAAACCATATCTGAGGTTAGCATTTTTCCCAGATTGCCCCTAGCCATGATAGGCATTAGATTTTTACAAAAAATTAGCACGTGTATCTCACGATCGGGGCATTTTAGTCATTTGACATGCGTGAGTCATGTCTGTGGGTTATTTTGTAAGTTTCATAATAGTTTGAAGGGTATTTTCATTATTTTATTTTCATTAATTCATGTTTTTCATATCTCTCTCATCTGCATACCAAACCCACGACCCATCCACCTTCCAATCCTTCATCTTCCCCCCCTCTCTCTCTGTCTATGAACACATGCAATATCACCAACCCAGTTCATTTGCAATAAAACAAAGCTTATACAATATTCTTATTGCTTCTAATTATGTTTTGCACATCACTAATGGTTGGGGTTCTATGCCACATCACTTGATCTCGTCTGGGAGGAGAAAGAATCATCATTTTCACTCTAATCTCTTACCATTTTCGTGCCTCCACCATCACTGTGAAAAAGAAATTCAAAACCATAAGATCTCTCACGCATCTCTATAAATGAAGATAGTTACACTAGTCATGCTATCAAAGGAGGGAAACTTAAGAAGACATATTGCAGCATCACAGAAGATGAAGGGTGTCGAGGGAATAATGAGGCAGTTGGTTAGAATCAATTAGCTTGCTTATATCATGATGATGTAATGAGTTTGTTAGATCATAGGAGATATTTTTTGTTCTTCTATGTATATATTCGATCTTCAGTTGAATCAGACATAAGTTGAGTTTATCAATATAGGAAAGAAATATATTTTCTCTCTCTCTCTCTCTCTCTCTCTCCCATTTATGTTCTTCACCAAATATAGAATAAAAATCATTTTATGGTATCAGATCATATAATTCGAGCTTCCATATTTTGAAATTGATCATCAATACATTTCTCAAACCCTAAAAACATCACAATCAGTCGAAGATGCCAGGAGAAGATCAAATTTCTGAGGAATCACATCCACAACCTACAATTCTGCAGCAGGTGTAAGTGCCCCGGGAGGAGATTCCCCCAGATCGCGCGCTCCCTTGTTTAGGGGAACACGAGATTCGGGGAAGACATCACTCTTTTCATTCCATCTTCCATTGTTTAGGGGAAAACGAAATTAAAAGTTGAAAAAGAGGGTTGTAAATAGTGCATTGAATACACCCCGTTCACTGAGTGTGCTTTGGTCCACTATGAGTACTTTGGGTTTTTCTGTATCTCATCCTCCCTTGTTTAGGGGAAAACAAGATGCAGAAAATGCAACGCCCTTTTCATTCCATCTTCCTTTGTTTAGGAGAAAACGAAATTAAAATTGCAAAAAGGATGTTGCAAGGGCGCGTGGGAATACCTTCGACCTCACTGTGGACTTGGGTTCATTTTGGATCACTATGAGTGCTTTGGGTTTTTCTGTATCTCATCCTCCCTTGTTTTGGGAAAAACAAGATGCAAAAAATGCAACACCCTTTTCATTTCATCTTCCCTTGTTTAGGGGAAAACGAAATTAAAAGTGCAAAAAGGATGTTGCGAAGAGCGCGTGGGAATACGCCCTGCCTTACTGTAGATCCAAAATGTTGTAACATAAGGCGCCATCTTTATTTTAAGGAGAAATAAAGAAAAACCAAAAAATAATCAAATTTTGTAAAAGGATTCAGAGACTTAGTTACGAGGTGGGAAGGTGTTAGGCACACAACTCGCCCTTTCGGTCTCAAAATAGTTTTTGGCTAAAATATGCTTTTATTATATTTATTTAGCAAATGAAATAAAGCATTTAAACATATATATTTGTATTTATACTATTACAAACTTGCAGCAGCCTCCTTCTAGGAATTACAAATATATTTATAAATATTTGGCCATAATAATGGCTCTTTTTTTAGTGCTATTTTCTATAGAAATTCGGGCAACATAACTACTTATATTTTTACATTGGGCTGGTTGAAAATAGCACTTTTTTAATTAAACCTCTTAAAGGCTTACCTTTAAAAGCGTGGGGTATGCTCGTTCTGTCCTTCCGGGAGAGGGAATCTTTTGTTGTTGCGGAGATTCAGGCAGAGTAACTGCTTCCGAAAGTTGCTTTTAGGCCTCGGGAAGCGGGTGGAGCAACTGCTTGCTTTTTGCTGTTGTTTGCTTGCTTGCTTTTTGCTGTTGTTTGCTTGCTTGCTGGCATAGCAACTGCTTGCTTCTTGCGGATTTGGCGTCTGGATTCAGGCAGAGCAACTGCTCTTTTTGGGATTTTTGGACCCGTGGAATCATAGTGGGGAGACTAAGGTTCACTTTGACCGGTTGGTTTTGTGTTTGGAGAAGATTTGATGGAGCTTCGAGGCTTAGAGGAGGGGAACTCTCACAATGCTCTCTCAGAACTCACTACGAGAGAAACTTTTACTACGTGATCGCGGTGTGTGAACTGTATGCGTGAAGTCTAGAGTGAATTCAAAGAAGCTGGGGCCTTCTATTTATAGGCCGAGATGGGGACTCCTTCGTCATTAAGTTTTCTCTTTTGTGCTTCACCGGCTTGTACCGTGCGCTGAGAGAGTTGTGCCAAAAGCAAAGTGCTACAGTGTTGGAAGCACTATTGGGCGCCACCCATAGGGGATCTGGGCGCCGCGCCAAGTGTGGCTGTGGGTGGCGCTGGGTCCTTTTTTATGCCTCTTTTTGACACTTTGGCCCCTGCATTTCACTATTTTGCGCATCCTATTTTTCCTTTTGCATTTTTAAATCCTCTAACTTGACATTTGTTAAGTTTTAACAGATCTTGATATTTCATGTCATGTTACATACCAGGGGTACGAAATTGGGGTGTCTACAGCAGGCAACTGAAGAAATTGATTAATACGAATCTGTTGAGGTATTTTGCAATTCCTACTTCACATCCACTATATTTGCATCCAAATGATCATCCATGAATGAGTTTAGTCACACATATTCTAAGTAACAACAATTACAATCAATGAAAAAAGGCAATGAAAATAGCTCTTTCATCTAAACTAAAACTTGGAATTGTAATTGGAATTCAAAATACCTGTCACACTGGCAACGAAGCAATGACATGGTTATCTTATGGTTGTTGCCTGTTGAATGCCATCTCATCATAAATTAGTGCCAGTCTTGTATACTTTAAAACAGCTAAGGAAATCTGGATGATTTAGAGTGTAGATTCACTCAAGGACATGAAACACAAATATTTCAAATCAAGAAAGAAATGATGAACTTACAGCAAGGAATAATGTCAATCACTGCTTATTTTACGAAATTTAGATGTACTTGGGATGAATTTGAGAGAGGTTAGTGTTATGCCTAAGTGTATGTGTGCATGTTCTTGTGGATTAATCAAAAAGATGGAAGAGTACAATCAAGTTCAAAAGGTTACTCAGTTCCTTATTGGACTCAATAAAGCCTATTCTGGAATTCGTAGCAACATTTTAGCCATGACACCATTACCCAACATAAGCACTTCCTTATGTTTATTAGTGCAAGATGAAAGAATTAAGGAATGCTTTATATTGCAAACTTCAGTCTTGGAATTTAGGATTCAAATGTTACTATTGCCTTATTTGCCAAGAACTTACTTACTATGAAAACTCATTCTACTGGATCTAGAAAAGGGCCTAATGCCACTAGAAAAAGAGGTAATCTCAAAGGTACAGGACACACAAGGGCTACTTGTTTCTTTCTGCTAGGGTTTCTAGATTGGCACAAGCTTCATGGCATAACTCCTGATCCTGCCAAAATGCCAAAGAACCTAAAGAACATGTCCAATATAAGTATCCCTTCCACTACTACTCATGTGAATGTTGCAGCTACATATGTTGAAAATCGTAATGTCTCCATGTCCAAAGATCACTACAATCAATTCTTGGATCTGATCAATCAAAGGTGTTCTAACTCTCCTCCACTCAATCCTACTACTGATCAAGTTGCTGGTACGATCTCTACAACTCCTAGTATTATGAGTTCTGCCCAAATTAGTAGCAATGCATACAATGCACTTGAATGGATTATAGACTCTGGAGCTATAGATCATATTGTTTCTGTAATACCTCGATAATTTTAGTATAAAATATTAAATTATAATAATTAATATTATATTTATTTTAGGCTAATCTAATTGTTTTGGACCTATTTAGTAATCAATTAAATTGGGTCGGGCTTGGCCCACTTTTGACTAAGATTTTAATATTGATTCCTTATTAGTATTTACTTAACTATTTTTGATCCAGTCAACTTTAAGATTTTGATTAGGGTTAGGAATATTCTAATAAATGAGTATAAAATAAAGTATTTAGGGTGAAAACCCTTTTACCATACAACTAAAACAGAAAAAGAATTGGGGAAGGACAATAGGCGTAGTAGTCGTGAAGGAGAGAAAGAGCAAAAGTCGACGATTAAGAGAACAACACAATAGTACTATAGGTAAGACAGATGGTGTTGTTTCTCATTGTATCTTGATTTGCATTTGTTCATTCATTACATTAGGTTTTATACTTAGTGGCTAAATGGGTTGCGTACCAGTTAGTGTGGCAACTGTGTATAGAACTTTGCCTTAAAATAGTTTTCTAGACTTCACAAGTTCAGCGGAAGACTTCGGCTGAAGGCTTTACCAGCAGACTTCAAGCAGCCTCCAGCGGCAGACATTGTCTGCACTCGGACAACATGACGTGTCGAGCTCTTCCAGACTTCAAGCTTAAGTAGATTATTTAATTCAGCCTAAATTAGTTTGAATTTGAATTAAATCCATCCTCAATCAACGCATGACTTCTCAGACACGCCCCTCCAGCTTTTCCGAAAAAGCAAGAAGACTTTCGCCTCCTGAAAAGTGAGGAGGTGCACAGACTGATACATACAGACTGTACCAACTATTACAGGTCTGCAACTCTGATTGTCGCTCACCCGCTAGTTGCTGCAACAACTCTTCACCATTCTCTGCTCAGTATCAGTTGAAGAAGAAGTCAACGAAACAACTCCAGGCATTTAATGCATTCAACCTAATAGAGCTGTTACTCATTTCGTCTTCTCCAACGATCTCAAGAATGCCCGACTATAAATACTGTCATTAAAGATTGAAGAAATTAATGCTCTGAAACTATCAAATAACATCAATCTTTATACTCAGTGCATTCAAGAGATCATTAACTGATCATCGAAGTCCTCAACAACAACAAGAAGATCTGCATCAATTCTTATTCATTTACTTCTTACTATTGCAATCCTACTATTCTTCTGCACATTGAATATTCTGTTTTACCAGATATTCAATTCCCCCACCCCTAAACACAAGTCAAATATTTTGTACACGATCTATTGGATATTTCTGTAATAGAACTAATGGAAAATATAGTGCACATTTAAATCCAAGGTTGACTGCCTTGGTGGTGGACGTAGCATTCATTATAGTGCGAACTATCTCAAAACACATGTGTTAATCTTCCTTTGTTGTTTACTGTTTTCATTCTTTCATTCATTTCCTTAACTTATTCCTTTAGCAACAAACTTCAGTAATCAGCTAAGTCTACCGGTAGTGCTTCACCGGCAGACTTGTACTGTCTTTCTTGCAAGTCTTTCGCTACTTCAATCTCTTTAATAGATTGCAAGTGCTTGTTCTTGGAATTATTATGAAAAGTTTTAAGTGTTTAATAAGCTATTCAACCCCTCCCCTTCTAGCTTATTATTGTGTCAATTGGAACTAACATATGGAATTTATGTTGTTTCTTTGACTCTTTTGATAGATATAGATATAATATTAGTATATATTCATGGGTGGAAGTCTGTAGCAACTATTCATATACATATACGTAGTTTTCTGACTGGTCAAGTGGTAAGTGGTGTGTGTGTGTGTGTGTTTGGTGGGATAATGGTGTGTGGTCATTATATTTTACAACTAATGTATTATCTATAATATAATATACTACTTGGTATTAGTTATTTTGGAAGTCATGATAATGGATCTACAATGATGATGGGTCTATATATATATATATATATCGCATTGAGACAATTACCAGTGTGTGTTTTATGTGTGAAGATAGTATGCGTGTTGCAATGTATGTGTGTGTGTGTATGAATAGTATGTGTGCATGAATAGTGGTTAAAATAATTTAATTAATAAGCATTACTTATTATTATTATTATTATTAGAAATTAATAGGTCTTGGTCGATACAATTATAGTTTAGTAATTATTGTATATTTTGAACTTAGATTTGAACAAGGAATGTTAGGACGATCCTATGTGTTGCGGATCTTTCTTGTTGCTAAGCATATCGAGGTAAGAGATTATACATCTTTTAGGTCTCCGATCTTTTAAGTACCATTCGTTAGGCTTCCATTAAATTCCTTGACATTTATATTCTTTTGAAACGTACGCCGACTTCAGATCGGTAATTGAAATTGAACTATGTCGCTTGCACTTCTTTCGAAATCATAAATTTTACTGTTGTTAATTCTCACATAATTATCGAGCTTCATATGAGATGTTCGTTCGATATGCAAAGTATGATTTTTGCGATGCATAGTTTTGTTGTAATATTGCATTCCTTGAAATTCTACCATGATCACTAAGCCGGTTACATGTTTATCGAATTACTGATTTTATCGAATACCACTTGATTTGTGGATATGATTATCGAACAATTGAATTTATCGAATGACACCTAGCTAGTGGTATGGTTATCCAGATATACCAATTATATCGAACTATTGAAACTCTTTGAAGTAAATATTTGAATTGCTTATGTGTTCATGGGATTCGGTGAGTAGTCAATTGTCTCCAATCGGTATGGGACGGTTGGTTTGGTTACTCGAGTCACCTTTGTACGTTTATTTTCATTTGGATTCTTATTCACTTAAATCGATATTTGATAACTGCTTCCACTCATCGATATTTGAACAATGGATTTTTAATACTTGAAATATTCATCTCTGATTTGCTTTAGGTCAACTCCTCCTCATTAACCGGAGGGGTTGTATATAAACTTACTGAGCATTGTTTGCTCACCCTTTCATAGTCTTCTTTCTCAGGTAATGAGTAAGATTTATTAGAGGATTTCAGCTCGGGTAGACCAAGTTGACGGTTTCTAAGAATTTTAGATCTAGTCATTTATTATTGAATTACTTGATAGTACATTGAATAAATTATTAACTCATGCTAAGTATTAGATAAATTTTGTATTAAATTACTTTGGGTTTATTTTTGACTTTAGTCAAGAATGTTTAAGATTTAATTATTATGAGATTTAGAACATATATGACTTAAGTTATGATTGTTAGTGACGTGGCCAAATTGTGGCACCGCGGTGTCGGTACCAAGTTTGGGGCGTTACAGTTTCTTCATCTTCTTTACTTATTGATCCTAAGCCTTTTTCTTCTATTATTTACTTACCCAATTGTCTTACTGCTCCAATGTCTCATGTTGGTCAGGTTGTGCTCCCTTTTGGTATAATACTCTTTAATGTCCTATGTGTACCAACCTTTTCATTCAACCTGCTGTCTGTGAGTAAGTTAACTGCTCATAGTAACTATTTTTTGATATTTTTTCCTACACACTACCTTTTTCAGGACTCAACTTGCAAGAGCCTGAAGGGGATTGGTAAGCTGGATAAAGGCATGTACAAGTTGGATCTACAGTGAACTGTTTCAATCTCTTAGCCTAGGTTGTCTATTTATGTTGTTTATTTTGCATCTGCTACTATTTGGTACCATAGACTATGTCATGTTCCTTTGCAAACTCTCAAACATTATCCCATTGTCTGTAATAAACGAGACTTGCCAAATGTATGTGATACTGTCATATTTCAAAGTAATGTAGATTACCATTTCCAGTCAGCTCCAGTCATGCTACTACTCTTTTCTCTTTAATTCACTGTGATGCTTGGGGACCTTATCATCACAAAACATATAATGGTTTTAAACTTTTTTTAACTCTTGTTGATGACTACTCATGTACTACGTGGACCTACTTGCTATCATCTAAATCTCATGCTATTCTTTATATTAAATCTTTCTTCAAAATGATAAATACTCATTTTTCTACCACTGTTAAGACTTTAAGGTCTAAGAATGACACTAAATTCTTCAACACTATTTTTTCTTCCTTTCTCACAAATCTTGGTATTGAACATCAAAGTTCATGTGTTGAAACACCCCAGCAAAATGCTAGGGTTGAAAGAAAACATAGGCATCTCTTAAATGTTGCTAGAGCTCTTAAATTCCAAGCTCATCTTCCCATTAAATTTTGGGGAGATTGTGTGCTTGCAACCACCTACCTTATAAACAGAACTCCAACTCTTTTTTTTCACACAAAACTCCCTATGAATTCCTCGTGAAACAATCTCCATCTTATTCTCATTTGAAAGTGTTTGGCTGCCTTTGTTTTACTTCTACTTTAAAGTCTCATAGAGATAAATTCTCCCCTAGAGCCATTAAATGTGTTTTTCTAGGCTATCCATATGGCAAGAAAACATATAAGTTGTATGATCTCACCACTCACAAAATTTTACTCCAGAGATGTTCAATTTTATGAAGAACATTTTCCCTACAAAACATCCCCCTATCTTACCTCAGACTCTGATATTCCTATATTTTCTCTTGTTTCTTCCTATTCCTCAGATCCTATCAATCCTATTGAACCACACCCACCTGCTGAACCACACCCATCTGCTGAATCACACCTATCTGCTGAATCTACTCCCATTCTTTCAGTATCCACTCCCATCTCTTTATTACCCACTTCCATTTCCCATCCTTCATCTCCATCTACACCAAGTACTTCATCTGCCCCTTCTTCATCTGCACCTTCTTCTTCTACATCTTCTCCCTCAATTGATATTGCTTCTAGGTTTGTCAGAGAGAGACATGTTCCAAGTAAATACAACGCCTATACATGTCTTCCTTCCTCCTTTACCAACTCTACTTGCTCTATAGGTTTGTCATCTTCCTTATCTTATTCCTCTATTTCTTCTTCGTACTATTCTTATATGTCATATTTCATCTCTATATGAACCTACTACTTATGCTTAAACTTTAAAAGATCCTAGTTGTTGTGAAGCTATGCGTGCTGAACTAATGGATTTAGAAAAAAAAAATAATACTTGGCAATTGCAGACTCTTCTTCCTAACAAGTCAGTTGTGGGTTGTAAGTGGGTGTATAGGTTAAATTTTAAGGCTGATGGTAGTTTAGACAAGTATAAGGCTCGACTGATAGCTAAGGGGTTCATACAGACAGAAGGTGATAACTTCTTTGAAACTTTTGCCCATGTGGAAAAAATGACTACAATCAGAGTGTTCTTGGCTCTAACTGCTATAAAATGGTGGCATTTATCCTAGATGGATGTAGCTAATGCATTTATGCATGGTGACCTTGATGAAGAGGTATATATAAAGCCCCCTCTTGGTTATCCTCTTCCATCTTCTTCTACATCCCTAGTCTGTAAGATGTTCAAATCTTTTTATGGGCTTAAACAAGCCCCAAGACAATGGTACAGTAAGTTTGTAGTTGCATTGCTTGCTATTGGATTTCAGGAGTCCAAAAGTGATCATACATTGTTTACACTTACTAAGACTGGTTCATTCACTGTTATCCTTGTTTATGTTAATGATATCCTCATTGCTGGTGATAACACTGCTACTATTGCTACAGTCAAATCTTCATTTCAATAGTCACTTCAATATCAAATATCTTGGTCCTCTTAAAATTTTCCTAAGGAATTGAAATAGCTAGATCTGCTGTAGGGATATGTATTCACCAAAGAAAATATACTTTGGACATAGTTTCAGATGTAGGATTTATGTTTGCTTAATCCTCCCAAATTCCTATGAAACAGAAGCATGGTCTAACGGCAATCAGGGTCCTTTATTACTTGACATTTCTAAATACAAAAGGCTAGTTGGGAGACTTATCTATTTGTTTATAACTAGGCATGATATTGCATATGTTGTTCATATCCTCAGTCAGTTCAAGTCCACGTGTGCCTCACTAGGAGGCTGCTTTGAAACTGGTAAGGCATCTTAAAGGGACTATGGGCCAAGGTCTACTTTATCCCTCTTCCAGTTCTTTATCTCTGTCAGTGTTTTGTGATGCTGACTAAGCCTCATGTTCCTTAACAAGAAGATCATTATCTGGTTATTGTGTTTTGCTAGGGTCTTCTTTAGTTCCCTGGAAGGCTAAGAAGTAGTGTGTTGTTTCTCGTTCCTCCTGTGAGACTAAATACAGAAGCCTTGCCAATGCCTCATGTGAAGTTGTCTGGTTTTTAGCTCTTTTAAAGGATTTTGGTGTTCATGGACTCACCCCAGTTCCTTTGCATTGTGATAATCAATCAGCTCTTAGTTTGGCATCCAATCCTATGTTTCAAGAACGTATGAAACATATCGAGATTGATTGTCATCTAGTCAGGGATAAGGTTCTTGATGGCATTGTTTCTCCCTCATACATTTCTACTAAAATGCAACTGACCGATCTCTTCACCAAGGCTTTGGCCTCTCCCACTCTTCATTTTTTTTTATTCAAGTTCAATGTATTCAACTTATTTCATACTTTGGGCCTGAGGGGGGCTATAAATGAAGACAGTTACACTAGTCATGTTATCAAAGGAGGGAAACTTAAGAAGACAGATTGCAACATCACAGAAGATGAAGGGTGTCGAGTGAATAATAAGGCAGTTGGTTAGAATCAGTTAGCTTGCTTATGCCATGATGATGTAATGAGTTTGTTAGATCATAGGAGATATTTTATGTTCTTCTATGTATATATTCGATCTTCAGTTGAATAAGACTTAGGTTGAGTTTATTAATATAAGAGAAAAAGATATTCTCTCTTTCTCTCTCTCTCTCTCTCTCTCTCTCTCTCTTATGTTCTTCACCAAATATATAATATAAATCATTTTAATCTCGCTCACTCTCATCTATTACCGCTGTTTTGCCTGCATTGTTGCCATCAATTTTGTCACCCACCGTCAGCATCGATATCGTCAACCCCCTGGTCGTCGTCGATTTCATCTATCTTTACCCTGCATCTTTGATCGCCACTGTTGCTTGATCTCAAACACTCAACGGTGTTGTCGATCTACAGTTTTAGATCTGAGATTCTTAGATGCTTACTTCTTCATTTTCTTTTCAAATCTAGGGCACAAAAATGGTTGAAATTGATAGATTCTTTCATGGAATTCCATGGCCGAAGGAGATCGATATGGTCGAGGAAGAAATTTGTTGCAAATTGGAAGGTAGTTGGTTGAAGTTTGAGGAATAAATCAGGTTGGAGAAATCAGGTTTTGTGGTTGAGGAAGAAATCAGGTTAGGGAAATTCGCACCCACGCTTGAAAAAAAAAATTGGTTGCAAGTTGGTGGGTATTTAAATGAAAATCTGCATTGAGAGAAATAAATTGATGGAGATGAAGTCTTTTATTCCTTCTTAAACACTTATGGTAGAATACAGAGGGGAATGATTGGGAAAGAGAGAAATTTGTTCATCTGGGTTTTTTTAAAAAATATTCTTTGGGTTTGTTCAAGAAATCTCAATTAAAACATGAGTTGCGCTATTCAGCCCCCCCCCCCATTCCTATAAATTGACCCCCCATTTCCCTTTTTTTCCTTTAATGAAAAAAATGCCCTCAATTATAAAGACTTTTATACCCTTCTACCTGATAAGTATACCCCTTCCTCTTTTCCTAAACCTAAAAACCTATAACTATACTCCCACCTCAAACAAATATACCCCCTTCTTCCTAACAAACAAATCTCCTTTATTCTCAACTACATTCTTCTTCATTTCTTCATCTTTTTCCTCTAACAAATATACTTTCTTATACTAAGATATCTTCTTCTTCTTCATCCTCCCCTTCTTTTGTACTAAAAACCTTCCCAAAAACCTCTCAATCTTAAAAAACCTAGGGATTCAACATTAAGCTTGAAGAAATCAAGTATGGAGCCAAAAAACGCCAATGTCACACAAGTGATAAGCTTTAAAATCCTTTTTTTTTTGCTTTAAATATTGTTTTAGAAAGTGTTTTTTTCTTGAAAAATAGGTTCTCGTCATGAATTTTTCGGACTTGGGTAGCTGAAAATTTTGGACTTGTTCGAACCCCAGAGGCCAAAATTCATCAATATGTTTGGTCCCCACCAACCTAAAATACTAATTTTTTTTACTGAAGTTAACCGAAAAAAATAAGTATTTTTGGTTGGTGGGGGCCGAACAAATTGATGAATTTCGTCATTTGGGGTCCAAACAAGTACAAAATTTTGCTTGATATTTGTGTTTTTTTATGTGTTATTGTTTTTGTTAATAGGATTCAAACACATTGTCTACAAATCCTAGTGTTGTTGGTCCAGTCGATAATGAGATATATCATATTCAAAATGATGAGATTGTTGAACATAATCAAATAGTTCCGTTTATGGCGGAGGATTACGCACATGTGTTTGTGACCGATGAAATGTTTTCATCTCGCCAAATGTTAATTGATTGGGTGCGTGTTAGGGGGAATGCGCATGACTTGGTCATAATAGTTTGGAGGTCAGACAATGGTAAAAAACCTAGGGTATTATTGACTTGTGAACGTGTTGGGCAATATAATGGATGCAAGAAATAGGAGACTTCATCACAAGCAAATGTTGATGATGAAATTGGGAAGAAAGATGACGATGTAACAAAACCAAAAGATTGGAAAGAAACTTGATCTAAGAAGCTTGGTTGTCCATTTAGTTTGAGGGGTAGAGAAGTATCAGTTGAAGAATGGTCATTGGTTGTGAAGTGTGGTGTCCATAATCATCAACTTGGACCGTACAAAGAAGGTCATTCATATGTTGGTCGATTATCATGGGTTGAGGAGAATATGTGGTTGATATGACACACGCCAATAGTAAACTAAAGGACATTTTGGTGCGGTTGCAAGAGCAATTTTAAAAAATAGATCAACGGTGAGGACTATCTACAATGCACGCTTGAAGAATAGAGTTATTGAGCATGAAAGGTTGATCACAATTGCAGCAACAAATTCAAACTTGTCCAACAAATTCAAGTACACATTAAAATCTAAATAGAACCTTAAGTTACACATTAAACTTGTCCAAAAAATTCAATTACACATTCAAATGTAAAATGATCAAGTGTTTTTCCTACGACGACGGCTAGATGGTTCTTCCAATGTTGGGGATCTTGTAGACGGTCCTGCCTATTGTTGACTTTCAGTGCTACGTATGCACTTTGGATTGCTAAACCCAACTCATCATACAACAAATCTCGGTCTCTAGAACAATACCGCACCGCCATCGGTTCTAACAACCCGCGTGCTAATGATACCATAATCCATGGATCTGGTAAACCTTCATCTGGAGCAATCCTATGATGTAAAGAATGATGCTCAGGGTTACAAACGATTGGATGAGATACGCGATTGTACCACTCCATATAGTCAGGTGCACATTCCCATGGTCTCTCGTATTGTCTTCCAAGTTCTTTGTCACTTAAGACTTGTCTCTTCCAAGCGGCGAAGTATCGAAGCATCGTGGCGAATATTTTCTTATTTGCCACTAAACCTCTCTTCATAATATCATGTGCAATAACATTTCCCGGAATGGTCTAAACATATCCAAATTGTCGGAGGACGCGATCAGAGTGGTATGGCTCGACATAATCAACTGATCCTATACATCCTTGCTATAAGGATATCTAGTGAAACGGGAAGTGTTCTCGCACTTGTTGTGTATACGGCATCAGAATAACCTACAAAATAGATTAAAACACAATAAGTAAAAACACAACTTGTGTGTCGTAACAATGCAGGCATGCAACAACACCATCGCAACCAAAGTGTCGGAAAGAACACAACAATAACAACTTCAACGGCTAAATCATGTCGAAGACCATATCTAATATTTAGATCACATTAAAACTCACAGCATCTGCTCGAAGGGCATCAAGTTGTTCCCGCATCCCTTGTAATCGATTCATGGGCACTCCCGAACCAGTTCTGTGCTCCCACCTCCTTGCAAGTGGTTCGTCTTGGCGATAGTACAAGTTAGGAGAAAGGCTACACGTCAGGAATCGTTCATGTATCCATGTATGTATTGAACAAAATGCACACATTTTATTACAATTTAACTAGATATATATTCAAGTTATATACACGAAATTATCTCCAATAACGTAGAATATCCGACCATCTGCTTCATCTTGACTTGTGAAGCACTCCCTAGATGCTTATATAGAAAGGCTAGGTGTCACGCCCCAAATCAGCCCCTACGTGGGACTCAACTTAGAACGTGATCAACCGGTTGTTTTCACAGTTAAACCCTGTCATTAAAACTAAAGAAAGAATGTTTTGGAAAACACAAGATTATATACATAAGTCTCCCAGAGACTAACAAAAGGTTACAAAAGTTACTAGTTCCCAATGTTTACAAAACAAAGGAAGACTACTAGTCTTCCTACACAGCGGAATAAGTAGCGCAGCTACAACAATTATAAACCAAGAATGCTACCCCAAAAGAATTACAACCTCTAGCACTCCGACTTTGCACTCTTGCTCAAGCTTGTCTCCCTGTCTGATTGTGATCTAAGGAAAACAAATAATAAAGGGTGAGTCGAAACTCAGTAGGGTTAAACTATACGTATGCATGTTATGCGTGAATGCATCATAAAGAAATGCCATGATGTTAAACAGATCATATCACAACTAAGCAAGTATTTCAATCACATGTTGTTCATTTAGGGCATGAGCCAAGACAAGTAGTATACAGAGGTCGAGAATCATCTCCGACCTGCCGCTTCCATCCAACACCACTCTCATTTTTTATCATGAAGCATATCAAACATGTTGTTTTTTCCCGGGATATGTCAACACGGACTAGGTCCCTACAACCCTAGCAACCCGCGTGGACTACTCTCAACACAATCAGTGAAGTGTCATCCTCCATTATGACCGTAATGGAGGGGTTGGGCAAAATAGAACTTCGCTGCTAACTCTCCCTGCATCTCCGCCCGGGATAATCAGAGAAATGTTCTAAACCCCCATAACATGTTGTTCAAACTACCTGTTTTTCACACCCTTGTTGTTGTTACAATCAAACATCACTTGGTGTTATGTCCACATGTTTTTCATACTCAAAGTCATGGAATTGTCAAGTTCTTCATAGTACCACTTAGTGCCAAGCAAGAGTGGCAATGAGTTATAAAGTAAACCCATTGATACCCCACTAATACAATGCAACCTAGCTCATGTTGTTCATACCATTACAAGGTTTAAATCATAATCTTCATATAATTGCACAACATAATAATACAAGCCCCAAACTTCATGAATTGCAAGCCTTGACCAAGTCTACAAGGAGTTTAACACCTAATTCATATCTTACTACACATAGCTACCCAAGTAATCATCTTCGAAGGATTCAAATCATAAACATAAGAGTTTCATCATGAAATTCATCAAGATATTCATCAATTTAGCTCAATTACATGGAATTAATGAACAAACATAAGCAAGTAAATCCCCCTACCTCTTGTAGATCTTAAACACCAATGGTTTCAGAATATTTTTGGTTCAAAACACTCCCCTTGATGAGCTTTACAACTTTAATGAAGATGGTATTGGCAAAGGATGAGTTTTAGGCCTTCAATTCCAAGAAACTCACTTAAAAACCCTATGTTTTGCTCACTCCCTCTTTGAGTACGAAAATGGTGAAGTTAGGAGGTGGAAGAGGTGTGTCTTGGCTTTATTCAGCTGTAGATAAAGGTGGGAAGGGTCCCTCCACAAAGCATGAGGTGTCACAACCTCTTTGGTCGACATTAATCCAAGATTAAGCTAAGTAATTAATATTGATTAACACTAATTAATCATACTTAGGACCCTTTAATCGTGATTAATCTAATTAATTATACTTAACCCTAACTAATCATGATTAGTCAAATTGATCTCAACTATTCAACGAATTCCAGTAGGTTTCACACCCACGAAAGTAAAATGTTAAGACAACTACAATTCCAGAATAGATAGCACCCAGGGTGGGAAATATTTCGCACCCAGAGCTGTTTTGGAGTTTTATTCCAACATTGGCAAATTCACAACAAGTCATATTAGGGTATCAACATCCCCCTATTTAACTTGGAATTCAAAACATATTCATGTAATTCAATCAATTAACACATATTAACAATTTATTATCATGCTATTAAGGTTAGGATGCATTTCAAAACACTTGGGTGTTACACTAGGGCTGCTGATCCCTATGAGTATGTATGTACGACATCCAAATCAGTCGAGAATCTCAAGAAAGTCGTACTAACCCGAGTTTCACTCTTATCAGTAAAAATTGTATAACCCAACTTGTATTACAAATAAGCTCGAACACAGGATGAAATCCTTTCCGGATCCTCAAACATCGCATTCGGAGCAAATCTCTAGCGTAGCCACTCTAACCTCACAGAACCCCCCTAGCACCATCCATTGCCTCCAATGCCTCGTCATGAGACACTCCTAGATACATATAAACCTCATGGAAGGTAGATTCAAATGTCATAGACACTCATTTCAAAAAAACTGATTTCCCGGCGATTGGAAGACTAGTAAGGCAAAAGACATCATTAAGTGTTATCGTCATCTCACCAAAGGATATGTGGAAGGTATTGGTCTCTGGATGCCACCGCTCTACAAAAGCATTGATCAACACTTTATTGTGTAACTTGAATTTGTCAACACACCTTTCAGAGGTAAGGGGCATTATTGTCTTTTCAAATATTTTCATCCAACTTAACTAATGGAAATGACTCTAGTGACCTTATTTACTTTCGGAGCCAAGTAGAATGATTAAATTGAAAAAAAAAAAGCAGAGTGAGTTTAATGAATTTTGCTCGAAAGCATAGTGACCAAATTGAGATTTAAACCATGTTTGAAATGAAAAAAAAGATAAAAAAACAAAACAGTTCGGACATACATGGCTGAAAATCAAAGCACTGTTTGGACACAGGTGGCCGAAAATCTCAAATATGTTCAGACAAATGTGGCCAAAAATCATATGACATTTCGGATGTGGATGTCCGAACAGTTCTATGAATTTCGGTTGTAAAAGTCCGAACATATCAGTGATTTTCGGAAGAATTGGTCCGAACAAAACTGGGATTTTTGGAAGCCCGGGTCTGAACAAAAAACCCTAGTTCCAAGGTTCATGACCGAATTTTTTTCAAAAATTTCTCAAAAAAATTATTATTTTTGCAAAACTATGGTCTTAAACCTACTCACAATCAAACAAAACATGTAATCCTAAATGATATATCAACCATAAACACTTACATTGCAACAAAACACAACTTTAAATAAATAAATAAATAATTGTACATACCTTTGCTAAATCGATAGGAAGGGGTCACGGTTTTGGCTGGGTTCTCTTCAATCCTTCTTCTATTCAATCCTTTTTGGATGGGTTCTGGGTTCTCTCTCTTCTCTTCCCATTTTTTTTCTTCTCTCTTTGTGTTGTGTGTTGTGTGCGTGTGGGGGAAGGGGGACAGTTTTAGTGGGGGTGGGGGTATAGAGGGGGGGGTTAGTGTAGATAGGGTGAGTTAGGGAAGGGGGTTTATGGGAAAAGTAGTTTAAAAAAATTTAGGGCAAAATGGGTAATTGGGGTGTGGGGGGGGGGGGCGGCTAAACAAATAGTTTTCAAGTTTTTTAAATTTGGATTGGGGATACACTTGAAAAGTGGGTCAACTTGGAGGAAACGGGGGGCTGAATAGCGCGACTCTTAAAATATCCTCACTTCTAAATATTTACAAATAATCACCTCATTTTACCAAATTTTACTTTGCACCTTCGATTCAAATGACTAAAATGTCATCCTTGTGAGATGCACGTGTTAACTTTTCGTTAAAAAGCTAACGTTTGTTGCGGCCAGGGGGCAATCTAGGAAAAATGGTAACGTCAGGTATGGTTTTTGTACAAAATATAGTTTGGGTGGTACTATGGCCTATGGGATTAAGTAGCAACTTTGGGGGAAGTTTTATTATTTGGCCAAATGAAAATATATATGTTATCTTAGAAAAGAGGATATATACTATAGAAGTAATCAATAATTGAATAAAAAATGTGATTTTAAACTCGATCTATAGTTAAGGGAGGTTATTTGTAAGGAGTTATATGTAACTGACTTATAAGTTATAACCGTTTGATATTGTGGTTGGAATCAATCCCCACCGCCAGATAGCTTCAGTCAATCAACTAATCTCTATTGTGAGATTATATATTAATGTAAAAGTGATGTTTTATAAGAGATGATTGTTCAGGAGAAAAAGAAGTGACTGCTCATAATATTAATTATAGGGGTGATTTTGTTATAATGAATTAATAGTAGATAATTACTCTCACACATATAAATATAAAGGTAAATCACAACCGTTAAATTTTTAAAGATAATTTAATCTTAACATATAAATAGATTAAATAAATTGCTTGGTCCAGACTTAAGATAAACTCAACTTTCTTTAATTCTCCAAATTATGAGATCAGATTAGATTAACTTCAAATTCGAATTTGCATCCACCATTTACATGTTACAGGGAGTAGTGATCTTTGTGTCGGAAAAATAAAAGAACAAGGCGGTTGAAAAAAATAAAAAACGCCTCCCGCAAATTTGTGTCGTGCATACACACAACACAGACGCATATGTGTGGCTGAGTTTCTTGTGACAGGCTTTTGCCCTAAGCATTCTTAAGAAAACCCCCCAAAAATGGCAGGTCAATTAGAAAGATACCAAAAATTAGGGCTCGAAGAATCCCTAAATCGAATATACGGATACCCATTAGCCTGCAAAGAGCTTAGTTTCATTCTCCGATTCGCCTACTCGAAATTCCCCAAAAATCTGCAAGCTCTCATTTTTCAGGACACCCTCACCGCCTTCCACCTCCTCCCAGGGTATGTCGCCTTTTATATGCTTTGATTGTTAATTTTTTTGAATTTCCTCTTCCCCATTTGATGCGTATGTGGATGCTTGGATCAACAATTCTGTCCCAGCTAATATAATCAGTTCCTTGGCTGAATATTGCTTCCCAAAACTGCCTCAAAACAGTTTAGTTTTTAAGAGTTTTCCCTTACAAAAATAGCTAACCAATTAACAAACAAACTCTCTCAACAAACCCTAACACACGCCTAACTAGAGTAGGTTTTGGACTGCCCAAACAGCCTCCCAATTCCAGCAATACTCACGCACAGAACCTGACCCAAATACCTGCAAGACCCACGCCTAACCTGCTCCTAAGATAGTCCACGTTTTGGACCTAGGCTGTCCAAAAACAGTTCACGTTTGCTAGAGGTTTATGCTGCGCAAAAGCTGCCTGCCTTGATGAAGAACAGGCTGCCACGAACAATTGAAAAGAAAAAGAAATAGGGAAGGATAGAGTCGGTTTCACCGGACAAGCTTCACACACTTGTCGTAAAGAATACCGTTGATTAATCGATCTAGGCTTCACTCACCTCGAACGAATAATCGAAGGAAGAACGAACTCGTTCTTTGCAAAGTGTTTCACACAAAAACAATCTGCCAGAGTTCATTGAAGAAGAATGTCTTAAAAAGGCTTTACAAAATTGTCCTAAGTCTAATTGAAAAAGACTCCTAAACTTGTATGAAAAGAAAACCTATACTAGATAATGACAACAACTACTTCCTAACTAATTTTAACAAGAATAGAAAACTAATTTAACTAGGAAATAATTAACTAAGGCAGACTTGGAAACTAAATTAAGATCCCTGCATCTTCACGTCATGGGGGACGGCCCAATGGCCATGCAAACTTGCTGTACCCACCTTGCATGCAATGCCATGCAAGGCCCTTCCCATCCGAGCCTCCCTTCCATGCTCCAACTAGGACCAGCCCTTCGAACCCTTTGTGCCCCTTTCCTTCCAAGCCCAAATAGTCCAAGGAGTCCATCCTTTTTGTGTACGGGTTGTCTCTCTTGCTGCCCTCTTGCTTTCTTTCAAACTTGGTTTCACTCTCACTTATAATCAGTCTATGCATTCCCATGCAATTTGTAACATTCTTCATTGCAACCGCATCATACCCCCTTTCTTTAAAAAGGATTGTCCTCAATCCTGTACCCCCTTCCAAATGAGACTGTCCTTGAGACTCCTGACTGACCCGCCTTTGCTTGGGCTGTCCAAATGTTCCCGTTTCCTCGTTAGAAGCCGATACGTACTGCCCACTATTCCCTTCCAGCTTCGAATAACCCAGCCTTGAAGCTGAACCATTGCTTGTGATGTCTTCTATTTTCATTGCTTTGTCTTCTATGAAGCTGACCTTTGATGAAAAATTGTTTGACCCTTCCCTTCATGTTGTAACTGACGGCTTGATTCTAAACTTCTTACCTCCTTTATATGTGTTTTCCCTACCGTCGTGAATAACCCTCCTATCGTACTGCCACGGTCGTCCAAGAAGGACATGACATACATCCATGGGAACAACATCACATAGAATCTCGTCTTCATAATTCCCCATCGAGAACGCGATCACAGCCTGCATGTCCACCTTGACTTCGGAGCTATTGTTTAACCAATGTAACTTAAAAGGTCGAGGGTGACTTAAGGTGGGAACTTTCAATTTCTCGATAAGCACCGTGGAGACCGTATTTGTGCATCTTCCCCCGTCCACAACAAGGGTGCAAGCATTTAGAGTGGAAAATCTGCTCTCTAGTTTTCTCTTCCGTGCTCACGGGTTTCACATGCAACGATCTACTTAGAACCAATGCACTGCCATGCACCTCTCCGCAATCCTCTATGACCTCTTCTTTCTTTTCAGCCTCATTCTGATATGCACTAATCTCTTCTTCTATTTCCTGAATTTCGCGTGAAGTTAACATCCTTTTTGACGAGCATTCTGATTGGTAATGTCCGTAACCTTGGCACTTAAAACATTTCACGGAATCCTTGTTTCCCATGGGCCTTTTCCCCTCGAATTTCTCTCCCAAAACAGATTTTCCCCCCTTGTCCGTTGGTTCCTCCACTTTCGGGTTTGAAGTAGTGGTAGCAGCCTTAAAACTTGTACCACTCTTAGCGGTCGTAATTCTAGGAACTCTCTTCTTCCTTAGCTGCCTCTTGCACTTGACGGCCAACTTACACAACTCTTCGAAGGTGAAACAAGGTTGAAGTTCTACCATGTTAGCCACTTCAGGCTCCAATCCAGCCATAAACCTTGCCATCTTCTGCTCAATCCTTTCTTGAACGTCACAAACGATGGAAAGCTTCTCAAACTCTTTGACGTACTCATCTACGGACGCCTCTCCTTGTTTTAGCAGATGAAGTGTGGTAAAGTTGTCTTGGAGATATGTGCTGGGCAAAAATCTACGATCCATATATTTTTTAAGTTTATCCCAAGACTCAATTTTTTCCTTCCCTTCTCGCTTCCTTTGAGCTTTCAAGTTTTCGTACCATATCGACGCATACTTGGTGAGTTTAAGAATGGATACCTTGAATCTTTTCTGATCACTATAGTCCTTGTAGTCGAACACTCACTCCGCCCTTCGAATCCATTCTAGATAACTTTCAGGATCCATGGAGCCTTCGAATTCCGGAACATCAAGTTTCAACCCACGATCATTGTCATCTTTCCGCGCCCTTGCTGGACCCGTGGTCTCGGGTGATCTTCCTCCCCATCCGTATTGGCTAAAGCCAACGCTGCTTCCCTAAGGGGTTGCAACCCTTCTCGTATATCCTCCACCATTTGCCGAAGTTCTTGTATCTCACGATCTCTTCGTCGGTTGGCAGCTTGATCCATAGTGGGTCCCATCGGACAACCTTCTTCGTCAGCCATGATCGTTCCACGAATAAGAATTCGTGAAAACTTGCTTTGATACCACTTGATGCGTATGCGGATGCTTGAATCAACAATTCTATCCCAGCTAATATAATCAGTTCCTTGGCTGAATATTGCTTCCCAAAACAGCCTCAAAACAGTTTATTTTTAAAGAGTTTTCCCTTACAAAAATAGCTAACCAATTAACAAACAAACTCCTCTCAACAAACCCTAACACACGCCTAACTAGAGTAGGTTTTGGACTGCCCAAACAGCCTCCCAATTCCAGCAATACTCACGCACAGAACCTGACCCAAATACCTGCCAGACCCACGCCTAACCTGCTCCTAAGATAGCCCACGTTTTGGACCTAGGCTGTCCAAAAACAGTTCACGTTTGCTAGAGGTTTATGCTGCGCAAAAGCTGCCTGCCTTGATGAAGAACAGGCTGCCACAAACAATTGAAAAGAAAAAGAAATAGAGAAGGATAGAGTCGGTTTCACCGGACAAGCTTCACACACTTGTCGTAAAGAATACCGTTAATTAATCGGTCTAGGCTTCACTCACCTCGAACGAATAATCAAAGGAAGAACGAACTCGTTCTTTGCAAAGTGTTTCACACAAAAATAATCTGCCGAGTTCATTGAAGAAGAATGCCTTAAAAAGGCTTTACAAAATTGTCCTAAGTCTAATTGGAAAAGACTCCTAAACTTGTATGAAAAGAAAACCTATCCTAGATAATGAAAACAACTACTTCCTAACTAATTTTAACAAGAATAGAAAACTAATTTAACTAGGAAATAATTAACTAAGGCAGTCTTGGAAACTAAATTAAGATCCCTGCATCTTCACGTCATGGGGGACGGCCCAATGCCCATGCAAACTTGCTGTCTCCACCTTGCATGCAATGCCATGCAAGGCCCTTCCCATCCGAGCCTCCCTTCCATGCTCCAACTAGGACCAGCCCTTCGAACCCTTTGTGCCCCTTTCCTTCCAAGCCCAAATAGTCCAAGGAGTCCATCCTTTTTGTGTACGGGTTGTCTCTCTTGCTGCCCTCTTGCTTTCTTTCAAACTTGGTTTCACTCTCACTTATAATCAGTCTATGTATTCCCATGCAATTTGTAACATTCTTCATTGCAACCGCATCACCATTTATTGTTTTAGTTTGATTTTCTGGAAAATTATGTTGATGGTTGAATTTTTTTTATCTATTTCAACTTGTATTTGTTTGAAAAATATGAAAACTTTCAACTGTAGCTATGAATCAATGCTTCAAACATGTGATCGGTCAATCATAACTTGAATTCTTACACGCCTATAACTTTCTGTTTGGTACAGAGAGAGTAGTAAAAAAAATGAAATGCTACCTGATGTGATGTATATATTATGTTTTTTATTCAGAATGCAAACACAAACCGCCATTTTAGCTGCAAATATCCTCATTCATGGGGCGGAGGCTGCATTGCCTAAGCAGAAGAGAGCTCAGGCCGTAACAGAGTTCAAGCATGCCATGATTACTTGTAAAAGGCTCTCTAAAGCCCGACAAGAGGAAGAAGGTAGGTTTTAAATATACTCCTCTGTTCTTAAATGAATGTCTTAATAAATAATAAAAAAATAAAGAAACACGTCCCAAATGAATGTCTTGTTTTTTTTTTTGATACTCCCTCCGTCCCTAAATTATCGTCTCACTTTCCTTTTTCGTCCGTCCCAAAATAATTGTCCACTTTGAAACTTACCTTTTTAGAACATCACTTTTACCACTTTACCCTTACTTTTTCAATCTACTTTAATTATGGGCCACATATGTATGGACATTAATGGAAACTACACATTAAACCAATATAAATAATCCAGTCAAATAGATTTTCTTAAACGGTGTGCCGGGTCAAACTGGACAATAAATTAGGGACGGAGGGAGTACTATTTAGTCCAATTAAGAACCTGGGACATATCTAATGATAATGATGGCTGAAACACGTGTTTTACATTGTTAGTGGGCAAACCCAATTTTGATGCAATTGAAGTTATAGATTACAGGAGTGGCTTTAATATTTGATTATGTTTGCTTGATCGGACCTGATAATATTTGGTACAATTCAGGAATGGCACATCTTCCTCAAGATCTTCTTGTGCACATCTTCAGTTTCTTGGATTTTCGATCATTAGTTTCTGCTGCACTAGTCTGCAGGTAACTTTTCATTTCTTCGTAATTTGCGTCTGTTAGTATCTTTGTTGATCCAGATTATACAATTTATTCTTGAACCTTTTAGCAAGTAAAGTGCAACCGATTCCTGAATATATATACATATATATGTGTGTGTGTGTGTGTGTGTGTGTGTGTATTCCTTTGTTCTAAGCATGTCAATGGATCGGATTTTAATCCGAATTCGATGTTATTTTTAGGATATGGATTTTGTTTTTCAATCCGATTACCTGATTTTGATCCAAATCCAATTATCCGAAAGCTTAACAAATCGGATATGGATTAAAGTGTTCCGATCAGTTAATAACCCGATCCGATCCGGTATAAAAAATATCTTAATATTATACATAAAAGTTACTTATGTTGAGTTTTTAGTTATTAATTATTACTATTTCTACTGAATATAAAATTTTCTGTTCACTATAATATGTTACTAAAATTGTTATTTATGTTTGTGTAAGCTGAAAATAAGAATTTTTAATTTATTCGACTTTTGGTTAAGCAAAAATACATCAATATTCATTTTATTCCATATTTTAATAAGGGACGAATAAAATCCGAATCCGAAAATTTAGGATATGGATCGAGCTTTGAAATATCCGGAAGATAATCTAATCGGATCCAAGTCCGATAATTTCTTAACAAATCGGATATGGATTTGGTTGACCGATCCGAATCCGAATCCGATCCATTGACAGGCCTACTTTGTTAGGGGCAAAGAGTCCACCATAGTATTTTGGGATGTTTCACCTTAAGAGTCCATTTTCAAAAAATTATGTTTATTATCTCCAGAACATTTCAACCTTCCTCTCCACATTTGATAGATATTAACATATTGGTTACGCTCTAGCATTTTTGTAATTATGACTAACTTTAATGCTAGTTATCTCTCTTAATAATTAGACTTTTCAAACATGGACTCTTTGGGTGGAACGGAGGGAGTATTTAATAAATGAACTCTTGAATGCTTTGTGATCAGATCGTGGAACGCTGCTTCAAGTGATGACCATCTGTGGCAATTGCTGTATAGCGTCTTCTTTAATAATTCTGATTATCATGATAAGAGTAAGTTGCTTGAAGGTGAATTGGTTGGGAATAGAAAACTTGTACTTGTGCAAGGGGTCTTTTCTACTAAAGTTGGTCTTGAGTGGAGAGCTGCTTTTAAGAAAGCTTATGGAGGTACCCTGAAATGCATTATCTCTTCTGAAGTGTTTCTTCCTCTCTGTAATTGCTATTCACTGCCTTCACGGACTCTAAGCTATCTTTGATTTATTGTAGGCATTTCATCGAAGAAATTTGTTACATCTTCTAGGGGATGCTGCAAGAAGTGTAACACAGTTTTGTGGCTGAGTGACATGAGCTATGAAAATTGTGGAGTAAACTGTAAAAAGCACCAAATTGTGCCTATATCAAATCAGCAGGTAACTTTTGAAGCGGCCCTTCTCCCTCTAACGAGCTTTTGAACCGTGAGTATCTTAGACATTAGATTATATATTAGCGAAAATTGTAAATTTGTCGCAAATTGCACATTGAACATTGCATCAGCCCTCTAATGATTTGGCATATTATTCTTAGATTGTTGATTACTTAAAGGACGACTCTCTATCGCTGATATCTTCAGATAGTGATAGTGATTCTGATGAAGGGTCTATCTCCAAGCTTTGGGCTTATTATCCTAGGCAGGGTACCAAGCTGTCTCGCTGGAGAACCTAATGTAAGTGATTTTCTGGGGGATGAATTATTTCATGTTAAGAATGCCTAAAAGAGACTACTACACTGGGAGCCATAATGAGGCAACTAATCCTCTGAAATGGACAACATTTTGTTCCTTGGCCATCTCTAAACAAAAGAAATGCCAACCCTGCAACTAAGTGTCACGGTTATTGCAAGAGAAGATGAAAGTTAGTTTTCCTTTTTGGTACATCATTAGTTTTCCTTTTTGGTACATCAAGAGAAGATGATTTGATCGTGCACCATGTATAGAACATGTGCCAGTATCCAATTAAAATGTATTGTATTGAGGACCAAAATGTTACTCAAATATATAGCAAGTGTCATTTTTATTTTGTCATATTGGTGTTATTTTGCATTGCATTTTCATTTTGGGTATATTTTGTTATTGGAGAAAATTTTGGCCGGTCTCTTTTTTAAAGTTTTCAACCACAAAGTTCACCGTTCTTTTTTTCAACCGCAAAAGATCACTTTTCGAAATATTGTTCCAAAAAAATCATTGTCTTCTTCAACAACTTTGGCAACATACTTTGAATTCAAAAATCATGATTGTGCTTGTGCGTAACGAAACGGGGATCGACCTGTCTGGTTAGGTCACGGGGGTCGAGGGGGTAGCGTCCCTTCGTGAGGGTTTGGGGGCAACGCCCCCGAAAAGTAAACGAGTTTTTTTATTCATAAAATATGGAACTATAATGGATCTGGTTGGGTAGAAGAATTTTTCAATTGTAACGAGGGTGGAGAAAAAAGAGGAAGAATAAGGCTTGTGACGGAGGAGATAGAAGAAGCAGGTCGAGGACGTGGTCTGTTTCTTTATGATTGTGTATCGTGGTTTAAAAATTAATGCACTAAAATTGACGAATCGCATTGCAAAAATTAATGCACTAAAATTGATGAATCGCGGTCTAAAAATAGATTAGCAATTACACTATTGAACTGCGACGCAAAAAATTAATGAACTAAAATTGATGAATTGCGGTTCAAAAATAGACTAGCAGTTACACTATTGAACCGGGGTGCAAAATTAATTCAATAAAAATTGATGAATTGCGGTTCAAAAATAGAATAGTTGTTACACTATTGAACCGCGGTGTAAAAAATAATGCAATAAAATTGATGAATGGCGATGCAAAAATAATGACCTTCGTATCGCGCCTACGGTTCATTAAGGGTATCATAGTCATTTTGCCATCAAAAATGACTTTTTTCGATTGAAAAAAAATATATATACTTTAGCGATTAAAGTTTCAAAAAGTGGATCAGCCCGTAATTTTTTCTTTGTTATTTTATACACAAATGTAAATGATAATGATTAAGATTGCCAATAGATCGGATGTATATCTGAATCCAATCCAAAACCTTAATTGTCGATCTGATCTGATCCACCTGATGGACCAAGTGTGTTAATTCATATTCAAATATGTTACCAGTCAACATATCTAGCTAAATATCCTATCAAATCTGAAATAGAGATTTATGGATTAAGAACAATTGGAATACGAAAGGGCGTTGAAATAAGTAAGACCAAAAGATATCATCTATACATTAGTGTATATATTATATATAAATTATTTTTAGACCGGGTTCTTAACGGATCGGATATAGGTAATTCATATCTAATTTGCAAAATAAATAGATTGCTTGATTCGGAATGGGAT
Organism: Codonopsis lanceolata; assembly: GCA_013146195.2. Classification (NCBI taxonomy): domain Eukaryota; kingdom Viridiplantae; phylum Streptophyta; class Magnoliopsida; order Asterales; family Campanulaceae; genus Codonopsis; species Codonopsis lanceolata. The sequence continues at coordinate 156,109,122 of CM028379.1, forward strand.
TCGTGTTATTGACCAATATACAAATCTATATTTGAAATTTTGAATCGGATTTAGATTAAAATTTGATCCATTGACAGACTTAACCCTGGGTGTGAAGCAATTTATCATTAATTTTTTTTTTAAAAAAAGGTACAAATCTACTGGGCCAGATTCAAAAAATCTGTTGGGGCATATTATTTAGGGGTGCTAAGCATACATTATTTACTTAATTCAACACACATAGTAAGTAAAATGACTATTTTGCCCTTATGAATTTAAAACGGAAAAGGTGAAGAAACAAAGGGTAATAAGAATTGTGTTGGGTTGTAACATTTTCTACAAAGAATCTTGTCCAATATAATTGAACTGCCTGGCCCAAAAGGCCTAAGCTCTGGTCACGTACCTAGCACGCATACCCTTTGGTCATGAGTAAATCAAGTGCACTTCTCAAGATCTAATCCCAAAGTTATGTGTGAGCAGAGACAAATCCCTGGCCACCTTAGCATTATAAACTAGTAGCCATCTACTTGAAGCCTAGGGGTCAAGGGCACATCGAGCAGGCAGAGAGGTCAGAGCGAACATGTTCGCCTAGTTCGTAACATATTAACGGTTGTCTTGAACGTGGGCAATTATTGCCGGGAAACCCGCTCCCACGTTTCGAACGTGGTCATGAATGTGCCCGCTCCACTTCGACATTCAATGAGCAGTTTCCAGTTCTCTAGGCTGACTATATAAACCCCTCGAAATGAAGAAGGAAGGTACGTTTAGATAATCATATGCTAAACTCTGTCAAATTGCTAACTCAATCGAGTGTTTGCTAATTATCATGCTGGAGTGCATTTGCAAGGTAAGCCCCTATCCAATTCACGGTTCTTGTTACCTTTTTGACAAGTTTGGGCCTTCGAAGACACGGATAGAATTAAAAGTCAGATATCTAGATAATCAAACCCAGTGTATCTCTTCATTTTGGATACATCAATAATATTTTCCAAAACACAAAACAAAAACAAAAGTCAACTTTCTGGGATGACTATGAATTAATGAAAGTCATCTTTCTGGGATGAATATGAATGAATGAGAGTTACCTTTTTTGAATGACTTTTAAGTATAAATATCACATTTCTGGGATGACTTTGAATAAATGAGTCATATTTCTAAATGACTTTCAAGTATGAATATCACATTTTTGGGCTGGCTCTCCTTCATTCATAACCAACCCAGAAAGATTGCTCTTTTTTGACCATTTTTTTAAAAATATATTGTATACACAATGCAAGTATATGATATTCATGCTTGAAAATTATTCCAGAAAGATGACACTCTTTCATTCATAGTCATCTCAGAAAAATGACTCTTTCATTCATAACCAACCCAGAAAGATGGCTATTTTTTTATTGTTGACCTTTTTTTTGGAAAATAGTATATACACAATGCAAGTAAAATTTGACTAATTGGAAGTAAAATTTATCGTAACATGCGCTTCTTCCGTGTGCGTATCATTATTGTTAGAATCTGTATCCGTGGGCTTATCTTCATGAGGGGCACAATGGTAACTTTACCCCTAGTGTGTGTTGTATTAAGTATTTAGTGTCTGCTGTATTAAGTATTGTTGATTATTGTCGTTCCACCAAAAGTGTCTACATTTGAAAATTTTAATGATTAAGGAGATATATAATTTCATTGATGTTATTCATAATTATAAAAGTACTTAAGCACAAACATTGTGCTTACAACAGAAGTAGAGAGTAAAGATGAATTATTATAAAAATTGTAAGCATAATTTTTTTTTAAGTAGATTTTTAAAGTGAACATTTCATAATTGAATACTAGACACTTTACCTCGAACAAAGGACGTATAGTTTTATCTTTTATTAGAAATAAGTTTAGTTTTTGGGATTAACTAAAAAGAAAGTGGGTTTTTTTTGGTGGGGGGATGAAGTAAATACTTTTATTCTACGTAAAAAATTCATTATTCTATTTTTAGAATATTACACTTAAAGAATCATTTTTCAAAAATTAAGTTTACAACCTCTTTGACATTTCAAATTTTCCTTCCACATATATAAACATTAAACATTTTGGCTACACAACATTTTTCTAATCATAAGCATTTAATGCAGCACAAATGAAATACTTAATACGTACATTACTTTTTTAAAAAAATTGGACTAAATTGCCCTTTGCCCATTTTTTTAAATGAAAAATAAAATAAAACAGTGTAGGTTTGACTGGGGGACTGCCCAGACACAGTCGTGTGGGCTGGGTTGGGGGGAGGGACTGCCCAAGTAGTAGACGGGATGGGGGGAGGGACTGGGAGAGGGCCAGTCGCTGTGGGTTGGGCGGCTAGGCTGGGTGGAGATGGGCGGAGGAAGGTGGTGGAAGGTGATGGCAACCAGCGGCGTTGTTCAAATTTTTAAAAAACTATATATATATATATATATATATATATATATATATATATTGTGTGTGTGTGTGTGTGACTAAGGGTAATATAGTATTCCCCCCTCCCCCAAAAGTGTTGTATTAAGTATTTAATAGGTGTTGTATTAAGATTTGCCCTTAGATTTATGACTACCTCAAATACTTTATGTCTCTCAATTACTTTTACATTTTTCAAACGTGGATTCTTTGTGGAGCAGATGGAGTGTATCGTAAGCAAAAGTGCACACATTTAGGAGCCCTCTTATATTCATTGTCTAATGTTTTACTTTTAACTTTAGTGCATCTAAAATAAGTGTCGTTATAAAGTGATGCACATATATTAACAATATACTTGGGTTAATAAGTATACTCTTATTAGGAGAAGATAAAATATTTAGTGATAAGATGATAAATTGTTGGAGCTCGAAATAAGTGATGGATAAGTTAGAAAAATTATGCATTGAAAAGTAAAACGAAACATATTTGCAATTGGAGGTAGTATATCCTTCCAAGTACTTCTTACTTTAATTGGTTTATCTTGTAAATACTTTATGGTAAAAACTTAGGTAAGACGGTTTTACGGTATATTTTTGTAAGGCGGATCATCCTTATCCGACTCACCGTGTATTGGTGGGTTGAATTGTGAGAGACTGATGCTCTGTCTTACGAATTAAGATCCGTAAAACCGTTTTACACGAGAACTACTCATACTTTATTTAGTTAGGGGCATAATAAAACATGTGTTCATTGATGTTCATTGAAATTCTTATTGTACATCTACCAAAGATGGGGGAGGTTAAGGTAGATCTATATAAGACATGTAAGACAGATAAACAGATAAACTATAAAACAAAACTTAAGAACAAAAGAGAAGACGGGAGAGGTAACTGAATACTTAGAAACTTAGAAGATATATTTTTTCTTTTCTTCCTCTGCTTACAAATAAAGGATGAAGGCCCTTTATATAGGGCTCTGAAATAAAGCAATAATTATACAACGATGTAAACAATGACGTCTAGAAAGCAATAATTAAACAATGACGTAAGCAATGACGTCTAGAAAGCAATAATTATACAATGACGTAAGCAATGACGTCTAGAAAGTAATAATTATACAACGATGTAAGCAATGACGTCTACCAACGGGAATCTGGATGAGATGGGTCATCTTCGTATGGATCTGGGTAAGATTCGTCACTGTTATCATCAAAACTTGGGTTCTCATTATCCACGGATTCAGATGTTTCAAAAGTTGGGATAATGTAAGACATGCTCCATTGGTCGATCGTGTCAATCCACTTGGATGACACGGGGTGGTCATCTATCCAGGCTTGCATTCCTAACATGATATGAGAGGGGACGGTCCGGGGATTGATCATGTTGGCTCGGGCGAGAGCATTTTTTGTGTTCATGAAAAGCTCAAAGTTGCGCATTGCACAAGTGGACCCTGTTGGATTAATATCAGACCAATCAAAAATGAATGCCATGGGAGCATGATAGACAAATGAATGTCCTTGATTTATGATGGTTGGGGGAGGGAGGTATGAGCATGGTCTCCGGAACATTATGGTCACATATGGTTTGCGGCAGGGAGACAGATATTGTGTCCATTGGTGAGTTGGAAGAAACCACAGGAACAGTTTGGACAGGTTGTGGGAGTGGGGTGGAACATTGTCAAACTGGTACTGGAAGAGGTATGAGAGGAGTTTAATAGAATTAAATGAGATTCCTATGGTAGATGTTTCAAACAAATACCAAATGAAACAGAGTGCTTCTTTAGGGAATCGAAATAGGTCATGGATATGGAAGATTAGGGGTGTGCACGGGCCCTGAGCCCGCGGGCATTGACAATGCCCAGTATGAGCCCATCAAGCAGCGGGCATTAGATTTAAAAGCCCAGTACTATTGATCAGCCCACGGGCATTAGTGGACGGGCTTCAGACGGGCATTGGACGGGCACGGGCAGGCACGGGCTTCAGCCCATTTATTTATGTTTTTTAATAATTTTATTGTTTTCTCATTTAAACTTTGGGTCTCAACTTTCAGCCCATCAATTCATTGCCATGAAAGACGAAGGAACGAATCAAAGAAGTGAAGAACTAACGGTTACGAAGGTAGGCAAGGGCATGAGGCATGAACATGATGAACTCATGAAGGGTAGGCGGTAGCACTAGCGAGTAGCAATGCTTTTTTTAGATTTTTAGGGTTTTCTTTGTCTGCTTTTGCTTTGCTAGTTTCGAGTTTGCCTTTTGGTTTTGGTATATCACCATATAGGCATATAATAATATAATATAATAGTTTAGTAATTGACTAATTAAAATCTGATTCTTTAGTTTTAACTTTTATGTTACTGTTAGACGTTAGTGTTAGATGTTAATCATATTATATTATAGTGTTAGATGTTATTATATTATAGTACTTAGTAACTTAGCGTATAATAAATTATTATATTATAGTAGTTTATAATAATATAATATTATAATTTGTGATTTGGTTTATATATAATTTTATATATGATATATCTATTATCTAATATTAATAAACAATAATAGATTAATTGTATAATTATAATATATTTAAAATTTAAAAACATAATGTGATGATGGGCCGGACCGGGCTTAGATGGGCATTAGAACTTGAAGGCCCAGGTGTGCCCAAGCCCGCGGGCATCTAACATCTCTAAAGCCCAGCACTATGTATCGGGGCACGCACTTCACGTGATGGAGACGGGCTCATGGGTCTTTCACCCTATGGAAGATACTAAGGAAGGGATAGTCTGGATGAAACTTGAGTCCTTTCATGAAGAGACCATGGCGGTGGAGAAGGATGGTAAGGAAATTTTGGTAGTTTGGAGTGGCCCTCTGCTTGAGTGTTATGTCTGCAATGGCTTCTGTTTTTTCACTAGGGAGAGAAAGAACAGGGATTAGTTCTGGTGTTTCAGGGTTGGAGGAGGAAGGGGCTTCATTGATGGGGAACACCATTTGGATGAAATTGGAGTTGTGTTCAAGGTTGGTTTCTTTGGAAATTCTACACACCTTTTTATACTCTTTTGGCCTTGAGAGAAAGTCTGCAAGGACATTTGTTGTTCCTTTGATATGTTTGACAGTGAATTTCCACTGAGAGAACTAATTTGACCATCTTAAAAGTTGTGCCTGGGGAAGTATCTTTCACTTGAATTGGAGCATACGGGGAAAGAGGACATGTCCATCTCGACTTGAAAGTCGTGCCCGATTAGATGGAATTGAAAATTTTCTATTCCCCTTTTGATTGCAAGGATTTCTTTGAACGTGGAATGGTAGTGTTGTTCTGATCGCTTAAATGTACCACTTTTGTATCCACATATTGTTCTCTGATTATCTTCACTTTGGACAAGAAGGACCGCTGCCCAATATTCGTCACTTGCGTCTGTCTGAAGGATTCTTTTTTCTGACGAAGCAGGAATCTTTAAAAGGGGCACTGCGCTTGCCAGCTGTTTGATTGACTTGATAGCTTCAGTTTTTCTTGTGGTCCAAGGAGGAGGATCCTTTTTCAGCATGGGGAACAACCATACTGTATGGGCCAATAGCTTCGGTAAGAAATCTACCATATAGTTGACTAGTCCAAGGAACTGCTAGATTTCTTTTTGTGAAGATAGACTATCCGGGAATCTGTGCAGTTCTTGAGCAATGTGGGACTGGGGCTGGTATTTACCGTTAGATATCTTCATCCCTAGAAAATTAATGGATGAAACGCCAATTTCCATTTTCTTTTCTGAGAGCATGATACCGTATTGAGATCGAACTTCGAGAGAACTTTTGCATCAGATAAGGATTGGAACAATGACTTTTTGTGTGGTAAAGGAAACTTATCACCAGTCAAGAAGTGATTGAGTGGCTGGTAATTGATGACCAACCGAAGCTTTCCTCGAACTTGTTCACTTCTTTTGTTGACATAGAATGCCGCACATGCCCATTGAGAGGATGTAGGTTCTATAATTTTTGGTCTTGGATTATGGGAGCAAGTTGATAATGGTCGATTCATGGATGGCTTGCTTTGGTGGGAGACATCTTCATTCTGGAAAGGCAAGGAAACATGAACGGAATTCAACCATGAGGAGAGGGATGTTTTGCCAAGAACTTTTTAAACACAAAAATCTTGGATGATCCGAAATGTAAAGGTTGACTTTTTTGAGGTAGAATGTGGGGAAGAGGATTCAACATGAAAACCCTTGGCATGAGATGTGGCATCTTTGATGAGTCATATGGAATCATTTCGATGAATTATTTGGATAGGCAATTGAACAGATTGTAGAATAACCTGGTTCATCATCAAGAGAATAAAGGGACTCGAGGCCAGAGAGATCTACTGGCTCAATTTGACTGAGCGTTTGGATCAGCGCTTGAGATTTCCTTGTATCCGGACAGTCTTTTGCGAAGTGTCCCTTTTTGTGACAGATGAAGCACCGATCAAAATTGCGACCACGTTGGGGCTTCTTCTTTATAAATCTCCATTTTTTTTCTTGGACGTGAAGGGGCGTCGTGAAAAGCTCTTCCTTTGTTGGGAGGAATCAAAGGATTTGGAGAGATATTTAGAATGGGACTTCCTTTTCGTGTGAGTGCAGTCACAGGACGACTTGTCTTTACACTTGATCTAGAGATGCTTTTCGTCATAAGCAGAACCTAATATTTCGCCAGTTTTTTTAAATTCTGCAAAGAATTTTATCTGGTTACAGAGTTTTTCCAGAGTATTTAAAATTAACTGGTAAAGGCCACCAAGGGACGTTTGAGCAACCGTCATATTTTTGGATTCCAGGGATCTGTATGTTTCGTTGCTAAGAGACTCTGGAAAGGAGTTGAGGAAAACCTGCTTAAGGTTGACATCATCAACGCCATGAAGGCAATAGAAACGCTGAGACATTCGATTATAATGCGTTTCAAGATCCTTTTTAAGGAAAGAACAACACTTCATTTTAAGGAATTCTTCTCTGGCATGGATAGTGTGTTCTATGGGGCTGCCAATAAATTCAGAATAAATGATATTCATGAATTCTTTTAGAGATGGGGACTGCTGAATTTGCAACTGTCGGTATTCTCCAATACTGAGATACCAATCTCGAAGGCGCCATTGGATCCGGGTAAGGAACCTTTTAATGACCAAGTCGATGGAATAAAATTGCAGCTCTACCGTGCACCAAGTTAATATTTCAAGATTCGTTCGCGCCATTTGGAAGGCGGAATATCATCGAAAGTGAAGTGTTGTTTGGTATCGGTCTGAGGAGCAGTTTGATTCACTTGTGGTGATGTCTGGGGTGTAGATTCCTCTGATCAATTTCTGGAGAGTCATGGACCATTGGCTCTGGTTCTGTCATGAACAAATGTTCGAAAGCTTCCGTGGGATCGAATTCTTCTTCTATTTGCGAAGAAGATGGATCAACTACTAGTCCGACAAAGGGGGACGAAGAAGATTGTGATGCTGGGAAAGGGTTTGTAGGAACTGGGAAACTGGGTTTGTCTGTTCGATCGGAAAGATGTTAGGGGCTATGGTGGAAGCACCTATATGAGGATCTGGATGGTCTGGTTGGAAGGCTTGTGGGGAAAAGTTTTTGGATGTGGTGGCTATGCTCGGTAGAGAGGCTGTAATAACTTGTGAATTCTTCTGGGTGGGTTTACTAGTGGACAGGGATTTTGGGGCCCAAAGAGTGAGTGAAGGGGATGGCTCTTTGTGGGTGGACTGGGGATTGGCTGAGGGTCAAAAGCAGTTTTGACGAAGGGGGTTGTGGGTAATCTCCAAGGATCATCGGCGAGTGTGGCCATTCTTTTCTGTTTATGTTGCCGCTCTAGATCTGTGAGCTGGGCTCTAAGAAACTTCATCTTTGCTTCCTTTCTGGTTAGGGAAGAGGAAACTTGGGGAGATGGTGATGAATACGCAACTTGGAGAAGTTCTTGGTTGAGAACTTGGATCTTGAGACGGATCTCATCTATCATGCTTTCAAGTGACTTTACCCTTGAGGAGAGATTATCTTGGGTTTGTGCAAACCTGTTTTGCTGAGAAATTATCTGTTTAAGCGCTTTATTCTGGGCAACAACATTTTCACTTTGCCAATTGAGGGTAGCTTCTGCGGCACTGACAAGGGTTGAGTTAATGTTTGTTGAATTTTTGACCTTCCAAGCATGTTTGGTTCTTTGATCTGGAAGTTCAAATGAACATAGGGGAGGGAATTCTGCTTGGTATTCTTGCGGATTTAAGGCTGGAGCAAGCATATGACGTGTCAAAGGAGATGGATGGAGTACTGGGCTTTTGTGAATGATGGATAGAGCTTTTTGGTAGTAAGGAGTGAGATTGGAAGGTGGGGAAGGCTTTCATCGTTGAGGAGGTGATGTAGGCTTGGAAACTTTATCTGAATAAAGAACGTAATAGTCAAATTTACCAGATGGTTCACCGAGGGTTCCTACAGCAGGGTCACCTTCTTCAAATCTTCTTTGTAACCTTTTTTTAGAAAAGTTTTTCTTCTTTGGGATATCTTCATCCATCAAGACTTTGGAAGCATCATCTAGACAATCTAGGCAATCGCAAACATCGTACCAACAATGTGCAATTGGTTTGATCATATTAATTTCCGTTGGGAAAACATTACACGAAGCGTTTGCTTGCTGTGGAGATGAAAACTTTACTCCGACGAGACCATTTTCGTGACGCACAACTCTGGAGCTGCGGTGCTTTGTACAGGAGCCTGAGGGGCTTGATGAGTTTGTTCGTAACTTGTTACCCATTGCTCAGGGAGGAGCTTGAGTAAGTCTGCTCGCGATAGCTGTCTTGGGACATAGGTGCACGTTGTTGTTGCACTAGAATCAATATCTAGGAGAAGGACATCTCCTGAGTTTTCTCGGTCAGGGACCATGAGATCCAATGAATGATTTTGTACTCTGTACGCCATTTGGTAATGGAACATTTCTTGAAACGTGTTTACCTGGGCAGTACCACCAATTTGAATCTGAGCTTTTAAAGCTATGAGTAATGAAAGATCATTGAGAGGCATGTTGAAGTTTGGATAGAACGTGACAAAAATTGTTCCGGCGTTTAGAGTTGTTTGAATTGTACCAATACATGTATGTTGATACTCAACAAACCTTGTATCTACCAAAGCAATTCTTGAGAAAGCTGGGAGTCCTTTGCAACCATGGAAAGTAAGAGCTAGTCTCACAGCACCAAAGTGGATATGGGTATATCCTTGGGAGAGACATTGTCTTGGAAGGTCGGCTGGAAGGGACAAGGCAACTAAATGTTCAGCAGTAGTTGCAGGAAGTTGGTATGAATCACTTGAAAGCTTAAACATATTCTTTAACTTGTTGAACCGAGGAAGATCCGATCAATTTTTTGACTTTTCTAGTTAAAGAAGTAGTGAGTTTAGAAAATACATGGTAATGATTGACTATAGGTAACTGGGATATGGGGATTTTTGAATCATCAAGAACATAAGATATCTCATATAATTGATCTATCTTAGAGACAAAAGATTGTCGGATGTTTGATGAAGGAGATAAAAGTGAACTTGAACTCATGATTAAAGAACTAGAGAAACTAATTCTTCTTTTTTGATAACCTTTCTGAGGAAACAATTGCGACTCCTTTCTTGACTTACAAATCCTCACCGAACTCGTATGGAAAAAGAGGATAGGCTAATCCAGGAGGTGCTCGAGTATGGTTTTCTGATGTAAGAGATCCACGTTAAAATGACAGTTACAGAACATACTAATCTGAAACTCGATGAAAAAGTGGTTTGGCTTTGATACCAAAAATATATATGAATGTGAATAGTGTGCTTGATGACTGCTTTGAGCCAAACTAAATCACGAAAAAAGTCCTAAATTATCGGCTTGTTTAATCCAACACATAAATTAAGAAAAAATAATTGACTTAATTATTAATATTTATATAATATATACTTTTTGTAAAACCCATTTGCATGTAACACATTATTAAAATAGGAAGAACTCAAGAACTAATAAGGATAAATAATACACGGAAACTTTACAAAAATATCAAAAAAATTAGAGAAAATAAAAAGGAGTAGGACTATAATTCAAGAATAGATGGAGTATATTAGATGTAACGAGTTTTGGTTACTACAAGTCATTAACTAATCAAACAATGAGTCGTGATGTTTAAAGGTTCGAAAAGGTATGTTGGAAGGTTCAAGAGGCCAACCAATCAAATGATAATGTACAATGTAGCATTATTTGATTGATTTGTAATAACACCAAGCAAAATCGTATGTAACAAATTGATGCATTTCCTTATAATATAATCCCAAGAATACAACAAATACTATCATTTATAAATCTCAAGTAAAACTTTACTTCAACCGAACTAGCTAGTAGTTTTCATTTCATCACGCTAGCAAGTACTAGGCCATAAAACAAATACTATCATTTATGAGATATATTGGGGAAGATAAGTATTGAAACATTAAAACCTGTTGTCTATATATAATTTAAGGGTTCTAGATCAGTTAGCTCAGCCACCAAACAGTTTGATGGAAGCAACCACAATTACAAAAACTACAAAGTCAATATAACCTCTAAAACTTCCCACGTAATACCATACTCATTTGAATTTATAATGTGTATTGGGGAAGATAAATAAAGAAAAGCTGTTCCTTACAGATGATATATAGCATCACAACAAACAAGCTGGGAAAATTGCAGCTAGCAGCTAGCAGCATATCACTTGGCTATTGTTCTAAACAAACTTCTTGTCTTTCAATGGACCTTTCGGGATCTTGCTCAGAACCTTAACGTTAAACACTGCATACTGCTTCTTCATCTCAGCCTCAGCTTTCTCAGCAAAGGCATCAACCTGGTCCTCATATTTCTCATAAAGCACAGGCACCGTATGCAGCAAAACAAAGGCTGTTTTTCACACCAAACAAAAAAAAAAAAGAAAATTATCCAACATTTCTAATGAATCTCTTTCAAATATTATTCTGCAAACAACTTACCATCCTTCCGTATGAAAAAATACTTACATATATAGAACAAGGTCAAGAAGTTGCAGCAGTTCCCCAAAATTGAAAGAACCCACAAACTGGCAACCACCTGACAAGTAAAAGAACACATCTCGTGAGTGGAATAATATTCATCCAAAACAGTTAAATAGAATACTTTACGTAAACTGCACAAAGGGAGAGAACATACCGCAAGAAATTTCTTCAAGTCTCTTCCTGAGGCAATTTCTCGGAGAACTACAAAACCTCTGTTGATTTCAATTCTAAAGGCATTGGCCACACCAAGAACAATATCCTCACGGATTACAACTTCGGGGAATTGAGGAGGGGATCTAGCCAAGAAATTCAGAAAGGTTAAAGAGCACTGCACAGTGTAAACAACAGCCGGAGGAATGAAGAGTAACAAACAGCTTACTTGTTGATAAAGGTAGAAGCATTTGACCACAGGAAAAGAATTGCCAGTCCTAGAATTAGAGTATGGCATACTAGAGTGAGCAGGTGATACTCGATCAATTCAAAAAGCACCCATATTGCAGTAGCAACACCGAGCACGCCAGCGGAAATCTTCTTGTCCCTCCACAGGAAAATATCAGCCGCTGCACGAAAAGACTATTGTAAGCATAAAGAGTTGAGAGGTAGAGAGAGAGAGAGCGATCATTGGCCACTTATGCATGCAACATGTTTCATAATATCTATACCACTTAAAGTATAAAAATGTACAGAATTTCATTTATTTCCCTCTACTAAAAAACACGAAACTTAACAGCACAAATCAAAAGGACCAAATCCCACCTAAAAGAGGAAGAGCAGAAGAGCAAACAATATTAGCATTTTCCTGGGCTTCCTTTGGCCAGATTCCGCTAATTCAAAATGCCACTAACCTAGAGTTGATGGCATCTGTCAAATATATTAATAATCAATAGTAGCACATGCTCCATGCAATCTAAGCAATGAAATCACAGCAGACATTTAAATGATTAATAAGTATAACAGCATAAGTACATCAATGGGTAATTCAATTCAAGATTATTGCTAACTAGTAATATTTGTCATGGTAGATATCATCAATGTAAGATGCATTGGTGATGGTTCTAAATGCCAACTATAGGGGCACCTTGTTAGAAAAAGCCTAGATTACACATACAACACGTACTTTGATGATTATTTTTCCACAAACCAAAAATGACAGCTCCCATAAGAAAATATTTGAACTCCTATTGTTTTCAAAGTGAAAAAAGAAACACAGAACATAAAACAAACTCTGTTTGATGACAGAAGAAGTATCCCTGAAACATGCGGAGCCAGTAAGTAAAATCTAATTCAATTTCCAAAAACAAGCCTTTAGTCACTTGTAATGCTTACAACTAGCACCCTGTAAAGCATGGATCCAGAATCTCCCAAGACCATAACTCAAATTCATCCAAACAACAAACACTTCTGCTACTAAACCTTCACGATGAATGCTCCACATTCAATTGATAGAAATAGTGAAGTGATTTTGCTAAAAAGTGACCCTCGGGCACTACTTAGAAATCTACTGATAGAAAGCTTTTACATTGAGATCGCCATCAAATCACAGATGGATGTTCCCCCAATGCAAATTTTCTATGTAAAAGGCTCTTAACAAGTATCATTCCCACAGGCACTTGTTCAAAATCCAAACTTCAAGGAAATCCTTGATGCCAAAAAGAGTTCAGTAAATGAGCATTGCTCAAGTAATACAATTGAAATTATAACCTACACCCGATAAGCATGTGTACTCTACCAAATGGAGTTAAACACTGAAGCAAGTTGAAATAAGATTCAAAAGATCTTCGTCAGTCTACTTATACATATACTCCATTACTTATCAATGTGATTAGAATTAAAAATCTGTTCATATTTTGCATAGTTACACTCGCACTTCAATTCTATTCAATTCGACTTAAGGTTTCATCGGAAAACGATTTCCTATCAGCAATGCAATATACAAAAACATTGTCACGCTAACATGCATAGCAGATCAAAACACTCGCAATCCAAGAAACGGCCAAAAGAAGATGAAAGGCACCACAAAGTCAGATCTCGCATAGTCACATAGGAGGGCAATGTAATTACAGTATCAATAAATCATCGCAAACAATAGCATGACGATTGGGTATGCAGATCCGCTTTCACATATCAAATAACAAAGCCAATATACGATTGTGGAATCTATTCACAATCATATGTGCCAGTGCAATTCGAAATGCGTGTTAGTGTGAATGCAGAAACAGAATAATTGAGGATTAGAGTGAACCCCGTACGCTTTCCGCCGCCCAAGACCTTGTGCACAGGCTTCTCCCTCCCGAAGAGTCGATAGATCTTCGATTTGACGGAAGACATCGGCGAGCCCTTCTTATCGTCGTCGGAATCTGATGACGACGACGAATCGTGGCTATGAAACGTCTCGGTGATCTTCTCCTTCACCGAATCAATGAATGATTCTGGCTCGCCGGCGTGATCTGCCATCGGGATCTCCGTTCACGAGTTACTCAACTCCCCGATCTGACGAAATCGACGGTCGCCGGCAATCGCAGGGTGCTTTTTGAGTGTGAAGACTTTTTCAAGTTCAAATGCGAAATTGATTGATAAACGAAATGAAAAAAATCTCTTAAAGGGGAGGGCGGGTGTTTCCGAGCCTCTCAGGTTTGGAGTATCGAGCCTGTGAGGTTTGGAAAAATAACGAGAATCGATGAAGAGCAGGTGTGAAGAAAAAGAGAATTTCCTCTCTCCGTCGCTTTTCTCGAGGTTAATGAAGCCGTTAGTGTGACGGCGCTCGGTTGAGTTTCTTTGAGGAATGAATCCGAACAGCGTCAAACTTTGCCGTTTGTCCGTACGTGCATGTTCAACTTGATCAACGATATTTTATAACGATCAAATTAACCAATCAATTTTTAATTTGGTTCTAATGTCGTCCTCACCGTTTTATAACGACCAAATTAATCAACCAACTTCTGTCAATATCGGGCCAAGAAATTTCCATAAAAGAAAGATATTAATAGAAGTTGGTTAATTAATTTGGTCTTTATGAAACGACGAGGACGACATTACAACCAAATTAAAAGTTGATTTGTTAATTTAGTCGTTATGAAACGTTGTTGGTCAAATTAAATTTCCCCCAATTTATACGATGATCTAAAAGATGATATTCCCTTGATACTACCTCCTTTCTTGGAGGCTTGTTCGCATGTGGTAGTGAGTGAGTGGGGGATGTTGGGCGAATAGGAGTACCTATCGAGTCCATCTCCAATACTATAAATTATGTACCTTTTGTGTGTCACTTTCATCTCAACCAAAAGTGATACACAATTTGTGACAATAATAAATAGGCAGTTGACTTGATTGGTGGAACGAGTCATGAAACCCTACAATCTAATGCGGCAGGTGGGTTGGCCCACCAAGGTGATAGGTCAAAAAATGTGAACCCAACCAATCCAACATGTTGGTGGGTTAGATGAGTCAACTCACTATTTTTTTTCTTGCACATCTTTAAAAAAATAATAATAATATACAATTTTTTCGCATATTAACATAAAAAACTAATATAACGTTTTTCATGATTCATCAAAAATATTAATACAAAGTTTTTCATATTAAAAATAATAACAAAGTTTCTCACGATCAATCAATTATTCCATCATTCATTCATATCATTTTATTCTTCATTCTCATCAATAATATAAAGAACATTTGACCATTTATCTGATACGCTTATTTTAATAGTTGTATTATCTTCATAATACTTGTATTAATTTCACTTTTTTGTGATATAAGTTTCATTGTTTCAATGGTTTTGATTAAATTTCTCTAAATCCAAGCCAACTAACCAACCCCAACCCGCATCAACCTCTGACCCATCTCATTTCCAACCAATATGACCCACATTTTTATGGGTCCATGTTTTCCAAACCCAACTTATCTCTTTTAAGTGGCGGAGTGGGTTGACCCAGGTCCAACCCATTTTTGACATCTCTACCTAGGACTAGCATTCTTTGTAACTAAGGTTTTTGTCATTGTTCCTATGGTACGATACTCGATGTATGTTCGGAGTTTGTAGGGGTCAAATTTAATTAACATTTAAAACGTTCACCTTTATATAACAAGCATTCATTAATATGATCTCATACTAACACGAGCATAAAAACCTCGGAGTGTCAAGAATTTGAAAGAAGAACAAAATTTTCAATTATCCGGCAACCAACTAAAGTGCCCAAATGTTGTATCATATCAAATAAACTACAACATTACTAGGATTATCACCAGAGTTACTACTATGGTGACAACTATGCTTTTGAATGGCACATGCACGTCACATCTACTTTGTCTTCAAAACAAAGTTGTCACTAGGGTATTAATAATGGTGGTAACTCTAGCATTACTAAATAAACTATGTATTGTCACCACACATATTTCTAGATAAATAACCATATTGGTCTTTACATATGAAATTAAATAAAGTAATACTCCCTTTGAAAAGTATCCAGGTTTGAAAGTCAAACTTTTAAAAAAAACATTGTTGTAGTTCTGAATTATGTAGGAGAACTAAAACCTCCATTTCTCAATTTCTACCTCTTCAACTTCTTTATCCATTTCGGATTACCCTATAAGCAATTAATTACCCAAAATTCCCCAAAGTAACCAAAATTCCTTTTAACCAATTCGATTTTTAAAAGGCTTTTCAATTTTGTAAATTGCTTGAGCAATTACAGCGAATGAGTGAGTTTTAGGTTGGTGGTAGTGGGGTGAATTGGGCAACGAGTAGTTGGGTGACTCGGTTAGGTGTTTTGTTGGCTATGTTGATTGATTTCTTGGAGAATGGTGGTTACCTTGGAGCTAATTGTTCTTGTTGAAGCAGCAACAACGATTCTGATTTCTTCGATCTCGTTTATCTCGCCGATAAAACTAACTGTGGTTAAAGTTGGAAATTGTGGAAGTAATCAACATATTATAGAGGTTGTCCACACCAAGTTACTTTTTCTTTCTCTCTAAATTTAATCTAATCTCTCTTTATTCAAAATATGGATTACTAAAATCAATTATTTGTATTTTGGGGTAAAATCCATTTCTGTTTTTCAAACATATTTTGTTTTAAATAAAAATGTGTTGCGGTCGGCACCGTGGCCATCCGTCAAGGTTGAGGGTCAGCCACCACGGGAAGCTCCATTTAAATTGTAAGTTTTTTTGTTTTTATTTTCCTCACAAAAAAACTGATGAAAAAAATATTTAAAAAACTTAAAGTTCAAATGGAGCCTCCTATGGTGGCCGGCCCACCAAAAATATCGCATTTTTTAAAACATTAATTACTAAAAAAATTAATATGTGAAGTGCAATATAGTAATTTATATTTTAGTAGTAAATTGATTGACGGGCAAAAATGTTATTTGGTTTAGTTTAGTGTAAAAGGGTGCTATATTTAGCAAAAAAAAAAAATTGTGCTATCTAAGTAAAACTCTATATGTATATACACGTTATTCTAAAAATCGATCCAAGTGCCCTCTAAAAATTTGGAGAATCAGCCAAAAATCGTCCGGGTGTCGCTTTGGCTTTCTAGGCGTCCACTTTTTGATTTTATTTATCTTCAAATGCTTTCACCCAAATAATGTTATTTTGAGTCTTTAATTTTTTTAATAAATATATATATTTAGAATAATTTAATTATGTAATGTAAATTTGTAATTTGTTAATGGATTTATAGAGTATTGAACTATTGACTATTTTTTAATATTATGAAACTGGAAATGATATGTGATACGATCTTAACAAGCCTTGAAAGTGTTTCCAAGAGCTCGGGAATTCATTTGTTAAGTTTAGAAACTTGGAAAACTGTTTGAGTATTTCAGGGGGTCAAAGTGGCTAGTCAACAAAGTTGAAGGAATTTTGGACGCAACCTTCTGTGAACGATGCGATCGAATGATCTGCTGTGGAATGCGACCGCATTCTCCAAATAAAAGTGGCATTTGCTGTGGAATGCGACCGCATTCTCCAGATAAAAGTGACTTGTTTTTTAATTGTTTCACTGTGCGGTTTTACTGCTTTTACTGCTAGGGTGTTTTTAGGGTTTTAGTTTCTTTTTATTTAGGTTTCTTTTTCCTAAAGTTTAGGTTTAAAGTTTTTTTTAATTTAGTTTTCTTTTTTGTAAGAATTAGGGTTTATTTTGTAAGCCTATATAAAGGCATTCTAAACATTGTTTTGAGGAGTTGATTTTTTATTAATAAAATTGAGTTGATTTTCTTGATAGAAAATTGTGTTCTTATTTGAGTGTCCTGGATTTGAAGCTCGGATTATAAACATCGTGAATTCATTGTTTATAATTGAATTCGACTTATCAGTTGGAGATTTATCCTAATTATGGCGTCATTCACAATTCCAAGTTTTACGTCATCTCGATGGCGTTGGGTCGCAGAATCATTCATCCTAAAACCTTTCTAGGAGATCTTGAGTCACTATCAATATGTTTGTTAATTAGGTTATAATAGGAAAAATATCAAAAACAAGATAATTATGTCTTCAAGGACGTACCTAGAAGCCCTAGGGTGTAAGTGGTTCGGTTTGGTTTGATTTAGGTTAAAACCACAAACCGAACCGCCCCTATTGGTTCCAAAAATTTCAAATCGAACTGGATCAAACCGAACCACTGGTTTGGTTCGATATCAAAAGTCGTGAACCGAGCGGTTTTTCATTTTTTAAAATTGAAACCGAACCGTCTTCGACAAAAACTAAACCAAACCGTCTGGTTTGATTTGGTTCGATCGGTTTTATGGTTCGGTGATTATGATTTACACTCATACTAGGCATGAGGCATTGGTTTGCCGTTTGACACCCGCCTATAAATTTGTAAAACACCAGTATACACATTCCTTTCTATTGATTGGAATGCTATGTTTTTCATGTTATTACTCAATCACATACAAACCAGCAAATGGTAACAAGATCCATTGATGAAATATAAAATCATAAGGGACCTATGTACTTAATACAACACATATAAAATATTTAATACATTACTTTTTAAATGTATTAGACCAAAATGCCTCTTAAACCATTTTTAAAATTTAAAAAAATAATTATTAATTTTTTAAATAATTATTGATTTATGTATATAAATATGACAGCTATTGTAAAAAAATTATATTCTTCAAAACTTTCCAAAACTATCATAGTTTTTACTTCAAATGGTCAAATAAGGGGTTAAAACGTAGATATGGACAATGATAACGGTGCTACGTCTACCACCGACATGGATTTTACGACAATCTTTACTTCCAATTGTTTGATTTTTATTTGCAAATGTTCAATTTTTATCTTTCAAATTGTTTTATTTAAATTACATTGTTTAAATGGAAAAAAAATAGGAATAATTACAAGCCGGTACACTTTTTAAAACATGTTCTCAAATAAATCAAGCTATTTTTTAGACATATCTTTTAAATACAATTTTAGTGCGAAAGTACATAACTACCCTAATTATTGTTATAACCTCCGATTCCCAGTTCACCACCCATCTCCATCTCTTCCTGCCATCCTCTTCAATTGCTCAGCCAAATCGGCATCTGCGAATCTAAACCTTCCGTGACCCAGCCCACTCCATTGTTGAAGAGACATCATTGCTAGATGAGAAAGAAATGCATGTGACATCTGGCCAATAGCTCACCGAACCTTCCGTGAGCCTCATGAGCCAAGAATACATTTCCCGATAAGTATACATTTTTGTGTTATTAAGGCTGACTTTCTGTTGGTTAAGTCCCCATCGAGCGATTCGGTTGATGGGATTTGAGATGGATGTTTACGTGGGTAGTTCTTCGATTATTTTATCTTCCCCGCTTTCTGTTTGATAGATTGCCTCGAGAGATTGTGTTTTGTGGAATGTTATGCTTAATGGTTATGTAAGAAACCAGTCACATCCTCAATCATCCACCGATTCACCGTGGAAGATCGATTTGGCTTAAGCGATATGCTATGATTTGTCACGAGGTTCGAACACATTTATTCTTGTGGTTGATGAAGATTGACTCCATTTTCATTCGCCATTCTTCGATTCTCCTTGCTCAGATAGCGCAATTAGAGTTTTCCTGGTCTTGCCTTGTTCATTACCAACTTGGGAGTTCTCCATTTCTTGTTTCTATTAGTATAATTTAGGATAACCAATCTATTGATAATGATAATGGTGTTTGGAAATGTTTTTCTTTATTGTATAAATGCCGACTATTCGGTTTTAAATCAAAATTTTATGTTACAACAATTTTTCTTTTTCCAATTTTCCTTTACAATTTATGATGCCCGCATTTGATTTTGGCATCAAATTGAAATCGTTATTTGATTTCGAAAAAATTGGCATTTGATTTCGATGCGACATTTGTAGATTGATTTCGATAATCATGTTAATTTTGAAAATTGGAATTTTTGTATTTCGATGCCACGAGTTTTCATTAATGGCATTTTTGTCATTTGGTAAGCAATTTGTAGTTTTATGAAATGTGTAAAAAATTAATGGCCTTCGTGGTAAAATTCCCCCAATAAAATAGCCTCACCCAAACCCAGCCCGTTCCCAGTTCCCACAGCCTTCGTCAAGGCCTGCCTAAGACCCAGCCCCACCCAGCCCACTCCTTCATGCACCTGGCCCAAACCCAGCCTCTTCTTCTTCATTTTTTATGTGACTGCCCCAAGCCAAGTTCCCTACCAGCCCACTCCTTCATGCACCTGGCCTAAACCCAGTCTCCTCCTCTTCTTCTTTTTAGTGACGCCCAAGCCCAGTCCCCAGTCCCCATTTTACATTTTAATTTTCTTTTCAATTTAACAATTTCAGTTTTAAAAAAAAACAATTAGAAAAAAATTGAACATTTGTAGATAATAATCGAAAATTGGAAGTAAAGATTACTTTAAAATTTGCTTCGGTGGTAAACGTACCATTGTTATCATGGTCGATACCAATGTTTCAACCCTTATTTGACCATTTGCAATAAAAATTGGAGAATTTTAGGAAGTTTTAAAGAGTATAATTTTTTTTTGTTACAATGACTGTCATACTCATACATAGGTAACTTAGGATTATAATTTAAGTGGGTGCTTACTTTCAATTGTTTGATTTTTATCTACAAACATAACATCCCCAGTTCAACCCTAGAGTTGTAAGCAATAAAAAATGATTTTTTTCCTTCAAACAAAGGCGTTATTAGGAGTGTATATTGAAACCTCACGTAATCGAACCAAACCAAACCAGGTTGTTTGGTTTGATTTTGATCAAAGATGGTTTGGTTTCGATTTCAAAATTTAGAAAATCATTCGGTTCGATTCACAGTTTTTGATATCGAATTAAACCAAACCAAACTAAACAAAACCAACCGATATAAATTTATTATATATATATATATATATATATATATATATATATATATATATATATAAACATTTATTAACTATTCTGATCCGTTTGATCATCTAATATGCATAATATATTAATTACTAAAGAAACAAAATCTAAATTATTGAAGGACTTTTATTCTTCAATTATTTGTGATTATTTTGGAATTTGCATTGTTTCTCTATGATAATTTATTTTTAATATGTTATTTTCTAATGTTTGATGATAATTCTAAATTAAAATCTTATTTTTATTATTATTGTTAATGTTGGTTAATTTAATTTAAAATAATTTATATAAATCACAAAACCAAACTAAACCAAACAAAGTGGCTCAATTCCGACGGTTCGGAACGAATAGAGGGCGGTTCATGGTTTTGACCTCAGCCAAACCAAAGCAAACGGAATGAAACGACGTACACCTCTAGGCGCTATAACTTTCGTCAAGTTCACCTACAATTCGACCACCGGTTCAACCAAAACAGTGCAACTACAAGTAAGATGAGCGCCCAAAAATTGTAGGTTGAAAATATTCCGATTCAATTAAAGAAACGAGCACGTTACGATTGTTAATAACCAAATACAGTAACTCTCAATGTATTTGTGTGGAAGCAATCTATTGACGATGGATCACCTAACTAACCCTCAACTAAAATAGAAAAGTAGAAAGAAGTTTGTCGTCTGGGTCTAGTTCCTGTTCAACATATGATCAAGACATGAATATTTATTAAAGAATGCTGGGGAAAATAAACTGAATATCAAGAAATTACCTGGAAATGGAATGTTGGAGGCGGAGCCTGATTATTTATTGGAGTTGGAAGCCCTTGAAAAGAGGTAGCTAAATATGGCTGAGAGAGAAGCTATCTTGAGTGTCTATTGATATGAACAAAAGAGAGACAAGGGTTTTATCACTTTATGTCAACTACTCAACTTCATGGAGATATATTCTGTGGTATATCCATTGTTTTATGTCAAGAGAATATGCTTGTACCTTTTTAAACTAACCGAGCTGACTCAAGTTTCCATTAGATTGGACTAAGTCAAGAGTGGGCTCAAACCCACCAGGTTGGGGGATTCAGAAGAGCCCAAAATATTTAAGTCCATCGCTTAGTTATCTCTCAATGGTCATCCATACACTTCGAAAGTCACGAATTCAGAAAAATATTTAGGGCAAATTTCAAGTAGTATAATTTTAGAAACATGTTTTTATTTAGGACCATTAATTTTTTGGGCATTTCATGTAACGAAAAATTGGTTGCCAAAATTGATTTCACAATTTATTCAAACAAAAAAAAAAAAATCAAAAAAACTGATGCCAAGACTTGGCATCAGGTGAAAAAATAATCCAATAATCCAGGCATCAGATTGCTGATGCCAAATGCTCCTGACATCAGGTTGACAAACTCATTCTTCATCTTCTGGTATCATGCTCAAAAACCCAAAATATATCACACATAAAAATGACTGGTGTTTTCGCAAGTTCTCCGGAAAGCTCACTAGCGGTGAATTAGATGTTGTTAACAAAGATGGAAAGCATCAAATTCTCGAGTGCCTGCTTAATAGAAAAAGGAAAAATCCGGCTGTCTTCATCGGAGCCTCCAACGCCATTGTCAATCCAGCCTCCAACACCCTCCTTCTTTATCTTCATTTTCAGTCAAAGAGGAAACACCCAACGACCTAAAGATCCGGCCTTCATCCCAGTCCTACCGCTCCATCTTCGGCCAAAAGACCTAGCAACAAGCTCCACCAAAGCAGGCCCTCTCACTGAGATAGCAAATATGAGATTTTAGCGGGTGATTACAATATTGATTTTGGGTTCAAGAACGCAGGGGGAGGGAGAGGGATATCAAATTGAATTGGCTCCGTTCGTTTGGTAGTGGGTTTGGCTGAGAATAAAATCGAATTAGATTTGAGGAGAGAGTGGGGGGGGTTTAAATGTGGAATTCAACTTTTTTCTGGTGTAGGTACAGAAGGTGTAATGGTGACTGATGATGAAGTGTCCTTTCATTTTCAGAAACTAATGTTGCCTTTATAATAAGTAATCAACTCTCTTCCACCTTTAAAGCCTAACTTTCTCACAGTTATGGTACACCAATCATGCCATAACTCTCACACCCCTAAAACCATCGGTATGTTAATTGGGGGCAGTGATATATTTTTACCTAAAAAATGTACCTAAAAGATATGTCTAAAAAATGACTGGATTGATTTGAAAACATGTTTTAAAAAATTTACCGGCTTGTAATTATTTCAAATATCTAAGCACAACCTAAAAATTTAGATATCACAAGTCTGAGCGATATACTTACCCAAAACGTCGTTTTTAAGGTATTTTTTTATTTGAGCGGATCCCTAGCCCTCTCATTCTAAAGGGTGGATTCGTCCATGCATTTGAGTTAGGGGTGTAAATGGTTCAAATTTAAACAATATACGAGCCAAATTGCAAGTCATCAGTTCGTAAAAAATCAAATTGAGGTAAACCATTTGAAGTTTCGAACCAAATCATGATAGTTCGACTACGTTCGGTTTGTGCATCTCGATGCATCCACACTAGTACACTACTAATGCTTGGGAATTAAGATGCATATTCAGATGATCTCACATTAGAATTAGAATGAACTCTCATTTGATCGTAACTTTGCTATGAGTAAAAGCCAACATTGAAACCACCAAGAAGAATGACAAAACCTTTCAACCAACTGTTACCCTCTCTTTTGAAGAAATCTCTTGTGCTTCTAACGAAACCACCACAACCACCACCAATGGTTTGAAGACAAGTCGTCAATCTCTTCGTCAGCTTCTGCCAACATTTTTTTGCAAAGTAATCTCTTATGTTAATGACCCTTTCACATATCTCTCTCTCTCTCTCTCTCTCTTTTCTCGATCAATCGACTTGTATATAATTTGTCTTAGCAGGAGGTAATTAATCTAATGAACTTGGATTAGGTAGCAGTTAAGAGTCATTAGCAAGTTCTACGTTGACTAAGCAAAGAGAGGGCATTGTAGGAACGATTTTGTGAAAGTGACCTTAAGCGGTTGAAAAAAAGTCGGGATTAGAGTGATTAAAAGCTCCACAATATATAGCACTATGTGAAATACTTAATATAATACTTTTGAAAAATTTTGGACCAAATTGCCCTTCGCATAATACATCACTTTTGAAAAAAAGATTAAATGAAAAAAAGTTGGGCTTGGGCAAATGGTGGGCTGGGCTAGGGAGAGGGACTGGTGGGTGAGCAGAGGGTGGGCAGGGATGGGGCAGAAGGACTGGTTGTTGGGCAGGGGAAGAAGGTCTGGTTGCCCATTGCTGGGCGAGAGGGTGGGGATGGGGGGGGAATGTCTGGGCTAGGAGCAGTCCCTGTGGGTTTGGCTGGGGGAGGGTCTGGGCAATGGGTAGTGGCAGGGCGGAGGGGATGGGTAGTAGGTGGTGGCCGTCGGCGGTGATGTTCAAATTTATTCTTTTTTTGTTTTAATTTTGTTATATGTGACTAAGGGTAATATAATATTTTTACAACCAAAAGTAAAGTATTAAGTATTTCATGGGTGCTGTATTAAGTACGCCCCTTTTCTCAAATCTTATTCGAAGATAGGGGGTCCAATTCTCATAAAATGTTCACATCTTCTACGTGGACATAGATGGAACAAGAAAGAGATTAAAAGAAAGACAAATCCTTAATAAACAATATCTATGATGTTATGTGTTGCAAAAACATCGTAAAACGTTTGCTAAACAACCTATGGTCCGTTTGGATACATTAATTTTGAATTTAATAAATATTCAAATTTCATATAATTTAAATAACGTAGAATTTACTTTCAAAATCATAGTAATTTCATGGATTGGATAATGTGTGGAATTCAATCTGGGTTATCCTGCTCGGGTAACCTTTTTCCTTAACATCCTACTCAGTGGTTACATCATTGACAACCATTTCAACAGAAGTTCGGCTACTCGCTTCCTGGGTTTCTCTCTCTTCAAGAACGTGTACTTTTGAGTCAGACTTTTCAGAATCCATTTGAACAGGGGATTCATGGGCCCCATGGTCGTAGTCATACGCCTCTTGCTCATGATCAGAGCCATCATCAAACAGTTGAAGAAGAGAAAACATTCTACAAGAGATCGAAGGAAAATATTGGTTAAAAGGCCTCAACGAAAATCACGATTTTCCCAAATTTTCCTCGATCTCCCTGAGAATCACTTTAATTTAGAAGGAAAATCTAAGAGTTTACCCAGAAAAGATGAACATGAAAAACGTACATGAAGAACCCAGCAATTTTGAAACATTCAACATAAAATACAGAAAAGGAAAATAAAAGTGGAAAGAGGAGCTTACTTGTTGGTTGAATAGGGACTAGTTTCTCGGAAGGAGAAATCTGAAAGTGGTCCAGTTTGCAGTGGCAGAGAATTTATTTGTCCGGAAAGTTGATGCGCCAATTTATGCAGAGAGAGTTTGAGAACAAAAGGCAATAAAAAGAAGAGAGGGCTTAGGTTTTCCCTTTTTATAGGGGGAAATCTGAAGAAAGGCGCCTAAATGACTTGCCCGAAAATTTCAAAACCGAGATTCTTGGTGGCCGCAATGCACCAGATCAAATCCGCCATCAATACGCGTCACGAAAATGCACGACCCATCATGACATTACACCTAGCCGACGTTACCCTACAAGACCCTTCTAGCTTCCTGCAACAGGCGGCACAACGCACCAACTGTTACCAACAAAACAGTTCCCCTTACTTGGATCAGGACAAAAATAAACAAAGTATTCTGCTCCCCAATTCAGGCTAATACATTCAACTTCAAATATGCTCCCTACGTCGAGCATAAATACTCGACGAACAAAGAGCAGGGGCCACTGATGAACTCGACCCAAATCTTAGTCACGAGCTAAGCACATATGCCTCCACGTGATGGTCACATGGGACACAAAGACCAGTTAAAAGGTCACCCGAGCAGGATAACCTAGGTTGAGCTCTTCACGCCTATCCCGACCAGGATAGCATCACAATTGTAATTCTACATTATAGTTAAAATAAAATTTCAATAATATGTCAAATATATAGTGTAGCCTAGTGGTAGTGATTATGAATGTTAAATACCCAAACATTGTTAACGGCATATAAATTCTACATTATAGTTAAAATAAAATTTCAATAATATGCCAAATATATAGTGTAGCCTAGTGGTAGCGGTCGTTAGTGATTATGAATGTTAAATACCCAAACATTGTTAACGACAAAATTTTAAAAAATATATTTTAAAAATAAATAGCATATAGTGGTGGTGGTGGTTAACGACAGTGGATGCCGGAGTTGGTAGTGGTCGTTGGAGGTGTCGGTGGTGGTAAAAGAAAGATGAGTTGTTATTGTGTAAAGTAATGGACCAAAATTTAGAACTTCAATTTTTAGAATTTAGTATATAATTAGTTTGTGGAATTGACTATTGAGGTATTTAAAATTTCAACTCAATTCCAAATTTCAATTGTGTTCCCAAATGACGTGATTAGTTTTGGATACCCCAATTCCAAGTATAAGCTATGAAATTGAATTTGATCCCCAAAACTAATTATATTGTCCGGTAACACAATTAAAATTTTGAATTGCAATTTCAAATGCCTCAATTTCATAAAACTAACTCTATACTAAAACTTAATAATTTAAAGACTTGATTAATTTTTTGCTCCCTTGACTTTACAAAAATCATTTATTTGGTCCATATATTAAAAAATTAATTTGTTTGGTCCTACATGTTGACGTTTACCATCAGATTCCTCCTCACCCCGTTAACGTTAAACTTTCCGTCAAATTATTTTTCAAAATACCCAAAGTACCCTTACTTAAATCAATACACAACTGAGGGTGTTATTGTAATTTTATAATTCATTCTTCATCTTCATCGTGCTCGGTGCTTAAAGCCCAAATCAAACAAAATTCCAATTCATCCTGGCAACGCTATTTCCATTACTCCCGGTAGGCTCCCAATTCATTTTTCATCTTCATTTGTCTTTTTTTTTCTTCCAAACTTTCATTCATACACGCACTCTTCTCCCTCCATACCCTCTCGGGAGATGAACAGGAGAGGCAAGGCGCCCACTAGTATCGAGGTGATCTACCAAAGTAGTAAAATCAACGAAATCGAGGGACTTCCATTGACAAAGGGTCCAGCCAGCGTAGGCTACTTTTTCAATCTTGCACTTTCTTGTGCATTTTTTGCCAACTTTATAGCGATCTTGGAGCTTGATATCTTTCCAGAATCAATTCATGAAATGATTGAAATTTGTGTGTGTGTGTGTGTGTGCGTCTAGATCTCAAAACCCTGATCTTGATTTTGACACGAACACAAATTTCCTAGCCATTCAAATGAAATTAGATGCATCTTACTTGAATCTGGGAATAAATGGTCGAATTTCAAAAAAAAAACCCTAGGTCTCGGATTTGTAGGTATGAGGAAAGACTTGTGGATAAATCTTTATCGGAGTTGGGGCGGCGACTGAAGATGGTGATAATGGCGAATGGAGCGAGACTTGGTTAGAGATGAAGAGGCGATCGGTGATGGCGAGACAGGAAAGTACAGATGCTCTCTCTCTCTCTCTCACACACACACACACACACACACACAACATTTTTACTGCCGACCGGTCTTGTGCTTAGCAACACCCTAATTGGCAAAACACACCGGAACGGGGTGAGGGGGAATTTGATGGTAAATGTCAACATGTAGGATCAGACGAATTATTTTTTTAATTGAGGGACCAAATAAATGATTTTCTTAAAGTCGAGGGACCAAAAAATTAATTAAATCTAATTTAAATTCAAAATTTTGTTCCATTTTTTCCTCTATTATTTTACACAATAACAATTAACAAGTCACCCTACTTTAACCACCACCATCACAACTTCCGACCATCACCCCTCCGCCACTAATTCTAGCATACACTGCCGTTAAACATCATCATGCTATTTATTTTTAAAAATGTAAAAAAATATAATTTTGATGTTAGCAATGTTTGAATATTTGTCATTTGAAATCATCAACCACTGTTACCTCTAGGCTAGACTAGATATTTTAAATTTTATTGAAATTTTATTTTAACTGTAATACAGAATTAAAATTGAATTCCAAACATTATGAAAACTATAGAATAACAATGATATTGTTACCAAATTCCACATTATTTAAATTTGATAAAATTTGAATATTTATATAATTAAAAAACGATGTAATCTAAACGGATCCTTAACATAATTCTGTGGGGGCTAGAATTGGAATTCATACAAAAGAATTAAGGTGGAGAAAAATTCTGAACTCAACCCACCCTTATTTGAAGTGGGTAAGTAATTGGGATTTATCTTCTTTATCCGTGTAGGGGTATAACAAAATCAGTAAATCACAGAAGGTCAAACCTATTATCATTTGAATATACCTAACCCAGTGAAAGACAAATACAAAAACAAAATGCCCAACACATTAGACAAAGTTAAGCATCCTACCAATACCATGTCCTGATGTCCAAGAAAAGGACCTCACCTCACCATTGAAAAAATTCTTTGAGGCATCATTTGACCATTGATCACTGCATGTAATGTCATTTCCTCGCATACCCAAGAGAGAGAGAGAGTGATGGCCCAATGGGCCATTAACCTTTTGAGCAAGTACTGAAAAGTCATTGAAGTTGCTCTCTCAAGTCTCAAATAGAAAATGCCAAAATGGTCCATCATATTCATATTTATATGGGGACTGCTAACGATCCCACTCTGACGGGATAAAATGTTGGTCCATATACGCCTGAGAGCATCACCAATGCTTCATTCTTAATCGATTCTTAGCTAAGACAAAAAATTGTTGCCATTAGATAAGGAAATCTTAGTCAATTTTTTAATCTAATTCTTAAATAAGAATTCACTTCTAAAGAGAGAAAGGGATGAAGAGGGAGAATGTGTGGCGTACCTCCTTCTCCAACCGGGTGCATGCATCACACGGCTACTTTTGGTGCGTGAAGGCGCTCTGCAAGCCGGACCACACATGCTCCCCATTCACTTTTCTTGAATTCTAAAGTATAATAATATAAAAGTAGCCGTCCTAAAGTTTAAGAATTCTCATTTTAAGTAACTTTGTAACTTTCAAATTATGTAATTGATTTTAAAGTTTTATATAATTTTCTAATCGTTTTATGATTTGAACAATATAAAATATTTATCAATTAAAATTAAATGAAATAATTTATGAGTTATATATTTTTTATAAATTATTTTATTATTTAAACGAAATATTTGAATATGAAATATAATAATTAAAGTTGAATAAATTTATTTATTTTAAAAGTATAAAATGAAGAAAGTAGTAGGAATAAAATGAATGATTTGGTAGTAGGACCTATGTAAAAATTGAGAATGAATGACAATCATTGATAAGAAATTTTTTAAATAATAATATTTTAAAAATGTGTAAGTGGCAGTGAACTCAACTAAAAATTAGTGTTAATTTTTTTCAAATGTAAATGCTCTTATGGTGATTCTCATACAAAAATTGCACTCTTACCGAATATTTTCAATTTTGATGTTTACGAGAGAAACATATCACACTACTTCATTCACAAATTGTATCCAAAGGAAAACTTTCCCCCAAGAGTTCCCCACACCTCAACTCATGAGAATATAAGAAAAAAATCACAATGATTCAACGATTAAGTAGCTAGAAGAACCAATACCTAATACCTATAAGCGACCACCACCAACACACCCCCCCAAAAAACTTACATCACTAATATTGGATACTCCTATTAAACATACATTCACTAAAATTTACTTTACAAGTTCATTAGGTTAGGTAATAAAGATTCTATAGCTATGTCAGAGCAAGTTTCTAAGAGAGTACCAAAATGGAAATTGAGGATTGAGGAGATGAGCTCACTCACTTCGAACTTCAAACCCAAATTGATACACATATCATGCTGCAGAATCTCATTTCCCATCATGAAGATTGAAGAAGCCATCAAGTGGGGACCCTTCTATTGTTCAATAATATACGTTGCTACACCGTTCGGATATTAATTGTAAAATAAAATTTTACTTTTATATTTAAATCTATCACCAACACATAATGAGTTAAGCCATAAGCCTTTGTCTTACAAAATTTTTTCAGTAAAACGATATTTTAAAAGACATTTCAACCCACTAACATATAATAAATTGAGTAAGGAGGTTTCGTTTACAAAAACATTCGATAAAACAGTATTTTCAAAGTTTGTGATAAATAATTAATTGTACCATAATTTCTACAAATTGCTATTCTCACTTTGCTCTTAACAAACTTCAACTTCAAGTTGTACTATTTTAGTACTAATATTTATTTGTATACGATGTTCCTTTATTGTATACGGGACTATATTAGTCATGCATTAAGTTTAAAATAAGTGTTCCTTTTTCCTTTATGAAAAGTCCTTTGCAAATTGTGAGATGAAAAAAACTATGAGTCCAATAATTTAAATTTTAACACCACTCTAAACATACCTTATGGGGATTAAAGAAAATTATTTAAAGTCATATATATAAAGCTAAGGTAGTCTCAAAATAGCAAAATCCCTCAAAAATTTGTCTTTTTAAAATAGAAAGTCATTTATATGTAATAAAAGTTGTGGATCATATATTGAAAACATAAATTAATTGATTATACATTAATTGATTATATGTGTTATAATTAATCAAATACTACCTTAATATGTAAAAATCAAATACTCTCTTCGAATATGAAAACCAAATATTATCTTGGAATATGAACAAACATCAAATAAATTGAAAACAAAGTTAACAAAATATTTCAACATCATCAAGATCTTTATTTTATTGTTCATTTAAATGTTATAAATCGATATTATAATTTTTTATAGTATTCTATATGTTAAGAAATTTGTTGTCTTATAGAAGATAAAATATGATGAACTTAAACATCGGCTTCTGCCAACATATATTATTAAAAAAATTATACTTTTACTTTTATATTAAATTAAGAGTCCCAACAAAAGTGTGTTTATTCAAATATTCGAAACCAAAAAAAAATAAAAATCATGATTTAATTTCAATCCGAGCATGTAGGTCAAACAAAAAAACCTTGAATATTAACCAACAAACCAAATTCCATCAAATCCGAACTAGATTTTTTTGTAAGAATATTGTTGTTTGTTCGGTTTTTAATGCTCAATCCCCCAAATCTAATTATTATTGTATTTAAAAGATCAACTAATATTTTATTGTAACTTTTTTACCAATTAACCATTAAAAGTCTTGGATATCTCATTGTATGAGCTAAAATTTGAATGCAAGTAATGTTGGAGACAAAGTATCACAAGAATGTCATTGTCTTCATCAGTAAAAACAAGAATATCACATCTAGATGACATGAAAATCACAAAACAATAAAAAAAAAACTTGATCCGAAAATAAAATTAATATCGAAATAATACTACTTAACAAATCTAAATTCTTATCACAATTGCTGAGACAACTTATTGACATATTTGAAACTAAAATGCACATCTAATGAAATGGACCAAAAGTAAAAGCAATCCATTGACAAATCTATAAAAATATAAAGAAACATAAATAAAAAAAATATTTTTCCATCTCCATTGGACCCGTTGAAAAAATATTTTAAAATCATCAATATCTTAATTTTATTGTCAATTTTACATTTTAATAAATCGAAATCAAAATTTTTAATTATATTTTATATGTTAAAAATTTATGGTCTTATAAAAGATAAAATATAATGAACTTAAACAATTGGCTTCAGTCGACGTGTATTCTAAAAAATATATATTTTTATTTTTATGTAAAACCAAGATAGTCCCTACAAAAGTGTATTTATTAAAATATTAGAAACAAGGAATAAAAGTAACAAACCATTACTTATAATTTCAACCAGAGCAAACATGTAGGTCAAACAAAAGTTAAGATCAATCATTAGTGCTATCATATGCAATAACGATTAACAATAGTTAAGGATAATCATTGTCGCATATATGACACTTCCTAAATTATAGTTCAAAGCAAATCATGATTTTTAGGTTAACAAAACGTTCTAGTTTAAAAATATTGATTGATATGAGATAAATAAGGAAAACCAATAAAATAACACAACAAATGTTGTATAATAATTCAAAATTTATCATATCACCGATACAGTAATATTTTTTTATTTTTTTATTTTTTTAATTTTATTTATTATCCTTGTTTTGTTTAAATAAAATTTAATTAAAAAATATATATATTTATGCGTTAAACAGAGGGGTGTAAAATTAGTTTGTATAAAAACCGTGTAAAGTCAATAAGTGAGGAGTATGTACTTATTAAGATATGGTTATCGATAAAACAAGTTAATGCATTAGAAACCTCGTTCTTAGATTCGTCCAAATAAAAGGGATTCTTCATGATTTGACTCTAAGTGAAGCTGATCTAATTTTAGAAGGTTTATGTATTTTTATTTTGTTTGGGGAAAATTTTTACCAATAAGATTGATGATAACTTGTCATGTAATGATATCTTTTGTAACTGTCAAAGACAAACAAATCCTTTCTTAAAAAAATAGCCAAAACAACGATGTCCATTACAATAACTAGGAGGCGATAATCCATATGAAGATCCCAAAGTAGTAGACAAAAAAAAAATGGAGTCAAAGGCTCCTTACAAACCCAAGTCTTTCTGAACCAAAAACAATCAATCTACGAAAAGTAAACTCTCGAGTCGTCCATTATGCGATCCAAGCCTTCATCAATACTAACAATCGCAAA
Source organism: Codonopsis lanceolata (assembly GCA_013146195.2). Lineage (NCBI taxonomy): Eukaryota > Viridiplantae > Streptophyta > Magnoliopsida > Asterales > Campanulaceae > Codonopsis > Codonopsis lanceolata. Next base: position 156,141,663 of record CM028379.1, read on the forward strand.
ATGATAAGGGGTGAGCTCACACGACTACGCTATCTAGTGGATCAAACACGTATATCAATAACAATTTTTTTATGATAGTCAAAGTAAGCATTGTCAAATCATATTTTATAAACGACATTTCAAATTATTTTTTTTAGTAAAACATTTCTTTGAAAACAAGTCAACAACACCACCGTCCCATACCAATAGTGTTATCAACAATTTCTTCGAAACAAAGTCGAAAAAAAAACTTTAAACAATAATTTTCTCAACGAGTTTCAAAATCAAAACTTGGTTCGAAGCTAGTCAATTACATCACTGTCCCATACCAGCGGCATAACCAACTAACCCGTTAAACAATTTATTCAATAAAATTCTTGGTCTTATTGACTACGATTCATCCGTAATTGTCATAGTAATGACTCGTCGATAGTGTTAAACTCGTCCAAAAATTGTCATAGTACCGCTATGACTTCAATAGTGTTAAATCCAAAATTGTCATAGTACCGCTATGACTCGTCAATAGTGTTACAAGATAACTATTCGATGTTCAATAACGTAGTCAGACCGTTAAGAATCTTTCATAACTTTTCAAATCCAATAACAATAATCAATAACCATAATTCAAATATTTTCATAACTTTTCAAAATCAATAATGATAAACAATAACAATAATTCGAAAATCAAGGTTGACTTCAGAGGCTCATATGTTTGATCCATATTTTTGTCTTTTGGTATTTCAAGACATAGCAATTTTCATAAACATAAAACAATTTTTCACGGTTCTTTTGTACAAAACAAGGTTTACGTAATAAGACAATTTTCGATAAAATAAAGGGATTTAAAATAAGCTAGAGAGAGTAGAAAATCCCTTACCTCAAAATCGACACAAGTTAACCAAATGGAAACGATACCCACCAATCCTCCAACCTATACGTCACCAAAGGTTTTGTTTATCAATACCAATAATGTAACAACTAGTTCCAACTAATTTAGAACCTAAGGGGCCTGTTAGTGAGATCCGTAGTTCAAGGATCAATATGTAAGTATTACAAAACCCTTTACAATCACCTAGAAGGCAAAGGAGTGAAACTTGTACAATTCGGTCATCATATCCACCAAAAAGTCAACCACTCAATTCTCCAAAATATTATTTTTCTATTATTCCCTCACCTTCCAGTGATCTCCTTACCTTTTTTTTTCTTCTCTATCACCAGAGCTACTCCCTTTCCTTTCTTCTTAAATTTTCTTTACTTTTTTTAATATATTATCTATTAACAAAACTTCTAAAAATCTTAAAAGTTTGCAAATTACTTACCCGAATGTCGTTTTTTTGAATGAGCTTCTTTCGGCGACGCTCCGACCCACAACCTTCCGTCCTCCAAAATCTAAGATTCAACAATGGTGGCAGCCTGTTTTTAATATTCTATCTAATGCAAAAACATCCCGTCTCTTGGCAACCACCCCCTTATATACACACCGAAAATCCGTTCCTCTTCTAGTAGTTAATGATTTCATCTGTTACTGCTAAGTTATTCCACGTATCCCTCCGTCTCCTCCAGCGCAAGAAACCGGCGGCCCTTTTCATCTCCTTCAATTATTGTTTTTTTTTCATATATAAATATTATATTATTATTATATTTATTATTATTATTATTCAAAAACAAATTATTCCAACTACTTGGGCCAAACCCAAACACACATATAAGGTTCAATGTTCTACCCAAACAAAGTAGGCCCATAATTAAATTAAAACAAGCCCAATCATAAAATATTATGGTTTAATTTATTATTATTATTATATTTATTTATTTATTTCAAATTTTCGGTATTTTACAACATCATCAAGGTATAGTTGACACCATAATGGTAATCCTGGTGGTAAACCTAGCAAAATTGTTTATTTGGCTACTTGCATGTAATGATGTAACTATTGTGTAGGCTCAAGCTTTATTTATTTCATTTCACTGGTTATAGAGCTCGAATATACCGATTGTTTTGGTAATAATATTACTATGATTTTAAATGTAACATAAATTTTTTCTTTTGATAATAATAATATTATAATTTTTAAAATTTTAGGTATTATGATTAAAATGTTAGAATATAAAACCAACATTATTTTCTAACAAATGTGGAATTAATTATATATATATATATATATATATATATATATAATATTGATAATAATAGTGGAAGTCTTCTAACTAATGTGAGATACAATTTTTCTATTAATAATAATAGTAGAAGTCTTATCTTAAAACTTTTGAAACCAACATCATTTCTAACGAATGTGGATACATTTATTCTATTAATAATAATAGTATAAGTTTTTTATCTTAAAACTTTTGAAACCAACATTATTTTCTATCTAGTGTGGGATACATTTCTTTTATTGTCTCAGTAAAAGAATTTTATCTAAAAACTTTGAAACTAAAATAATTTTTTGTAACCAATGAGGAATAAATTATTTTTATTGGTAAAATTTTGCTTAAAAACTTTTAAAACCAACATCATCAACTTCTAACAATTGTGAACATATATCTTCTTTTGTTAGTTTTGTAAAAGTCATTTATCTAAACACTATTTAAACCAACATCAATTTTCAACTAATGTTTGTTACATCACTTTTATTAGTAATTATAGTACAGATACATCTTACATTGGTTATAAATTAATGATGATTTTAGAAATCATTAAAGTACTGATATGATACTGACAAGTCATAAAAGTGTTTCCAAGAGTTCAGGGGTCTATTTGATAAGTTTGGAAACTTGTAGTTAAATTTGTAAGCTTAGAAAACTGTTTGAATATATCAAGGGTCAAAGTGGCAAGTTAGCAAAGTTGAAGCAATTTTGGATGCAACTTTCTCTGAAGGATGCACCCGCATGATCAGCCGTGGAATGCGACCGCATTCTCAATATAAAAAGTGACGTGTTTTTAATTGTTTTACTATTAGTGTATTTTTAGGGTTTTAGTTTCCTTTTATTTAGGTTTTTTTTTCCTAAAGTTTATGTTTAAAGTTTCCTTTTATTTAGTTTTCTTTTTCTGTAAGAATTATAGTTTATTTTGTAAGCCTATATAAATGCATTCTTAAACATCGTTTTGAGGAGTTGAGTTGAATTTTGATTAATAAAATTAAGTTGATTTTCTGGTTAAAAAATTATGTTCTTATTTGAGTGTCTTGAATTGAAGCTCAGATTATAAACATCATGGATTCGTTGTTTAAAATTGAATTCGACTTATTAGTCGGAGAATCATCTTAATTGTGGCACCATTCACAATTCCAAGGTTCGCATCATCTCAAGGCGTTGGGTCGCAGAGTCATTCATTCTAAAACCTTTCTAGGAGATCTTGGGTCTTCATCATTTGGTATCAGAGCAATCATAGTTACGGTAATTTCATTCTATCTTAATTTTGCATATTATCGCTCTAACTGTAAACCCTAATTTTCGCTAGAGGTTCAAGTTCGTGTTTTAAAAAAATGTTATTGTGATTTTGTTATTCATCTAGTTGTCTTAAACTTGGATCATCAATCTTTGTTTAATCGTGTTGTCTTTCAATTTTGAAATCCTAATTGTTCTAGGGTTTGTTATTTTTTAAAAAATTGTGACTTGAGTGCATACACGCAAGGGACTGAATCACCAAAATAATCATCATGTCTTAACTTCCTAAACCATTGGTTATTGATGATTGGACGAAGTTTTTTCGAGAGATAGTGGGTAGTGAGTTCATGATTTTGAGGAATGGCGAAAGCGCATATATATTTCGTACTAGATGTTACGTGAGTAATAAGGTATGTAGTTTGGTTATTGATGGAGATAGTATATCTAATTTTGCTAGCTCTTATATGGTTGAGAGGTTAGAGCTACCAATCTTTATACATCTGCAGCCTTATGAGTTGCTAGGGCTACATGTCGATGGACAATCGCATGTCTCCCAACAAACCCTAATCACTTTTCGAATGGGGAAGTATTCCGATACATTGGTGTGTGATGTAGTACCAATAGAGGCTGATCACTTATTACTTGGAAAACCATGACAAAGCAGACTGAGGAGTAACTTACAATTCGATGGGTACAAAGAAATATTATTTCATGTATGAAAGTAGGGAGATCTCTTTAGTGCCTTTAACACCTGCTCAAGTTTGTGATGATCTATTGGTTTTGCAAACAAGGATTAAGTGAATGGAAGATTGAAAAGGAAAGAATTGAAAAATAGAAAATTGAAAAAAAGAGGATTGAGAAAGAAATAATTGAAAGGAAAAATAATGAGAAAGAAAGGCTTGAGAAAGAGAAAATCGAGAAGGAGGAGGAAAAGTGAGAAAGGGTGGAGAAAGAAGAAACTGGAAAAAAAATTAATAATGGTTCAAGAAGAATTGAAGTTACTACATACATATGAAAATCCGTTTGATTCATGAATTTCCAACTTTGTCTTGTTCTTGGTTAATCAAACGGATGATCGATGATTATTTCTTCTTAACTCAATGGGTGGACTGGATGAATCTTGTCTCACGGGTGGCTCATCGGGTTGTATGTGCGGATTTGAGGACAAATCTTTTTCAAGAGTTGGAGTATGATATGATACTAACAAGCCATAAAAATGTTTTCAAGTGTTCAGGGTCTATTTGATAAGTTTGGAAACTTATAGTCAAGTTTGTAAGCTTAGAAAATGTTTGAATACTTCAGGGGGTTGAAGTAATAAGTCAACAAAGTTGAAGCAATTTTGGACGCAACCTTCTGTGAAGAATGTGCTCGCATGATCAATCGTGGAATGCAACCGCATTCTCAATATAAAAAGTGGTGTTTTTAATTGTTTTATTGTGGGGTTTTGGGGTTTTATTGTTTTACTGTTAGAGTATTTTTAGGGTTTTAGTTTCCTTTTATTTAAGTTTTTTTTTTCCTAAAGTCTATGTTTAAAGTTTCTTTTATTTAGTTTTCTTTTTCTGCAAAAGTTTGGGTTTATTTTGTAAGCCTATATAAAGGCATTTTTAAACATTGTTTTGGGAGTTGAGTTGAATTTTGTTTAATAAAATTGAGTTGATTTTCTGGATAGAAAATTATGTTCTTATTTGAGTGTCCTGGATTAGAAGCTCGGATTATAAACATCGTGGATTCGTTGTTTATAATTGAATTCAATTTATTAGTTGGAGAATCATTCCAATTGTGACGTTATTCACAATTCCAAGGTTCGGGTCATCTCAAGGGCGTTGGGTCGTGAAGTCATTCATCCTAAAACCTTTCTAGGTGATCTGGGTACTTATCAAGTACTCACCTAATACTTGTTAAAAAATTAGTATTGTTAGTGAGTGAAATTGTGCAACTTGAGGTACACATTTCTTTACGTGCCATTTGTTTTTTGACAAAGGTAATTGTACAAATGTGTTCTACTCAGTGAGAGTATCAAAATGATATATTTATTTGCCCAAATCGAGTTTTGGATAGAAGTAGACCATTAGAGTAAAGTACTTACCTAATACCAATATAATAATATTATCCCACATTGATTAAGAAATATTGTTGATAGTAAAAGTATTTCTATATAAGATTTTAACTATTATTAACAATAGAAGAGATTAATTGTAAATTATTAATATCACAATATCATATTAACAATTATTAATTAATATTTTAAACTAATAGTTAAAAATGAAAAGTCTCAAATCAATTGATATGGAGGCTTAAGGATTCAACAATATCAAAAGTTTGGTGATGTGTCACTACTCACTATTAGAGTAGTCTTCCACAATTTTAATATACTATAGTATAGACATGTAATATATCTCTTCTATTGATAATAATATAAAAATTATTTTATCTAAAAACTTTTATAACCAATATTCATTTCTAAACAATGTAAGATACATTATCTAAAAACATTTTAAACCAATATCACTTTCTAACTAATGTGAAATAATTCTTTTCTATTGATTTTAAATCTTTTATAAAAAAGACTTTTAATACCTACATCAATCTATAAGGGCAAGTCCAATGGTAGGGATCAAAACCAAATTTTGATACCTATGTAAAAATATTAGGTTCTCCAATTGTCAAAGTAAAAGGTATCAAAATTAGGTGTGCTACTAGAGAAGCTACCAAATTTGATACATCCCTTAGTACCTCACCTAATTTTAATAACCTTCATTTTGATACCTATGGTTGGAGATGATCATTTGATACCCATAAATAATAACCAATAGATATCAAAATTTATTTTTGATACCTATAGGTGAGTACTACCATTGGACTTGCCCTAACCAATATGGAATACATCTCATCATTTAGTAATAATAATAAAATTGATTGATTGATTTCCGTAAAAATGCACAAATTGATTTCTAGCACGTGTTTGGTTCATTAATGACAAAGTCATCTTCTCACCTCTAAAAGTACATTTTTTTTTATTAAAAGCAATATACGAGACTCAAACGATTAAAAACTTAAGAAAGGGGACCGATCCATAATTTTCCTTAAATAAAAAATACTCAATATTTAGAACCCTAAGTTTGTAGTTTGCACTATAAACATTGGTGAATAACAAAAAAGACAACTTTAGTAACGATGGCAATATATGTACTTGTTAAAGAAATTCTCATAACCCATTCCCATACATATCTTTATTCAAAGTTTCAAACCTTGTTTATATTTGTTGGCCATATGAGCCCTTTAGTCCTTTACTTCCAAATCCAAAGTGCCTTCGCAATTGTGCTTTTAGTTAGGCCCGTTTGAAGTCAAACCTTTTGTGTGGACGAGTCAGCCCTTCTTTTGTGTCTTTACAAAGGGTAATTAGCGTGCCCCTGCCTCACCTGCCAAAAAAATATTTAAAAAAATTGAACAAAAGAGCTTTAAAGCCTAAAATTAAAGCCCTACTTTAAACAAAGAGAAAGAGAAAGAGAAAGAGAAAGAACCCAATGTATGAATATTTTGATTTTGATTGGGCAAAATAATTTGCTTGAAATACTAACTTGCATTGCATGCATGTATGTCAATTCCATCTACTATGGAGTTCCATAGTATACTCCTATAAATTAGGACGAGCCTTAAAACACAACTCACTATTCATTAAAAATAAAATACTGATCTAACAATAAATTTACCTAAATTAAATTGTAGAGGACAAACCTACTTAGTAGGAGTACTTACCAATCCAACAACCCTCTTAGTCTCATAGATTCTTAATTAAAAAGAAATCTGTGAAAAAGAAAAAGTAAAAGATGACAGGGCACAGGGAGGGTCATAGGCCTTGCGTCTGACTAATACTGCTTTTACAAGTCTTTTCTTTTTGGCTCTTTCTTTCTTTTCTTTTCCTTTTCCTTCTCCTTCACTCTCTCTCACTCTCTCCTCTTTTTGGAAGTTTCTTCTCACCATCCTTACTGTCTTCTTCTGTTCCCTTGGATATTGTAATTTGCAGCATTAAATTGTTGTTTTGACTAAAACAGAAAACAAATTAATTAATACTCTGGTTAAATAAAGGGTAAACTTCACAAAACCCCTCAAACTAACTCAATTTTAACTCACGACCCTCATTTATTGACCCAAGCGGGTCATCCCCCATTATCGGGTCATACCCATATACACAAGCCCTTCCTAATTACGAATGACGTGTTTTATAAATTGGCGAGGTCATTTTGTCTAGATTTTACTAATTAAGTGTTTTATATTTTTTTGAAAATAATAAAAAATATATACATCATTTTTTATTTGAAAAACAATCAATTTGATTCAATAATCAAACACGATAATAATTTGTGAATAAATGGAGTGCATATATTAAATCATAACAAGTAGAAGGTCCTATATGCACTATTTATCATTTATAATTTTAATAAATAATCACTATGTAATAAGTGTTACGAAATACTATTTTATTTTAGGACGTCCCAAAGTAATTGTCAATTTCTTTCTTTAAACATTTTTTCATGTCAATATATCAATTATGTCATTCTTATTTATGAAATGGAAATGTGACACCCTCATCCCACATCAGGTAGATGTGAGATTTGTATGTGGTTTATAAGGTAGCCATATACTACCTTTGGGCACCAGCATCATTCATGAACTTTTAAATCAACTTGTGGTGTACCTGATGACCTAAGATACTACATGTTTAGTAGGCTAGTATGTGGGCTATGCCGCCTATGCGTAGCGGACCAGGGCCCTTGAGCTCAGGTCGTTAGAGGAAGTGTTCTAAAACTCAACGCCTAGGCGCTAGACCCCTCTCTACCGCCGCGATTTTCTTAGACGCCGCCTAATCGACTACTCGCCGACCTTAATTTATTTTTGTAGCTTTGATTTTGTGGTATGTGGTGACCGGAGAAGGAAGAGGGAGCGAACTGGAGAAGAAAGGGAGAGTGGTAATGGTGAGGCAGATAGGGAGGTAATGGGGGGCGAACTAAAGTAATATCTTTTTTGTTTTTAGTTATAAACTTGGCTTGTTTATTGTTTTGAGGTTGTTGAGAATTGAGATTAATGGTAGGTTTGTATATTTTTGTTCATTTTACAAATATAGACAAGTGTTTGATAAAATAATAAACATAAAAAAAATTAAATTTGTATTCAATGTGTTTGATCTTTGATGTAAATTATCAAAAAAATGGTAATTATGTCTTAATTCTAGGCCCCAATTACGCCCCGACTAATCCTCTAGGCGCTAGTGTGCCACCTAACGACCGCCTAATGATTTTTAGAACCTTGGTTACGGAAAAAGTTGATGAACATTAGTGATTTGACATAACCCTATCTATTTGTGGTAATATATTAAGGATTACTGAATAAAAATGACTTAAAATCAAACATATTTTAAAAGATCAGAGTTTGTATTATAAAATATGTTACGTTTACAACTAATTTATTTATGAAAATAAAAATTTAAAATAATTTCTTAAATGTGCTTATAAGAAAACAAAGCCACGTTTTTTAAAACGCAGCACCAATCGAGGCATAAGAAAGGATATTATACTTTGTAATCATCCAAATAAATACTCGTCGTCTCCCAAAATAAGTATCTATTTTTTTTCTCTTTAATAAAATTTCAGAAGTTGAATTTTGTGACAAGTTAGTAACACATGTACATTAATGCACACAATGTGCACCTATCTGTCCCAAAAATATTATTTTATTTGACATTTTTAGTCAAGTAGGATGTTTTTTGAATGCAGATGTAACATATACACCTTTCGTTTCGGACAAAAAAATTTTGTTTGAAAGTAGATCTTTTTGTTAAAAAAAATACACTTTTAATAGCTTATTAATAATAAAATAACGCTTTATGCCTAATTTTAAAAATGAAAATTTTAAGTGAAGCTTCCATTAATGAAACAGTAGATTCTTTACCCAGAACCGAAGGAGTATATATTTATTTATTTATTTTCAAAATCATAAAACTGTGAATAAGAAAACATACGTCAAAATTATATTGGTAAAACATCTTACTTGATAAAAGAAGTCAAACAAGATAATAATTTTGAGATGGAAGAAATATTAAAAGTCCATAATAGAACAAGATATATATAAAAATAAAATTAAGAAAGTTTAAAAATAAACACGTATTTAAAAACAGTAAAATTTTAAAAATAAACTCAAAATATTACCCGTGGTACAACAATATCTGCCAACCATTGCTGGTATAATAGGGGAGCCTGTTTCACTCACATGATCTGCCATTGATCACGTATATGACGCCGTTGATATTAATATTATACTCCGTAATCCGTATCAAACAAAATAAATTTCCTACTCTCCCAATTAAAAGGAAAAAGGGGATTAAAAAAGAGAGACTGATTTCTCTTTTCTGCCAAAAAGCCTACTTCAACAGTTCACTTGGTCATTCAGATTTACCCAGACCAACGCCATTAAACGAAGCGCACAAAATACAATTTTTTTTTTTTTTTTTTTTGAAAAGAGACCAAAAAAGCCCTCCTTTTATATACCCCGTTATGTTATCTCTTTCATTTACACTTCCCTTTCCACACTTCCATCCTTTCACTCCAACTCTCCCAACCCCTAAAAGCTTTCCCCCCAAAACCCAAAACCTTTCCCCAGCTACCTCACAAGTCACTGCACTGGCTTTCCCAACCATGGAAGTCTTTAGCCTACTTAAGTTCTGGCGCAATGCCGGCGGCAACGACTCCTCTGCTGGCGACGCCTTCTCTGACGCCGATTTCTCTACCTCCTCCAACGACGTACGCAATCAGGTGGACGGGGAATCCGACGACGAAGGTTCCTTCTTCGATTTGGTCTTTACCTCTCCTGATTGCCACACTAAACAGGCAAACTATTCCACCACGACCGTCGAAACCAGCGACGATTTCCATCATAGAAAATCGGTGAAATTGGACTGCGAGGTCAAGTCAAACTACATGAAGTCTACTACCGACGTCTTTTACGAGAGAAAATCGTTCCCAAATGAATCCAACTTAAAGCCTCAGTCTCCGATTTCGTTACTGAAATCCTCACAGAAGCTTCGAGTTTTCATGCTCGGTTTCAGCAAGCCGAAATTAGTCAAATCACAAGTCAGCTGTGCTTTGATGGCGGCTAGTAACCCCAGTCAGCATAACACCAGCAAGCGGTTCACTGTCGAGTGCGAAATCGAAGAGGTACCGATAGCTTCGTTATTGACCAGAGATAACAGTCTGAGATCCAAATTGAAGACGGAGAGGCTTGATAACAACGCAACAATCAGTGAGCCGTCCAAGCGGTTTTCAAAAGACGTTGTTAACAGGTACCTGAACTTGATGAAGCCCATGTATATGAAGGCGTCGAAGAGGGGTACCGACAAAAGGAAGTGTCCGGAGCAATCACCGGTTGTTACGCCTTCGTCGTCCCCGGCGACGGTACCGGTGTTTTCCCCAAGGAAAGTAGGGGAGGAGAAACGAACGACGGTCTTCAGAGATGTTCGTAAGCACTTTGGGAAAAGCCGATCGGAGTCCAGATCTTTGGTGGGGAAAGTAAATGTGTCTCCGGCGGGGAGGAGAGATGATTCGGTGCTGCAGCAGCAAGATGGAATCCAAAGCGCGATTCTTCACTGTAAACGATCGTACAGTTCATCAGCAGCACATGGTACGGTAATAGTTTGATTACAACATATTGGAATTGATCACGTAAAGTTTATAATTAATAATGTGTATTGTTATCTCTCAGGGTGCTCAGTTTTGTCAAGATCCGAAAGTGCCCCTGTGTACGGGGAATCAATGAATCGAATTTCCGTTGGGGAAGAGACAAGGCGTAGCATTTGAACAAGAAGAATAGGAAGCGGGCGGGAAAGTGTTCACGTGAACAAGTAACTAACTACTACATCAGCTGTTTTGGATGGATTTGGCATGTAAACTGTAGAGCTAGAGTGAAATGTATATGTATAAAATATATGTAAGTAGGGGGTAGGGAATAGGGAATAGGGATAGGGGTAGGTGAGTAGGGAGAGATCATATTCATGTCTTCCTCCTTCCTACATTAAGTTGTGTTTGGTTGCACTGTGCAAAGCAGACTCTGATCATAAGATATGAAAATCAAAATTGAGATTTGAAAGAAATGATGGAAAAAAGATACTGGTACTTGACTACTGGTTTGGTTACGGTTTCTACTGCATAATCCAGGACCAGGCGCACTCTGTCTGGTTTTTGGGCAATCATTTCCTCCATTATCTTCTTCTTTCCGTTGCCTTTCAGCATCCCAGTTTCCACCAAAATAAATACTGTATATATAAGTCTATTTTGTGGAGTATGTTATAGTTTTATTTCCTTTTCTAATTTGTTTAATTCAATTAACCACTGTCCTATTATTTGAGATTACTAGAAATAAATTGATTTGAAATGTAGAGGAGTAGGGGCAATAGACTAATCTTTATTAATTGAACATAATAATCTCGTGAGATTACTGTTTTCACAACTATCCCAGTGATACGATTGGGGGACTTGAGGAGGGGCTGCCCACAATCGGGCATGGTAGACTAGATATCATTGAGAAATGTCAACTCTCCAGTCTCGCTATAGACCGGTTTAGATTATTTATTTTGTAATTTTTTGGTATGGGAAGAAATTAAATAGGTGCAGTGGAGTATGAGTATGATTTAAATTAAATGCTTCTATGGACAAGATCATTAGAGCAGCTCCATTGCTGCCTTCCTAAGTTGGCTTCCAAATAGGAAGTTGAGCTTTTGCGTTGGTGACTCTTCCCAGTTTTCTTCCAAAGGTGAGCTGGAGCTGAGGTGGCGGAGAGAGAAGAAAATTTCTTCCAAAATTGGAAGGAGGCCAAATGGGAGGAAGAAGGCGCGCAGGGGAGGAAGGTGGGCGTCACACACGGCCTGTGTGTGGCGCGTGCATTTCACGCGAGGGCGGGCGAGTGAGCGGCGCGGACGGTGGGGCCCAGCTCTGTTTTGCAGGTCTGTTTGATTAATTATTATTATTATTTTTTTAAAATAAAAGGCAACTTTACGAATTTTGTCCGGGGGGGGGGGGTTTGGTGGGTGGGGGGTTTGGGATTTAATTTGTGTATTACATTTTGTACTTAAATTTTGGTATTAAATTTTGGGATTTTAATTGTGTATTAAATTTTAGTCTTAAATTTTATTTGTCTTTTATTTAATTTTTTTATTTAACTTTAATTAGTAACTAATTATTAATGTTTTTATGTAACTTTTAATTATTAATGTTTTTATGTTACTATTAATTATTAATGTTTTTATGTAACTTTTAATTATTAATGTTTTTAAAATAGCCGTTTTAAAGTAGCCGTTGTAAAAGTAGCCGTTTTAAAGTAGCCGTTGTAAAGTAGCCATTGTAAAATAGATGTTTTAAAGTAGCCGTTTTAAAGTAGCCGTTGTTGAGAAGTATATATAGATAAGGGGGTGTCATATTCTTCTACCAATACCTACAAATCATCAACATACGACTAAAGATGTCTAATTCTTCCTCTTCCTCTACCAATAGTTCTAACACAAGCAGTCATACCGAAAAATCCAACGAATCCATCATGTCTGAAGGTGAAAAAATATATTTGGAGATAATTGCATTACAACAACAAATAGAAGAAACGGAGAGAGCCAACAACAGGAGGCGTCGCCAAAGGAAAAAGAGGAGGTATATAGATCGAAAGCATGTAGCGGGAAATACTCAACTTGTCAATGACTACTTCTCATCTCAGCCATTGTATCCGATCATATATTTCGGCGACGCTTCGAATGCATCGAAACTTATTCATTCGGATAGTTAATGCATTGGAGAATCATTCAAGTTATTTTCGACGAGGTCCGATGCAAGGAAAGGTAGGTCTCTCACCACTTCAAAAATGCGTCGTCAATTGGCTTATGGAGTTCGGCCGATCATCATCTCGACGAGTACCTCCGATTAGCAGAAACAACCGCCATCGAGTGCATGTTCAACTTCTGTCGATGTATCATTGAATTATTCGGAGGTCAATACTTGAGAAGACCAAATGCTAATGATACTCAACGTCTACTTCAAATGCACGAGCAAAGGCATGGCTTTCCAGGTATGTTAGGAAGTCTTGATTGTATGCACTGGGAATGGAAAAATTGTCCGGTCGCTTGGCAAGGTCAATATGCAAAAGGTCATGGGAAGCCCACAATTGTGCTCGAAGCAGTTGCGTCGGCAGATTTATGGATATGACATGTATTTTTTGGGGTCGCAGGTTCTCGTAATGATCTGAATGTGTTATATGAATCACCTTTGTTCAATAACGTACTCGAAGGAAATGCACCACCGTGCAATTTTGAAGTGAATGGCAAACAATATACAAAAGGATACTACCTAACCGATGGAATTTATCCGGATTGGTCTACTTTTGTTAAGAGTTTTTCGTGCCCGTCGGATGCTAAGCGAAAGAAATTCAAAGACATGCAAGAGGCTGCAAGAAAAGATGTCGAACGAGCATTTGGAGTACTCCAATCAAGATGGACAATTATCAAAGGTCCTAGCAGGTTTTGGTATAGAGATAACTTGAAAGAAATAATGCTCACATGCATTATTTTACATAACATGATTGTGGAGGCTGAGGGTGATCACATTACGAATTGGGCTGATGATACTGTATATGACTCTCCACAAGTAAATCATGGGCCAACACAAGCATTTGAAGAATATATGCAACGAAATTCAGAGGTACGAGATAGAAACACCCATCATGAACTTCGATCCAACTTGGTTGAGCATATATGGCGTCGTTATGGTGACGTTTTTATGTAATTTTAATTATTGAACTGTAATTTTAATTTTAAGTTTTTTTGTTTTTATGTAATTTTTAAGTATTTATCTTTTATGTAACTTTATGATTATGTAATTTTTTTCAATTTTAACGTTTTATGTAATTTTCTATTTAGGTTATTTTAATCGTCATGTATAATATGTATTTTATTGATAATTTATGTGGACAATTATAAATTATTTAAATTGTGAATAATAGTATTATTTATAAATTAATTAATGTCATTATTTATAATTTAATTATTGATTTGTTTGAGAAATATAAAAATAAGATTGAAGTGTAAAGTTAATGATGTGGCAGTGGGACCCAACTAAGAAGATGTATAAGAAGATTAGGAATGGGAGATATATTCTTAAATGGAATAAGAAGAGAAAAATGTGTATGTGGCAGTGGGACCCGGCTAAGAAGATGGTATAGGAAGCTTTGCATTGGAGATGCTCTTAGTACACTTATCTATATTAAATTTTGATATCTATTGGTTATTATTTATGAATATTAAATGATTATTTTTAACTATAGGTATCAAAATGAATAATATTAAAATTATATGTGATACTAAGGGATGTATCAAATTTAGTACTTTTCCTAATACCATACCTAATTTTGATATTTTTTATTTTAATAATTAGAAGACCTAATACTCTTACATATCTACCATTGAACTTGCACTGAAAGCCCCACAAATGTTATTTTCTCAGTGTTTTTCTTGTTAAGAAGATGAAAAAAATACAATGTGAGAACTCTTTTTCATGGATCCACCTAGGAAAGAGAGTATGCAAACTTATTAATTAAGAAGAAATTCGTGTAGGAATAAGAAGACTCGCAGGAGGGGGCGGTGTGGTACACCTCCAGGTGCACGGGTTGAGGAGGAGCGGGAGAGGGTTTTCCTGGTGGGTCCCCCATCTGCAAATTACTTGAAAATTTGATTTTTTGATTTCTTTTTTAAATTAATCGTTCTGAATTTGTAGCCGTTGGGTGGGGTGGAGGGGGGTGGGGTTCAATGGCTGGGTTTTATTTTTAATTTTTTTTTCTTCATTCTTCCCTATAAATATACCACCTCAACCTTCTTTATTTTCTTCACAGTTTCTTCATTCTCTCTTCTATTTCTTATCGTCTTTTCTAAAAAATCAATTTATCTACATACTTATCTTCCAAATGGATTCAAGAGATAATAATTTTTTTCAAAATTTACAGAATTTTTCAGATTTTGAAGAAAATCAAAATACTCAAAACTCTCGGGTTCTAGAGAATGTTCAAAATTCTCAAATTTCATCCACTCTCCGATACCCGTCTAATTTTTCCAATAATTCAAATGTTTCCAATTTTCCAAATTTCTACGTGTCTCCAAATTTTGGACATTTCCAAAATTTTCAAGTTCCTTAAACTATTGAGAATTAATCTAGTAACGTTTATTTTCCTCCGAATTATTGTCAATCCATGGGAAACCAATTTTTCATGCTAAAGGTCTGTCTTGCGCATTTTCTCAATTTTACATATCTACGAATGACTCGCGTTGAACAAGTGTAGATGCAATTTTGTACGGTAATTTGTCGGCAATGTCACCATCGATTCCCGAGACGCAAATCAATTTAGAATAATTTATTTGGACGATGAAGCAGAACCGATAACGGGAAAACACAACTCTAAACGTGCAAAATTGGCAAAGGATGAAGATCTTACGCATATGAAAGTTGTGAAGACTATTGGTCAATATCCACCTAGTTTTTATGTAATTTTCTATTTATGTTATTTTATGAGTTATGTATAATATGTATTTTATATATAATTTATTAATTAAATTATAAATTTATAATTTAATTATTATTTTAAAATTAATTTATGTCTTAATTTATTTATACAGAATATTTAAATATATAATATATTAAATAATATTAAATAAATTTATTTATTAAGAAATATAAAAATAAGATTAAAGTGTAAAGTTAATGAGGTAACAGTAAGTCCCAAATGTATTTTTTTTTTAACCAGGTTGAATCCTGGGGTAGTAGTTCCGGTCCCTCATTGCTACTACCAGGAAAATCGCGAGATGTGAAATGATCTGAGGTTTGAGAACAGATAACCGATAACACATACAAGGCCCAACCTCGAAGAAAGTCTTCCACCAAGATTTAACTCCACGCCGCACGCCCAAAGATCTTATGTCCTCCTTTACCATTCGGCTATGCCTCGGGGGTCAAGTCCCAAATGTATTGAAAATAGTAACATCGGAGATTCTTTGTGGAAATTCTGTAAAGAAATGAAATACGGAGTACTAAAAAAGTGTGTAAACAAGTTAAGGTGTCATCTAATTGCATTCGAGTAGTGACTAGTCCATCTGATATTCTGAAAAGAGAACTGATAAGTCATCATCAAAAATTCAAAATACAAAGGTTGCAGTATTACTTATGATAAAGCCGATTACACTCTCGGTTTATTCCTCAACCAAACAGTAGCTTACAAGCAAGTACTTGTGGGCTTGTTGCCGTAATAATAAGACTGTAAAAGCCAGTAGTAATTTGTTTCTTAGGCACCCACGTCCACGTCGTCCAATTAAAAAAAAAAGAAGAAAAGCAATCCGTTTATACCTTCTCTCATGGTGATTCCGTCAGCGTCCACGTTTTCTCATATCTACGTACCTGGTCCTGGACTGGACTGGAGGCTGGAGTATTACGTTTGCCTCGTAGAACTAGTTCCTCTCGCTTCTATAGACTATAATCTATATTCTATACTAGTAATAATAAATTACAGTTAATACGAAGGACGGTCAAAATAGCTTCTTCTTTTTTACTGTTGGGGGCCACGCTCCCGGCTCCAGTAGACAGTTTCTCGATGACTGTAGCATGACTTAAAGCATCAATGGCTCCAGTGACTTGGGTTTGTAAATACGGACTAAAACTAAAACTTTACTGCTCTCCTCGATACTCCATCATTTTTACCATTTTATTTTAATTATGGATTATATATAGATGAATTTTAAAGAAAAATACACATTAAATCAATTTAAATAATCAAGTCAATTATTTTTTTAAAACTATATATCGGGTCAACTAAGACGATTATTTAGGAACGGAGGGAGTATTACTCATCCGCTTAATATGAATTTTTTTCATCTACTGCTCCCTTAGCTTTATATGTTTTTTTGTAAAATGAACGTAGATAATATTAGCTTAATTACTAATGAGATGAAAAATGAATTAACTAAATCTAATAAATTGGCCTTTGGGTGTGGGTTTGGGTCATGCCTATATTCGCCCCGACAACATGTCTTAGGAGCACATTTTAATAACTAAATACTCCCTCCGTCCCTAAATTATCGTCCTTTTTTCCCTTTTCGTCCGTCCCAAAATAATTGTCCACTTTGAAACTTACCTTTTTAGAACATCACTTTTACTAATTTACCCTTACTTTTTCACTCTACTTTAACTATGGGCCACATATACATGGACATTAAAGAAAACTACACATTAAACCAATATAAATAATCAAGTCAATTATTTTTTCTTAAACTGTGCGCCGGATCAACCCAGACGATTATTTAGAGACGAAGGGAGTATAATAAGTTTTGTCTCAATAACTACCATTTACAAATTCTAAGGCCACATAAACGTATTTTTTATTTATCCATTAGTACTTTTTATTTCGATATTGATTTATATTTTTTGTTTGATTAATTAATATCTATTGTTTACTTTGTAAATTTCTAATTTCTAATTTAATTAGAGTTATTAACAGACAATTAGATAATTAATGTATCTTGCTAAGTACAAATTCTTTGAGACCATTAAAATCATTAGCTACTCCTTTCGGAATGTTTCAATTAAAAAGACTAATTTTAAAAATTATGCATATAATCTTTATAAATGTTTCATTTAAAAAGCATACTCAAATATTTTTGTAATCATAACCAATTCTATTAATACTTATGTATCCTTTAATTAATAGATTTTTCAAAAATTAACTCTTTGGGTGGAACAAGGGAGTAATATAAATTAGAGTGAAAGATTAATTATTTTATTCATTTTCATTTTCAAGTATCTAATCTAATATACAATAAAACTCATACTCACACATTTGCAATTGACTAAAGTTATTTAGATGTTGAGATTAAATTATCTTAAAAGATTTAACGGTTGTGATTCACCCTCACATTCACATGTATGAAAATAGTTATCCACTTCTAACTCCCTATTTGTTCTCTCCTTATTACAAAATTACCCCTATAATTAATATTATGAACAGTCATCCATTTTTCTTTTCCCTATGTTTTCTCTCCACAATACAAAGTCACACCTTGTGATTATTAATCTTCTGAACAATTACCCCTTATAAAACATTAATCTCAGTTGATTGACTGAGACTGTCTGGCAATTGGGATTGATTTCAGTCATAAGATCAAACGGTCATGAGTTAGTTACATATAACTTCATACAAATAACCTCTTTCAACTATGAGTGGAGTTTGAATAGCGCCCCTCAACTGTAACATTTTTTAAAATCAGATATAGGTACGGATACGAAGATTTAGGCATCTTCTATTTAGGCACTATCATTTTAATTGAAATATCGTGTCATGGGCATAGGTATGAGTACAAAGATCTAATATTTGATAAGCTTAGGCGGAATATGTTGCTTTATTTTAATATGCTAAACCCCTACAGTATTTGACTTTGGCAAGATTTCACTTGTAAGTCCTCTTTTTAATGAGCTACGTTATTTTCATTTAACTTTTGACTGATAAAAATTTATTGTAATATGCTTAATCCACAACGGTTAGATGTGTGTGTCTTATAAAATGTTCAGTGTCCACCCATTATAACGGAGAACCAATAATATTTATTGACTTTTGGGTGGACTTATGTTATGATTAATTGACCAAGACGATGGTGCTTAGCGGGCTACTGGATTTTCTTATTGAGGGCATTACATTTACTTTGCAATGCATTAAGCATAATTTACGTATAAAGTAAATAAAAGGATACTTGGGAGTTTCTTTGTTAATTAAAATGTAAGAGTAATAAGGAGTTGGAGCATCAAATCAAGGGTTAGAAAAGCCCTCAATGGAAACTTGGTATTCTTTGTTAAGGCACCGACATTTCGATATAGAAACACTTTGTGAGGCTCTACTCTACAGTCTACACTGATCAATGGAGCAAATTAATTCCATTAAACAAACGTGTACTTTTTTAATTGGGGTGGATCGGAGGAATTGAAGTATCAATCTATCTTAAATGGTGATCAAAGATTTTCTTGTTCCTTCTCCAATGAACCAATGTTAGCTACGTTCTTTGTACCAAGTTACTAGTAAAACATATCTTACTAAAAGAATTACAGTAATTATGATTAAAATTTTCTCGTAGAAAACGTACAATGCACCTAGAGGAGGGTTGGGGCAGCATATAACATTAAAACGTACAAGACAAACCCCAGACATATTCATTCCTTGTTGTTGTTGCTACTTGCTAGGACAAGTGTTAGATTTTCCTTAAAATGTTTTCCTTCATTTTCTTTTTGAAAAATGATATTATGAGATACAACTTGTATTATTTCTACAATGTTTTAGTGACCATTAATATATACTATATATGTCGGACTAAATTTGATCTGAACATTAAAACTGATATAACTACTACAAACTCAAGCTCTTAATATAAAACTTTTTATCTCCTAATTGTGTGGAAAGCTGAATTTTACACAAAGAAAAGATAATTTCAACTGGATACGGGGATGGATTATATGCAAATTAGCCCGAACGTACTTATGTGTGGTTGACTTAAAAACAAATTAAACGAAAAAGAGAAAGAGAGAGAAATGTGAAGATTGTTTGGTGGTTGTTATTGATTGGTGATCATGAACTGGAAAGAGAAGTTGGCCGATCAAAGAAAAAGAAGATAATGTAATGTGATTCCTTTTATTAGAACTATGACTTAAATCTACCCCGTACCCGTACCCGTACCCGTACCATGAATGAAGACAGACAATTAGACAAAGATGGAGGATGAAACAAACCGAAAGCTTTGCTCCCCGACACCATTGCAAATTGCAATGTCCAAGAGGATGATAAGAGTATTATAATTCCTGGTAAGAATTTTTATGTTCCCTTTGTTTGTTGATGTGTACATTGTCTCTTTTTGAATTCTTGCTCCAATCAATCATTTCGTTGTAGAAACTAGAAGCTAGAAACAGCATTTTTTGTAAACATATAATCTTTTCTTCTCCACCGCAAATGTTTCCAAACTTGTTAAAGTTCATTGCATCTAATTTCTGTTTCAGCACAATGTCCCCAGTCCGCTCATCATGGTTTTTGATTTTAATTAATTTATATCATCAGATTTTAATATATTTTGAAATTTAACAAATTATGTAATCAAGAACCGTTAAAGAAAAAGGAAGAAGATGTAACACCTCATTTAAAGCATCGTTTTGAAAACGTAGTGTTTTTAAAACGCAACATTTTCAAAACGTTGCACATTTTAAAAAATTGCGTTTTAAGACGTTGCATTAAAACACTTTTTGATTACTCGGCTCAAACATGGTCACGAGCAAGACACGAGCACACGTCGCATGCCAGTCACACGCTCAACTGTCGTGGGACCCACGGACCTAGCGGGCAGAACTAGCAAGATATCGATTAATGAACAATACAACTCCCGTCTAAATCTGGCCGGGCACAAGCCTTGCCTGCCCGAGGACCATACTTGCATCGGGCAGAGAATCAAATACATCCCGTCCAAGCTTGGTTGGGTATATGCCTTGCTCGCCCAGCCAAGATCATGCCCGGGATTTACACTTGTTCACCAAATCTACATCATATGGCCGAGAAGAGCCTTACTCGACCGGGCAAGCATCGAGCAGGAACCCCCAAAAACTTGCTCTCCAAGATAGGTCAAATGTTTCCTTATTCGAGCAGAATACCTACCTTATCTATTCCTACATTTACGTGGCCAGCCACCTATCACGCCTAAAATCTAGGGATTCTCTCTCAATCCTTCAAGGTAACTAAGGCAGTGAATCCTAGACGGATTCAATGACATAAGGGGCTTAAAAATACCCCTCCATAAACCATATTCAAGGTACACACTCTTTCTTAAGCCTCGACCCTCAGTCAAATTCTCTTTTGACTCTCACACGATACTTACTTTCACGCCGGAGTGGTTTCGCGAGGTCAAGCCTTGCACTCCCACTAAGGTGTTTTCGTGGTCTTAATCAGGTTCAAGGAAGCAGATCAAGCCCAGATATCCTACCCATCACACAGACGGCCCAAGCTTTATTTTTGCCACATCAGTTTGGTTCCGTTGTCGGGAAATCGAAGTTTCAAAACTTTCTTAATGTTTTCCGGTGAGTTTTTCAGTAATTTGTCCTATTGCAATGACTGGCAAGGGTAGCAAACATCACGCCATTGCTAGTAACCACCATACTGGCAGTTAGTTGGCTGGAAACAACAACCCACCACCTGGTGAATTGCTACCAAGGGCACCCCAAAGGGTGCAAATGAGGAATCAGAAGGTTGTAGCCTGGCACGCGGCTCACGGAGAGAATGTTCCGTATGTTGAGGAGCAACTATCTCAACATGCCAACCAGAACTAAGCGAGCCAGCGAGATGCTCGCCAAGTCATCAACGAGCAAAGGGATACTCGTGACCAACAGACTGCTGCTCTGTAAGTCCAAGCGGAGTATTATAATAAGATGTACGCGCTCAACCAGCAACTGCTTTCCTTGGGCCATGCCCCGGTTTCAGTTGCAGATTTGGTGCTGCTTGCTCTCAGCAATCCAACACTTATTGGTGGTGGCAAGGCCTCCCAACAGTTGCCCGCTCCGAGCAGACAGATCCCTTTCATTATTCATGTACCCTAAGAGCAAGCCAATGAGGTGAAGAGGGCAGACGATCAGGCGGAAAGTAGATATAGCCACCAAAATCCCTCCCACATACATCACCGCCGGCTGGATCATCATGCCCGGGAAGAGAGCCACAACCGCTGCAGAGCCAGCGAATACGCGGAGGCAGAAGCACACCGACCAAGGCACAAGGCGCGAGTTAAGCGGGAGGTAGAAGCTTCTTACGAACCAACCTTCTGCCCACCAGTTGCCGAGCGCTCCAGTGGAGCGCACAATCATCAATCAGAGCATGCCCACTCATCCAGGCTAACTGTGGAAGAAGAAAAACGCATGTCCGAACGGATGGAGGCCATGAAACGAGACATGCCCAAACAAATGGCCAATTTAGCCGTGGCCAAGCCTGCGAATACGCGGATGTAGAAGCACACCGACCAAGGCACAGGGCGCGAGTTAAGCGAGAGGTAAAAGCTTCTTACGAATCGACCTTGTTCCCACCAGATGTGGAGCGCTCCAGGAGAGCGCGCAATCGTCAGTCAGAGCATGCCTGCTCGTCCAGGCTAACTGTGGACGAAGAAAAACGCCTGTCCGAACGGATGGAGGCCATGAAGCGATACATGCCCAAACAAATGGCAAATTTAGCCGTGGCCAAGCCCGGTTATAGAGCCCTAAAGTCGTTGGAGGGCAGCCCCTTCACTCCAGAGATCGAGAACGCGCCACCCGCGCAAGGAGTTACCTTCCCACAATTTGAGAATATATTTTGGGAAGACGCAGGCAATCGACTAGCTTAGATCATTCGAAGCACATATTCTGATGGTCACAGATATAGAGGCTTTGAAAATGCGAGCCTTTGGTGGTGCTCTTCAAGGAAAAGCACAGTCATGGTTGGGGAGAGTTCCTCGAGGATCCATTGGTAGCTGGGAAGTACTTCGAAAAAATTGCTTAGAGGAATTTAGCACAGCAGGCCCTACCACTAAAAACATATTTGACATTGGCAAGATAAAGTAGGGCGACCATGAGTCTTATAGTAGTTATCTTAAGAGGTTAAAGGAGATGCTCGATCAGGTAATGACCACCAGTGATCCGGAGATCGCATTCTGCTACCTCAATAACATGAGGGTAGGCCCGCTGAAAACTATATTGACCATGAACCCGAATGCGTCAAAGGCGGAACTACTGGCTAGCTCACACCTATTCTGCTTGACATAAAATACCAAGGGAGACAAGTCTAAGAATAAAGACAAGACTTAGGACAACTCTACCACGCCAGCTGACCAGAGCCAGGAGGGCAACAACCGTCCGTGTAGAGACAGGAGACCCACATCCACTCCCGGACAGAGATTCAAGGAATCACAATTTACCCCGCTGGACACTACCCGTGAGGAGATCATGTTTCAAGTCGGGGATGCGTTGTCGGTGCCCTATCCGCTTGACCATGAGTTCGCTCACACCATGGATAACACGAAGTATTGTGACTACTATCATGACAACGATCACATAACAGAGGAATGCAACGTGTTGAAGCGGGAAATACAGAAACTGATCAATGCGGGTAAGTTGGACCGCTCCAAAAGGAATTAGGGAGCGGGCAATAATGCCGATAATGATCGTCAGGGAAGACCCCTAAGAGGAAGAGGCGACCAGACCCCTCAGATACAAGGGGTGGTTAATGTGATTTAAGAGGAGCTCCCATCCAACACTCAGATCGGGAAGCTTATATACTCCTTGTCTAAAGCCGTGAACTCCCCGGTAATGTAGCGGGCAAGGGAACCTAGCATCTACTTCACCCCGCATCCTGCTAGCGAGCACTCCTTTGGCATCCGAGCAGCCGCTAGTCATCTCTTGCCTTATGAACAACTGATAGGTTCATAGGGTGCTGCTTGACACATGAGCGTGCTGATATATCATGTACTATTCATGTTTCAAAGGGTTAGAATTATTGGACACCCGACTCAAACTGTAGCTGGGAAAGCTTGATGGTTTCACCAACCATCAAGTAAGTGTCAAGGGCACTATCGAGCTGTAAGTCTTCATGGGGGACGGGGCACAAACACGGACATAGATGATCACATTCTTGGTGATCGATCTCAAATCTGCTTACAACTGCATTCTTGGCGCCCCGGCCATGGCTATGTTCTAGATGGTCACCTCTATACCTTACCAAAAGGCCAAGTTCTATATGGAGGATGTAGTAGGTATCTTTAACAGAAAGCCGCGGGCAATGTGCGAGTATGTCTGGGATTCCCAGCGGAAGAAATAGAAGCTGATCGTGGACATTCCCGAGCAAGCAGCCACAATCCTTGAAAAGGAGACGTCAACCAACACTACACTGAGCTCAGTCCCCATTAACAATATTGAGTCGAGGAATCCTCTCGAACAGCAGACCTTATGAAGGTCGATGATACCGAGCACATTCCAACACCAACAGTCACTGAGTGTAAGGCCCGGCGTCCCATGGCACAAGATATTTAGATGGATACTCTACAAGTTCGAGACGAGCCTGAATTCCATCCACAAGGCGAATTAGAAGAGATCGTCATCAATCCTGCTTACCCTGAGCAAAAAATCAAGATCGACAAGGCCATGCCTCCCGAAACTCGGGCCAAATTGATCGAGCTACTCAAGAACAGCCTTGATGTGTTCGCGTGGACCATTGAAGACATGCAGGGAATCAGTGAGAGCATTGCCCACCACGACCTGAACGTGGATCCAACTTTTCGAACAATTCAATAGCGGCCAAGGCAGTACTCCCTGGAGAAGAGTGCAACAATCAAAACAGAGGTCGAAAAGCTCCTGAAAGTTGACATCATCGAGGAGATCCAATATCCGACCTAGTTGGCCAACGTGGTGATGGTCAAAAAGGCAAATGACAAATGACGCATGTGCGTCGACTTCATGGGCCTCAACAAAGCTTGCCCGAAGGACTACTACCCGTTATCGCACATTGATGTGCTCGTGGACGCCATAGCCGGTTTTGAGATGCTCAGCTTCTTGGATGCGTACTCAGGGTACCACTAAATGAAGATGAACGAGCAAGGTAAGGCAAAGAAACATTCCGGGCAGGTGGGGGACTACACTGCTACAAAATGATGCCCTTCGGGCGGAAGAATGCGGGGGCCACCTATCAACGCATGGTCAACAAGGTTTTTGGCTCCCAGCTCGGTAGGAACATAGAAGTTTACATTGATGACATGGTCATCAAAACCAGAGGCCGCGACCACACTCTTGACCCGGAGGAGACGTTTGCCAATCTGCGCAAACATAATATGAAGCTGAATCCGAGCAAATGATTGTTCGGAGTTCGAGTAGGAAAGTTTCTCGGGTTTATGGTCAATCAGTGAGGGATAGAGGCAAACCCGGAGAAGACCCAAGCCTTGATTGAGATGGATCATCCTTACTGCATCAAACACATCTAGCGACTAAACGGCAAGATCGTTGCCCTCGGTCACTTCATTTCTCGATCAACAGAAAAATGCCTTCCATTATTCAAAGTCTTGCGCGGTAACAAAGGTTTCAAGTGGAATGGAGAATATGTCAAAGCCTTTGAGTAGTTCAGGGAGTATCTTGGCAAACAGCCCCTCTGTTGATTCTTATGTTAAATTTATATCTGATCAGTACATTACATTAGTTTTATACTTCAGTGGCTAATCGGGCTGCGTATCGATTAGCGTGGCAAATGTGTATAGAACTTTGCCTTGTATAGTTTTTATAGGACTTTTTCGTGTTCACGGAAGACCCCTTCTCGCCTTCACCGGAAGACCGCCAAAGCTTAAGATCGGTAGACCTCGTGTCCAAATGCTCGGTTGAACGTGTCCTCTCCAAAGAAGCTAATCGGATTAATTCAAACTTATTCCTATATATTATTTGAATTAATCCAAGTCATTCCACGACATGTCAAGCCGAAAGCAACTTTCCGAAAAGTAGGAAGACTTTTCGCCCCGAAAAAAAAGCGTAAAAGCATCGCCCCCTACTTTATGCTACATCTCTCGATCCGACACCAAATCGCCCACCTTTTCAAGATCTCATAAATGATTATCTCGCTTCTAGATATCTGTGAAGACGAAAATCCTTGATCGACCCCATGCATTTAATGCATTTTTGAATAAATTTGTTGATGTCTTCGCCCTCTCCAACGGATTCTTT
Source organism: Codonopsis lanceolata (assembly GCA_013146195.2). Taxonomy (NCBI): domain Eukaryota; kingdom Viridiplantae; phylum Streptophyta; class Magnoliopsida; order Asterales; family Campanulaceae; genus Codonopsis; species Codonopsis lanceolata. The sequence goes on from CM028379.1 coordinate 156,167,831, forward strand.
TGAAATGCACATGCTTTAAATATCGCCATTGAAGATCTGGAACAAAGAGACAACCGTATGCGAATCAATCAAACACTTAAAGAATTGCTCGAATCTACACAACTCCAAGTCTTTCACCAAGCATTCAATAGATCCTTAATGTATCTAGAAGTCCTCGACGAAACAAGAAGTCGCCATCAACATTTATTGCTTTATTCTTCTTGTTGTTAACTTCCATTAACTATACTTCTGCATGAATTAAATATCTTGTATTTACATATATTTAATTCCCTAGACCCAAACACAAGTCAATATTTTGTACACGATCCATTAGGGATATTCTTTGTAATTGATCTAAGTGGAAAACATAGTGCACAATTTAAATCCAAGGTTGACTGCCTTGGTGGTGGACGTAGCACTCATTATAGTGTGAACCATCCCAAAATACTTGTGTTATTTCCTTACTGTTTGTCTATTACTTGAATTGCTTAGTTTCATTGTTTATATTATCCATTTCAGCAGAACTTAAGTAATCTGTAAAAGGTCTACGGTAGTCCTTATCGATGCACTGAACAATTTTCTTGAAGGTCTTCCGCTACTTGATTCTTTTCATAGATTGCAAGTAACTTTCAAGGAACTTACTTAAAAGTTTTTAAAGTGTTAATAAGCTATTCAACCCCCCTTCTAGCTTATTATTGTGCTCATTGGGACCCACACCCTCCTCAGCATCCCCGTACCCGGGGAGCCTTTATATATGTATCTAACGGCCATAGACCAGACTGTGGCCGCTGTTTTAGTTAGGGAGGAGTTAGGCATGCAAAAACCTATGTATTATGTATCAAAGGCCCTTAATCCTGTTGAGGGTCGTTATTTTAATGTAGAAAAATTAGCCTACTCGCTTGTCATAGCTGCCCGAAAATTAAGGGCTTATTTTTCTGCACATGTAATCATATATACACTGACGCACCACTTCGCAAAGTCCTGCACAAGCTCGATTCTTCGGGTAGACTACTTAACTGGTCGATTGAGCTCACGTAATTCCACATCGACTACCAGCCTAGGTGAGTAATTAAATCTCAAGCCTTGGCCGATTTCATGGTAGAGACAAGCTTCACTCAGCAAGAGGAATTTGAAGTTCAACAACCAACAGAGCCTGGGCAAGAGCAGCTTCCCCCGCCTCGACTGATCTAATGTTGGGACCTTTATGTGCATGGAGCAGCGAGCAAGGTCAGGAGCAGAGCTGACATCCTCCTCATCGCTTCCGACCAGGTCACAATGTTCAAGTTGGCCCTCTGATTCAAATTCCCCGCCTCCAACAATATGGCCGAATACGAGGCAATGATCGTTGGTCTCGAGCTTGCAGCAGATGTGGGCGTAGAAGTGGTCATAGTGTACTTGGATTCATAACTAGTAGTAAACCAAGTCCAGGGGGAGCATATGGTGCATCACCCTTCCCTGGTCAAATACTGTGAGCTTGTCAAGGAAATATTGTAAATTTTCAAATTCTAAGAGATTATTTGAATCGACCGAGCAGACAACATGTGAGCAGACTACTTATGCAAAATTGCCGAAGCAATGTGGCGCTACTGAATCCATAGCATCCTCAAAAGCTTGGGAGCTCTTGAAATCTTGCACCGTTGTCTCCATTGCCTCGGACAACCTTTTCATCAAGTCGATCACTGTTTTGGCATCCTTGACCGCCTGCATTTTAAGAGTATCCCACTCGACCTGCAGCTGCTCCCTTTGCTTGGTCACTGCCTCCACCGCGGTCTGCTCCTTTTTCAGATGCCCCACCACCTCACCACCTCTGTTTTTTTAGTAGCGAGCACGCTGTTCTGGGCGACCAACAGAATTACACTCTAACAACTCGGCCTTCTTCAGCTTAGTAGCCTCTTCTTTTTCCTTCAGCTGCTTGGACAGAGAGGAAACTTAGTCGATCTTCTATTCCAGAAGGCTGTCCCGGGTTGCACTATCATCCTCTATTTTCTTGCGAGCCACCTTTTCTTAAGTATAATGGTGGTATAGGTTGGTACAGGCAGAGGCAATCTGGGAGCAAAATGTAAAAGGATTAACACTAATGCGGACAAAGTTAAATTGAAAGGCTACATGTTTTCTTACCTCGCTCAAGCAAAGACTAACATTTATGACCAGGACGTGACCAGCAGTTTCCCGATCTTGCGCCTGGCCATCATGTATGGCCCGTTCAATCACGCCTTTGCCCACCAGCCCTCCAGGGCTCCCGCGGGCAGATAGATCGATGCCCCCAGCATTGGGACATCAGAGCCCGAGTCACGTTGGCGCACAGTTTGAGCCGGAGGAGGAGGGGAATTCCTTTTTCTCTTTCCCGCTGCATTGGCATCCTTGGCAGCGGGGACTTCAACGACCTCAACAGCGGTGGCCTCAGCAGCCTTATCAACGGTGGTCACAGCCGGCTCCTTTTATACGCGAGCAGGGGCTTTGGGAGCAACCACCTTTTTAACCGGGCTTGAGCCTTTACCCGGAGCCAGAGTCTTCTTTGCCGGCAGACAGAAGGGGACCTTGGGTAAGGCCACATGCTCATTAGCCTTTAAGTCGATGGCCCATTGGTCGACCTGCTTCTTCCTCATTTTCAGCACGACCAAGTTCTTCATCTCTGAAATAAAACAAGGCACGATCAGTACAGTTATGGAGAGTAAAATGGATCAGGACATAAATGGAAAATGTTAACAATTGGCGAGCAATCATTCTTATCCTCATAAATTGGTGGGTAGTTCGTACCGGGGCCCAGCCTCTGGCATTCCACGTATTCACGCTTGAACATCTGCCTATGACAGTGGCCCTAGTAGGGGTGGACACTTTCTGGCACATGGATTAAAAAGGGCTCTACCCTAGGCACTTCAGCTTGGATCATACCGGCCAGACGTAAATTGCGTGGATTGCACACTAGCTCCTTCTAATCGAGCAAGAATTGCTGGCCGACCCATTTTTCATTCTCCTTAATAATCCCAACGGCGGCCTTCAACGCCGACAAACAGGCAATCTCGCCCGAGCTAAAGTCTTGCTTGGAGACCTTGGGGATTTTTATTTCATCGAGTGCTGTGGGCGCAAACGGCCATCCAACCCGGGACTCAATGAAAAGGACCTCCCTGTCCCAAGCCTCAACCTTCCTGGGGACATCGGTCAAAAGCCTCAAGAAGTTAGAGTTAGACCTCACTCCAATTCGCCTGCCTGTGCTCGGGGCAAAGATGAAAAGCTTACAGAGCAGGTACATGTCCGACTCAAAACCTAGTAGACGGCAAGCCACAGTGAAGGTCGTGATCTCCCAAACAGTGTTCAACATCAAATCACAAGGCACGACCTTGGTTTCGAGCAGGAAATCTACCAAGAAAGGCTCCAATGAAAGGCGTAGCCCGACCCGGAAGATATTGGTAAAAAAGAGGAGCTCATTCCCTTGCTCACGGGACAACTCCATACCCCTGGGCACGTCCATCTTGCTCTCCCTATAGTAAGCGGAATCGATGCCAAGAGACGTGAGCCATGCCGTCAACTTATCCGCCGTGTCCAACGAGACCCAGTGAACGGCATACCGACTCTCATCGGAATTTACATATGAGTCGGGCTCATTATCGTCTTTGTTTACAGCCTCTTCAAGCGTGACCTACATTTGAGATCGGCCAATTTTCTTTATGCGGCGGTCAAATGGCATGTCATCCACCTCATTTGATTTGGAGGCATCTCCAGGAGCCTTTCCTTGCTCGGACCACACCTCCCCGAACATACCTTCGGCCCTGTCCACCTGCTGTTCGGGGCCTCACCCATCAGCATATCCTCCTCCCTCAACACTCTCCTCTCCAGAGTAGCTGTGCCCGTTGGAGGAGTCGCTGATGTCAATTATTGGGGGAGCCATGCGCCCAAGAATAGTCTCTCCGGCCACGGACTCCTCCCCTTCTTCTCGCACGTAATCTATAGCGGGAGTCTTCTCGTTGCTAAGTGAGTCGATTTTCCCGTCGTAGCTGATGGTTTCCAGGTCATTATCCGAAACATCAAACATCTACAAAAGAGATTGAGGAAACAAAGTCCAAATTCTGCCCGCGTAGCCGGCACAGCAAGAGGGAAAATTCCTAAGTCTAGGTACACCAAGGGGCCATGCCCGGCTATTGAGCAAGACCACTTGGTCTTTTCATCGATCTCTATCTAAGGGCCGATTCTAATCTTAAGGATCCTACCCAGAAATGTATGAAAATGAAGAAGATGAACCCATAAACTTCATTAAACCCAGAAAAACGAAAAACAAAGCAGGAAAGAAAGCAAGAAACTTATTGTCAGGCCTGGATTGGAGTGTTTTCTGTGAACAATCAGTGTAGAAACTGAACCAATGGAAGACTTGGAACGCCGGAATTAAATGAGCGGTTGGAATCGAACACAAAATCACCGGAATCTGGAATTCGCTTTAAGGCAGCAGTAGCAAGAACACAAGAAAAGCTCAGAAATTGCTCTCTCCAGAACTCCAAAACCGTAAAAGGTTTGGGGGGAGAAGGGGGCGGCCTTTTATAGGCAAGGTTTTCTGATTTTTTTGGGGGAAAACGGATTCCCAAACGGCGCTCAAGAGGACGGCTAACGTCACCGCAGAACGCGTGCATATTTAATACACCCTTTTGGAAACCGCGCCTCCATCAAGTCACATTTTTCCTTGACGGCTCACGGGCCTCATCGACTACTCGCCCTACTGTACTCTCAGCGGCAAGCTTCCTCAGCACGCTCCACCTGTATTCCACTGAGGATCTAGAATCTTCTACAAACCTATCTTCCCAACCCTTCACAATTTTCTCAAAAGTTCACAAGTGTTGGAGCCCGGAACAAAAGCAACATCATCGAGAATAGACGCTCCCGGTATTGAGCATGAATATTCTCCAGATAAGGAGCTAGGGGCCACTGATGTACCCGGCCCAAACATGGTTACGGGCAAGGCACGGGCACACATCGCATGCCAGTCACGAGCTCAACTGTCATGGGACACACCGACCTAGCGGGAAGAGCTAGCAAGGTATCGAGCAATGAACAATACAACTCCCGTCTAAATCTAGTCGGGCACAGGCCTTGCCTGCCCGACCAAGGGCCATGCCTGGGGACCATACTTGCATCAGGTAAAGAATCAGATACATCCCGTCCAAGCCTGGTTGGGCATAGGCCTTGCCCGCCCAGCCAGGGGCCCGGGATTTACACTTATCCACTAGATCTACATCATATGACCGAGAAGAGCCTTGCTTGACCAGGCAAGCATCGAGCAGGAACCCCCAGAAACTTACTTTCCAAGATAGGTCAAAGGTTTCCTTATTAGAGCAGAATACCTACCTTATCTATTCCTACATTTACGCGGTCAGCTGCCTATCACGCCTAAAATCTAGGGATTCTCTCCCAATCGTACAAGGTAACCAAGGCAGTGAATCCTAGATGGATTCAATGACATAAGAGCCTATAAATATCTCTCCATAAACCATATTTAAGGTACACACTCTTTCTTGAGCCTCAAACCTCAGTCAAATTCTCTGTTGACTCTTATACGATACTTACTCTCATACCGAAGTGGTTTCACGAGGCCAGGCCTTGCACTCCCACTAAGGTGTTTTCGTGGTCTTAATCAGATTCAAGGAGGCAGATCAAGCCCAGATATCCTGCCCATCACACGGACGACCCAAGCTGCATTTTTACCACATCACTTTTAAAAAGAAAACACTGCATGTTTAGCTAGCTTTTTGATTAAAACGCTCCACCAAACAAGCACCTACTTATTTCCTAGTGTTGATAAATGATAATGATGTTGTTGAAATATCTGACTATTCTTTATAGTTTTAAATTACTCCTAATAAAGTCGAATTTAGTAACCAAGAGTGAAAATTGTGTATTAATTTATAGTAAACACCCTAATATATTTGAAATTATTTTACCCAACGTTAAACGCTCATAAGCTTTTATTACTCTGATGTGTTAATGACCCAGCTAAAGTTTAACAGTACATTAAGATGTGACAAGCACACCTGATTTATAGACGTTTAATTACTAATCTGGCCTGTTAAAAGTGAAAACCTTATGTGCAATTAAATCACCAAATAAAACTTGGCAACAGTTTAACATTCATTTCACAAAAAATGTTGTGTTCCCTTTATGTCACACCGTCTCTTTATCTTGTCTTAATGTGAAAACAAAACACAAAATTGAAAATATACAAAATCAAAACTCAATACTTACCGGAAGGGAAAAAAAAATAAAAGGGCAAATTACACCATTCGTCCCTGTACAATGCAAATGCACGCCACAAACAAAAGTTTACAGATTTTGTTAATCGAAAGTCCCGGATGCTAATGCTATTAAGTGAACTGCCGTCAATTGACACGTACACTAACTAGAGTGCAAAGTTGACATTTCTTACCTAGGCTGCCCCCATCCATTAGTGGGAAGCCTTCTCGCGTCCTCCTAGCCCGTATATAAACCTGCAGCTTCACCTCTCCTCCATTAAAGCAATATATACATACCAACAAAGAAGAAAAATGGTGGATGTCTATTGTTCGTGTGGATCTAGGGTAACAACCAAAACTTCTTGGACTAACGTGAACCCAAGATGACGATTCTTTTCCTGCCCACAAGAAGTAGGTTTTCTTCTTGTCTCTGTTTTTTTTTTCTCTTCTTTGTTTTCTTCTCTTCTCTATTTTTTAAATCTATTTTTTAATTTAGGTCAGAAAAAAAAGGTTCTCTAATGATTAATTTAGATTATTTTTCAACTATGTCCGGTATGTATAAAAGCAGTATATATATATATATATATATATATATATATATATAGTTAGGTAGTCTAAAAGAGGTAAAATTCCGTCAAAATGCATTTTCTAAAAAAAGAAAGTCATCTTATTAATTGATTAATTGAGAATACAAATCTCATTAATTGATTACATAACTTTCAAGATTTATTAAAAATGTGCAAATATGCACATGTGGTAGAAAATGCCGAGTTTGTATGTAGTAGTATTTAATAGGAGTAGCCACCAATTGAAAATCTGTAAATACAAATCTCTTTTGATGCATACTTAATTTACTTATTACTTAAAATGAGCAAATAACATTGGAATAAGAACAAATGTGTTATAAAAAACCTGTTCATCGAACACGTGTAATTACAAAATAAAATATAATCACAATTAATTATAAAAAGCTTGTTATGGAAATCTTCATATATGACTTATCTGTTGATCGTGTCTTATTTTAATTAATTCCTTGCAAATGGACAAGACTATTGTAGAACAGCTTGGGAAGCAAGGGTCGAACCACAGAAATAAGAAGAATACTGATGACAAGAATATCGGTAGCAATTTAAACTAAGGGGTTTTTTATTTATTTTATTTAAATTAATCATTCTACTAAAACAGTAAATCTAATTAAACTAGACATCAATCACATTTGTAAAGATCTGATGGAGGAAGGAAATCTAGGATTAGAGTTTCAAATGTATCTACTCTATTGCTTATTTAGATAAAGTATCATTCAATAACATGGGTTTGTTCACAAATGATAGATATAGCCTGTCAAGTTATAGTTCAGTCTCCATCCCAAATAATTCATCCATTCTATATCCTAAGCACAAGAACATATGAATCCTGTTTGTCACCTAGGTCATATATATGTACTTGACCCTAACTTATCACTCTCGTGCATCGATATGTTCAATTTATCATGATGGTGAGCCAGTGTACGACATATGCATATGGTTGTGCATGTAACCGCACCTCTAGGCCTTTATTACTTGCGATTCCATTCATTTGCTCAAAGCTAGACAATAAAGGGGTTGATAAACACCATGATCAACAAGAATTGAATGAATAAAAAATATATATTTAAGTCATAGATTCGATACAAGTTACCTCCTAATTCCTAGATTAATGGACGGTTAGTTCATCCTTGAAGATGAACTGAACAACGAGTTGAAGGAATACATGAATCGATCTTCAAAACTGTAATTACAATGACTAAACTACGTAATACAAACTAAAATCTAAGATAGAGCTGTTTATTAACACTTTCTGGACGTTTTTTCGCTTTGGCTACTGTCCTTTATTTATACCAGGGTGTTGTAGGGGAATAAGAAGTTCAATCTAGGTGAAAAACCCCGAAAGTCGGTTTCTGGGGACCTTACGGCCGCATTGGGATTTTACCTTGCGTCCGCAAGGGTCTTGGACGGGCTATCCATCTTTTTGTCTACCTTGCGAAGGCAAGGTCTTTTGGCTTTGCGGCCGCAAGGTGACCAGTTTGATCTTTTTGTGTCTTTCCCAATGTTGCACTTTGCACCCTTGAAATCTTCAATAAAAGCTTCATAATTCCCATAAGTTCACCTAAAACCCTGAAACTCACAATATAGCTCAAAAACACATATCAGTAGCCAAAAGCCTCGTGAAATTGCTCATTCTAAGTCATAAAAGTACCCGATAAAGATGTATAAAATACATCTATCATCTGTATTTGAAACTTTTGTCTCTTTCATCATATCCGAAATTATAATATCAAAATAAAATTTATTTTTGTAAATAACCACATTTAATTATAACTTATTGGTAAACCATAGGAATATATACGATTAAATTATAGTATTAGATACCAACCATAAATTATTAATATTTAATAAATCTATATGTTATATAGAGAATAATATACATCTGAACTACTATTTATACTACTTAAGATCCTAAAATTTAATTAAAAAAATATCAATTATTAAACTCTAGAAAATTATGAACGAGAAAATGACTTAAATAATTCATAAAATAATGGATTAAATGATATCAATTATACAGATATAATTTTTTCTTTTCATCATGTTTTTTTAATTTTTAATTTTGTTTATAATCTTCATTTTATTTGAGTATAATTTAATTAAAAGAGATACATGCACGTGCGTTTAACACATGTGTGTAAAACTAGTTTCTTGTATGTTTTTGGTAAATGAAAAGGGTTTACATAACACAAATTATCCTTTTTTAAAAAAAATTCAGTTTACATAATTATCCCTCCCTGTTTTTTTCATTTAGATTATTTTTTTGGTTGCAGAACATGGGTTGTGGTTACTTTAGGTGGCTTGACCAACCTATGTGCGAAAGATCAACGTCAAATCATCCCTGGTTTGCTTAGAAGGGTGCAAAATAACGAAGCAACTATTTCAAGGCAAAATCTGAAACCAAGGTGGATGTGGGTTGTGTTAATTTTCTCTTGGTTCATCATTCCAATCCAAGGTTAATTTTCTCTTGGTTCATCATTCCAATCCAAATGATTAGTGGTTAGGGACTCGTGTTGTATGTAATTGGAAACAAAACATGAGTGTTGTCTTGTATTTTGAATGTAATCAAATTTCGGAATGGCAATGATATTAACTAGAGTCATTTGTTTTTGGCCATTGTTTTGACAATTATGTAGAATGTTGTTTTCTTCTTCCATGTTCAATCAAAATGGATACAATAATTGACAAAAAAAGTTGGTAATGAACACAAAGTTGCAATGCAAATTGGTAATCAACACAAATTGGTAATACAAGGCTCTTAAAATACCATATAAGCTATTAGAGACAAGAGAAAATTACACCATTTTGAACACAAAGTCATATATCAGACACAAGGGCAAGAAATGCCATCTTCATTTCTATTTTGAAGGGTTAACATTGTTTTGAATCACATGGTTTTACAAAAGATTTATAATCACATCAACTATGTGAATATTTCATATTAATTACAAAAGATACTAATCACATTTGTCTCAACAAGGATTAGCTTAATAGCCCCAAAATGCTACTAGTCGCATGTCTACTTTGTACAATTTTTCTGCCTCGTACCAAATTCAGATTTTGTGTCAACTGTTTAGGCTTAAAAGCCCCAAAATATCTACTTTATGTTGGACCTCAAATGTCCAAATAGCTTCTTCTTGTCTTGCCTTTGTTCTTCTTTCTTGAAGGCAGGGGCTGTGATGTAGTAAGTAGTTCTGCTTCTGGTTGCATGCCATCCATCATAACACCTGCCAACTGAGGTTGTGATCCACTAAGTTGTTTTTCCCTTTCATGACTTGCCTTTGTTCTTCTTTCTTGAACCTAAAATATAAGATATAAGTCAAGTCACCAATTTATACAAACACTAAATACACAATAGCAACTTCAAATTTTCCAACTTCATTTCCAATGCCTTGAACTTTTCTGCCCCTGCCATTGCCACTACCAATGCCTTGACCTAGAATTCCCTATGTATGTAAACATTCTTTAGTTAATCATTGCCTATAAAATAAAGTTGCAATGCAACAATGTGAAATTATGTGAAACAATTTCATACTTGTTATGTATTTCCAATTTCAATATCTACTTAAAATGTTCCACCCTTGCCTCTTTGACTTGGAATAGCCTAGGAAATAATTTCAAGTAATATACATTACAGTTTCAACAAATACAGGATATAAGTCAATAAAATGAAACATGATATAAGATATTTGGTCACTTGTTTTGTATTTCCAGTTTCAGCAACTACATGAGTTGCACTGCCTTGACCAGTAACCTGAAAAACATAAAGCCACTGGTTTAGTTTCTCCTTGATATAACTTAAATATTAATGAGACAAGAAACCTTCAAGTTAAAACTCACTTGTTCAGTTTCTACTTGCTCTGAATTTCTTCTCCTTTTTTTCTTGATTTGTTGCTTCATGCAACCTTCAAAGCCTTGGCCTTTGGAACTTCTCAAGTTATGACCATAGTTTCCACATCTTTGGCAGCTCATTCTCCCACCATTTCTTCCCATTTTCCCACCAATTGGTCTTGGTCCCTCATTTGGATCTCTCCTTCTAGCCTTCCTAGGCCTACCAGGTTGTGGACGACTCTTTGGGGGAAACAATAGGGATGTAATCTTGGTGTTGCCACATATGTACCCCATTTATAGGATTAATGGTGTATGAATAAATTTTTCTTGCATTTTTTTAATAATCATGAACCCATTCTTCAGGCACACCATTACCTCAATTTCGTCCATCCAAGTAAATAGTAGACACAACATGTTTGTAAGGAATCCCTGTTAAGTCCCATTTTCTATAATTGCATGTACTGCCAGTTAGTGAGACCATGCATTGTTTTCCCCAAGGCCCTCTAACTTGGTACTCATTACCTCTAATGTATGGTTTGGCCTAATCCTTTGTCCTCTCAAACTCTTGTTGTACCCTAATGCAAAGTGGACCACCTTGTTTTTTTTATTGCAACCTTCTTTTTATGTATCCTCTATCCTCTTCATCAAAAAATTTCTAATTGTCTCTAGCATACTGATAATAGCCTTATTTCTAGCTGAAATTATAAAACCATTGAAAGATTCACAAAGATTGTTCATTGAGATATCATTCTTCACTGCAGTGGTCCAACAAGCCATACACCAATGACTGAGATCATTACCAAAGGCCCACTGAAATGCCTTCTTATCTGTCTGCTTAAAATTTTTCTTAACTCTCAAATTGCCTCTGATTTGTGCATCAAGCAATTCTGAATAAACACTCCTTTAGCATCTTTCCCTTATGTTCTTTCCTATAGTTATTAAATATTTGTTGAAGGCACCACCTATGCTCTACCCCAGGTAAGACCTCTTGGACAATTGGAACTAAACCCTATGAAAATAATTACAGAATTATAAACATGTATATTAGTACAATAATTGCAAAATTATAAACATGTATACTAATGAGACATGTATATTAAATGCAGAATTATAAACATTTACCTTCTGCTCATCAGAAATGAATACCCAATGCTGGGAGTTGGTGATTTGGAATTCATCAACTATCAACTAAAGAAACCATTTCCATGCATCTTTATTCTCTGCCTCAACCACTGCTTATGTAACTGGATACATCCCATTATCAACATCAATGCCAACTGCAGCCAATAATTGCCTTGGATATAGACCTTTAAGAAAGGCTCCATCAAATACCAACACTTTTCTGCAACCAGCCATGAAACCTTCCTTTAAAGCCCCTAGACATAAATACATCCTCTGGAACTGTCTAACGAGATCTTCTTCATTGTAGTCTTCAAACTGGAATTTGATTGTTGACCCATGATTTGTTCTCAAAACCTCACTAGCATAATCCCTAAGAAGAGCATATTGCTATGAGTGATTTCCATAAATTAAATCATATGCAATCTTCATTGCTATGCATGCTTGACTCCTAGATATCTCGATTGATTTTTCAGTCCTCACATGACCTCTAAAGGCCTCTATTGACCAATTGGGAGTTGACTTAATGACCTCCATGTATTCCTTAGAAAGCTAAGGAGATGTTGCATAATTAATTTGGTGAGTCAAGTTACACATGTGTTCATTTTTGTATGTCCTAATTTCCCAGTCATTGTTGATCTGACTATGAGCCATCTGTAAAGCTCAAGGACATGCAACATTCCCTCTACATACTACCATTATTATGACCTTGTCATTCTTTTTCAATATGACATCCCTCTTATTAGCAATTGCATATGAGTGTATGGCAAACCCTAACATCTTCAACTGATTTATATATCATTGTAGATACCCCAAGTTCGTTCCCCTACGCTATAAGATCCTAAAAAATATAATTTATAAATTAAATGGACTAATGCAATTTAATTCCGTTATGTTTCGGGGAAAAAAGGACTTAACGGATCTAACGAAGGTTAACAAAGACACCTCCTCCCTTGCCTTGTGCAAGCGAGCCTTTGAGCCCCTGGCTTCCGGCCTCCTGCCCCCTCGGCAGCCTTCTCCCTTTCCTGAGCAAGCGAGCTTCCTCTGTCCTCGCCCCGACGAGTCGATCTAAAAAGTCAAATACTGCAGTTACGCTGTCCGGCTACAACAAAAATACAACAAATACATCAACAACAAAAAAGACTTTCTCTCTCGAGGAGACATGAGAAACACTCGTCAATCACTTGAGTCTAGGCGTATTGGGATCAGATACTCACGCTAAAAGAGGTATGTATCGACCTATTATTCTGTCCCTCGGTTATTTTAAATAGAATAAATGTAGATATAAATAATGGTATTATTATTGTAAATATTATCTGTAAATAATGCGATAATTAGTTTATATTTTATTTATATTTTAAAAGTAACAAAAATATAATATTTATTTGTTTAATATATTAAATAAATTCGTATTTAATTTAAATGTCTATAAAATATGAAAATACGAAGTAGTTATTATCATGCTTAAATAACGGCTAGCACACTTTAAATATTAATTTATTATAAAATAACTGTTATTATATATAAAATAACTGTTATTATATATATATACATAGGTACTTAATACAACACCTATAAAATGCTTAATACAATACTTTTATAAAATATTTGACCAAAATACCCTTTACGTAATTTTTTTTGTTTTTTAATTAAATTTAAATTAAATAATTTTTTTATTTTTTATTAAATTTAAATTAGATAATTTAAAATTTAATAATTAATTTTATTTGAATTAGGTTTAATTTGAATTAGGTTTAAATTTAAAAAACAAGTTTTGGGGTAAAAAAAACATGTTAAAAAACATTTTTTGGTAATTTAATTTCTTTGTTTTTTTAATTAAATTTAAATTAACTAAAATTAATTTTTTTGTTTTTTATTAATTTTAAATTAGCTAATTTAAAATTTAATAATTAATTTGATTTGAATTATGTTTAAATTTTAAAAAAACAAACTTTTGAGTTTAAGGACCGGATTGAAACCAGTCCTAAACCCATTCATTTCCCCCCACAAGCCCACTGCCTGCTACCAGACTAGCCCTTAACCCAACCCCCCCTTTTTGGCCTGCTACCAGACCAACCCTCAACTCATCCCCCCTTTTGGACTGCCACCCTACCAAGCCCAAACCCATCCCCCCCAATTTGGCCTGCTAGCAGACCGGTCCCTAGCCCATCTCCTCATTTTGACTCGTACAAAACCGGTCCTAAGGCCTAAACCCAAAACTTGTTTTTTTTTTTAATTTAAACCTAATTAAAATCAATTTAATTATTAAATTTTAAATTAGCTAATTTAAATTTAATAAAAAACAAAAAATTAAATTTTAGCTAATTTAAATTTAATTAAAATAAATAAATAAATTACCCAAAACTTGTTTTTTTTAATTTAAACCTAATTCAAATCAAATAAATTTTTTTTAATTTAAACCTAACTCAAAGATAATTTTTCACTCAGTATAACTAAATCAAATTGATTAGTAATTTAATTGTGTTTAGTAACTAAATCAAATTAATTAATAAATTAATTGTGTTTAAAATATTTTTAAATTTAAAATTTGTTAAATTAAATTTAATAAAAAAATAAAAAAAATAAATTATGTAAAGGGTATTTTGATCAAATATTTTTTAAAAGTGCTGTATTAAGCATTTTATAGGTGTTGTATTAAGTATACCCATATATATATATATATATATATATATATATATATATATATATATATATATATATATATATATATATATATACACACACACACACACACATAAAAGTATTTTTCTAAACTAAATATATAAACTAAGCATGTTTGTTTAGCAACCCCAATATGAGATCGAAATGGCGAGTTTGGTGCCTGATGCGTAACGAAAGTGTGTAATTAAAGGGGTTCATGTTCGTAACACACGAACGGGGGAAAAGTTATGTTCGTTAACGTACGAACCAACAAATATATTGTCGAAAGAATAATCAAGGGGTCTTACCACGAGAAATCCCTTCAAAATAAGATTGAACACGTTAAACCTTAACCATCCTAGAATCCACTAGGAAGAATAACTGGAATCTACCAAATAAAAATGAGAACTTTAATTTTATTGAAAATAATGAATTAATTCAGAATTACAATGAAACCTATTTTTATATAGTACTAAGTAATGCTTGAAAACAAGTTAAAACTTCATAAAAGGTAGCCTAACCTATATAGTAACCTAATATGATTATAGGACATAAATTCATCACTTAGATGCCTAAATCTACTTCTAAACACAAAAATATTACCATATTAAAAATAAATTCGAAAATCACAATATAATGAAAATACTCAAACTTCAAATTAAATCTAATCAAATTTTGTGCTACGTCAGTGCCTAACTCATTCCCTACTCGTAACTTGGCCCACGAACCTACATTTTTTTGGTAACTTTGGTTTTTCTTTGTTTATCCTTAAAATAGAGGCGGTGACTCTGTAAATACATTTTTTGAGTCCATAATGAGGCCAAGTGTATTTCACGCACTTTAATGTTTTGAAACGCGTCGCTTTTCACGTGACGGCGGCGGCATTCGAAACGGTGTTCTCACGATCATGCCTACTTGAAACTTTGGATCCTTCAAATCAGTGACCATGTTAAATTGTAGACATTTAGTCGCTGAAGTTTCCCATCTAGTGAACTCTCCTTCTTCATTAGTTGTGCCTAAACTCATCAACATCTGCCTATTCTGAACTAACATAACTACTTTCACTATCACTCTCATCACCATGGCCTATTTTTTCTTTCCTTTGTTCACTGTCTCAATCTCATTTTCAAAGTCAGAGTTAGACTCAGAATCTTCACTCTCATCACTCCCAACCCCAGTCTCACCCTCACCTTGTGTCCATTTGCAACCTCAAACTCAGGGTCATCCGTGATATTTAGATCATCTTCAAGAAGAAATGAAAAGAAGTTTCTCTTAGGACAATTATCCACCCTAGCTTGACTATCAATCTATCTGTCAATTTTCACCCATTCACATAGAATTTTCAAATCTTCATCACTAGCACGATTCTTTAACCCTTTCTGTAAATTAGACCCTGCTTTAACCAGCAGTAAAACATACTCTCATCACTCATAACACCTAATTTTTGCAACACATCTTAAAGAACACTCATGCAAAAGTATGATTCTATCAAGTAATCAACATAATTAATCTTTCCACTATTGTATTGTATGACAGGGTTGCATGCAAAGTGACCCACATGATGGACTCTTAAGGAAAAAGAAATGTACTCTATTTCACTGCATTTCAAAGAGAAATTAATGTGTTAAAATATAGACACAACAACCCCCATCCCTATACTTTACAGTTTAATATGCAAACATACAAACAAAAGAGGGTACAAACCTTACAAAACAATACACTTTACAGAAAGAGGGCAAAAAATATTGTAATATAAAGAGGGGAAGAGGGGAAGAGGGGACCAAAATGTTATGTGAAGGAAGAGGGCGACGGCAAAAGTGATTTAATCCCTTCAAAAAATAGCACATATGTAGAGTATAATGCACATAAAAAATTGTACACAACAAATATAACAATATTGTACACAACAAACATATAACAATATTGAACAAACGAAATTTTATCACATGAACAAAACAGAGGTCGATTTTCTATAATGAAGACAAAATACAACTCGAAATTCTCACATATCAACACATAAGAAACTCAAAATTATTGCATATCAACAAAGAAACAACTCAAAAAGAAACCCTAGAACTCTTGTTCTAAAAATATTCAAACATGGCATAAAGAGACTTACAATATGGGTTGTCACCCTCAAGAATCCATGATCGTTTTTGAATGTCGCATGTCGTACACATTTTTGTTACGAAGATTAACTGTTTGACTTAGATTTTTCCTTCGATTGCACTTCTGAAACCCTAGAACTCTTCGCTCAATGATATCAAACTGTAACTCAGAATCTGACTTTTGATTTTTTATTTAATTTTGTACATCATAGTTTGCATATAACACAAAATGGGTTGGAATTATCGATTTTTCCCTCTAGTTAGTGCACGTGCTTGAGCACATGCTCAATTGACAGAAGTTCATTTAACAGAGTTAGCGTTCGGGACTTCTGATGAACAAAATTAGTAAACTTTGATGTGTGGTGTATATTTGCATTGTACATGGACTATCAGTAGACTTTCACAAAGTTCAGGCAAGAATGGTGTAATATGCCCAAAATAAAATGTGTGATTTAATTCGGATGAGAAAAAACAAATGTTAATTAATCGATAACAAGCACAAAAAAGTCCAAGCATCGTTATCACTACTTTCAAAAGGTAGAAATTGATGGATCGCTAATCTATCAAATGAGCCCTAGGCATGGGGGATGGCGTTACTGAGGAAGATTTTGTAAGATAATTTTTCAAAATAAGCTCTTATAGTGATACCTCCCGTACTTCCATGCAATACACATCTTATACAAATAGAAACAATACTGGGTTTATTTTTAGTGTAAATGGCGCACCCTAACTACTAATCATTCTTGTGCAAACAAGTCTTAGTTTTAACTTATTATTTCGTGATAAATGAATTGTCTGAAAATAAAATAACAATCAATAATTTATTTCCAGAAAAAAAAAACAAGGGTGAAATTCGCCAACTTTGTAATCCCTCCATTTCTTCGTTTTTTTCCAACCGTTAAAGTTCATTTTCGAAATATTATTCCGAAAATGTCCAAATTGTTTTCTTCAATAGCTCCAACCAACACTTGGATTCGAAAATTACTATTGTTGCACAACGAAACATCAGGGCCAACGCCCCCGAAAGGTAAACAATTTTTTCGATTCATTAAGTACGGTACTGAAATTGACCTAAGTAGGTTTGGAGGATTCTTAGTAAAGATGAAGACAGAGGATGAAGAAGATAACTTACGGCAGAGGAAGATGGGGAGGAAGAAGAAGGCGGCAGAGATGTGTTCGATACCAATTTGCATCGCAATGCATCAATTGGTTACTTTAATTTGTGTTTAAAATTGATGTATCACGGTACATAAAATTGGTGCAACGCGATGCAAAATTGGACTAGATAATTTAAATCGATGCAAAAATTGGAATTGATAATTAAATGGATGCATCGTGGTGTATAAAATTAGTGCAACGCGATGCAAAATTTGTATTAGATAATTTAAATCAATATATTACGTTGTAAAATTGATGCAGCACGATGCATTGAGTAAGTTATCTTCGTAACGCGCATTCGGTTCATTAAAAGTATCGTGATTTTTTTGCCCCTATAAGTAACCTTTTTGATTGAAAAAAATGATAAGAGACTAGAAGGGTTATAAATTTGAAAAAGTCGATTGACTCGTAATTTTTTACACGAGAAAAAAAAAATGCTAACTATAGAAATCGCAAACCTACAAAAGGCCTAATGGAAATAGCTGGGTTGGGCTCGTAAGCAATGGATCCTTGAATTGCATACTGATCACACCTCTGAATGAAATGAATGATTTGGAAGTTAACATATCCAAGTTGTTTAACCCCCTCCCCTCAACCATAGCCAAGTTAGGTAGTAAGAGCCTCTACAGTGGAGACTTTTATCCAAACTCTATACCTATTTTTTGAGTTTTCTTGGGGAACTTTAGCCCACAACAGACCCCCAATTTAAGCCTCCATCCCAATCGCCCACTAAATTTATCGCAAGCTTTTGCGATTCATTTATCGTGAATAGTAACTTATATATATATATATATATATATATATATATATATATATATATATATTTTTTTTTTAATATCAAGTGTGTTGAAAAGTAGGGATAAAAAAATTAAAAAATATGGTGGTAGTTAGGTTTGTTAGTTGAGATGAGAGAGGTTTGAAGTTTTTAGAGGATTGTATAAAGGGTGATTATTGGAGTGAATTATTTTTTAGAGTATTGAAAAAGTGTAAAAGAAATAGAAAACGAGGTAGGTAGAGTGTGGTATTGGGTGTTATTGTTGTGGTTACTCTAAGTAGTGTCAGATTCCTAATCCCCCCGAGAAATTGATTGGGTGGTCAGCTTGTAGATCTGGACATGAGGTCCTTATTGGGTAATATATAGAGTGTTGTTGTTTGATGAAAGTTTCAGCATAACGAAATCACACTCCAATAAATTTGCAATGCCAAATAAATTTGATGAAAGTTTCTGTACGTACTCCCTTTAGAAATTTGCAATGCCAAATATTAGCGTTCATGAGGATGTTATAACTTTAAATTAAGCTTAAGTGGGTTGGGTGGGTGTGGGTAACGGGTTGTAACGGATCGAAACCTGTTAATACCCAAATGGCAACTGGGTTAATTGGGTTGGGTCAAATCCGGAAATGTTTTTTTAGGGGAAAATTCTGGTCTGTCCCCTTTTTAAAGTTTTAAATCTCAAAAGTTTATAGTTCTTTTTTTTAACCGTAAAAGATCATTTTTTGAAATATTGTTCTAAAAATGTCATCGTCTTCTTCAACAGCTCCGGCAACACACTTTGAATTCGAAAATTACGATTATGCACAACGAAACGGGGGTCGAGGGGGCAGCACCCCTTCGTGGGGGTTCGGGGGCGTTAAAGATAAACAAGTTTTTTAATTCATAAAATATGAAACTATAATGGATCTGTGTTGGGTTGAAGAATTTTTCAATTGGGGCGAAGACGGAGAAAAATGAGGAAGAAGAAGGCTTACGACGGAGAATATGGAAGAAGCATATCGAGGACGTGGTATGGTTCTTTATGATTTTGTATCGCGGTTCAAAAATTAAAGCACTAAAATTGATGAATCGCGATTCAAAATTAGACTAGCAATTATACTATTGAACCGCATTGCAAAAATTAATTCACTAAAATTGATTTATTGCGGTTCAAAAATAGCTAAGCAATCACACTATTGAACCGCGATACAAAAATTAATGAACTAAAATTGATGAATCAAGGTTCAAAAATAAACTAACAATTACACTATTGAACCACAATGTAAAAATTAATGCACTAAAATTGATGAATCGCTGCACAAAAATAGACTAGCAGTAAGCAGTTACACTATTGAACCACAGTATAAAATTAATTCAATAAAAATTGATGAATCGCGATTCAAAAATAGACTAGCAGTAACACTATTGAACTGCGGTGCAAAAAATAATACAATGAAATTGAGGAATCGCAGTGCAAAGATAATGACCCCTGTAACGCACATACTGTTCATTAAGGATATCGTAGTCATTTTGCCACAAAAATAATTTTTTCCGATTAAAATAAAAATGATGTAATTTAGTAATTAAAAGTTTTAAAAAGTGAACCAACCCACGAAACTTTCTTTTCTTTAACCAGTTATTCATTCATTGCAAATAAAACACTCACCTAAATTTAGTGAGAGAAAGAGAACGAAACTCTATAAATTCATACAAATTCATGAGAGAGAGAGAGAGAGAGGGGAAGAAATTTGATGAACTCAAATAATTATGTGTGATATTTAATATTGATTTTGTATTTTAACTTATTGTAAATGTTGTATTTTTTATGAGTATTTTGTATATTTGGTAATTATATGTCTATAAGAGATTGATGATAAAAAAGTGAAAAGAATACCAAGTTTAAATAAAAATTCGGATATCATGTTACCGAATGGGCATTTGCTACTCAGAATAATGGGTTGGACAAAAAAACATTGTCATGTGCAAAAGGAAATTATAAAGCTGAATATTGTTACTTGGGGGCATATAAGACATTGGACATTCGAATTCTTTTCTTTTCTTTAATTCCTTTTGCTGAAAATATTGGGACAGTCATGTTGTGGACTTTGTCAACAACTACCTAGGAGTGGAGATCATAGCCTCTATAAAGGAGGAAATACTTAGAAAGCAATGAGAACTCAGCAATAAGGAGAAGTTAATTTTAAAAGTTGGCAACCAATCACAGAAAACACGGTTGATACATACAATCATACATGCATATATACACTTGAAGATTTTGGTAGCAACTTGCTCGTTTCTTCTATCACACTGCTGTATTTTGTTTCTGTTGTGATTTTACAATCACACTACCCGGAACGGACCCGTACAGAAACGGGGCTTTTGTATTGAAACAAAAATACAACCACTAACAACTAGCCTATTAATACAAATAGCTAATTAATTAGTACCACCAATTAAACTATTAGACCAATAAACTATGTTCCTACATAACAAATATTAGTCTAGAGCAATAAGATTAATTGGACAAAAGAAAATAAAGAGAGGACACGAAGAGTTTTATTATAACGCCGTGACCCAAGCACGACTCGCCTTAATTGACCACGAAGGTCTAGGCTATAAACTCTTCGGCTCAGATTCCTTTCACCGACCAAAGTCCACCAAAGAGTCCACAGTAAACCCAGCAACTATCCACTAAGGTTAGAGCCACAAAAAAAGGAGGTCGGACAAAACGGGAGAAACAGAATAGCGAACTATTCCACGAGAGTTCCGAATCACAAATTGAAGGATGAGCCTTCAATCACAGAAATAGGAAAAGAGGAATAAGATGGCGGCTACTATTCTCACACAAAGGTTTACTCTTCTTTTTGACTTACTGTTTGCTGCCAAGAGGAAGGGAGTATATATAATAATCCAGCCAATCAATCATCCTTGATTGAAGGGGCAAACAAGGAAAGGATTGACCGAAGGAGCAAGAAACCGCAAAGAGGAATGGGCCGGCCAACCAAACTTTTTTTGGGCTCTCGGAAAAGTTAAAAGGCTGCCACCAATTGTGCCTCTAATTTTAACATTCTCCACCTTGGAACAAGAGCTGGTTCACAAATATGGACTCACTAGGACATATATTAAGAAAGGTATCATCATCATCATCATCATCGCCTATCCCTGCACTTGATCCAACACAAAGTAAGAACAAAGCAGGGAAAAAGATTTCTAACACACACAAAGATGCAGAAATCAAAATACTTAACTAATTCATAAAGCGGAAAGCAGAATTAGTCAAGTCACCATAGCTATGCACACAAAACAGCCATGGAATTTATTGGGGGAAATCACAAGAAAATGGGACATCCTTAATTACCGGGATCACCGGTATTCATCATCAAAATTTTCAAGCAGTTTAGAAAATTTTTAACAGGAAGGCACTTGGTGCCCATATCAGCAGGGTTTAAGCTAGTATCAACTTTATCCAAGTAAATAATGCACTTAGCAACAACATCACGAATGAAATGAAAACGCACATCAATGTGTTTAGTTCTATCGTGAAAAACTGGATTTTTACAAAGTTGAATACCACTTTGACTATCTGAATAAACTACCACTTTTTCTTTCAAAAAACCGATTTCAGAAATTAAGCCTTTTAACCAAAGAGTTTCTTTAATCGATTCGGTTATAGCTATGTATTCAGCCTCGGTTGTGGACAAGGCCATAACGGATTGTAATTGAGACTTCCAACTAATGCAAGACCCACAAAGAGTGAACACATAAGATGTGGTAGACTTCCTATGATCTCTATCATTGGCATAATTCGAGTCAACATACCCAACCAATCTAACACCATTTTCAGATTTAAAGAATTTAATACCATAGTTCAAAGAGTGTTTCAAGTATCGCAACAACCACTTAACGGCGTGCCAATGGGGCAAACCCGGGTTCGACATATATCGGCTAAGACAACTAATGGCATAAGCTATGTCGGGGCGAGTACTAACCATCAAGTACATAATGGAACCTATGGCATTAGAATACGGGATTCTACTCATTTGATTCATTTCAAATTGATTTTTAGGACATTGCTCTTTACTAAGCACAAAGTGGGAAGCAAGGGGAACATCTACAGAATCGGCATCTAACATAGAAAATTTACTCAAAATCTTTTCAACATATGAAATCTGATTTAAGTAAACAATTGAGGATTTACGATCTCTAATTATGTTCATGCCAAGAATCTTGTTAGCATCACCCAAATATTTCATGTCAAATCTAGCACTTAAGCAATTTTTAACAACTTCAACCGATTTGGGACATGGGCTAATAAGAAGCATATCATCCACATATATGAGCAAGAAAACAGCACATTCCTATCATTCTTGAAATAGAGACAATGATCATACGCACTCCGGCTAAATTTTAAATCAAGCATGCATTGATCAAATTTTTTATTCCACATGCGAGGAGACTGTTTCAAGCCATATAAGGATTTTTTAAGCAAGCACACATAATCAGGAAATTGATTATCCACATAACCCTCGGGTTGCCGCATATAGATTTTCTCATCTAAATCACCGTGCAAAAAGCGTTTTTACGTCCATTTGTTTCAATTCCCAATCAAATTGAGCTACCAAAGCAAACATAATCCTAACAGCTTGTGAACTTAACTACTGGAGCAAAGATTTCAAGTGTAGTCTATACCTTCCTTTTGAGTAAAACCCTTAGCCACTAATCTAGCCTTAAATCTCACCGAATCGATTCATTCTTGACTTTATAGAGCCACTTACAAGCAACAATGTAACGCTTTTTCGGCTTAGGCACTAAAGTCCAAGTTTGATTAACATGCAAGGAATTCATTTCATCATTCATAGCATTAATCCACTCATTACGCTTAGCGATTTTAAGGCTTGATTATATGTTTTAGGCTCGGTATTATCAATGGATTCAAACACACTAAACACACATGAAGTAAAATCATCAAAACGAGAGGGTTGCCTAACAATACGTCTAGGTCTATCACGAGCAAGCTGATAGTCATGCAATTCATCCAATATAGGCACTTCATTTTGTTCATTTTCAACTTCATCTTGCTCATTAGGTTCAACATTTTCAGGATTAACATGCTCATTTTCAAAATTCACATTTTCATCAAACTCATGCAAATTTTTAGAATTCTCAATTTCGTGTTGCATACTTGAACTAGCATCATTGGGTTCTAAGGGATGCTCCACCATAATGTGAGCCTGGGGAGGGATAGGTTCAACAGTTCAAGAGAACATTTAAGCAAGGAAATTCGCTTTTCATTAAACACAACATCCCTACTTATTATCACTTTAAATCCCGGTTCCTCTTTTAACCATAACCGGTATCCTTTCACACCCTGGTAACCCAAGAAAACACATCTCACGGATCGAGGTTCAAGTTTATCAAATTTCCTATGAGCATAAGTAAGACACAACCAAAAATTCTCAAGTTTGAAAAGTCAATTTCCCTACCAAAAACACTTGATCCTGACATCTACCATGCAAAGGAACTAAGGAGACCTATTGATGAGATAGGCGGCAATAAGACCGCCTCTCCCCAAAACTTTTGGAGAGACCCGAGGAGACTAACATGCTCCTAACACGTTCCAATAGGGTTCTATTCATTCTTTCAGCAACACCATTTTGTTGCGGATTATAAGGCATAGTCTTGTGCCTCTCAATCCCATTTTCAACACAAAATTTATCCATTTCAAAGTTGCAGAATTCTAACCCATTATCAATCCAAGTTTCTTGATTTTAAGACCAGTTTGGTTTTCAATCAAAGTTTTCCAGTTTTTGAAATTTTCAAACACATCAGATTTGTTTCTCATTAAAAACAGTCAAACCTTTCTTGAAAAATCATCAATAATCGACAAGAAGTAACGACTTCCACCATGAGTGGGTACAGTAGCAGGACCCCACACATCAGCATGTATATAATCAAGTGCACGTTTTGAAGAAAAAATTTTGGGGTTAGGGGAAGGTGGAAAACTAACACGTTTTTGTTTGCTCATCACACAAGTTTCACAAAAGGGCAAATCCGAAATCTTATATTTTCCAAAAAATCCATTTTTGTTTAAAATTTCAAGACCCTTACTACTCACATGTCCAAGCCTTTTATGCCACAAACTTGTTTTATCTTCTTTAACAGGATTAGCAACGTTATCATCAAGACAAACAGCATGGCGAGCAAACATACAAGTTACTTTCCAAATTTTAACGACAACTAAAGATCCCTTTAGAATTTTCATTATTCCTTTTCCCCACTTACCTTCCAAACCATCATCTTCTAAAGATGCACACGAAATCGATTATTACATAAATCGCACATGTCGAACATTTTTCAAGGTAAAAGTGTTTCCATAATTAAATTTTAAACAAATATCACCAATTCCGGCTATAACACACTTTTTCTCATTGGCTAAAGAAACAAAACCATTTTCCAGGCTTTTGTAGGAACAAAAGAAGTTTTTAAATGGTGACATGTGATAAGTACATCCAGAGTCAATTAATCATTCATTTTCACAAGCAGGCATGGTATGAATAGAATTAACAACACTTTCACATAAATCAGTTACCATAAAAACATCACCACAGTCCTCACTAGCAGAAGCCATATTGCAATCACTTTGTGGATTCAAATTTTTCTTTTTAGGATTTGTGCAATCTTTCCTAAAATGTCCACTTTCACCACAATTGTAACACTTCCTACCTTTGGTTCTTGATTTTGACCTACTTTTATTTCTATTCTTATTTCCAGAATTCTGATTATTCCCTTGGTTTTGATTATTATGATTATGCTGATGACCATTATTTCTCTCGAGCGTCCTACCTCTCACCATGTGAACCTCACCAGTGTTAGATTTTCCCTTATTAGCTTTCAAATCTAATTCTTTGCCTTTTAAACTAGATATCACCGTATCAAGTATGATCTTATCCCTACCATACTTAATAGCAGATTTCACGTCAGCATAAGAATCAGGTATAGCATTTAAAAGCACAATCGAAGAGTAATCGTCTACGTGTTCATCACCGGTTTGTTTTATGTCTTTTACCAATTTGGTAAAAACATCAATATTATCTTCCATGTCTTTGCTAAGATCTAATTTAAAACTGAAAAATTTTTCTAGGAGATAAATTTTACTTGGCAATGTTTTTCCAAGATAAATTTGCTCCAATTTTTCCCAAAGACTCTTAGCATTAGCATGTTCACCACATTTCCGAATAACCGATTCGCATGTGTTTAAGATAATCGAGGAGTAGGCAGATTCATCCATTTCAATTATGGCATCTTCAGAAGTGTCTTTAGCATAATTTAAAGTTATGGCTTTGAAAACTTTTTCTTTAATTAAAATACTTTTCATCTTCTTTTGCCACATAGAAAAATCACTTTTCCCATTAAAAGGTTCCAAACTATAATTAGATGAAGAACTCATTCAGAGAAATAACACAAAACCAACAAATCAAACCAAATCAGGAAAAATAAGAATAATTTATTTATTTTTATTATCACCAATAAAATAAAATAAATTCAAGCAATCAAATTCCAACCAAACAGTAGAGATATAAATAGAGCACAATCAATAAATTACGAGAATTTAAACACACAAAAAACCGTAATTATTACGAGATGAAAGAAGCTCACCAAATAAACCTTTTTGGAGTTACCGATATTTGGATCGAAGGAGGCTCTACCGTTTCACGGTACGGAACCCGGGCTCTGATACCACTGTTGTGATTTTACAATCACACTACCCGGAACGGACCCTTACAGAAACGGGGCTTTTGTATTGAAACAAAAATACAACCACTAACAACTAGCCTATTATACAAATAGCTAATTAATTAGTACCACCAATTAAACTATTAGACCAATAAACTATGTTCCTGCAAAACAAATATTAGTCTAGAGCAATAAGATTAATTGGACAAAAGAAAATAAAGGAAGGACACGAAGAGTTTTATTATAACGCCGTGACCCAAGCACGACTCGCCTTAATTGACCACGAAGGTCTAGGCTATAAACTCTTCGGCTCAGATTCCTTTCACCGACCAAAGTCCACCAAAGAGTCCACAGTAAACCCAGCAACTATCCACTAAGGTTAGAGCCACAAAAAAAGGAGGTCGGACAAAACGGGAGAAACAGAATAGCGAACTATTCCACGAGAGTTCCGAATCACAAATTGAAGGATGAGCCTTCAATCACAAAAATAGGAAAAGAGGAATAAGATGGCGGCTACTATTCTCACACAAAGGTTTACTCTCCTTTTTGACTTACTGTTTGCTGCCAAGAGGAAGGGAGTATATATAATAATCCAGCCAATCAATCATCCTTGATTGAAAGGGCAAACAAGGAAAGGATTGACCGAAGGAGCAAGAAACCGTAAAGAGGAATGGGCCGGCCAACCAAACTTTTTTTGGGCTCTCAGAAAAGTTAAAAGGCTGCCACCAATTGGGCCTCCAATTTTAACAGTTTCATTTTGGTTTTTTTTTTGTAAGTAATATTTAATTATGTTTAGTGGCTAGTTTTATTTCTTTCAGTTAATGAACAAGTAATTCTTTACAAGTTCCTACTGTGAGATCTAATTGTTTTTCAATCTCAATTGGGTTCAAGTTTTTATTCATTCTCTGTTTGTTTGTTGCAAAAAGAATCATGATTTATAATTATTATGTTTAGTTAATATTTGTGGTCAAAACCTTAATTAACATAATAGTACATAGTTAGTTAGTACCTTTGATCCGTAATTGTCCTCGGGTTTTAACAAAGTAGCAAGTAACGTACCGTTTAGGCACCACAAGCATATTCGGTCCGTGTTGCTTCAAAATTCACTGTTTAGAATCGGGTATCTCACTCTTAATGCTTTCAAAACATTAAATCCTACGAGCATTTCGAGGGTTGTATTTTGATTAGGGAATAGTTAATGAGCTTCTCTTGGCTATCGAGACAATAATGAGAAATTTGGTGTCTGACGGTTGTCAACAACTATAACCGGTTTATTTGTAGCCAATTGAGTCATCTTTGCATCTATGATCATCAGTAAACTTATGTGATTACGTTTAGCTCATTGACTAAGACTTTTTTGTTATTAGAATCAAACATTATTTTTGCTCGTTTGCATTAAACCTTTTATTTACCACTTTTAATTAACTATTTGTTTATAATTAGTTTAGCTTAAAAACCTCAATTATTATTTTTATTGATTTGTAAAAATTCTTGAAAGAAGTGAATTCGACATTCTCTATGGATACGATCTCTACTACCCTATACTTGTTATTTGGAAAAATAAGAAATTATTTTTGACGATTTGACACTCATCAAAACTCTCTGCAAAAAACATTCTAAGCTACGAAAGAAGAAAAACTGTGGAAAGTTAAATTCATTCTAGAGAGTAGAGAGAGGAAAAAAAGGAAGAAAGTGTGAAACATATCATTCACAAAACAAAACAAACCTTGGGGTAGTCATTCGAATAAGAAACTTTCAATACGCATCATTCTTCTTCAACAACAAAAATCTCAAAATTTTTCCCTGAATATCAAGATGAAGCCAAACAACACTGTTTGGTGTTTTCACTTTCTTTCTCTAAAAAGGCGCATTTTCTCTAGAAAGAAAGAAAACGTGTTAGGGCATCACCATAGTATGATTTCAACCATCTTCCAATTAGGAAGATGTCAATTTTCTCCCATTGTTCATTTTCCTATTTTGTCAATTAGGAGAGAGAAAATTATTCCTTCTTAAATAAGAAGATGACTTTGGGGAGAGAGGGGGTCACAGCCTTTTAGGGTGTGTGTGGGGGGGTTGTATTTATGTGAGTTGGTGTTAAATTTAATATTTTTTGTGTAAGAAGATGTGTAAGAAGATTATACAATTGAAAGATATATTCTTAAATGTGTAAAAAGATGAAAATGTGTAAGTAACAGTGGATCCAGCTAAAAAGATGTATAAATTTTTTGCACAATTGGGATGCTCTTACATCATTTTCTCTCTCTAGAAAAGAAAATGACTCTTCAAAATCCAACTGGAAACCACGCTTGCTCTTTTTTTCTCTCCCTTAATTTCTTCGTGGGAGAGGGTGACGGAGAGGAAGGGGGTGGGAGAAGGATCAAAAACGACCAAAAAGGAGCCGAGGCTTGGAAAGGGATTTTGACGTCTTGGAACCCCCTTTAACCCGTTAGTTATCATGGGTAAATACAAGTATCCGTATTTATCTACATATGTTAATGAGTTGAGTTGGGTTAGATTGTGTTAAAGAAATAAATCTAACTCATGTAAGTCCACTTGGGTCCATTTAAATTGTTAGCCAAATAGATTCTTTTATATATAAATATCTCATGTAATGATTTTAGAAATTAATTTAATTCAATAACAAATTAGTTTCTCCTCTTTCTCTTCTTTTGTGTATTCTGCATTCTCTTCCTCTCTCTCACCTCTGGCCACCACTGTCAATGATGGTGGTTCGACAACCTTCATCTAACCTTCTTCAAGCATTCATCATCTACCAAACTTGACAGATGGTTTAAAGTTTTGGGTCAAGATTGTCGGCCCTACTTTAAATGTATCAAATGTGGCCAATACAAATTCAGATTTTTGGTTTCATGATTGCCGGTGCCGGGGATGGAAAAGCTATGGAAATGGCAAAGATTCATACCGTTGATCTCAATTTCACAAGTGTACATTAGGCCTTTCTTAATCTATCTTTTTGTTCGTGTATGTAGCAAAGTTTACGAATTCACAATCTGTTGATTCATTTGTTTATGCACAGTTGATGAATTTGTGCAATAGGAAGGTCAAGCCATTGCCTAAACCGTTGTGGGACCTCCCACTACTGGCGTCGGAGAAGAAGACGACAAACTATCAGACATTTTTGGTATTTTGGAAAAAAAAAATTAGTTTATTGATTTATTTTGGTATTTTGGTTGGGTTAGAATAATCAATTTATATTACAATAAAACTCATTCTCACACATGTGTAATTGACTAAAACTATTTATAGGTTGAGATTAAATTATCTTAAAAAATTTAATGGTTGGGATTCACTCTCACATTCATATGTGTGAGAGTAATTATCCACTTTTAACTCTCTATTTTCTCTCACCATGTTACAAAGTCACCTCTACAATTAATATTATAAGTAGTCACACCCTGAGATTAACCTTCTAAACATTTATCCCTTACAAAACATTAACCTTACATTAATAAAATCTCACAATAGAGCTCAATTGATTGACTGGGACTATCTGGCCATGAGGGTTGATTCCACCGCGAAATCAAACGTTCATAGGTCAGTTACATATAACTCCTTACAAATAATCTCCCCTCAAATATGAGTAGAGTTCAAATAACGTCCCTCAACTACCACCTGAAGTAATATACCCCTCAACTGTAACATTTTTTAAAATCGCACCTTCTATTTAGACGTTGGCGTTTCAATTGACGAAATTAGATATATTGACACCGTGCCATAGGCACGAACACAAAAATCTAGTATTAGTTATAACTTGGGTTAGAAACTAAATTAGAAAGAGGAATCCACAATGACCACATCAGCTTTCATGTCATTGAATGCACAATTTTAATTAGTTACTAAATTTTGAGTTCGTGCTTATAACACATTGTAAATATAATACCATGTTCAAGTATTTAAATAAATCAATATATATTTTATACACAAGTACAAAGTTTGATATATAAATTGAAAATGAAAAAAACTAATAAATATTTACGCAAAATGAACAACACCAACATCATAGAAGGACATCAGCATGGAAAGGACTAAACTAGGGGTGTAAGTGGTCCGGTTTGGTTTGGTTTATACCAAAACCACAAACCGAACCGCCTCCTAGTGGTTCCAAAAATCTCAAACTGAACCGAACCACTCGGTTTGGTTTGGTTTTGTGGTTTATATAAATTATTTTTAATGAAATTAACTAACATTAAAAATAACAAAAAAAATCAAATTTTAATTTGGAATTAAGGCTCCGTTTGTTTCACGGAAAATGACTTCCGGAAAACGTTTTCCTCATTTTCCGGTGTTTGGTAACCTTAGGAAAATGCAGTCAACGTAAAAGGTTTTCCGAGTCAACGGAAAATGAAGGCTTCTTTTCCGTAAAATGACTTACGGATTCATTTTCCGTAAGTCATTTTCCAAATGTTCGGGCACCCTCCGCTCCTTTCACAATTGCACATATTTACTTACACACACAATATTTCACTCAACAAATAAATTGTTTAGAAATATAAATAAAGTTTGTGCATACTATTTATAAATTATAATTTTAATAAATGCTTACTACTTTCTAAAATTAGTGTCACATATATTATTTAGGAACATCCTAATCATTGTCAATTTTATATTTTAAAACGTTTTTTTTTCATATCAATTATCAAAAAAATTATTTGTAATTGTGAGATTGGAAAAAGATAGATATTGATTTGACACCACTAATGATGAATTGAATGTTATTAAAGAAAAATTACTTAAAGTTCAACACTATTTTATATTCAATATATGCATTAATATTAGAATATATTTTTTTGTATTTATTCATATATAGTTTTCCGTAACATTTTCTAGGGACATCCTAAACAATGTTTATTTTATATTTTAAAACGTTTTTTTTTCATATCAATTATCAAAAAAAATTATTTGTAATTGTGAGATTACAAAAAGATGGACTTTATTAAAAAAAGATGGTCCGTTTTGATTTTCTAGGGACATTCTAAACATTTTTTATTTTTGTATTTATTCATATATTCTTTTCCGTAACATTTTCAGTGTGTTTGCCAAACATTCGTAAATGTTTTCTGACATATTTTCAAAAGATTTACCAAACACTTGAAAATGAATTTTTTTGATTTTCCGGAAATCATTTTCCATAAATCATTTTCTGGAAATGATTTTCCGTAAAACAAACGGAGCCTAACATCAAAATTAGGAAATAACCTACTAACAACAAATTATCATAAATAAAACAATACAAATTCTAAAATAAACACAAACAATGGAAGAAATAATAGTTCTCCAACACTCAAAATTTTGTTTGAATTAGTATGCGTGTATATATATATATATATATATATAATGAATAAATCAAATGTTCAAAATAGTTAATAAATGTAATACTCCCTCCGTCCCTAAATTATCGTCCTCCTTTCCTTTTTCATCCGTCCCAAAATAATTGTCCACTTTGAAACTTACCGTTTTAGAATATCACTTTTACCACTTTACCCTTACTTTTTCACTCTACTTTGAGCCACATATACATGGACATTAATGGAAACTACACATTAAACCAATATAAATAATCAAGTCAATTACTTTTTCTTAAACTGTGCGCCGGGTCAAGCAGGACAATTATTTAGGGACGGAGGGAGTACAATATATATTATATAATAAATAAATAAAAATATATTGGTTGGTTTGGTTCGGTTCGGTTTGGTTTGGTCTGAAACCAAAAACCGTGAACCGAACCGAACCGCTGGTTTTCTATTATTTTTGAAACCAAAACCGAACCGTCTTTGATCAAAACCGAACCAAACCGACTGGTTTAGTTTGGTTTGGTTCGGTTCCGTGGATTACAACCAAAAAACACAATTTTAATTACTTATTAAGTGTTCCTGAGATTACTCAATACTTAACTTAAACTCTGCTTAAAAGTTACAATGAATAGGTAATTTGTATTGAGCCCATCCCAAATTAGATTTTCATGGACTCGAAAAAATTAGCCAAGCCAATTCTGGACGATCCGCCTTCCCCAACCGCAGCCTTGGCAGCGTCTCTCATTTCCATAACTCGGTCTCTCACATCTTTCCCGCCCTCCCCCTCCATTAACTCAATAACTCGCTTCTCCAACTCCTCCGAACTCACAAAGCCATCTTTCACCGACTCCTTAACTGACAACGCCACCTTCAATTCCTCCACCAAAACCACCCTATTCATCCTCTGCTCAGCATACAATGGCCACGCCAACATCGGCACCCCCGCCATAACTGCCTCCATAACCGAGTTCCACCCGCAATGAGTCACGAACCCACCCACCGAGTCATGACTCAGCACATCCACCTGTGGAGCCCACGACTTCACCACAAGACCTTTATCCTTTGTTCTCTTCAAGAAACCTTCTGGTAGCAAAGCATCAAGATCCGGCTCCGTTGGTGCTAAAATGTGCTTTGTATTATCCTCTGCGGGTGGATTACGCACCACCCACAAAAATCGATGCCCACTGTTCTCCAATCCAATAGCCATATCTCTTAACTGTGGTTGGTTAAACAAACCCATGCTCCCAAAACACAGAAACACAACGCTTCGACTAGGCTGCGAATCGAGCCAACTCATACACTCGAGTTCATTACGACTACTCCGATCGTCACTAGCAATCAACGGTCCAATACTGTAAAATGGCGGAGTCGACCCATCCGGATTGCAAGTTCCCTCCATAATGGCCTTGACCGCTCTTGGCTCAAATGCCTTGAATGTGTTTGCTAAAAGTCCCGAACATTTGCGCATACTGTTTCCCGTGCTAATGAAATTTGCGTAAGTATGCGTGTCTTTTTGGAATACAGACTCAGGCATGTCCAGGCAATAGATAGGCGGCAAACCCGGAATCTCGACGTAATCGTCGATATCTTTAATGTTTTTGGATAGAGTTTTGTCGAGGGTGGGAAGGTGTAATAGTTCAGCGAGGCTGGATGCGCCGGAGGTGTAGAAGTAGTAGGTGGGTATGCTAAGGCTTGTGGAGATTTCGAGAGCGGAGTAACAGAAGAAATCTAATACGACGGATTTGACTGATGAGTTTTGGGAGAGGGTTCGAAGGGTGGTGTGGAAATTGGGGTTTTGGATACGGGGGATCTCGAAGAGTTGGTCTATGAATTTTGGAGAGGTGTTAGGAGGGAGAGAGACTGCGGGGAGGTGGAGGAAGGTGATGGAAGGGTTGGTGGAGGAGATGCGGTTGATGAAAGGGGTGTTGGAGGTGGTTTCGTAAGGTGCGGTCGTGATGAGGATAATGACGGAGACGGAAGGTTGGTGGGTCAGGAGGAGCTTGCCCAACTCCACCATGGAAACTAGGTGGCTTGCGATGGGAGATGGGTATAACACAATCGCTTCCTTCATGTTATAGAGAGAGAGAGAGATTTTGAATGACGTATGTGATGTGTTGTAGACTTGTAGTTGGTGCTTGGTTCTGATTATATGCTTCCTTCATTGGAGCCCAATATTTACTATTTTCAAAACATTAATAGGCGATACTTTCAAATATTAAAACATAGGTAATTAATACAGAATCTATAAAATATGTAATACAATATTTAAAAAAAATATTTTATCAAAACATCTTTTACGTAATTTAATTTTTTTGTTTTTTAATTAAATTTAAATTAACTAAAATTTAATTTTTTGTTTTTTATTAAAGTTAAATTAGTTAATTTAAAATTTAATAATTAATTTGATTTGAATTAGGTTTAAATTAAAAAAACAAGTTTTGGGTAATTTATTTTTTTTGTTTTTTTAATTTGGGTAATTTATTTTTTTTTGTTTTTTAATTAAATTTAAATTAGCTAAAATTTAATTTTTTTTATTAAATTTAAATTAGCTAATTTAAAATTTAATAATTAATTTGATTTGAATTATGTTTAAATTAAAAAAAAAAAACAAGTTTTGAGTTTAAGGACTTGATTGGTATCAGTCTCAAACCCAATAATTTCCCCTACAAGTCCACCGCCTGCTACCAGACTAACCCATTTTCCCCTTTAGGACTGCCAACCAACCAGGCCTAAACCCATCCTCCCATTTTGGACTGCTATCAGATCGGTTCCTAGCCCATCTCCCCAATTTGGAATGGTACAAAACCGGTCCTAAACCCAAAACTTGTTTTTTTCTTTTAATTTAAACATAATTCAAATCAAATTAATTATTAAATTTTAAATTAGCTAATTTAAAGTTAATAAAAAACAAAAAATTTTAAATTTAATTAAAAAAACAAAAAAATTAAATTACCCAAAACTTGTTTTTTTAATTTAAACCTAATTCAAATAAAATTAATTATTAAATTTTAAATGACCTCATTTAAATTTAATAAAAAACAAAAAAAATTAGTTAATTTAAATTTAATTAAAAAAGATTAAATTACGTAAAGGGTATTTTGGTAAAACATTTTTTTACAAAACCGGTCCCTAAACCTTTCTTTTTTTTGTTATTTTTTTCATTTAAACATTAAAAAAATAAATTAATTGTGTTTAAAATATTTTTAAATTTAAAATTTGTTAAATTAAATTTAATAGAAAAACGAAAAAAATAAATTATGTAAATGATATTTTGGTCGAACATTTTTTAAAAGTGTTGTATTAAGCATTTTATAGGTGCTGTAGTAAGTATATCCCATATTATATATATATATATATATATATATATATATATATATATATATGAAAGGATGAAACCGTGGAAATTATCATCGGCATAATTACGGGTCCCACTATGGAAGCTGTTAACAGATTTAGCAAGGCAGCCGAGCCAATGCAAGCTCGCCGAAGACACCTCATAAAACCATTAAGCCAAAGTAAGGAGCAAACAAGACCCGTGGCTTTCAATCCCCTCGGTCTCGGCAACAAGAGTGACTTTTAATCCCCTCGACCTCGGTAACAAGAGTCCACCGCCCTCAGACCGCCTCGACCTCGGCAAAAGGCCAATAATCACCAGGCCTGACAAGAAGCTTCCCAAGACCCGGTGAAACCGCTACACGCAACCACCAACTCTTTGACAGCGGTCAGCCCACTGATTTCTGATAAAGCCTCCAGTGCATTTAATACCCACCGAAACCGTTTCCCCAACGAGAAACCGCCACGTCACCAGGAAAATCAGGTATAAATAGGGGACATTCATTATTGTAAAAGGTAAGTCAATTTTTAGATATCCAAACTCTCTTATCAAAACCTCTTATTGGACCATTTATTACAACGGAACATTTATTACTCATTTCGACCGGATACCTTACTCTCACGCCGGAAGCTTCTAGTCGGGCTACCCCGACTCCTTAATGACGTTTATTATTATCTTGTGCAGGTAACCAGGAGAACGGACGAGGACGAACGCGCAAAGACCGTGCCATTCCTATTTCATACGTGGACAACAAGACAAGGTCACCACCAAAATTGCGTGATCAGTTTGTTCCGTTGCCAGGAAACGACTAGTTTTCTCAGCCACGCCGTGTCCACAAACGAGCAGAGATGGTGAAATCCAAGAAACATGTCTCCAAGAACGCCACCCCCGCCGCATCTAACCACCCGGAGAACGAGCCCGTGGAACACAACGAGGGAAGAGGCACGAAGGGTCATGCTCTCTCGGCGAGGCAGGACTCCGACGCCTCGGTACCCGAAGTGTCAGCTAGGGCACAGAGAAGACTTGCAATGGTAAAGCGGCTCTCTAATGATAAGAACAAGGGGCCAGAGGTCGACCCTCGGGACGGTCGCTTCACGGAAATCGAGTCCTCGAGAGCCCATGAGGAGGAGCAACCTCAAGCTAAAACAAAGAAGCCTACTGCCCAGGAACAAATAGACCGAGAATACGCGTATTGGGAGCACCAGCGAACCCTGTACACCAAGATACAGGAGGCCGAGGCCAGGATGCACGTACTACGACAAGTGGCCCGGGTCCTAGAGCCCGAGCTCGTGATCAACGTGCATAGTACACCAGCTCGCTCCAACTCAACCTGGCAAAGGATGGGAACAGCAAAACCCAAAAGGGCGAAGTTCACCACTAACGTAAAATCAAGGCTCGACAAAAGAGTTGCAGCCGAGGGATCTAGGACGAGCATCCACTCTCGCATAAGGTTCCCCCCCCCCCTCGGATACGGAAAACCGCCCGGCTCACAGTGAGGAAGGAGAGTCCCAACCCTGTGCTCAGGCTTCAACCAACAAGGGCCTCTCTAGATCCCGACATCCATCCCGCTAGATCGCAAAAGAAGCTCGTTTGGGGTCCCCAATAAGAAACGCAGCCAAAGAAGAGATCGAGGAACCTCAGGCAAATAGGGGGCCAACGGGATCCCCACACAGGCAGTAGGCTCGGCACAGGGCGATAAACCAATGACGGATGTCGAGATAAGAGCATGGATGGAAAAGCAAGAGGCTCGGCAAAGCACTGGGATGAACGCGGGCATCAAAAAAATAGGAGGGCCTTTCATAAAGTAGATCAGGGAGGTAGTTGTGCCCTCTAAAGTGAAAATCCCGTACTTGGAAGACTACAAAGGTACCACGACGACCCTGGATCATGTGTCAGGGTTCGAGTTGAAGATGATCATCGCTACTAGGCTCGATGACATATGGTGCCTAGTGTTCGCAGGAACCCTAAAAAAGCAGGCCCAACAGTGGTATAATGGGTTGGCCCATGACTCTATCACATGTTGGGATGTCTTCAAAGGGGCCTTTCTGAAAAAGTTTGCCTCGGCAGGTGCCATCCCAAAAACCGAGACGGACCTGTGCAGCGTCAAACAAGAAAATAGAGAAACGGTGCTCTCGTACATGGCCCGCTTTAAAGAAGACCTAGACCAGATCCCTGACATCCCTGATACCTCGGTAAGAATGTGCTTCGGAGCGGGTCTGCTACGAGTAAACTGCCGAACCGAGCTCCTCATGAGACCTCGGGACACAATTGGAGAAATGTTCCTAACGGCACAAAGAGTGGCCTTACTGGATGGCGAGCAGCTTCCTACCATAACAAACTCGCTGACAACCGCGTCCTTTCCAGGCACAACTAACACCGCCGATCAGCCACTCACCGCCGACAAAAGTCACAAAGGAAAAGACCAGGGAAGGGCTCGACAGGATGAGGTTCACCCTGCGAGTAAGAGAGAGGAAGAACAGGGTTCAAAGTTCACCGGTGAAATCAGGGGCCCGAGGCGAGACAATGAATTAGAGGACTTTACCTCTCTCAATGCATCAAGGGAACACATCATGGATGTCCTCTTAACAGAAAACAAGATACGGCCACCCTTCCCCATGAAGTCACCCCTCGATACCCGAAAGCCAAGGAAAAGATGCAGCTTTCGCAATGAGATCGGTCACATAACAGAGGAATGCATACAGCTCAAGAGAGCTATACAACGGGTGATAAACGAAGGGGATCAGAGGTTCGTAGCAAGAGAGCCAACCCATCGCGCCCCCGGACCAAGGGCTCCGGGGGGCAATAACAGACATCCAGACAACAGACCAGTGGTCAACACCATCCGAGAGGAGGCTCAGAGTATCACACAATTGAAAAATGCAATCAACAGCTTGAGCAACTCGGCCGACAACATGATGAAGGGGGTGGTTGAACACAAAATGGTTTTCAGAGACACCGAGCTAGCCGTTAATACATACGCTCGGCAAAATCCTTTGACTCTACAAATCGGGATCCACAACAGCCTCGTCAAAAGAGTGCTGATAGACACAGGTGCCGGAAGGGACGTGATGTACTACAAATGCTTTCTAGCATTAGGGCTCGGCGATTCCCTCCTCACACCAAGCCGAGTCCAGCTAGAGGGGTTCACGGGCCATAAAGTGACAGCAAAGGGAACCGTGGCCCTCAAAGTCGACCTAGGAGAAGGAGACACCGCCAGAAGCGAAGAGGTCACTTTCCTAGTCCTTGATCTCCCATCTCCATATAATGCCATCCTCGGCGTAACGTCTCAGGCGAAATTTCGAATGGTCGCCTCAATGGCACACCAAAGGGTCAAGTACATGACCTCATGTGGGGTAGGAGTCCTCAAGAATGACGCTCGAACTACCCTGGAATACCTCATAAACGAGAGGAGAGAGGTGGAGAAAAGATTGAAAAGGCCGGAGGGAGCCGAGGAAAGGGAATAGGAGCAGGTGGTCAAATGAGCCCGAGGACTCGACAGAGAAAGCCTCGTACCATAGCAATCAAAGTGGGCCGGGGGAGCTAGCCCGCATCAAGACGAGGGGACTTCGACTGACGAGGCTGAAAAAACTAAGATCGACAGCCTCGACGTACGAGACCACCCCGTACTGCAGCCCATGGAGGACGTAAAAGACGTCATCATCAACTTCAACTACCCCGACCAAAAAATCAAAGTGGGAATGGAAAAACCCGGCGAGGAAAGGAGAGCTATCATTGAGTTCTTAAGAAATAACACAGACGTCTTCGCGTGGAAAGTCGAGGATATGGAGGGCATAGC
This sequence comes from Codonopsis lanceolata, assembly GCA_013146195.2. Taxonomy (NCBI): domain Eukaryota; kingdom Viridiplantae; phylum Streptophyta; class Magnoliopsida; order Asterales; family Campanulaceae; genus Codonopsis; species Codonopsis lanceolata. The sequence continues at coordinate 156,206,412 of CM028379.1, forward strand.
CGAAGAAGTAGCGGTCCACCGGCTAAGCATCGACCCAGCATTTTCACCCATACAGCAAATGCCGAGGTATTTCTCCCCCGAAAAACAAGAAGCAATCAAAGAAGAGATAGCCAAGCTGCTACGGGCCGAAATCATCAAAGAAATCCACTACCCCACGTGGATCGCAAATGTGGTGATGGTGAAAAAGAACGATGGAAAGTGGCGAATGTGCGTCGATTTTACCAATCTGAACGAGGCATGCCCAAAAGATTGGTACCCACTGCCGAGGATAGATCAACTGGTCAACTCTATCTCGGGCTACAAAATCTTAAGCTTCGTAGATGCCTATTCGGGATACCACCAGATCATAATGTGGAAAGATGATCAAAGGAACACAACCTTTCGAGCAGCAGGAGCTCTGTACTGCTACAACATGATGCCATTCGGCTTAAAGAATGCAGGCGCCACCTATCAACGAATGGTGAATGATCTATGTATTTTATACGTCGATTTCATATACTTTTATGACTTAAATTAAGCAATTCCACGAGGCTTTTGGCTACTGATGTGTGTTTTTCAGTGATTTTGTGAGTTTCAGAGTTTTAGGTGAAAGTATACAGATGAAAGAACACAATAGCTAGAATTCTCAAGAGATACCAATGCAGTTTCTAATGTAGCTGCCGATGTAGCTACAATGGAAGTCACAATGGTTAAAATAAGCAAAACAGCGGAAGACTAATCAATCAGACAATAAACAGAACACAAAGGTTTACCAAAACGATCTACAAGACTATGCTTGTAGACCTAGCCTCAAGGCCACAAAGATTTCACTAAAAACAATAATAGTTTTACAAAAAATATATTGAAATCACTAAACAAAACACTCTCACAAGACAACACGTCTTGGAGAGCAAAAACCCCACAGAAAACAAGTATACTAAACGTGGGAAGAAACAAAACAACTTCCTAAAACTTGACAGGAAGATAAAACGCATTCCAGAACTCAATGTAGCTTCCGATGTTATAACATCAGAAGCTACAATCAAACTGCTGCACGTTTTGAAGGAGAAACTGCTTCTGAATCTTCAATGTTTCTGCTCACAGCTTTTGCCTTAGGATTTCTCTCTTAAAACTCTGCCCCTTTCAGCCATGTCCAAGCTCCTCTATATATAGGGTCGAGATTTCCTACACACAAGAAACAATCCAGCTTCTACAAGGACAAGGATTAGAGAAAGGAAATAAAATCTTCTTACCAAATCCATTGATTTTATTACCATATAGCAAAGGAGACTAGATGCCCGATTTGAAAAGGATTCGTAATAAGATTTTGTTTCCAAATATAACGCTAAGAAAATCTAATTAAAGATGTAGATTCCAAAATTACCAAAACTTGTCAAATATGAATTTTACCATGAAAGGGGAAACAAGAACTAAAATAGGCATGATTCAAGTTTGGGGGAGAAAAAGCATCGTAGCGTTGTATTTATATGTTGATAATATTTTAGTTTAGAGTTTGTGTAAAATTTTCAGAGTGCAGGAAAGAAACGGACCTAACGGAACGTAACGGAACTAACGGAAGGACTAAAATGAAAGACTGCCAAAAGTCTGGAAGCAGAAAGCACGGCAAACATTTTGTTGACCTTGCGGACGCAAGGCCTAAAACCCTTGCGGCCGCAAGGCCCTATTAAATGCCAAACATGTGACCGTCACCCCCCCTCAGAATTCGTGCGTTCAGGTTGACTGGGCACCTTGCGGATGCAAGGCCTAAAGACCTTGTGGCCGCAAGGCCCCCTTTATAAGCAGCAGCCCTGTAGCATATGGCAGATCACAAAAATTTCTATCTCTCTCTCAAGCACAGTCCGACAAAGTCTCTCTCTCTCTCTTCTCACTCCGGCGAAGCTCTTCCAAACTCTGGCCAAGACTTCAAGACAAGTGCTCTCCTCCTTCAAGCCTCCATCTCATCTCCACCCTCATCTCACTCCATTAAGGATTTGAAGAAGGTGGAACACCAGCTTTTCCGGCGAAAGCTTCGACAATTCCGGTCAATCTCCTACTGCAATTCAAGCATTGTTCAATCCACGTATCTTCTATCCCCTCTTCATTTAAATTTTTGATTAGTCAAAAATATTTGCATTTTAGAGTGATAGACATAATTAGCTTATTTTTGATTGCATGCTTTATTTGTTTTTGAGTTAGGTTGTGATAATTTAATTTTTAGAGAGTAGATTTGTATCTTCTATCCCCTCTTCATTTAAATTTTTGATTAGTCAAAAATATTTGCATTTTAGAGTGATAGACATAATTAGCTTATTTTTGATTGCATGCTTTATTTGTTTTTGAGTTAGGTTGTGATAATTTAATTTTTAGAGAGTAGATTTTATTTTTGTGCTTTAAAATAGAATGGCCCCTAAGCGTAGGAACACCGGCCCGTCCATGTCCCGCTCCCAAGAGAAGGAGCCACATTACGATGCCTACCGTTTTATTTCTTTCGAGGCTTCGGAGAGCTATACTAGAAAGCTCTCCAAGAGCATAATCCCTGAAAGGGGATTTAAGGCTCAAGACTTTGCTCTCCTTGCCCCCTTCAACCGTCGAAAGTGGGGCAATCTTATTGCGACTCCGGGCGTGGCCATCGTGGCCTTAGTCTGAGAATTCTACGCCAACGGGCGTATAGGTATAGATGGTGAGGTTATAGATGTTGTTGATGTTAGGGGTAGGAATGTTAGTTTTTCGTCCCATAACATTAACCGTTATTTTGGCACAACCAACTTCACGAGAGATACTGACCAGTACAGCCTCCACCTTTCTGACCCCGTTACTCTCCAGGTGGTAAATGCAGAAATCGCAACATCTAATGTGGTCTGGACCTACAACCAAAACCCACCATTCCGCCCCCGCACCATGGACGAGACCCATCTCACGAACACGGTCAAGGCCGTGTTCAAATTTATTTGTGCACGTCTCATGCCTTCCAGCCACCAGCACATGGTGACTTGGAATAAGGCTGTTTTGATCTACACCATCCTTACTGGTGGGTCTGTTGATGTTGCTCATCTTATCAACGGCCAAATACAGACCCTTATTAGAGGTACGACAAACGCGGGATTCGCGTTCCCGAGTTTGATTATCGGTCTGTGTAGTGGGGCTGGAGTCGTTTGGACTCCAGATGCGGAGAGAGTTCGGGAGGTGCCCGACATTTTGAGGGCTCTACTATTTGAGCACCCACGCCAGCCACGTGAGAGAGGCCCACGTGAGGAGCTGCCCGAGGAGGAGGATCCGTTGGAGGCGATCTCCAATAGGAAGGAGGAGCTTATGCTCCAAAATGAGATGGTGAGTCAGCAATTGGCACAAGTGCGTGCCGACCAGACTTATTTCTCTGGTTGGGTTAACCAGGTGGGACAGAATGTCTCCACATATTTTGGGATGCCACCTGGCACTATCCCCGAGTTTCGTCCTCCTTCGTTATTTCCTCCCGACTCACCATGAGTCGTAGCCCAAGTTTCTTCCTCTTTCGTTAGGTGGGCCTGCTATGTCCTTTTGATATTTCTCCTCCATCAACCCTCTCATAAGATGTTCCTCAATTTTGAGGACAAAATAGAAATTAAGTTTGGGGGGGGGGGATTCTAAGCCCGGAGTCTTTGCAGGTCCCAGCCTAAGGAAGAGTGGAGTTGGGCTACGTTTTTAGGGTGAGGAAAATTTTCTTTTCCCTCTATCGTGTCTCCTCCTCACTCTATTTTCTTGCTTTTTAATTTTTCCTATTTCCGGAGATGTTGCCTTGACCAGAATACATTAATATTTGGTTCTTTCGGGTACCCATTATGGGGACCCATCATCAATTGTGTCATCGATCATCTCCAATTTCTTTTTACAAAAATAAAAAAAATAAAAAAATGTTTTAATTCAAAATTTTCATCCTCTAGTCCTTTTGTGGTCATTCTATTTGATGAGGAGTTAATGCAATGAACCACAAAACTTTTCCATAGATCATTATGGAATTTACTTAATTCTGCAAAATTCTTGATTTTCTCCAAACCTTTGTGCACCTACACCAGTCATAATTATGGATTGATTAGAACATTTTTATAAAGTTTATAGCACCAATTTCATTTTAACAACAAAATGTGCACAAGAATATGATGAATAGCTGTCCTAACATGATTGTTGCATTGAATTGTAACTTAGGGTCAATTGCATGATAAGTTAGATCCCTTGGATTTTTCTTACTAATATATCTCAAGCACACTTTCGAACCGTGTCTGCATGTTAGTCTCGATTGCCCCTACCATCTGTTTTAGCGAATGCTTATGTGAAATCCAGTGATGCTAAATTTTCGATTCCACAACTTCCATAATTGACATAATAATTTATGTGTTTTACTTTCTTAAAAACTACATGAGTATTTTGGCATTAAGACATGATATAGGCCATCTTTGGATCGTTTGAGCCTAAATATTTCCCGACCTTTACTAAAAATATCTCTATTGTCCCCTTTGAGCTTAATCAAAAAGAATGGAGTGTGCTAAACATACATTAAACCCCCAATCGACATCGTTTATATTACCCACATTAACTTAACCCTAAAGCCTAAACACTTTAGCCTACCCTTTGAGAGAGTAGGATGTGGGTGGGAAATTAATTTTATGGGACCAACTTTCAGTCAAGAAAGTTTTTCGAAGACTTCTTTCTTCCTATTGATCGATAATATATATATATATATATATATATATATATATATATATATATATATATATATATATATATATATATATATATATATATATATATATATATATAGAGAGAGAGAGAGAGATCGACGAAAAATGAAACGGAAGAAGAAGAGTGCAAGAAGATTCAAATGAAAGCATAGCTTTCAAGGGAAAAATATAATAGAAAAATTCTGCTAAAAAAGTTGATGAGATATTTTTAGCCATATATATTGTACAAAACAAGTTTGGGGCGAAAGAAAAAAAAAAGAAAAAGAAAAGAAAAGAAAACCCCCCACTTGTGGTCTTCACAGGTACTAGCCTAATTGGGAAAAACTTCCTTTTGCTTGGAAGTATTAGGGGTAAAGGGTAGTCTTGCTCTCTCACTTTGTATTCTATTACAAGCTATTAAAGACCTATTGATCTTCTTGCCAATGCTTGTGTTTGTTGATTTGATTGTAAGGCATATTAATTGATCTCCACTTCATATTGATCTTATTCACAAGCTCACTGTGCTAACATAATCTTAGTTATTGCAAGTAATTGGGACATGAGAGCATTGTATGTTGTACATAGAAGTGCATGAGATTGATGTATAAGTTTTTTAAAATCCTTGGTCATCTCTCCTTCTGTAATAGACCGGGTTTGGATGGTAGATCTCATACTCTGTGTCGCATTGGTTTATTTAAATTTTGGTTTTAATGAATGTGGTACTTAGCTTAATAAAACTGTTTTAGTTAAGATATTCTGTATGACTGGTGATCACACACACATGGAGAAATTAAGACTGGCAGCAGTTTGAGTATAAGTCAGTTTGTTTTCTGTGATTAGTTTGCACATATGTGGTGAGCATCTGACTGAGACTACTTTGATATGCCATGCTCTTATGACTTGAGGTTGGAACCAAAAAGATTTTGTTTTATTGTTTTTAGAATAATTTTTACCTGCTTTTGTATTTATTAGTTTTTGTATTTATCTGCTTAGTCGAGTCACTCGTAAGAGTCTCCTTGAGTTTGTGGGTTTCTAGAGGAGTGTTAATAGTGTCACCCTCCAAAAAGAGTTTCTTTATTTTTGTTTGTTTAATTTGGTATTTATAAGTTTTGTTTACTTGTGGACGAGCAAAGTTTAAGTTTGAGGGTATTTGATAAACGTATTTTATACGTCTATCTCGGGTACTTTTATGACTTAAATTGAGCGATTCCACAAGACTTTTGGCTACTGATATGTGTTTTTGAGCTATTTTATGAGTTTCAGGGTTTTAAGTGGATTTATGAGATTTATGAAGACTTTAGTGAAGATTTCGAGGAAGGGGCCAAAGTGCAACATTGAAGAAAAAGACAAAAAGGATATTCTGTCCACCTTACGGCCGCAAGGTAAAAACACCTTGCCTTCGCAAGGTAGGCAGAAAAGTGGCCTCCCTGAATTAGCACCTTGCGGACGCAAGGTCAATACCCCTTGCGGCCGCAAGGCCCCCAGAACCGACCTTTCGGGGTTTTCAAGCTGGATTGGAACTCCTATTCCCCTACAACTCCTTGGTATAAATAAAGGACGGTAGCCAAAGCCAAAAGACGTCCAAGAAATAGTTTTAAACAGTTTTAGCGTAGGATTTAGATTGTATTACGTAGTTTAGTTGTTGTAATTACAGCTTTGAAGATCGATCCATGTATTCATCCATCTCTGTGTGCAGTTCATCTTCAAGGATGAACTAAACATCCATTAATCTAGGAGTTGGGAGGTAACTTGTATCAAATTTATTACTTAATATATTTTTATTCATTCAATTCTTGTTGATCATGGTGTTTATCAACCCCTTTATTATCTCGCTTTGAACAAATAAATTTAATCGCAAGTGATAAAGGCCTAGAGGTGCGGATAACTGCATGGCCTAAATGCATATGTCGTACATTGGCTCACCATCATGATAAATTGAACCTATCGACGCACGAGAGTGATAAGTTAGGGTTAGGTTCCATATATGGCCTAGGTGACAGTTAGGATCCATATGTTCTTGTGCATAGGATATAGAATGGACGAATTATTTGGAGATGGAGACTAAACAGTAATTCGATAGGCTATATCTATCTTTCGTGAACGAACCCAAGTTATTGAATGATACTTTATCCAAATAAGTTATAGAGTAGATACAAGTGAAACCCTAGTCCTAGATTTCCCTCCACCATCAAATCTTTCCTACTGTGATTGGTGCCTAGTTTAGTTAAATTTACTGTTTTAGTAGAATAATTAGTTTAAATAAAATCAAAACAAAAAACCCCCTTAGTTTAATAATACTGCTATCGATAGTCTTACTATTTGTGATCTTCTTGTCTCTGTGGTTCGACCCTTGCTTCCCAAGCTATTTTGTAATAGTCTTGTCCACTTGCAAGGAATAATTAAAATAAGACACGATCAGGCACCATCTGAAATCAATCTTCAAATCGATCCAAGAGCTTGACCTCTAGCTTTAGGAATAAAGTCCTGAAGCTTCAGCTAGAGGCTGAGTTCTTCTAAGAAGGGTGAAGAACTCAAATCAAGAACTGGGTTTTTGACCAAGACGCCGATCTCTATCTATTGAAGTTTCTGATCTCTCTCTTCTTCTTCAAAGTGTTCTTCCCTAGCAATCCACAGAGAGTGTTTTGCTAAGGTCTGGGAAGCTCACCGCAACTTGTCTGTGAAGATATGAGATGCGTTGGTGAAGACGATCTCTTGCAGATCTTACAGCTTCTTTAAAGTTCTTGATGCAGATCAGTTGTTCACTGATGTGCTCGATCCGTTCAATTTCGCGCTTCTTGGAAGAAGAGGATGGGAGATTTCTTTTATAAACCAGGGTCAGTTGATCGTTGAGAGATGAAGACGATTTTTCTATCCGTTAGAAAAATGTCGTTACTGAAATCTGTCAGATAGAGATGTTGTTCACTCGATCTTTGATTGTTGGATAAAAGTTTTGTCTTGCAGATCCTGAACTGGTTTTCCATCTGACTGTATTGATAAGTCTCTGAAAAGTGAGTCTGATGTCTGATGCACTCTCAGGTGGTCTGTCTAATAAAGTAGATTCCTTTGTCTTTATTCGGACCACGAGAGGGAGAGAAAGATCTGTAGCATCATAGGTGTCAGGCTTCATAAAGATTTGAATTTCTCTTGAAGCTTGAACACATTTTTCTTGTCTTGATCTACTGCAGATCTGTCTCTTTGTAGCACGTGTAGAACTAAGTTTGCCGGTAAGAAGTTCAATAGTGAGTCTTCTTTGTAAGGAAAGACTGCTGGTTGCTGTTGTGAATATTCAAACCATAGCAAGTCTGCTGGTAGCTAGTTTTCAAGGTATTTTCGTGATGCACTTAATGAGTTGCTGGTGGCGAGTCCTTTGAAAAGCTTTGACACTATAGCACGTCTGCTGTTGGCGAGTCTTCAATGTGTCCTTTAGTGCATATGACAGGTCTGCTGGTGACGAGTCCTTCGAAAACCTTGATGCTACAGCAAGTCTGCTGGTGCTGGTGCATATGAAGTGCTGGTCTGTTTAATCATCATATAGATGGTAGGACTAGATTAGGACAACCTAACCTAAGACCTATGTGTTGTCGAACAAGTTGCCACACTAATCGGTACGCAGCCCTCTTAGCCACTTGTTATGACACACAGTAATGGGAACAAGCAAATCAAAATGTTTAGAATATGCAAGGTGATAAGTTGATTATCAAGAAGCATATTCCAACAATCTCGTCCTATTTGCTTGGAACCTTTACAAGATTACATATACAAAGCACTAAAGCATTTATCAGAACACATAAATAACATGCCCACAATGAATAATCATTTTATCTCAAGGCATGCCCTATGTTGATAATTACAAGAGCGATGGCTTTGTATAGTCTACTATTGCTATTACAGACTCGATAAATCAAAATACTAAACAGGTAAAGCAATAGTGAAAAACATTTTAGATCACTTAAAATATTTGAAAATATTTAATCATGATCTAAAAAGTTTTAGGATTCTTGCTTGCACAAAGGTTTTATATGTTTAAAGAATGTTTAGGCAAGCAAGAGTAGCAAATCCTTATGTAATCATACGTTTTTTGAAATTGTTTACAATAAAGATTGCTCAGGATACCACTTTTTGAGAAAAAGAAAAAACATTTATATCAAAAGGAATTTTTGATAAAACGTTTGATGTTTCTGTCGAAAAGTGTAGAATCTATGTTGAAGGTAAGACTCAAGAGAGATGTTTTAGTGAAAGAGTGTTTTTCAACAGAAGTGCCACAAAGGTTGAGCTTGATTCACATAGAATCAGCTGTAGGGGTGAAATTTTCACCTTATGTGTGTCTTTCATTGATCAAGGGAATTTTGGTCTTTACCCTGTTAGATATGAGCTCTCCTCCTTAGTTCATAGACTCTCCTCCTGAGGCAAATACTCTTCTGTCTTGGACAGTTATGGCCGAAATGCAATAACTGTCCTCTATAAGGAATGACTCTCCTCCTTAATGGATAACTCTCCTCCTTAATTAATTATTCTCCTCTTTTACGGATATGTCATTACTCTCCTCCTTAATGGTTGCAAGCAAGAGAGAGAGGAAGGAGAAGAAGGGAGAACAGAAGAGAAGGACAACAGACAAAAAAGATGCCATTTAAAAACAAAATATTCTAATTAGATTGAGAAAGTACAAAAGAAAGATAAAAATACATCCTAGTTAGAGTCCCCAAAGCTACCAGTGCTAGAACCAAATGAATATTCTCTATCTTCATTAGAAAGGCTTCTATTGCGGAAGAACTCTCAAGTTATCAGCAGGTTTCTAGTGATAGGAAGGCGTTCATCCTCGTGGATAGTGGATTGAATGGGCTGATAGGAGCAAAGAAAGTAGCTGATAATCCTTGCGTACTTGTGAATTCCAGACACATTCACTCGTCTTCGGACTATAGACCGGCAGATGAGAGAGAAAAGAACTTCGGACTAATTGATGGTGTGAGAGTCAAGAATATCAATGGCGAAGTTCCTAAGTCTTCTGGTGTCACTGCCCGAGCCTACTTCATGAAATAGAAGGCATCGACTCGGAATCTCACCAACACAGTACACGTCTAAGGGATAATTGTTGATGTCCCAAGTACTATAGTCATCTCGAGAATGGTAGCCAGTTCGTTGAAGCCATGATTCATTAAGGATAGAATCATCGAGAGCGTCAGGTCCAACAGAAGGAAGATGAAAGACACGTGACAGTCTCTCGGCATTAAGGACGACATAAGTACCTCGAATGTGACCATTGAGGCTCTTACCATCTCTTGACAGTTGCATCCTTGAGTAAAATTTGTTAACCAGTTGAAGGCTGTAGAATTCTTCGTGAAAAGTAAGGATGGAGACGAGTCCAGAACTGTGAAGAAGATCGATAATCGTTCCTCCTACAGTATTCTCGAGGAGAAATTGTTCTTCATAGATCGTGTGACCTAGAATGTAAGACTGAGATTCTATTCTGGTAACAAAGGATGATTCAAGTGGAACATATCGACTAGAGACGCTTGAGGAAGATGAAGCTGCCATGGAGATTCTTCTGAAGATAGATGAAAGATGCTGGTAAAGAGATGATACCAATTGTTGAAACAAATTGATATCAATTGTTGGGAAGTCTCAATTAGGAAGATTATTATGGGAAGAATTACATTTTTAGTACTTTCGGAGGATATATATATATATATATATATATATATATATATATATATATTGAAAGGACACACTTATCAAGAACCGTCGTTTTAGTGTCCACTGAAGAGTTGTAACGACAGACATACAAAACGGTGAAGTAGTCATTTCAAGGCTCGAATTTGAATGGACAATTATCTTGGAAAGGCGGTGATTCATGATAACGATATTAAGTCATTCTTGAAGATGTTTTCAATACATATTTTGACTTAAATCGAGGGATCTCAATATCTAGATATTTGATACCAATGATGGTGAGGGGTACTGGATAATGAGAAGAAGACCTGTGTTGATATTAATGACTTTTTGAAAATAATATGAATTTAAAATACAAACCTTTGAAGGAATATGATATGTTTTGAAAATCTAAAATTTCCATAAGATAATTTACGGGGCATTCTGAATCAATCTACACAATCCTCAGCAATCTCCCAAATCTTTAGGATTTTTAGAATTTAAACCAATGTTTAAGAAGTATTTCAAAAGATTATAAAATATTTCTAAAAAATATTGATACCAACAGTTGATACCAATTACTGAAATATTGTTTTGTTGGAAAATATTTTGAAAAGTTATCAGTACTTCCAAAGGTTGTTTAAGTCAATAATATCTTCACAAGTGGATGACCAGCAGAGTCGATACCAATTGTTGATTTATTGAAAAGCAATAATTGTTGATCATTAAGAAGTCTGTTGGTATAAGGTTATGAATCAACAGAGAAGAAGGTCTGCTGTTCAGGGATAACCAGCAGAGGTTTGAGTCTGCTGATTTAACTGATAACCTAAAGACGATCCAGCAGTAATGAAAGTTTGCTGATACTTAGTTGATAACAACAGACGAGGAGGGGTGAAGAATTGAGGAAAACGTCTGCTGCTCTGCATGGTTATCAGTTATCTTGAACACACTAATGAGGTCAGCAATGTAATTGTTGTGATACCAATTAGTTGAAAAGTACTGTGTTCAAGAGTGATGGAAGTCTACCGATATTGATTTTTTGGAAGGTGGGTGATCAGTAGACTAAGGTATTGCTGATACCAAATGTTATAGGTCGAGATGGAGAGTGATCAGCAATGATTGGGGTATGCCGTTGTCAAATGGTTTGAAAGACAAGGGATTCGGCATAGATGAAAATCTGCTAATGACATGTGATCAGCAGGATTCAAAATCTGCTAATAGATGTATCTTATGAGTTTTGCAGACAAGAGGATTTGCTGAAAATGATGAGTCAGCAGATGTTGAGATCTGCTGGTACCAATTGAGTGGAGAATATTTCAGCAAATTGTCTTTTTGGGTGCCTTGGCTTCTAGAGGGACAAACCATAAGCTTCATTGGTAGAGATGGGAATCTGCTATTGGATTGATTTTAGCAGACTTGAAAATTTGCTAAATAAAGATGGAACATTAGATTAGGGAGATCTGCTTATACCAATTGAATGAAGAGTGTTTCAGCAAATTCATCCTTTTGGAGTGCCTCGGCTTCTGGAAGGATGGACCAAAGGCTTCATCGGCAGAGATTAACTGATGACTATGCTTGATCGATGTATTTTATACGTCGATTTTGGATACTTTTATGACTTAAATTTAGCGATTCCACGAGGCTTTTGTCTACTGATATGTGTTTTTCAGTGATTTTATGAGTTTCAGGGTTTTAGGTGAAATTATATAAATTATGAGGCTTTTTGGTGAAAATTCCAAGAAGGGGTCAAAGTGTAAATTGAAGATTAAACGGCAGAGGTGAAGGCTGGACACCTTGCGGCCACAAGGTGTTTTTTACCTTGCCTCCACAAGGTAGGCAGAGAGTTCAGAGATTAAGCCCCGGAATAATGAAGACCCTTGCGGACGCAAGGGTGTAATGACCTTGCGGCCGCAAGGTGGTCAGAATGCGTTTTTTGAGGTTTTCGAGCCAGACTGAAATTCCTAAACCCCCTACAACTCCATGGTATAAATAAAGGACGGTAGCCAAATCTCAAGGACGGCCAAGAAGTAGTTTTTGATAGTTCTAGCATAGGATTTAGAGTATATAACATAATTAGTTGTTGTAATTACAAGTATTGAAGATTGATTCATGTATTCAATCATCTCCATGTGATGTTCATCTTCAAGGATGAACTAAACATCCATTAATCTAGGAGTTGAGAGGTAACTTGTATCGAATCTTTGCTTTAATTATATTTTTATTCATTCAATTCCTGTTGATTGTGGTGATTATCAATCCCTCTATTATTTCACTTTGAACAAATGAATGTACGTAATCGTGAATAATAAAGGCCTAGAGGTGCGGATAACTGCATGATCAATGTGCATATGTCGTACACTGGCTCACCATCATAATAAATTGAACCTATCGATGCACGAGAGTGATATGTTAGTATCAGGTTTCATATATGACCTAAGTGACAGTTAGATCATATGTTATTGTGCCCAGGATATAGAATGGATGAATTATTTGGAGATGGAGACTGAACGGTAATTCAACAGGCAATATCTATATTTTGTGAACGAACCCAAGAAATTGAATGATACTTTATCTAAATAAGCCATAGAGGAGATACAAGTGAAACCCTAATCCTAGATTTCCCTCCACCATAAGATCTTCATAACCTGTGATTGCTGCTAAATTAGTTAACTTTAGAATAATAATTAGTTTAGATTAAAATCAATATAAAAACCCCCTTAGTTTAATAAATTGCTACCGATAATCGTACTATTCGTGATCTTCTTGTCTCTGTGGTTCGACCCTAGCTTCCCAAAACTATTATACAATAGTCTTGTCCACTTGCAAGGAAATAATTTAAAATAAGACATCGATCAAGTTTTTGGCGCCGTTGCCGGGGACAAGCTAGTTTGCATAGTTAGTTTGTTGGTAGCGTAATTTTTAATTTCAGTTTTTATAAAAATAAAAATACAAAAAGATTTTAATTGTTTTAGTTAGTTGTTTTAATTGCTTTATTTATTTTATGCACGGTCGTAGATCTTTGAATCCTAAACTGGTAAAACTAAATCAAGATATAAATATTATTGGCAAGAATCAAGAAGATCTTGATAATCTAGCAACCGAGCCTGATAATCAAGAACAATCGAATCAATAGGATCCTCTGGTTGATCCTCTAATGGACAATAATAATCTAAATCCTGAAAATCCGGTTCATCCGGTTAATGTGAATAAAAGAGAAGAAGAACATGCTAAAATAAATATGGAAGTAGTAGTAAATCAAAGAACTATTAATGATTATAGTAGACCTACGTTGAACGTAGCAACATCATGTCTAGTCTTACTAGATGCAGTAAGGAATTTTGAATTAAAAGGTCATTATTTTAATATGATACATTCTTTTCATGGAATGTCTGCTGAAGATCTAGTAAGTTTCCTTAGAGAATATGAGTATATGATAAGTACATATCCGTTAGGAGGCTTGACGGAAGACCAAGTAAAAATGAAATACTTTCCAAGTGTATTAAAAGAATTTGCGAAAAAGATGGTTTATGAATCTAGCACCTAGTAGTGTTTATACTTGGGCTCAACTATATGATTTGTTTATGAGTAAATATTATAAACATGCATCTCTTACAGAATACAGAAAACAAATCATGTCTTTTCAAAATGAACCAGGTGAAACATTCCATGAGGCATATGATAGATTAAAAAATTTGCTTATTATGTGCCCTCATCATAATCTGTCTCAAGATGTGCTAGTACATCAATTCTATCATGCTCTTTCGCCTGCTTTACAAACTATGGCTAATAGTGCGGCCGGGGTTCTATTAATAGAATGACACCAGTTGCACTAGAAGAATTATTTGAGATGTTGAGTGCAAATTGTCAACTGAAAAGTGCAAGAGGTAAAAGTAGAAATTTATACCAAGTTCAAGAAAAACCAGAGATGAATACACAAGCTTAATATGAAAATTGGCCAATTCAAGAAGCATGTGGCATGTGTGGATTATATTCTCATGCTACTAATTTTTGTCCATCTAGTGCTATGTATTCTGAACAGGTAAATGCCATGAATATGTACCCTCAAAGACAAAGGAATGATCCATATTCAAACACATATAATCCTGGTTGGAGGAATCATCCTAATTTCGCATGGGGAGGAAATAAACCACTACAACCTCAACCACCACAACCTCAACAATTCCCAAATCAAGGACAATTACGAATTGAAGAAGTTTCAAAATTAGATGGAGCAAGCAAAGGTCAAGCTGCCCTTATGAAATATTTGCTAGAAGAAGTAGAAATTGTAAGGGAGAAACTTGCAAAAGTTATGAACGAGAAAAGAGAAGAAGGGAAGTTTCCTAGTCAAACCGAACAAGCAAAGTCTATTACTACTCGACCAAGTGGTAGAGTAATTAGAGAAGAGGTAAGTGATCCTATTCAATCTTCCGATGTGCCTGATAAATTAGATAATGCTGAAAAAAAAGTTGAAAAGGATAAAAATGAAAATAGTCAAACAAATAATCAAGAAGTAGAAAAAGAATTGCATAACAAAGAAAATCAAGAAGAAGTAGGACAAGAAAAAGAACAAGAAGAAGAGGAACCTTGTGTGGCACCACCACCATATGTTCCTCCAATCCCGTTCCCTAGAAGACTTATGAAAAATAGAATGGATAAACAATTTTCAAAAATTTATAAAATGTTATCCAAAATGAATGTTAACCTTCTTTTGCTTAATGTTATTAAAAATATTCTAGCATATGCTAAGTTTTTCAAAGATCTTCACTCTAAGAAGTGCTGTTTTACAACCCGAACTTCCCCCTAAGTTGAAAGATCCAGGCAGCTTTAATATCCAAGTCTTATTGGGTAGCTCTAAAAAGATGAAGGTTATGTTAGATTTAGGAGCAAGCATTAATTTGATGCCTTTTGCAGTCTATAAATAATTAGGGTTAGGAGAATTGAAACCCACTAATATGTCTTTACAATTAGCTGATCGTTCAGTTAAACATCCTTTGGGTATAGTAGAGGACATCCTAGTTCAGGTTGATAAATTAATCATTCCGGTCGATTTTGTGGTTCTAGAGATGTAAAGGAAAATATGCACAAATAATGAAGTCCCTATCTTGTTAGGCAGACCTTTTATGGCCACTACCAATACAATGATAAATGTTAAAAATGGTAAACTCACAATGTCAGTCCTAGGTGAAACTATAGAGATCTCAGTTTTTGATGCGATGAATAGACCAAGTAACATGAATGCATGTTTCTCAATCGATGAAATTGAAAAATTGACAACTCAAAACTTTGAAGAAAATTGTGAGAATGATGATTATGAGAAAGATGTGTTTGTAGTTTATGATGATAGACCTCTCCCTCCCATAAAACTCGACATTGATGAGTTAGAAAGAGAAATTCGAGAGACTGATGAAAGAAAAAAGAGAGAAAGGTTAGAAGCCCTTAAAAATAAAGAGAAAGATAATAAGGAAGAATCAGAATCAGAAAATAATTCTGATAAAATAGAAAAAGAAGAGGATGAAAATAATGAAGAAGAAGTGGAAATTCTAAAATCACTCTTTGAAGAAATAGAAGTAGAGGAAGAAATAGTAGAAAACATTGAGGAAGTTAAAGAAGAAATAATTAAACCTGAAAATTTTGAATTTATTCCTTATGTTAAAACTCCTCCTGAAGAAGAATTAAAGCCATTACCACCCCACTTAAAATATGCATTTTTAGGGGAAGGTAAAACTTTGCCTGTTATAATTGCTGCAGATTTAACAGAAGAACAAGAAGCAAGTTTATTAAAAGTTTTATGGACACATAGAGAAGCCATAGGTTGGTCGTTAGCAGATTTAAAAGGTATTAGTCTGTCTATGTGTATGCATAAAATACATTTAGAAGAAGGTAGTAAACCTTCTAGAGAAAGACAAAGAAGACTTAACCCTCACATGGAAGAAGCAGTGAGAAAAGAAGTCCTTAAGCTTCTCGATGCAGATATAATTTACCCAATATCTGATAGTAAATGGGTTAGTCCAGTTCAGGTAGTTCCCAAGAAATCAGGAATCAAAGTAGTTAAAAATGATAAGGATGAATTAGTCCCTACACGAACTATCACTGGTTATAGAATGTGCATTGATTTGAGGAAATTAAATGCGGCAACTAGGAAGGACCACTTTCCCTTGCCATTTATTGATCAAATCCTTGAAAGACTAACTGGTCATGAATATTATTGTTTTCTTGATGGTTTTTCTGGCTATAACCAAATCCCAATAGCACCCGAAGACCAAGAGAAAACCACCTTTACATGTCCTTTTGGTACCTTTGCATTTAGGATAATGCCCTTTGGACTTTGTAATGCCCCAGCTACTTTTCAAAGATGCATGATTTCTATATTCTCAGATTTAGTGGAAAGATGTATCGAAGTATTCATGGATGATTTTTCAGTATTTGGAAATTCTTTTGACCATTGCTTAGAAAATCTAACATCGGTTCTAAAAAGATGTTGTGAAACTAATTTAACCATAATTTGGGAGAAAAGCCACTTCATAGTTAAACATGAAATTGTCTTAGGTCATGTTGTGTCTAATAAAGGAATTGAAGTCGACAAGGCAAAAATTGAAGTTATATCCCAACTATCTCCCCCAACTTCTGTCAAAGGTGTTAGAAGGTTTCTAGGGCATGCAGGTTTTTATAGAAATTTTATAAAAGATTTCTCAAAAATTTGTAAACCTCTATGTAACTTGTTGGCAAAAGACACCGAATTCATTTTTGATCAAGAATGCTTGAACGCATTTAATTTATTAAAGGAAAGATTGACAACCGCCCCAATTTTAACCGGACCCGATTGGTCTCTCCCCTTCGAGATCATATGCGATGCTTCAGATTTTGCAATTGGAGTTGTGTTAGGTCAAAGAGTAGATAGGAAACCACATGTAATTCATTATGCTAGTAGGACATTAAATGATGCACAACTTAATTACACAACAACAGAAAAAGAATTTTTAGCAGTTGTGTATGCATTAGAAAAACTTAGATCATATTTGTTAGGATCAAAAGTTATAATATTTTCTGATCATGCAGCCCTAAAATATTTATTAAGTAAGAAAGAGGCAAAACCTAGACTCATAAGGTAGATGTTATTATTGCAAGAATTTGACATTACTATTAAAGATAAAAAGGGAACAGAAAATGTCGTAGCCGACTATTTGTCTAGATTAGAATTTTCACCCTTACTTGAACGTCAATTTCTTGATAATAAAATCCCTGTAAATGAAGACTTCCCTGATGAACAATTGTTAGCAGTCAAAGATTCAGATCGATGGTATGCTGATTATGTCAATTATTATGTGTCTGATATCATAAATTCTGATTTTGATTTCTATCAAAGAAAGAAATTTTTGACAGAAGCAAAGAATTATTTTTGGGAAGAACCTCATTTATATAAAATGTGTTCCGACTCTATAATTAGAAGATGTGTATCAGAAAAAGACCAACAAAGTATTATGACATTTTGTCATGAATACTCTTGTGGTGGTCACTTCATTGGTAATAAAACTGCTAGAAATTTTTTGCAATCTGGTTTATATTGGCCTTCTGTTTTTAGAGATTGTGACATATTTTATAAAACTTGTGATAAGTGTCAAAGAACTGGTGGAATAGGAAAAAGGAATGAAATGCCCTTGCATATAAATATGGTTGTTGAAAATTTTTATGTTTGGGGTATTGATTTTATGGGTCCTTTTCCAGTCTCTAATAACTGTGAGTATATTTTAGTTGATGTCGATTATGTGTCTAAATGGATAGAAGCTATTGGAACTAAAACTAATGATGGAAAAACCGTTGTCAAATTTGTGGAAGATATTTTTGCTCGGTATGGAGTACCTAAGGCCATAATTAGTGATCAATGAACACACTTCACTAATAAATTACTAAATACAGTCCTTAGAAAATATGATATAACTCACAAGTTAGCTACACCCTATCATCCTCAGACATCTGGCCAAGTGGAAGTAAGCAACAGACAGATAAAAGCAGTTTTAGAGAAGACTGTTAGACCAAACCGTAAAGATTGGCAGTCTAAACTCAATGATGCTTTATGGGCATACTAAACCGCGTACAATACCCCAATATGAATGAGTCCTTACCGAATGGTGTATGGCAAAGCCTGTCTTTACCAGTTGAAATTGAACATAGAGCCTATTGGGCTGTCAAAGAATTAAACTTAGACTTAACCTTGGCTGGTGAAGAACGACTATTTCAATTAAATGAATTAGAAGAACATAGGTTAAATTTGTATGAGAATGCTAAAACCTATAAAGAAAAGACCAAGAAATATCATGATATGGGATTAGCCAACAAAATGTTTAGTTTCGTCGAGGATTAAAAGTGCTTCTTTTCAATTCTAGACTTAGGTTATTCCCCGGAAAACTAAAATCAAAATGGTCTGGTCCTTTCACTATAGTTTGAAATTACCCTCATGGAGCAATTGATATTAGAAATCCAAGGACCAATGAAATATTTAAAGTTAATGGTCACCGACTCAAACCATATCTTGAACCCAAGTCAGTAGAAAGAACAATTGAACTTATTCGCCTCGTGACAATGCACCAGGATGATTAGGTTTGCGGTTGGGTCGAGCCAACATTAAACAAGTGCGCTAGGTGGGAGGCAACCCACTATGATGAATTTTATTTGCTTTTGTAGTTAATTTAAATATGCTATTCTCCATCTTACTTAATTTTAGACATTTAATTTAAAATTAAATATGCCAAAATTCAAGTTTGGGGGAGAAAAGCATCGTAGTGTTGTATTTATATGTTGCTAATATTTTAGTGTAGAGTTTTTGTATAATTTTTAAGAGTGTAGGAATGTAATGGAACATAACGGAAGGACCAAACGCAAGCGCCAAAAGGTTGGAAGCAAAATAAGGCATGCATGTTAGGCCGACCTTGCGGACGCCAGAGCTTAAGCACCACTTTGCGGTCGCAAGGCCCCATTAATGCGGGAAGTGTGACCGGCAGGCGTAACCGAATTAGTGCCCACGCGTGATACGCCTACCTTGCGGACGCCAAGGCATAAAGGACCTTGCGGCGCAAGGTCTCCTATTTAAGAAAAATACGAGGCGAGCTCAGTCACTTTGAAAATTCTTCCTCTCTCTCAAAGCAACAGCGGCAAGACCTCTCATTTTCTCTCAAAAATCCGGTGAAGACTCTTCAGATCCGGCAAAGATCCAAGGTTAGGTGCTTCCCCCTTCAAGATACACCACTCTATTCATCCTCATTTCCTTCCATTAAGGCTTGAAGAAGGAGAACCTCAATTTATTCCGGCGAAGGATCCCAAAATCCAAGCAACCTCTTCATCTCAAGCTTGCAAATACAAGTAACTCTCACCTTCTCATTTTTTAATTTTGGCGTGTTAAAAATATTTGCATGCTAGGGTGCTAGAGTATTTTTACGTAAAAATTATATTTTGCATGCTTTAGTTGTAGGTTGAAATTTTAATTTTTTAGAAAAGAGTAGTTGTTGTC
>CM028379.1:156226329-156268709 GCA_013146195.2 Codonopsis lanceolata
AACAAAGAAAAAATCAAGAAGAAGTAGGTCAAGAAAAAAGAACAAGAAGAAGAGAGGAACCTTGTGTGGCACCACCACCATATGTTCCTCCAATCCCGCTTCCTAGAAGACTTATGAAAAATAGAATGGATAAACAATTTTCAAAAATTTATAAAATGTTATCCAAAATGAATGTTAACCTTCTTTGCTTAATGTTATAAAAATATTCTAGCATATGCTAAGTTTTTCAAAGATCTTCACTCTAAGAAACACAAATTGAAACAATGAAAAATTATTGTTTCAAAAACGTAAGTGCGTTTTACAACCGAACTTCCCCTAAGTCAAAGATCCAGTGCCTTTAATATCCAAGTCTTATTGGGTAGCTCTAAAAAGATGAAGGTTATGTTAGATTTAGGAGCAAGCATTAATTTGATGCCTTTTTGCGCCTATAAATAATTAGGGTTAGGAGAATTGAAACCCACTAATATGTCTTTACAATTAGCCGATCGCTCGCTTAAACATCCTTTGGGTATAGTAGAGACATCCTAGTTCAAAGTTGATAAATTAATCATTCCTACGATTTTGTGGTTCTAGAGATGTAAAGGAAAATATGCACAAATAATGAAGTCCCTATCTTGTTAGGCGCATCTTTTATGGCCACCAACAATACAATGATAAATGTTAAAAATGGTAAACTCACAATGTCACCCTAGGTGAAACTATAGAGATCTCGCTTTTGATGCGATGAATAGACCAAGTAACATGAATGCATGTTTCTCAATCGATGAAATTGAAAATTGACAACTCAAAACTTTGAAGAAAATTGTGAGAATGATGATTATGAGAAAGATGTGTTTGTAGTTTATGATGATAGACCTCTCCTCCCATAAAACTCGACATTGATGTTAGAAAGAGAAATTCGAGACTGATGAAAGAAAAAAAGAGAGAAAGGTTAGAAGCCCTTAAAAATAAAAGAGAAAGATAATGAAGAATCAATCTAAAAATTCCGATAAAATAAAAAAGAAGAGGATGAAAATAATGAAGAAGAAGTGGAAATTCTAAAATCACTTTGAAGAAATAGAAGTAGAGGAAGAAATAGTAGAAAACATTGAGGAAGTTAAAGAAGAAATAATTAAACCCGAAAATTTTGAATTTATTCCTTATGTTAAAACTCCTCCTCGAAGAAGAATTAAAGCCATTACCACCCCACTTAAAATATGCATTTTTAGGGAAGGTAAAACTTTGCCCGTTATAATTGTTTTATTTAACGTAAGAACAAGAAGCAAGCTTATTAAAAGTTTTATGGACACATAGAGAAGCCAAGATGGTCGTTAGCATTTAAAAGGTATTAGTCCGTCATGTGTATGCATAAAATACATTTAGAAGAAGGTAGTAAACCTTCTAGAGAAAGACAAAGAAGACTTAACCCTCACATGGAAGAAGCAAGTGAGAAAAAGAAGTCCTTAAGCTCTCGATGGGTATAATTTACCCAATATCGATAGTAAATGGGTTAGTCCAGTCGTAGTTCCTAAGAAATCAGAATTAAAGTAGTTAAAAATGATAAGGATGAATTAGTCCCTACACGAACTATCACCGGTTATAGAATGTGCATTGATTTGAGGAAATTAAATGCGGCAACTAGGAAGGACCACTTTCCCTTGCCATTTATTGATCAAATCCTGAAAGACTAACGGTCATGAATATTATTGTTTTCTTGATGGTTTTTCTCGGCTATAACCAAATCCCAATAGCACCAAGACCAAGAGAAAACCACCTTTACATGTCCTTTTGGTACCTTTGCATTTAGGAGAATGCCCTTTCGGACTTTGTAATGCCCCTTGACTACTTTTCAAAGATGCATGATTTCTATATTTCTCGATTTAGTGGAAAGATGTGTCGGAAGTATTCATGGATGATTTTTCAAGATTTGGAAATTCTTTTGACCATTGCCTAGAAAATCTAACATCGGTTCTAAAAAGATGTTGTGAAACTAATTTAACCATAATTTGGGAGAAAAGCCATTTCATAGTTAAACATGAAATTGTCTTAGGTCATGTTGTGTCTAATAAAGGAATTGAAGTCGATAAGGCAAAAATTGAAGTTATATCCCAACTATCTCCCCAACTCCGTCAAAGGTGTTAGAAGTTTTCTAGGGCATGCGGTGTTTTTATAGAAATTTATAAAAGATTTCTCAAAATTTGTAAACCTCTATGTAACTTGTTGGCAAAAGACACCGATTCATTTTTGATCAAGAATGCTTGAACGCATTTAATTTATTAAAGGAAAGATTGACAACCGCCCCAATTTTAACCGGACCCGATTGGTCTCTCCTTTCGAGATCATGTGCGATGCTTCGATTTTGCAATTGAGCCGTGTTAGGTCAAAGAGTAGATAGGAAACCACATGTAATTCATTATGCTAGTAGGACATTAAATGATGCACAACTTAATTACACAACAACAGGAAAAGAATTTTTAGCAGTTGTGTATGCATTAGAAAAACTTAGATCATATTTGTTAGGATCAAAAGTTATAATATTTTCTGATCATGCAGCCCTAAAATATTTATTAAGTAAGAAAGAGGCAAAACCTAGACTCATAAGGTAGATGTTATTATTGCAAGAATTTGACATTACTATTAAAGATAAAAAGGGAACAGAAAATGTCGTAGCCGACTATTTGTCTAGATTAGAATTTTCACCCTTACTTGAACGTCAATTTCTTGATAATAAAATCCCTGTAAATGAAGACTTCCCTGATGAACAATTGTTAGCAGCAAAGATTCCAGATCGATGGTATGCTGATTATGTCAATTATTATGTGTCTGATATCATAAATTCTGATTTTGATTTCTATCAAAGAAAGAAATTTTTGACAGAAGCAAAGAATTATTTTTGGGAAGAACCTCATTTATATAAAATGTGTTCCGACTCTATAATTAGAAGATGTGTATCAGAAAAAGACCAACAAAGTATTATGACATTTTGTCATGAATACTCTTGTGGTGGTCACTTCATTGGTAATAAAACTGCTAGAAATTTTTTGCAATCTGGTTTATATTGGCCTTCTGTTTTTAGAGATTGTGACATATTTTATAAAACTTGTGATAAGTGTCAAAGAACTGGTGGAATAGGAAAAAGGAATGAAATGCCCTTGCATATAAATATGGTTGTTGAAAATTTTTATGTTTGGGGTATTGATTTTATGGGTCCTTTTCCAGTCTCTAATAACTGTGAGTATATTTTAGTTGATGTCGATTATGTGTCTAAATGGATAGAAGCTATTGGAACTAAAACTAATGATGGAAAAACTATTGTCAAATTTGTGGAAGATATTTTTGCTTGGTATGGAGTACCTAAGGCCATAATTAGTGATCAATGAACACACTTCACTAATAAATTACTAAATACAGTCCTTAGAAAATATGATATAACTCACAAGTTAGCTACACCCTATCATCCTCAGACATCTGGCCAAGTGGAAGTAAGCAACAGACAGATAAAAGCAGTTTTAGAGAAGACTGTTAGACCAAACCGTAAAGATTGGCAGTCTAAACTCAATGATGCTTTATGGGCATACTAAACCGCGTACAATACCCCAATATGAATGAGTCCTTACCGAATGGTGTATGGCAAAGCGTGCCTTTTACCAGTTGAAATTGAACATAGAGCCTATTGGGCTGTCAAAGAATTAAACTTAGACTTAACCTTGGCTGGTGAAGAACGACTATTTCAATTAAATGAATTAGAAGAACATAGGTTAAATTTGTATGAGAATGCTAAAACCTATAAAGAAAAGACCAAGAAATATCATGATATGGGATTAGCCAACAAAATGTTTCGTCCAGGATTAAAAGTGCTTCTTTTCAATTCTAGACTTAGGTTATTCCCCGGAAAACTAAAATCAAAATGGTCTGGTCCTTTCACTATAGTTTGAAATTACCCTCATGGAGCAATTGATATTAGAAATCCAAGGACCAATGAAATATTTAAAGTTAATGGTCACCGACTCAAACCATATCTTGAACCCAAGTCAGTAGAAAGAACAATTGAACTTATTCGCCTCGCTGACAATGCACCACCGGATGATTAGGTTTGCAGTTGCGTCGAGCCAACATTAAACAAGTGCGCTAGGTGGGAGGCAACCCACTATGATGAATTTTATTTGCTTTTGTAGTTAATTTAAATATGCTATTCTCCATCTTACTTAATTTTAGACATTTAATTTAAAATTAAATATGCCAAAATTCAAGTTTGGGGGAGAAAAGCATCGTAGTGTTGTATTTATATGTTGCTAATATTTTAGTGTAGAGTTTTTGTATAATTTTTAAGAGTGTAGGAATGTAATGGAACATAACGGAAGGACCAAACTGCAAAACTGCCAAAAAGGTTGGAAGCAAAATAAGGCATGCATGTTCTGCCGACCTTGCGGACGCAAGGCTTAAGCACCCTTGCGGTCGCAAGGCCCCATTAAATGCAGGAAGTGTGACCGGCAGGCAGTACAACCGAATTAGTGCCCACGCGTGATCTGCCTACCTTGCGGACGCAAGGCATAAAGGACCTTGCGGCCGCAAGGTCTCCTATTTAAGAAAAATACGGGCAGAAGCTCAGGTCACTTTGAAAATTCTTCCTCTCTCTCAAAGCAACAGCAGCAAGACCTCTCATTTTCTCTCAAAAATCCGGTGAAGACTCTTCAGATCCGGCAAAGATCCAAGGTTAGGTGCTTCCCCCTTCAAGATACACCACTCTATTCATCCTCATTTCCTTCCATTAAGGCTTGAAGAAGGAGAACCTCAATTTATTCCGGCGAAGGATCCCAAAATCCGGCAACCTCTTCATCTCCAAAGCTTGCAAATACAAGTAACTCTCACCTTCTCATTTTTTTAATTTTGACGTGTTAAAAATATTTGCATGCTAGGGTGCTAGAGTATTTTTACGTAAAAATTATATTTTGCATGCTTTAGTTGTAGGTTGAAATTTTAATTTTTTAGAAAAGAGTAGTTGTTGTCTGCTAATTTTTGTGCTTGAAAACCAAATGGCCCCAAAACGTAGAAATACCGGCCCGTCAATTTCTCGCTCCCCCGAGGAGGAGCAAGAGTATGATGCCCACCGCTTCATCTCTTTTGAGACGTCAGAGAGCTACTCCGCGAAGCTCTCCAAGACCTTAATCCCGGAAAGGGGATTTAAGGCTAGTGACTTTGGCCTCCAAAATAACTTTAAAAATCGTAGGTAGGGTCCTCTTATTACTTCTCCGGACGCGGCCATCGTGGCCATTGTCTGTGAATTCTATGCCAATGGTCGAATTGGCATAGACGGTAGTGTTTTAGAGGTTGTTAGTGTTAGGGGTGTGGATGTTAGTTTTACGTCCCAAAACATTAACCTTAGCTATGGCACCTCTAACTTTGCGAGTGGTGCCGACGACTATAGCCGTCACCTTTCTGCCCCTGTCCCTATCGAGGTGGTCAATGCAACCATCTCAACACCTGGTGTGGTTTGGACCCAGAACCGAAACCCACCATTTGGTCCCCGCACTATGGAGGAGTCCTTTCTGACGAACACGACCAGGGCCGTGTTCAAATTCGTTAGCTCCCGACTCATGCCTTTCAGTCACCAACACACGGTGACTTGGGCTAAGGTAGTTCTGATCTACACCATCTTGACTGGTGGGTCTGTTGATGTTGGCCGCCTGATCAACGGCCAAATTCAGACCCTGATTAGAGGTAAAACAAATGTGGGATTCGCGTTCCCGCATTTGATTACCAGAGTGTGTGGTGAGGCTGGAGTCAGGTGGACTCCAGATGCGAAGAGGATTAAGAAGGTGCCCGCCATTACTTGGGCATTTTTGTTTGAGCACGCTCGCTAGCCGCGAGAGAGGGTTCCTCACGAGGAGGATCCGTTGGAGGCGCTCTCCAACAGACAGGAGGAGATTGCCCTCGAAGTTGATATGATAGAGCAGCAGTTCGCACAAATACGTGCCGACCAGACTGACTTCTTTGGTTGGGCCAACCAGGTGGGGCAGAATGTCTCCACATATTTTGGGATGCCACCTGGCACAATCCCCGAGTTTCGTCCTCGTTCGTTATTTCCTCCCGACTCACCGTGAGTCGAGGCCCAAGTTTCTTCCTCTTTCGTTAGGTGGACCTGCTATTTCCTTTTGATATTTGTCCTTCCCCATCAATCCTCTCATATGTTCCTCAATTTTGGGGACAAAATAGAAATTAAGTTTAGGGGGGGAGGGGAATTCTAAGCCCAGAGTCTTAGCAAGTCCTAGCCTAAGGAGGAATGGAGTTGGGCTACGTTTTTAGGGTGGGGAAAAATTTATTTTCCCTCTATCGTGTTGTCTCCTCACCCGACTTGCTTTTAAATTTTTCTTATTTTCGGAGATGTTGCCTTGACCAAAATACTGTAATATTGGATGCTCGTGGATTCCTATTATGGGGACCCATCATCAATTGTGTCATCATCATCTCCAAATTTTTTTATAAAAAAAAATTAATTCAAAATTTTATTCCTCGAGTCTTTTGTGTGGTAGTACTAGTCGATGAGGAGTTAATGCAATGAACCACATAACTTTCCATAGATCCTTCTGGAATTTACTTGATTTTGCAAAAACTCTTGATTTTCTCAAAATTCTTCATGCACTTACACTAGTCCTAATTATGGATTGATTAGAATATTTTTATAAAGTTTATAGCACCCATTTCATTTCAACAAAATATGCACAAGAATATGATGAATAGCCATCTTAACATGATGGTTGCATTGAATTGTAACTTAGGGTCAATTGCATGATAAGTTAGATCCCTTGGATTTTTCTCACTAATATATCTCAAGCACACTTTCGAACCATGTCTGCATGTTAGTCTCGATTGTCCCTACCATCTGTTTTAGCGAATGCTTATGTGAAATTCAGTGATGCTAAACATTCAACCCCACAATTCCCACAGTTGATATGATATTTTATGTGTCTTACTTGCTTTAATAACTGCATGAGCATTTGGCATTAAGAAATGATTTAGGCCATCTTTGGATCGTTTGAGCCTAAATATTCCCTGACCTTTACTAAAAATATCCCTAGTGTCCCTTTTTGAGCCTAATTAAAAATAATGAAGTGTGCTAAGCATACATTAAACCCCCATTCGCCATCGTTTCTATTACCCACATTAACTTAACCCTAAAAGCCTATACACTTTTAGCCTACCCTTTAAGAGAGTAGGATGTGGGTGGGAAATTAATTTTATGGGACCATTTTTCAGTTAGGCAAGTTTCTGAAGACTTCTTTTTCCCGTTGAAAAAAAAAGAATAATAGATCGACGAAAAAGGAAACGGGAGAAGAAGAGTGCAAGAAGATTCAAATGAAAGCATAGCTTTCAAAAGAAGAAAAATATTAGAAAAATTATGCTGAGAAAGATGATGAGATATTTTTAGCTTGATATATTGTACAAAACAAGTTTGGGGGGGGGGAGTAAAGAAAAGATAAAGAAAATATCCCCCCACTTGTAGTCTTTGCAGGTCCTAGCCTAAATTGGGAAAACTTCCTTTTGCTTGGAAGTATTAGGGGTAAAAGGGTAGTCTTTCTCTCTCACTTTGAATTCTAATCCCTTTCCATCATATCCCCCAACACCATGGTCTTACATTACAAGCTATTAAAGACCTAATGATCTTCTTGCCAATGCTTGTGTTTGTTTTCTTCGATAAGTAAGGCATGTAAAATTGATCTAACACATCATAATCACATTATTCGCAAAGCTCATTGTGTTAGCATAATCTTAGCTATTACAAGTAATTGGGATAGGAGAGCATTGTATGTCATACATAGAAGTGAATGGGATGGATGTATAAGTTTTAAAAATCCTTGGTGATCCCTCTTTCTGTAATAGATCGGGTTTGGATGGTAGATCTCATACTTTATGATGCATTGGATTTAATTAAACTCCGATTTTCATATGAATGTGGTGCTTAGCCTAATAAAACTGTTTTAGTTAAGATATTCTCTAAGAATAGTGATCACACACACACAGAGAAATTAAGATGAGTAGTAGTTTTAAGTATAAGTCAGTTGATTTTATGTGATTAGTCTGCACATATGTGGTGAGCATCGGACTGAGACTACTTTGGTTTGCCATGCTATTATGACTTGAGGTTGAAGCCAAAAAGATTTTTGATTTATTTTTAGTATAGTTTCATTCGCTTTTGTATTTATTAGTTTTTGTATTTATCTGCATAGTCGAGTTACTCGTTAGAGTCTCCTTGAGTTTGTGGGTTTCTAGAGGAGTGTAAATAGTGTCACCCTCCAAAAAGATTTTCGTTATTTTTGTTTAGTTGTTTTTTTTAATTTATAAGTATTGTTTACTCGTGGACGAGCAAAGTTTAAGTTTGAGGGTATTTGATCGATGTATTTTATACGTTGATTTTGGATACTTTTATGACTTAAATTTAGCACTTCCACGAGGATTTTGGCTACTGATATGTGTTTTTCAGTGATTTTATGAGTTCCAGGGTTTTAGGTGAAATTATATAAATTATGAGGCCTTTTGGTGAAAATTCCAAGAAGGGGTCAAAGTGTAAATTGAAGATTAAACGGTAGAGGTAAAGGCTGGACACCTTGCAGCCGCAAGGTGGTTCTTACCTTGCCTCCTCAAGGTAGGCAGATAGTTCAGAGATTAAGCCCCGGAATAATGAAGGCCCTTGCAGACACAAGGGTGTAATGACCTTGCGGCCGCAAGGTGGTCAGAATGCGTTTTTGGAGGTTTTCGAGCCAGACTGAAATTCCTAAACCCCCTACAACTCCATGGTATAAATAAAGGACGGTAGCCAAAGTTCAGGGACGACCAAGAAGTAGTTTTTTGATAGTTCTAGCATAGGATTTAAAGTGTATAACATAATTAGTTGTTGTAATTACATGTATTGAAGATTGATTCATGTATTCAATCATCTCCATGTGCTGTTCATCTTCAAGGATGAACTAAACATCCATTAATCTAGGAGTAATTGGGAGGTAACTTGTATCGAATCTATGCTTTAATTATATTTTTATTCATTCAATTCTTGTTGATTGTGGTGATTATCAATCCCTCTATTATTTCACTTTGAACAAATGAATGTACGTAATCGTGAATAATAAAGGCCTAGAGGTGCGGAAATTGCATGATCAATGTGCATATGTTGTACACTGGCTCACCATCATAATAAATTGAACCTATTGATGCACGAGAGTGATAAGTTAGGGTCAGGTTCCATATATGACCTAAGTGACAGTTAGATCATATGTTCTTGTGCCCAGGATATAGAATGGATGAATTATTTGAAGATGGAGACTGAACGGTAATTCAACAGGCTATATCTATATTTTGTGAACGAACCCAAGAAATTGAATGATACTTTATCTAAATAAGCCATAGAGGAGATACAAGTGAAACCCTAATCCTAGATTTCCCTCCACCATAAGATCTTCATAACCTGTGATTGCTGCTAAATTAGTTAACTTTAGAATAATAATTAGTTTAGATTAAAATCAATATAAAAACCCCCCTTAGTTTAATAAATTGCTACCGATAATCGTACTATTCGTGATCTTCTTGTCTCTGTGGTTCGACCCTAGCTTCCCAAAACTATTATACAATAGTCTTGTCCACTTGCAAGGAAATAATTTAAAATAAGACATCGATCAATGCTTCTTCTTAGTAGAATCCCAATTAAGTGAGAAGGGCATTAGAAGCAAAATGAGGGACAACAGCTATTTTAGTCAAAGCACATGTATCACAAAGAAGCAAGTAGCTTATTCATAATTTGGCTAGAGGTACAGATTTGAAAGAACACACTTCACTTCTTGATCATCAGCTAAGATGATGACTATCTTCAGGGTAAGAAAGTCATCTGTTCAAGACAAAGATAAGAAAGAATTTCGAGCAGGGTTGTCTTGAACAAAGTAAACAACAGATAAGAAATAGAATTGAAGAAGCTGCTAGTTCCTCAGAAGGTCATCCTTCCAACAACAGTTATTGGATTTACTGTTGTGAAGTATATGAGACCAGAGATTTTTGGGGAGGATAAAGATTCACTAGAACATCATGGGTTAAGGTGAGATCTCTTATTCCGGAGAAAGGAGTTGCATCGAAGGCAGTCCTTTCCTAAGAAATCCAAAACTAAAGTTATCCATATTCCAACAATAATTCTTCTGTTGAGATTTCTACCAGTAATCATTGAAGTTTTCAAACGAAATAAGGTTATTTTACTGAGTTAAAATCAGTTTTTTAAGATACCAGTTGATCTAGTTGTAATGACTGCAGTTAAAGCAAGATGAAATCAAAAGATTGTCATTAAAACAAGAATCAAATTAGTCTTTTGAACGCCATAAGTTTTAAAAGAAAAAAAATTAAAGTCTTTTGTGCTGTCTGAATCAAATCAAAATAGTAGATCAGATTCATAAGACTATTATTTAAAAGATAGATCTTGGTTTTGTCTCATCAAAATTATTATTATGTTGAATAGGAATACTTATGGTTAAGGATTGGTTTGTTGTTGGGTTAATAGCAGAGTTATGCTTGCTGCTGTGGATTCGGAATAGAAGATATAATATGTTGTACAAGTACCGAAACCATAAGCAAACATAAGATTTCATACTATCAAAGAATGTGCATACAAAAGCAGATAGACACGAAATAAAGTTGCTTTGAACAAGTTCTCATTTAGATCAAAATATATTCGAATACAAAGGGGATCTAAAGATTACAAGATTCAGTACAATTTTCAGTGACTTAACTACTCTTAGTAAACAACTAATCTAAACACCTGATTCGTTTCTAAAGATAAAAATGTTACAAGGAGATGTCTATGAAGACCATGGACCTAGATCCGTTTAACCGATTGGCAAACGGAGTATAGGTCCAGATCAAGGGACTCAAATATGAGCCAAGGAGAGAGTGGGGCTCATCCTTTTCTCCTCTATAGCAGCCTCTCTACCAAGGTGACTTTCACCAGATGTACTTTCTTTTCGAAAGTTGGCCGGGACGAAGTCACTTCTCATCGAAACTTGTAAGAAGGAAATTTCGAGAGAACTATGTTTGGATGAAGGAGTGAAGGAAAGGAAAGTACAGCCAAACGCGAGCTTGGTCTCTGAAAAACAAAGAGAGACGTGCTAAATGGTTGTTGAGGTAAATCTTCATACAAGAGGAATCCTCAAAACTAACCAAACAACTTCTGGGGGATAGGAAGGGTAATACCATATTGTTGAGAGAGAAACTTGATCTAGTACTAATAATTCTCCTAAGTAATATTTTGGAAGGAAGAGATTTTGTATCAACGTCTATCATAGTGTTTGAGGGTAGTTTGCGCGTGATAGAGATGAGCGAAGGAATGTCTCTATAAATACTCGGTGAGGCAAGACGAAGGACCGGTTAATGAGATGAATTCATTTAGTACGAAGAGTCCTTTCAACCACTCTCATTAAAATCTTATTAGGTAGTGTGAGAGAAGGTTGTAATTTCTAGATATCTGGTAGAGTATTCTCCTTGGAAAGGTTAAAAGATTTTGAAAAAGACTAAACAACTTTCTTGAGAAGATAAAAAGGTTTTCACAAAGACAAAACAACTTTTAAGTAAAAAGGTTTGACAAAACAACTTTTTCAGAAAAATGTTTGATTTTGACAAAAGTGACTTTTCAGAAAAAATGTTTTGAGTAAAAAATATGTTTCCCTTTTTAAATATGTTTTACGTCTAACGAAAGTCTAGGAAATTAGTCTTTTACTTTAAGAAATATTCAATTTCAAAAAGTTTAACCTCAACCTTTGTAGAAATTGCAAAGATACCCATGTATGTTGCACATTGTCTACTAAGGTGGAAACTTCTATAAGTCAGCACACAAACCGAGCTTATGAAGTACGAAGCAACAAGAACGTTCGACAAAGAAAAAGGTTTGAAGGTAACATAGTCTAAGCAGATCAAAGATAATCTAAAATTACTTTGACAAGAAGACATCAAACCTATTGAGTAAAGTAAATCATACTTCATAGAGTGAATAGAAGTCAAAGAGCAAAGTATGATAAGCAGTTACTCAAGATTTATATTTGTAAAGATAAACAGATAAGAACAGAGCATGCAAATATAAACTTGTGCAGTGATGATATATTCATGATCATGATTATCAGGGAATCATAAATATAGAGTAGATATCAATCATATATCATAACCCAGAAAGAAGAAGATTAGACTAAAGCAAGTAAAATAGAATCCTGCAAGTCAGTCAAGCATAATTTTTATGCTGCAAGAGAGAGAATAAAATGTGCTTGTTGATCTTTGAAAGAATCAGTATTCCTGAATGAAAATTAAGAAGATCATTAGCAACATTTTATGAGCTTTAGAAAGCTCTAAAAAAATATGAGTACAAAAATAAGTTTTTCAAGAAAATCCATAAGATGGAGAACGAGGAATCTGGATCTTGAATATCTTATTCTCCCTTAGTCTTATGTGTGCATAAAAAGAAAAGTAGCAGAGTGAAAGATTACTAGACATGGGATGTACCTTAAGTGACAGTCGTATTCAGATCGAAGCAGATGTTCTTCAGAATGTGCCTTTTGGAATCTGAGTTAATGAGTCTGTAGTAGATGTTTTCCAAAAAAAAAATTTAGATTTCCTTTGCAACAGCTTATGAGATCTCTGACCCATATTTCTTAGAAATTGATTTCAAGTAATTCTTTCAAATATAGGCCAAGTTCCCAGAAACTAAATATCATATAACAGAGGGATCAATCAATGTTTCATGATATAGAGTTTTTTACTCTTAACCTTTTTCATGAGAATAGATAGGAATCAATTAAAATTTTTTCACTATAAAGTTGCAAAATTTTTAACTAAGAAATTTTCTCTCGAGACGGTGTTTGATTGATAACAATCGTTAGCCCTATGCCAAGAGAATTTGAATCTGAAATCCTTCTAAGTGAAGCATCCATCGGAGAGTCATCCATCTGGGAAAAAAATTATTCATAGTGTCAATTGATATATATATATATATATATATATATATATATATATATATATATATATATATATATATATGTGTGTGTGTGTGTGTGTGTGTGTGTGTGTGTGTGTGTGTGTGTGTGTGTGTGTGTGTGTGTATATATATCTGTCATATGAATAGCTTTTCTATAATCATCATTGTAGTTGTCTATCTCAAGAAATTTTTGAAAACAAAATGATTTTTTAAAAATAAATAAGTTTTTCAAAAATTTATCTCAAATGAAATCATTGTCAAAAGTTTTGAAGATAAAACAAAATTTTCTTTTGACATGCATTTGGAATGAGCAATCGAGGATCAAACCCTCATGTGGTTAGACCTGACATGTAGCTTGAAGAGCTTGACTCTGATACCAATTGTTGGTCCACATGATTGCTCAAATAGGCTAGAGGGGGGGGGTGAATAGCATATGTTGCCGTTTAAAACTTTTTTTTTTATATATAATTAAAGCATAGGTTTTAAAGGCATAGACGGTTATCACGCTGAACAGGTCTGCTAGTATTGAGGAACAGCAGACATGTTCACTAAAGAGTTATGAACTCTGCTGGTGAACTGCCGTTTAAATAAAAACCATGTTTGAAAGAGTTTAAGCAACGGAAATAGTTAGACTTAGATTTAAAGAAGTATTAAGTGGTTGTACACGAATATATGATTAGATCAACAGCACACTTAATCCTTCTTCCAAATGCAAATTTAGGAAATCATTAGAGAATAGCTTTTCAAAGGATAAATCATTTTTATAAAAGCTCATAGAGATGTAAGGACTTGAAGATAACTCAATTGAAACAAATTCTGAATTTATTCAAAGATAAATTACAGAATACATCAGCTTAAACACTCTATGTACAGTTTCTATCCTCGTCCTTTCAAGCCTTAATCTTTACTTAATTGTTCATAGACAAACTCTTAAGCAAAGATGGCAATAGGAGACGAGAATGAGAGACTGATATGAGAAGACACTATTGAAGGTCGTTTAGATAAAAAATATCTGAACGATTGAGTGCATAGCACTCGTCCTTCTATGATGATTAATTATTGCACAATCAACACCATTTGTATGAGAATACAAATATGAAGATATGAATGAAATATTTACAGACAGCTCTTCATCTTCCTTGGGCACCATCTGAAATCAATTTTTAAATCGATCCAAGAGCTTGACCTCTAGCTTTAGGAATAAATTCCTGAAGCTTCAGCTAGAGGCTGAGTTCTTTGAAGAAGGGTGAAGAACTCAAATCAAGAACTGGGTTCTTAACCAAGACGCCAATCTCTGTCTATTGAAGTTTATGATCTCTCTCTTCTTCTTCAAAGTGTTTCTCCCTAGCAATCCATAGAGAATGTTTTGCTAAGGTCTGGGAAGCTCACTGCAACTTGTCTGTGAAGATCTGAGATGCGTTGATGAAGACGATCTCTTGCAAATCTTACAGCTTCTTTGAAGTTCTTGATGCAGATCGGTTGTTCACTTATGTGTTCGCTCCGTTCGATTTTGCGCTTTTTCGAAGAAGAGGATGGGAGATTTCTTTTATAGACTAGGGTCAGTTGATCGTTGAGAGATGAAGATGATTTTTCTATCCGTTAGAAAAATGTCGTTGTTGAAATCCGTCAGATAGAGATGTTGTTCACTGGATCTTTGACTGTTGGATAAAAGTTTTATCTTACAGATCCTGAACTGGTTTCCCGTCATATTGTATTGATAAGTCTCTGAAAAGTGAGTCTGACGTCTAATGCACTCTCAGGTGGTCTGTCCAATAAAGTAGATTCCTTTGACTTTCTTCGGACCACGTGAATGAGAGAAAGATCTGTAGCATCACAGGTGTCAGGCTTCATGAAGATTTGAATTTCTCTTGAAGTTTGAACACATTTGTCTTGTCTTGATCTACTGCAGGTCTGTCTCTTTGTAGCACGTGTAGAACTAAGTCTGCCGGTAAGAAGTTCAATAGCGAGTCTTCTTTGTAAGGAAAGACTGTTGGTTACTGTTGTGAACATTCAAACCGTAGCAAGTCTGCTGGTAACTAGTCTTCAAGATATTTTCGTGATGCACTTGATGAGTCTGTTGGTGGCGAGTCCTTTGAAAAGCTTTGACACTACAACACGTCTGCTGGTGGCGAGTCTTCAAAGTGTCCTTTAGTGCATATGACAGGTCTGCTGATGACGAGTTCTTCGAAAACCTTGATGCTACAGCAAGTCTGCTGGTGGTGGTGCATATGAAGTGCTGGTCTGTTTAGTCATCATATAGAAAGTAAGACTAGATTAGGACAACCTAACGTAAGACCTATGTGTTGTCAAACAAATTGTCATACTAATCGGTACGCAACCCTCTTAGCCACTTGTTATGACACGCAGTAATGGGAACAAGCAAATCAAAATATTCAGAATATGCAAGGTGATAAGTTGATTATCAAGAAGCATATTCCAACACCTTCTATCAGACATAAATAACCCAGATATGTCCTCTCCTTATTATAAAATGTTTTTTTTTTGGCATTCTTGAAAAAATTCAAACTGATCTACTAAGCATGAGGATTTATTGGATTTATAAGTTTGGTAAAATGTTTTACTAACTCTCCCCATGAATGAATCTACTCAAACAAAAACTTTTTAAATTCCTTGAATTTAAGGAAACATTTTCAGATTTTAAAAAGAGCACTTCTATACATCATCCTTAATTCTTATCAAAATGTTTTCACATCTCTATTTAAAGATTTGAATGAAAAACATCTTCATGAATTCCCTCATTACTAAATCTAGTGGTATTCATCTCTCTATTCAAAATATCTCATCATATCAGGATTGATTACATGTTTCATAATACATTTTATCTTAATCAATCGTATTATATTCATCTCATTAAAACCACAAAAGCTTATATTTGAATATTAAGCTCTTATCTAGTTTGTCTCATGTATTTTAATCTCTTATACCATGATAAACTCACTTATTCTAGCTATTCACTCATGGTAACTTTTGCTTGATATTAACTTATATTCAAACTGATGATAAATACTCCAA
This sequence comes from Codonopsis lanceolata, assembly GCA_013146195.2. NCBI lineage: Eukaryota > Viridiplantae > Streptophyta > Magnoliopsida > Asterales > Campanulaceae > Codonopsis > Codonopsis lanceolata. The sequence goes on from CM028379.1 coordinate 156,242,330, forward strand.
AGACTTGATTTCATATCCTATCTTATTATCAATCTCAGTTTGACATAAGAGTCGTAAATTTTGATACCGATAAACGTCATTTCGTAAAAAGGTGTATAAATTCGGATGTTGGATATGCCACGAATCATGTTGAGCGATATGAACGATATAGATAGAATTTGTTCCTCCTAGATGAGTGAGATTTAAGTAAATCATGGTCATGCTCAAATAAATTAATTTGAGGTATTGAGTTTATTTGTTTATTATATAAGTCTTCGGATATCAAGTAATCTAGATTAAACTATAACAAGGGTGACACGTTCCATACCTTGTGTTTAATCAAATATTAGGACAAAGGGACAAAAGTTATTTTGGTAACAATCAGTTCTTTGTAATATATATATTTGTGTGTGTGTATATATATATATGGCAAATGTAGATTTCTCCCTCCAAAATCTCACTTTTAAATTATTAACTATTGAGTTACAATTTCACTATTTATCTCTCCTATCTTCTCTGGTTGTATTTCTTTTTCTCTCTCCCGTCTCCTCCATATTTTCTTTCTCATTACCACAATCTCCTCTCTTTTAATTATGTTTAAACATTTTTCTCTCTCAAGGTAAAAAAAAATATTAGAGGCTAGTAAAATAAAAATAATTTATAGAACAAGTCACTATAAAAATAAAAGTTACAGAATCAACAAAAGATATATATATATATATATATATATATATATATATATATATATATATATATATATATATATATATATATATATATATATATATATATATATATATAATGGCAATGATAGATTTCTCCGTCCAAAATCTCACTTTTGAATAATTAACTTTTGAGTTACCATTTCACTCTTTCTCTCTCATATCTTCTCTGGTTGTACGTATTTCTCTTTCTCTCTCCCGTCTCCTCCATATTTTCTCTCTCATCACCACCATCTCCTCTCTTTTAATTATGTTTAAACATTCTTCTCTCTTTAAACATAAAAAATAGTAACTAAAACAAAAATAATTTAATGCGGTTGTTGGTAATATAAAATAATTTACGGAACAAAATTTTAAAACAAATTCTTAAAAGTATATATGTAAAACAAAAATACGTTAGTAAAATAAAAATATTTGATGGAACAAAAATAATAGTTACAAAGTCAATAAAAACAAAAACAATTTAAACCGAGGTTACTAAAATAATAAAAATAATTTATGGAACAAAATTTTAAAACAAATACTTTAAAAAAAGCTATGTAAAACAAAAATGCATTAGTTAAATAAAAATATTTGATGGAACAAAAAGAATAGTTACGAAAGTCATAAAACAAAAATAATTTAAACTGAGGTTAGTAAAATTATAAAAAATAATTTACGGAACAAAATTTTAAAATAAATTCTTAAAAATAGTTATGTAAAACAAAAATACGATAGTAAAATAAAAATATTTAATGGAAAAAAAATAATAGTTACAAAGTCAATAAAACAAAACAATTTAAACCAAGGTTCGAAAAATAATAATAAAAAAGTTACGGAAAATTTTTTTTCTGTAAAACTAACTCTTAAAAATAAAAATAAAAAGTTACGAATTCAATAAAAGAAAAAAATATAATGGAAGTTATTAAATCAAAATAATTTACAAAACAAAAATAATAGTTAACGGTAAAAAATAATTTCGTTATTTTGATTTTAGCTTATTTTCTAACCTGAAATTTCTTTAGTTATAAAATAAAAATATAATTTAATAAAAGTAATCATTTAAAAGGAATAACTTATTTGAGTTCATATTCTATTTGCAGGATGGAAAAAATTAAAGTTTATTCGAAAATATTAATTATACAATGTTTTTGAATAGTATAAAGTGTTTGGGGTTATCAAACCATGAATTGACACTTAAAATTAGTGTTTCAGTAATACTATTGAAAAACATTGACCATGGTGCAAGGTTGTGCAATGGAACAAGACTAATCATCATAAATCTTGGGGATCACATTGTTAAAATAAATTTTTTGAAGGGAAGGAATGTTGGAGAAAATGTTTTTATCCCAAAATTATCATTAACTCTATCCGATGTAAGACTGTCTTTCAAGTTTCAAAGAAGACAATTTACATTACTGGTATCATAGTCAATGACAATTAACAAGTGTCAAAGTCAATAATTGCATGTATGTCTCTTTTTGATAAAAAAATATATATCAGTATTTAGCCATAGATAGTTATATGTTGTAATTTCTAGAGTAGCAAATTATTTTGGTTTGAAGATATTGATATGCGATGAAGATGAAAAAGTAACTAATAAAACAACAAATGTTGTGTATAAGGAAATTTTTTAGAATCTATAATGATTAGTGAAATACTCATGCGTAATTGTTAATAAACCGATCTTCCTTATTTTAGTTATATACGATTTAGTTGACGTGCGTTTAACGCACGGATTAAAAAAACGAGTTACTGATAATTCATATTACTTGGGTAACAATGATGTATTGCTAGATGTCACTCATTATTTATAATTAATTATATATTTGATATAATAATTAATTGTTGTCAACGTAATTTTGGAACTTATTGTGTCATACACTTAGAATGAATTAGACTAAAATTTATTTGAGTCATTAATTAGATTAATGAACTCATGAAATAAAATAAAATAAAGACCATAACATACTCCTAGTTAGACTAGGACTATATTATGGCCGACCACTCATTCTCTTTCCTATGTATAAGAAGTCGTTTGAAGATAAAAAATGAGTGTTGAACATACAAAGGAGATTTAGAGTTTGGTGAAACACTAAATTAGTAGAGAGAAAATTTAGGACCAGTTTTTTGCGTGACGAAGGGTTTTCTACTTCGATTCAACAATTATCTAACACATAATTTTTGAATTAATTATGTCTAATTAATTCGTATGGATACCATAGAGAAACCATGTAAATCGTTTATTGTAATGATAGTGATTCAAGCGTGATTTTTTTGAAGATTGATCACTCCAATATTCGAGTAAGTATTCTAAATCTAATTTATATTAATTCGTATAGATCTTGGGTTTTGAAATTAAATTATTATTCTGCCTAGTTAATTTCGATTAAAATCCAACAACAAGATCACTCTTAGGTCGGATTTTGGTGCGATGTCGGTAGGTGGAGAGAGATTGCGACCAATTTCTTGTTGTTTGGAGCTAATGCTAGGCTAAGATGTGGTGAGATGGTGACAAGCCCGGCCGGAGAAAGAGAAGATGCCCAATGAGAGATGACACGAAAGTGGTCGATGATTGGGGTTTTGACGGATGGTGACGGCTAGTACTTCGTCGGATTTGGGAGGTGATGAATTAGTGGGAGATCAATAAGCGAGGCCGAAGGAGTTTCTTGGCCCATGTACCTCAGCCCTTTTGGGGTCGAAGGCCTCGGGGTCTGTTTTTCAAACCATATGAGATTGATCGTAAATTATGATATAAGTTAGGTTTGAGAAAATTTCATTTTAATATTTACTAAATGCATGTGGGAGGTACATGGCATGAGGTACTTAACGAAATTTCTTTAACAATATCCATAAAAAAAATTAAGGGACTAACTGAGAATGACTCAACGTCAAGGAACCAATGGTGTGATTAACTTTTTTTTTTCTAAAACCAAAACAATTTTTTTGGAACATATTAATGAAGGAAAGTAGGACGAGGAAAATTTAAACCAAAACAATTTTGTGAAATAGATTTAAAAATGAAAGTACGATATTATATAGGAAAGAGGGTGCATTAAAAATATGATAAATTATATTTTTCTATAAAAACAAAATTAGAGCATCGTCAATACAGATATGAATGTAGAAAAAATAGTCTACCATCTAGGATTTACACCATCTTTGAAGAAAAAAAGTTCTTCAATGCAATCGTGAATAAGGGTTGTGGATATCACATGTCAACTAAAATTTTATACATATTCAACAAGGGAGAATGTGAATATGTCACTGTGACTATTTTTCTTTTTAAGAACTCTTTTTATATGTTGTTTCCTCTTCTATTATTTTTAAATTTTCAACATTTCTAGCCTTACAACTATGGGTGTCATCATACCAACCTTACAACTATGGTTACAACTTTTCAACATTTTTTGAATATGAGCAAAATTATCTTTTTCGAAACAAATTTGTGTTTTTTCAAAGGTTTTGTTGTAGAAAAAGTTACGGTATTAGTTGTAAGATAACATTTTCGTGTAATATTTTTGACAATTCATTTTAATGGTTGGACGTATGCTACACAAAGATCAAATCTACAGTTGTATTTGAGAAATCTCTTTTAGTTAAATGTGAATAAATTGAGAAAAAAATGTTTCAAGTGATTGAGTGTGTTAATTATATACAACGCATGTGATCAAATCAACGGTTGCATTGTGGATGACCTTAGGAAGCAAACATTTTTCTTTCATTAAATGGTTTTAAAAAGAAAGATAACTCTTTCACATTTATTATTATTTTTTAACGTCATTATTATTTTTGCTTTGTATTATAATAAAATATTAATAAATCGTTCCTATGAATTTATTGAGTGGATCCACCACTGGTTGTTGGTTGTGATTTAACGTTCTTGATCAAATTGCTCTGCTGCCTGCGGGACTCCAACCAGCCCATAATTGCTCATTTTGCCAACCGAAACAAAACAAAAATAAATAAATAAATAATAGAAAAAACTAATGTCCAGCAACTATTAGTTGAGTGTATGAATAAATTGGATTGTTGAAACCCGAAATGGTGGATTGGGATTATTGATTGAAAATAACATTTTTTTTTCTTTTAGGAGGAAATGAACCCTGCGGTTGCCTCAATTTTTCAAACTTGCAAGTAAAAACTTGGGTAAAATCGTTTTATGGATTCCAATAAGTAGGATCGATTTCCAAATAGGAAGAAAAAGACAAAACACACAAATGGGCTACCAAATATTTCCACTTTTTATAATTTGGCCACTGAAAATTTAAAATATTTATTTGAACCATCCAATTTTAGTCATGTTGCAAGCAAACCTATTTTCTAACGGGTGTTAGAAAATGACGTTAACTTTATGTAATCTCCCTGTTTTGCCTCCGCAAAACTTAATTTATGTGATTTTAGAAATTCAAAGTGATCCAATAAAAAAAAAGAAATTGCATATGTCTTTGGTATAAAGAGTAGGGGTCATATTGTATATATACTCCATCTTCAATATGATGCTTCTGCACTAGCTACTTCTTATGTTACTTGTAGTAGTGGTGGTACTGGTGGTGGTACAGTATTTGCAAGGACTTTGCAACCTTTTGACAATTCCATATCTAACTCCAATTCTAATTCCACAACCGCCTTCAAAGCCCCAATTAAAAAAAAAACGGGTAATGCTAGGGCCACTCTAATAGCACTCAATTTTAGGTACCAAATGATGTGACATCTTATGTGTCATATTATTAACATAACTTTTTAACTTATAGTGGAGCCCATAAAATGCCAAATAAGATGACACATTGGAAACCACATCATTTGGTACCAAAAATTGAGTGCTATTAAAGTGGCCCTAGCATTACCAAAAAAAAAAAGCTCTTTTCTTTTTTCAAGTCAATCCTAACCCAATTTACTTTCACCTACGACAAACAATTGCAGTTTTTAATTTCCAACACTCTATTTAATGTTGTGTGTGTGGGTGCAGGGATGTCAACGACTTTGGGGTTTCCTTTTACAGTAGCATAGTGGAAGGAGCTTGAACGACAAGCAATGATCTACATGTACATGGTGGCCTCTCTTCCTGTGCCCTATGATCTTCTTTTACCCATTTATGCAAATCCTTCTCCCCACCCACCCAGTAATTATTTCCCCCTCTTACATCTTTTATATTTTTCGGCGTGGGTTTTTAACTAATTTTTCGTCGAGATCTAAAATTGATCATGTTGAATACATTTGTGGGTAGTGGTTCAATATTTAACCAGCTGAGATATTCAACAAAGAAAAATCCAGAGCTAGGGAGGTGCAAGAGAACTAATGGGAAGAAATGGAGGGCCACAAACTTCTTTTAATTGATATATAACTAGTGGTGATTGAGAATGGTGCGTCACACCACCTTTTCGAGATCTAGATCGTTGTTGTTACTACCAATGGATAACAAGGATGAGGAAGAAGAAGACGAGGACGAGGGAGAATGGTAAGACGAAACGGAATAGGCCGGTAAACGGGTAGTGGGACTTGTCGAAGGCGCCGCCGGCAAAAGAAGAATCATCGTCGATGTCGATGTCGCCGTCAAGGGATGCCATGGAATTAGGTTCTGGGTAGATTTTCATGTTCAGATCTAGCATCATATGAATAATAAATGGGGAAACATTAAAGGAAAAAAGATTGAGTATGGGGATTTGAGGAAATTTTGACTAAAAATTGGATATGATTATATGATATGATAAAAATTGGATCTGAATATTTTGGATAGTTTATATGATATGAAAAGTGGATTCAATTAGATTGAAAGAATTGTGGGAATCAAGGAAAGAATTGTGGAAATGAATTCCATGAATTCAAGGTTGAAAATGACACTACTATTTTCAAACTCAAATAAGAAAATGAGAGGGGGCGGTGCTGAATTTATTATTATTTTTTTTTGGCAAAACACACCTTTGGGCCACTGTATTTTTCAAAAGCTTGCAATTAGGCCACTGAGACATCAAAATTTTCGGGATGGCCACTGTACCAGACTTATCTTGCACGTTAACCCCTTTTTTGGATGGACGTTAAGTTTGGACGTTAAGTTTGGTTAAATGTCTATTTTGCCCTCGTCTTCAACTTTCACTGTGACCATCTTCATCATCATCCAGTCAAAAAATCAAAGAAATGTTTTTTGATCGATCACCACTCTGTTCTTTCCCTTTGGTGGGCATAATTTTTCAAACCCATCTAGGGGAGATAAACTCTGTACAACTACATCGTTTGACGCCCTACAGACAATCGACGGCTTGTTAGGGCTTGAATTTTCTTTATCAAAGTTGTCTCTAAAAGGGAAGGGCTTGGGGTGTTGCGGATGAGGGAGGGGAGAGAAACGGAAGCTTTCATTGGTGTAGTCAAGACCGGCCATGAGCTCCCATGAGTTGATTACTTCCGGTGGCTCGGGACGGAAGGATCTGGATTCAGAGAGAGGGATCGAAAAAAGAGAGCCGAGGGTGAATCGAGGAGGTGGGGTGAGGGCAACAGTCGGGGAGTGGTCTGAAGGAGGTGGGTCGAGGGTCAAAAGTCCATTCCCACCGATATGACTGAACTCATCGTCCTGGTTCAGCAATGTCGACGAAACACAACCCATTGTTGGATCGGTTCAAAGAGAGTGGGAGATTGTGTAGTCAAGACCAGCCATGAGCTCCCATGAGTTGATTACTTCCGGTGGCTCGGGACGGAGGGATCTGGATTCGGAGAGGGGGATCGGAAAAAGAGAGCCGAGGGTGAATCGAGGAGGTGGGGTGGGGGGAACGGTCGGGGAGTGGTCTGAAGGAGGTGGGTCGAGGGTCAAGAGTCCATTCCCACCGATATGATTGAACTCATCGTCCTGGTTCAGCAATGTCGACGAAACACAGCCCATTATTGGATCGGTTCAAAGAGAGTGGGAGATTGAGAAATTGGGAGTGTTGACTGTATCTGGTTCATTTTTTATTTTTGTTTTAGATCTGGGTTTAATTTGAGTTTGCCATTGTCATCTGCAATTCTTTGATTTTTTGACTGGATGATGATGAAGATGATCACCCATCTGCAATTCTTTGATTTTTTGACTGGATGATGATGAAGATGATCACAGTAGAAGTTGAAGATGAGCGCAAAATAGACATTTAACCAAACTTAACGTCCATCCAAAAAAGGGGTTAACATGCAAGATAAGTTAACATGGCCATCAGAAAATTTTGACGTCTCAGTGGCCTAATTGCACTGTTTTGAATAGTACAGTGGCCCAAAGGTGCGTTTTGCCTATCTTCTTAATAAGAAGAGTCTATTTTTAAACAATGGGGATGCTCTGAACAACATTGACCAAATGACAAAAGCCCTAAATCTGAAAATGATCGTGGTTGATCAACTTTGACCAAATGACAAATTTTGTTCGAAATCGAAGTGAGTCCGTAGTAACCATTTTAAATGGGTCGAGTTGCTTCAGTTACTCGCTTACAATCCACTTTCCTCTCACATATTGTCTCGTTTTTTAATAGATAACCTGCGGTTTTTACAAATGAGTTACTCATGTCCAATACAAATCATTTTTCTTCGGTAAAATACACAAATGGGCTACCAAACTTTCTCACTTTTTTGCAATTCGGTCACTAAAAGTTTGAAACATCTATTTAGGCTATCAAACTTTAGTCATGTTGCAAGCGAGCCTATTTTTTAGATGGATGTTAGGTTATGTCAAATATCTATTTTTCCAAACAAAAATACAAAGGAGAAACAAGTATAATCACAAAGGGGTCCAACTATAAATAATAAAACTTTGGGGGTTGCGAACAATGTTAATCTTCATCTTTTCCCAAAAAAAAAAAAGGCAAAACGCACCTTTGGGCCACTGTACTATTCAAAACATTGCAATTAGGCCACTGAGACGTCAAAATTTTCGGGATGGCCACTGTACCAGACTTATCTTGCATGTTAACCCCTTTTTTGGATGGACGTTAAGTTTGGTTAAATGTCTATTTTGCCCTCGTCTTCAACTTCTACTGTGATCATCTTCATCATCATCTATCATCAAAGAATTCAATCATCATCATCAATCAAAAAATCAAAGAATTGCAGATGACAATGGCAAACTCAAATTAAACCCGGATCTAAAACAAAAATAAAAATGAACCGACACTCCCAATTTCAATTTCAATCTCCCACTCTCTTTGAACCGATCCAATAATGGGTCGTGTTTGGCCGACATTCGACACCAGACGATGAGTTCAATCATATCGGTGGGAATGGACTGACCCTCGACCCACCTCCTTCGCACCACTCCCCCGCCTCCCCCACCCCACCTCCTCGATTCACCCCTCCTTTTTCCGATTCCCTCTCAATCCAGATCCTCCGTCCCGAGCCACCTAAGTAATCAACTCACGGGAGCTCATGGTCGGTCTTGACTACACAATCTCCCACTCTCTTTGAACCGACCAACAATGGGTTGTTTTCGACATTTGAACCAGACGATAAGTTCACCATATCGGTGGGAATGGACTTCGACCTCGACACACCTCCGACTGTTGCCCTCACCCCACCTCCTCGATTCACCATCGGCTCTCTTTTTTCGATCCCCCTCTGAATCCAGATCCTTCCGTCCCGAGCCACCTAAGTAATCAACTCATCACGGGAGCTCATGGCCGGCCTTGACTACACCAATGAAAGCTGCTTTCTCCTCCTCATCCGCAACACCCCAAGCCCTTCCCTTTAGAGACAACTTTGATAAAGAAAATTCAAGCCCTAACTAACAAGTGCGCGTCAAACGATGTAGTTGTTTATCTCCCCGAGTTTATCTCCCCTAGATGGGTTTGAAAAATTATGCCCACCAAAGGGAAAGAACAGAGTGGTGCTCGATCAAAAAACATTTCTTTGATTTTTTGACTGGATGATGATGAAGATGGTCACAGTGAAAGTTGAAGACGAGGGCAAAATAGACATTTAACCAAACTTAACGTCCATCCAAAAAAGGGGTTAACGTGCAAGATAAGTCTGGTACAGTGGCCATCCCGAAAATTTTGATGTCTCAGTGGCCTAATTGCAAGTTTTTGAAAAGTACAGTGGCCCAAAGGTGTGTTTTGCCAAGAAGATAAAAGTAAATAATTTGAGGTTCCTTCTTAGCAATGCCATGTAAGAGAGATAAGATTTTTTGTTTTTGGTGAAGAAGAAAAAAAAATCAAAAAACAAAAAATCTTCTTAACTATTTGTGTGTGACCGGCCAGTTTTGGGGGGGGGGGGTTAAATTTATTTTTATTTTTTATATAAGAAGATTATACAATAAAAGATATATTCTTAAGTTGGTAAGAAGAGAAAAATGTGTAGGTGACAGTACGACTCAACTAAAAAGATGTGTAAAAAGATTTAACATTGGAGATGCTCTCACAAGTAGTATATTATTACTATGTAGAAATTAAACTCCACTCATAGCAGAACAACGGTAGATCATATTTGATCCCCATATATTATCTAAATCATTAAAAATGAATATAAAAATTTATTTGATACACATAAGCTATCCAAACAAAAAATTCATACAACAACTTGACACAAACCTGAATAATTTTTCGTACATTACTATCTTTATCATCAATAACTTCGAAATTTGAATAAATTCATTTAGTGTCCAAATGAATCAAACCAAATATTTATTTATACATAAAAATGTGTATTTTTAAAAAATATTTTTTTTTTGTTTTGAATTGCGAAAAGACCAAAAATGAAAGAAAAAGGAAAAATAATTAATGGGAGCCATGTTTCTTTGAGTGAGAGCAAAGTTCTAAAAATCGTTAGGCGGTACACTAGCGCCTAACGCCTAAGGGGCTAGTCGGGGCGTAATCGGGGCCTAGGCAGGGCCTAGATTTAAGGCATAATTACCATTTTTTTAATAATTTACATCAAAGATCAAATACATTGACTACAAATTTTTTTTTTTTTTTATGTTTGTCATTTTATCAAACACTTGTTTATATTTGTAAAATGAACAAAAATATACAAACCTACCATTAATCTCAATTCTCAACAACCCCAAAGCAATAAACCAGTCAAGTTTAGAACTAATAACAAAAAAAATATTACTCCAGTTCGCCCCCATTACCTCCCTTTCGGCCTCACCATTACCACTCCCTATTCCTTTTTCGGTCATTGTGTGCTACAAAATCAAAGCTACAAAAATAAATTAAGGTCAACGAGGTTTGGCGTAAACGCCGACTTGATCGATTAGACGGTGACTAAAAAAGTCGTGATGGTAAAGAAGAACCTAGCGCCTAAACGGGACCTAGATGGAATTAAACGGAGAGTTTTAGAAAACTGAGTAAGAGGGAGATAGTGATATGGCTGGCAAAATATGGAGTTTCTTCCGGAAAAGTCGGTCTCCTAGAGACGGAAATGGAGGAAATCTTGATTTCCTTTTGATTGTTCTGTGATCTGTGATCCTCAATTGTTTGCCAAAAACCCCTCTTTTGATTGGTCTCATGAGAAGTCTATATATATATAAAAGCTAGGTAGTCTAAAAGAGGTAAGATCCCGCCAAAATGCACTTGCTAAAAATGAAAAGTCATCTTTGAGTATTATTATATAGTAGTTAGCATGCAAAAATCTGATTAATTGATTACACAACTCTCAAGATGTATTGTAAAATGTGTAAATATGTACATGTGGTAGAAAATACCAAGTTCCTATGTAGTAGTAATATCAATTATTAAACTCTAGAAAATTATAAACGAGAAAATGACTTAAACAATTATAAAAATAATGAATTAAATGATATCAATTATACACTGACGATTGAGTGGGTTTAGTCGAAACGGATCGTGTCCCATTATAATCCAAAATAAAACGGGTCAGAATGAGTAACGGGTCGACCAGTTTTAAATCATATTTTTCACCAAGAAACCTACACTTACACGGTAAAAATATGGGTAACAGACCCGACCCGCTATTTTTTTGGGTTGAAATTGATAACCAGTTTCGACCAAAAAAAAGAAGAAGGTCGGGTTAAGCCAAGCAATTTTCAAGCTGGGCTGGGTGGGTTAACGGGTTTTAGGTTTTAATTATCAGACCTAATTATATGGATATAATTTGTTTCTTTCATCATGTTTTTTTTTTATTTTTAAATTTTGTTTACAATCTTCATTTTATTTGAGTATAATTTAATTAAAATAGATATATACACGTGCGTTTAACGCACGGGTGTAAAACTAGTTATTTATAAAAGTTCAACTAACAAATTAAAAAATTTCGTTCGAGAATTAATGAGAAATGATGATACTTATTGCTCTTTAAAATAATACTCCTACTAATTTATTACGAATTAATCAATATATATCTTAACAATTTTCTAATTAATTATATATAAATTTATTAAGGTAAATAAAACAACAAAACAGTTGACTGTTAAAATAAAACGAACATACAACGGCCAGAAAACAGTTACCTTAAATTTATTATTAAGGTAATTATCATTTATCTATACGTCATTCAAGGAATCGAAAAATTTTGCCAAGGCAACTCGTGACGACCCGCCTTCCCCAACCGCAGCTTTGGCAGCATCTCTCATTTCCATAACTCGGTCTCTCACGGCTTTCCCACTCTCCCCTTCCATCAACTCAGTAACTCGCTTCCCCAACTCGTCCGAGCTCACAAACCTATCCTTTTCGGATTCATTAACTGACAACGCCACCTTCAATTCCCCCACCAAAGCCACCCTAGTCTTCCTTTGCTCAGCATACAACGGCCACGCCAACATAGGCACCCCCGCCAAAACTGCCTCCAAAACCGAGTTCCACCCGCAATGAGTCACGAACCCACCCACCGAGTCGTGACTCAGTATATCCACCTGTGGGGCCCACGACTTCAATACAAGCCCCTTATCCTTCGTTCTCTCCAAGAAACCTTCTGGTAGCAAAGCGTCCAGATCCGGCTCTGTTGGTGCTAAGTTGCGCTTCGTTTTATCCTTTGGGGGTGGATTTCGTACCACCCATAAGAATCTACAACCACTATTTTCCAACCCAATTGCCATTTCCTTCAACTGTTGTTCACTAAACAAACCCATACTCCCGAAGCACAAGAACACAACGCTTTGACTCGGCTGCGAGTTGAGCCAACTTAAGCACTCGTGTTCACTCCGATCTTTGTCACTTGCTATCAACGGTCCGATTCCAAAAAACGGCGGAGTCGGGGGGCCGTTGGGAACGCATGCTCCTTCCCGAATTGCCTTAATAGCTCTGGGCTCAAAGGCATCGAACGTGTTCGTTAATAAACCAGCACATTTGCCCATGTTGGTTGCCGTGCTAATGAAGTGGTTATAAGCATTCGTGTTTCTATCAAATAAAGCTTCGGGCATATCTAAGCTATAGACGGGTGGCATGCCAGGGAAATCGATGTAATCGTTGATATCTTTGATGCTTTTGGGTATAGTTTCATGGAGAGTGGGGTAATATAAGAAGCTAACAAGGCCGGAAGCGCTGGAGGTGAAGAAGAAGTAGGTGGGGATATCAAGGCTTGTGGAGACTTGGAAGGCGGCGTTACAGAAGAAATCGAGAACAACAGCTTTGATCGTTGAGGTTTGCGAGAGTGTTTGGAGTGTTGTGTGGAAATTGGGGTTTTGGAGACGAGGTATTTCGAAAGATAGTTCTTCGAAGTTAGAGTAGTTTTGTGGGGGAGCGACTGTGGGGAGGTGGTAGAAGGAGAGGGAAGGAGTGGTGGCGGAGACACGATCAATGTAAGGGGCGGTGGCACCAGTTTTGTATGGTGCGGTAGTAACGAGGACGATCACGGAGAGGGAAGGTTTGTGGGTGAGGATTAGCTTTCCTAACTCCACCATCGAAACTAGGTGGCCGATTCCAGCAGAAGGATATAACACAATGGCGTCCTCCATGTGAACCATGTCCATGGTGGTAGAGAGCTACAAGCTAGTGTGAGAGAAATAATTGAGAAGACACTTGTAGTTGTAGATAGTGATGATAATTATATAGTTGACGAGAAATAAGAAAAAGAAATGATATGAGGTCGGCTGGCTGGTCTATAACTTTTGGGGCTCCAGAGTGAAAAGAAAATAAGAGGTCCTTAAAAAATATATAAATATATGAATTTTAGACGAGCAATTTATTTGACTTTTCATCATTTGAAGTATTAAAAATGGATAATACCTAAACATATAAGAAAATAAGTATTAAATAATTACTGAAAACTGTTATTTTTCATTCGTTAAAATAATTTACAATAAAAAGAATATACTTAATCAATTTTTTCTTTTATTTATGTTTTGACTTCTAGATAGATATTTTTTTGATAACATGTATTGTGCACTATAAATTCAAGTTAAAAAACAATCAACTAACAAAGCAAAGAATTAAATAAACATAAGAAATAATTAAAAATAATAGTAACATAACAATAAAATTTTATTTTTGCTTGAAATATTGATATTATATTCCAAATCAAATGTTATTTTTTATGACCCAAATAAAAAAATTGATAGTCAACTAACTTTTTTTAATAAGTAAATTTAGCGAACACAAAATAAAATTAAGGTTGAATAACTCTACTAAAACCGAATACAAATTATTTATCTTTATATGGTAACTCTTTATTCATTAGATTCCGGAGTAATTAAAACATATATAAGTAGATTTGAAGTTGATAATAAAAAATATAAAAAAACTTAACCACAACAATTATATTTACAATACAAGTGGAGGATAAGATGAAATATTGTGAGATTATAAACATATTTTTTTAAAGTTGATTATTTACGTAAAACCTATCAAAATAATATAGAGGACTATTTAACTAAATCGGGGGAGTATATGATATAATATCCTATCTTACCAATCCCCCTGTGCTAGCTCCACCCCATACACATAAATCGTTCCTCCTATATCTAACTGTCACAGGCACGTCAGTAGGGGCTATGCTCGCTCAAGAGAAAGAAAATTCCTATGTTGAAAATGTCATATATTTCATAAGTAGGAAGCTGCAAGGAGGCGAGCTAAATTATTCAGCACTAGAAAAAAGATGCACCGACCTAGTCTAGGCAACGCAGAGGCTCAAGACCTATCTGCAAGGACGATCCATCAAGCTTATCTCCAGGATGGATCCTATAAAGTACATCTTCGGCAAGCCATCACTTTCTAGTCGACTGGCTAAATGGTCATTTCTTCTCAACAAGTTTGACATAACTTATGTCACACTCAAATATATTAAAGACAGCGTAATTGCATGCCATTTAGCGATCTGCCCTTAAAATCAGAAGATGCAGCTGGGCCTAGCTTCCCAGATGAAGGCGTTTTGGAAATCACTGACCATGACACCAGTTGGCAAATGTTCTTTGACAGAGCCGCCAATAAAAGAGGCTTTGGCATAGGAATCTTGCTAATTGACCCGGTAGATTCTCACACTCCACTGGCTATAAGGTTGGAGTTTGAATGCTCAAATAATACGACGAAATATGAAGCCTGTATTGCTGGCCTAGAAGAAACTCTCCAAAGGGGAGCCAAAGATCTCGAAGTCTATGGAGACTCTGCCCTGATTATAAATCAAGTCGAAGGGAAATGGAAGACCCAAAATCCCTGGTTGCAACTCTATCATGCCAAGCTAACAGCACTTGCCGCTAAATTTGATTCTATCTCATTCCACTACTTGCCGCGAGATAGAAATCAATTTGCTGATGCATTGGCCACTCTATCATCGTTGGTCCAAATTCCCACGAAAACCCAAGTCCAACCATTTGTAGTTGGGAAAAAGGTCACTCCGACATATTGCTTCAAAATTAATGCAGCCTCTGAAGCAGATCACAAGCCCTGGTACTCTGATATCTTAAATCTGCTTCAGAAAGGGATCTATCCTCCCGGCTTGGACAAAGGAGGAATAGTCTCCCTGCGGAGATGGGCATCACAATTTGTATTCAGCGGTGGCAGTCTATATAAAAGGCATTATCAATGCCTTAATTTACTATGCGTCGATCAAGCAAAGGCCGAGCAAGTTATGGACCAGCTTCATGGTGGTACCTGCGGGCCCCACATAAATGGCCATATGTTATCCAAGAAGGTTATCTGGTAGGGGTACTATTGGAGTACGCTTGAAAACGACTGTATCCGGTCGGTGCGTCATTGTGACAAGTGCCAGCGTTTTGTAAATCTGTAGCACGTGCCCCCGCACGTCTTATATAACTCCACAGCCGCCTAGCCTTTCTCAACTTGGGGAATCGACGTCATAGGCCAAATTCACCCGAAGGGATCCAATGGCCATGAATACGTCCTGGTAGCTGTCGACTACTTTACGAAGTGGGTGGAAGCATCTTCCTATAAAATCCTGAATGCTCGAAAGGTGTCTGAATTCATCCGGACCAATATCATATATCGATACGGAGTGCCTTTCGAAATAATTTCCGACAATGGCACACATTTTGAAGGGGACGTGAATCGTCTGCTTGACAAATTCAAAATCCAAAGGCATAAATCTTCCCCTATCGGCCGCAAGCCAACGGTGCCGTTGAAGCAACCAACAAAACACTAGAAAATATTATCAGAAAAATGGCTGACACAGGAAGAGACTGGCCTGAAAAATTGCCGCTAGCCCTCTGGGGCTATCGCACCTCGATCCCACCGGGCTACCCTTACTCTTTGGCATATGGCATGGAGGCAGTGCTGCCTATTGAAGTTGAAATTCCATCATTAAGAATGATGATGGAATCCGGCATATCAGAAATCGATTGGGTCAAAGGGTGGTACGAATAGTTAGCCCTAATTGATGAACGACGTTTGCTAGCCTTGGAGCATACCCGAACATATCAAAGGCGCATAGCCCGGGCCTTCAATAAAAAAGTTAGAGGCCGCGATATCTAAGTCGGGGATCTCGTGCTTCGAGAAAAACCTCCTAGTTATGTTGATACTAGGGGAAAATGAAAATCCCCTTGGATGGGACAATATGTCGTCAAGAAAATCCGATCAAGAGGTGCAGTTCTCCTCACGAACCAAGAAGGAGAAGACCTTGTTCAGCCCTTCAATCTCGACAAGCTTAAAAGGTATTATGCTTGAGCTGATCCATCTAACTGTTGCTTCCTTCTCCAGCTCGCTAGGCTGAAAACCTGAAAGGGCTGCCTAGGCAAAAATTAGAGCATATAAAAAAAGACAAAAAAGAGGAATAAGGGCTCGCTAGGTTGAAAACCCGAAAGGGCGGCCTAGGCAAAAATTAGAGCATATAAAAAAAGGAAAAAAAGAAGAAAATGAAGAATAAAAAAATCAGGAGAAAAAGGGGAGGAAATGCACTTTCCAAATCCTTAGCATCCAGCCTCCGGTCTTCAGCATGCAAGAGCTCAACTGGCAAAGAAAAAAAGAAAAACCACGACAAAAAGCTCACATTAAGACACACTAAAATATAATTATAGGTCCTAAGGTGCAACTTAGGAATAATTGTTAAAGATATTTATGATATGCATTATTTGCATGTACATATTACTTTACTACTTCTACCCCCCTTGTCCCCCCCCCCCGACTATCCTTTGTTTGCAGCTCTAGCCCTGAAGCGGTCCACCAATGCATGCGACGTCCGCCCAGCCGGGACCATATACTCCTTCTGCGAGGCGCAGAAAAAGCTCCAGTCTCATCAGCATGAGAACCTCCGGAAGTGTCATCTTCCTCGTCATCAGCATCCTCATTTTCCTGAGCAGCTGCATTACTCGGACCAGCCCCATCATTCCTAAGGGCAGTGCCCCATCCAGTTTGAGGGGGAGGAATGACCTCTTCCGGCTCCCAAGGATTATGCCGCCTGCTCACATTGCTCAGTCGAGGGGGAACATTGCCATCATGCCTAAGGGGAGTGCCCCATCCAGTCTGAGGGGGAGGTATAACCTCTTCCGGCTCCCTGGGATTATGATGCCTGCTCACATTGCTTAGCCGAGGTGGCACATTGCTAGCACCTGTTGCAATTGGACCAGGAGTTGTCTGGGTACCAAGATTATGCACCCGCCTAAATTCCTCCTATAAGGCCTGGGGGACAACTAGCCCCGAACTATTAATGTCCTCACCTATTTCCATTAGGCAAGCATCTATGCCGCTAGACATGTGGCGGCCTAACACTCGCCTCAGTCCACGCCTGATTATGCGGGAAGGAGCCTCAGCGGCCACCATGATCCACGACAGATACTCGTGGGAGAGAAGCATGTAATCGGAGTAAAGATAGGCCACCTGCAGCCTATTAAAGTCTTCCTGCCACATATTTTGGATGGTGGTGCCCAGATCATTGCTATTATCTAGATCCAAAGCCACAAGACGGGTCGCGTCACGAATAAGCTGTTCCCTGCCAAACTGGCGCAAGATTATGTCTGCCCTATAAAAAGAAGTGCGCTCAAGGCCCAGTAAAACAACCTGGTCATAATCCGCAGAATACAGGATAAAGTGCTGGATCTGCCAGTGGCTGATTACCCAAACAATATTCATGGAGCCCCTGCGCAGAAAACTCTCAGCCCAATCAATCTCTGAATAATTTGTCTGAGGAAAGTTACCGCGAGAGCTGTAGAGCCCTGGATCATACCTTTCTCCCGGCAGCACTGGGCCCAGCACCCAGAGAAAATGCTCTTCCAGCCACATGTGAACCAGAATGGGACTGCCGGAAGGGAACAGCTCATCACCCGCTGCAAAAGCATCCAGGCCCGCCAAAGTCTCTGCCAAAATTACTAGGAGGATGTTTACCCGGCGATCCCGAGCCTGCAAAGCCAGGTCCATGGCCCGCACATCGATGTATCCGGGCTGGCCCACCAGCAGGTATCTCCCTACTAGGCAAAGGAAAAGGGCTGATAGTCGACGCCTCAAATAATCCAGGTCGTTCTCCCTGAAATCTGTAAAAGCTCCAGGAAGGACGGTCAAATTAAAATTTACTCCATTATAGAAGCCTGAAGTAGCTAGGCGAGTAGTGCCAAAAAGCTCCCTGATTGCCATGTATGGACGCCTCCGAGGAGAAGGCACAGCAACGGGACCAGAAGGTGCCATCCCTACCATAGCACAGAACTCTTCAAACGTGGGGCACATCTCATTCATGTTAAAATTGAAAAGGTGGTCTTGTGGTGACCAGAACCTGGAGGCTCCTCGCAACATGTCCCAGTTTATATAAACTTTCCTCGAGGACAGCAGGCACCTAAACCCAAAGATGTGCTCGAACCAATCGCGTTCGTCTGATCGCAGGGAGAGAATCCAGAAATCCAGGGCATTTTCATAAATTTCTATGTCCAATGCGGTGTGAGAAGGTGCACCATTTTTGGGACAAATGCAAAAACTTATCTGATAAAAGAAGGCAAAGGCTGAGCAGAAGAAAGGCTGAGAGCTTAAGTGAAGAAGGCAAATGGGTTTGTGAAAAACAAGCAATCCCCCATCCGCCATTTATACTGAAAAAATTGAGAAACAGACGATTTCTGCGCAAGATGCGTGAACAAACAGGGAAAAACTGTCATAATGATCCCTTGGCGCCGCGCCCATAACCCCTATGCGTGGCGCCAGGCTCCTGCTACTGCTCCCTTAAAACCTGGCTGGTATTCTGGTTTTCAGCTCCGACAAATCTTTACTATCTCGGTCTGATCGCAGAAAAAATGAAAAGGCTGGAAAGTATAGCCTCGCAGCAATTATATGGCCGAGAACAGGAGGAGGCGGATGCTTCTTCCTCCCTGCATATCGTCAGAAAAGCCCGCTCGAGCCCGAAGGTGTATTCTTTTAAAATCTGTTTCTGAGAAACAGCGTGTCATTACCCCATTAGATATCGGTATAGCTTTACTTTGTGCGTGCATTTTGAGTCTGCATTTTTAATTTATTGCATCATATAAAATTGTATTGCATTGCATAATAAATATTTGTACAAATTCTGGTACAAAAGAAAAATAAAAATAAAAAAGGAGAAACTAATAAGTGCAGGTATCTAAGGGTAATGGGCACGGGAAGACTGGCTCCTATCAAGACCACCTCACATAACCCAAGGACCCTCCCGCCACTGTATGCTCGTCCTCTACCCCGAGCGTGGCTCGACCACCGCATCATCGTCATCATCATCCCCACGCCTGGCTTGTCGTACCGCATCATTCCCCCTACAGGAAAGCTCATCCAAAAGCTTTTGGTAAAGCTTGTTAATGCTGAAAAAGCCCTGCATCAGCCTTTTGTAGGTAGACACATTCACCTGAAAAAAAAAGACAAAAAAAGGAGAGACAAAAAAAAAAAGATGTATCAATCTCCAAAAATTATATATGCATCAATCATAAAAAAAGAGAGGGAAAATAAAAAATTATAATGAATGAAAATATATGCATCATGAAAAAAAAACAAAAAAACAAAAAAGAGAAAAGATGCAAAAGTGAAATGTGTTTACCGAACGGGCCTGCTCCGGGACTCGACGCTCCTCGGGGATATCGGCATCGGAAGTGCTTCCTCCACCATCCCGCCACCCCAATGATATTGAAAGGTGGAGAAAACATCATCGCCTCGGTAAATTCCGGATGCTCGCTGAGAGATGGGATGGAAGGCCTTGGCCCGGCGAAGCATCGAACCCCGCCTAGGTGCAGCAAATGTGAGGGGAGGATGGAGCACTGCTCATGAGGAAATCCTCGTAGGCCATAATCGGAAAAATCGATCGGAGGCATAAGAAATTTCGACAGTATTGATACATGTTCGCAAATGATCTAGTTTTATCACCTGCAGCGAGGCCCGGAGGCACTACTCTTGGAGGTCTCAAAATCGCGGAATGCCTTGATCGTTGACCCGCCGCCCATATATAGCGAAGTCAACCATAATGGATACCATCAAGATCCCAGACCGACTCGGCCCTAAAGCCACCGCATAATGTCCCTCCGTGCCTCCCAAGGAAGAAAGCGCCGTGCTCGCACTTGAACAGCAATCCGCTCTGCACTTTTTCTTTCTTTGAGAACCCCGATCCGGTGCCGATCCCTATTCTCGCCCACGAACTCAAGCAAGTAGGGTGGCGCGTAAAAACCGGCATGAAGTGGAAAAATGAAAAGGCCAGACATGCATATAAAAAATGAAAGAGAAAGAAAAAATCAATCATCAAGAAAAGAAAAATATATGCTATATATATATATATATATATATATATATATATATATATATATATATATATATATATATATATATATATATATATATATATATATATATATATATATATATGTGTATATGTATATATATATGTGTATATATATGTATATGATGAAAAAAAAAATAATAAAAGCAGGAAAGGAATATACCTCCCATGCCGGGGCAAACCCATTCAGAGTCGGCGAGTCATTACGGCTGGCCCTATCCATCGAGGCATATAGCTCAGTGAGGCCTACCTACCCCCAGTCATAAGCGACAATCTGCTCAAAGTCTACCAGGCATGCCAAGATAGAAACCATGAGAGAGGTGGACGAGTTGGCAAAAAGGGACGTGCCAAGAAAGAAAAATAAAAATGTCCTAGCGACGCGAGCTACGGCCACGCCATCATTTTCTAGAACTCTCCCAGCATTATCTAGAAGCCACTTCCGCACGCTGCCAATAAAGATCTCGTTGGCAGATTTATATTCCGGCTCAAAGCCCAAGAGATCTTCCACCACGTTGTGGTGATGACGAAGAGTATAGTCCGGCTCCAAAGTCCTACCAATGCTAGTAGGAATGTCGGTAATGGCAGCGGAGTCGCAAGGGGTCATGGTCATCTCCCCCCAGCTAAAATCGAATGTGTGGGTAGTATCCCACCAATAATCCCGTAGCACTTCAAATATGAGCAAAAAGCTCTGGAAGGTACGAAAAGCGTGCAGGAAAGTGCTAAAACCGGAACCCTCCACCAAAACTTGTGCCGCCTTTGACAGCATGCGATAAATATCTGTAACATTGGCACATGTGGCCCGAACCCGTGCCAGGGGCCTACGAAGCTGAAAGAAAGAAAAAAGGAGAAAGAGAAAAGGAAAAAGGTAAGTTTACTATCTTTTACTTTCTTCGCACATTTTCTCTAAAAAAATACAGTAAAATAATAATAATAATAAAATATAATAAAGAATAAGCATGTTGCATACATCATATTTTGTAAATCATAAAATTTCAACATAATAATTTCCATGATACATTTTTTATAAATAAAAAAAAGAGAGAGAAAAAACATCACTTTGCATGTAAGGAGAAATAGATTTTGGCATTTGGCATTTAAAAAAAATAAAAAAAAATTTCTTTATCGCATTTTGGCATTTTCAAAATTTTGATTTGCATTTTTTAACATCCCATAAAAAAAATGCATCTTTTGTATTCGAAGAAATTTTTTGCATTTCAGGCATCATAAAGTGTATGTTTTGCATTTGGATATATATAATGCATTTTTTGCATCTTGGCATGCATAATTAAAAAAATGTCAATGCATCATATTAGCAAGCATCTTATAAATTTTTCTACATTGCATTTGCATCAAATAAAATGATGTATGCCTGCATTAGTCATTTATCATCTGCATTTATTATCCAAATAGCTGCATTATCGCATTAGCAAAAAGAGAATAAATTAATGGTGCCAATCATGAAAAGAAGATATTTCTGTGGCATTTATTATGTCTCTATAGCATAGGCATGCATAAAAAATGAATTTTAGTGCATAAAATATCTCTATTTTATCTTGCATTCATCTGAAAAAGTGTCCGAAAATATACCCGAAAAAAAATTGCATTATATTTCGAAAAGTCTATTTCATAAGCATGTAACATATAAAAATATTTTTCAGCCTAAAGCATACATCATATAGCCCAAGTTGCATTAATAATATAAATCATGCATTGCAGGGTCAAATAGTGTCCACTAGTTCAATTATGCATCGCAAAAATAAATTACATAAATTGCATGCATCATCACCAAATTGCATCATTTTAGCATAAATATTGCATCCATAAGCATTATAAGTAGAGTCAGGAATGCTCCGGCAAACCAAAGCAGTGCAAAAATCTAGCAAATCTGAGAAATTATCCAAGTGGGTAAGAAAGAAAAACTTACAGAAGAACTTGGAAGGTTGGACACGTGAGTGTTCCAATCGCGGTGGATATTACCCCAATCATCCTTGGAGTAGCGATATCTGATATAATTTCGGGTCAAATGAGGGGGTTCCCTCCTCGTCACGCCCGATTCTGGATGCATTGGAGCCTTCCCCTTCCTAGATCGCGATGAATAAGCCATCAGCTAGGAAAAACACGCAAATTGGCGGAAGAAAATTGAGAAAATGAGCAAAAATAAAAAAAAGAAATAAAAAAGTAGCAACAATGGTGGAGCAGAAGCAGAAAAATGATGAAGAAGAGAAGAAGCAATAGCTTCTCCCCCTCCTTGCCCGTCAATCTTAAAGGGTGAAAAAAGGATTTTTTTTTCCTTTTTCCCCTCCAAAGTTTGAAGTTGCACTTAGGTCCTCGAATTTCAAAAACCGCAAAATGGCCCCCGAACTTAACGGAAAGTTAACAAAGTTAGCGTTGTTAACTAAAAATTGGTGGTCATCCACTAAAGGCAAAGTAAAGCCCGCATCCCCAGCAAATCAGCCACAAAGTGAGCAGAAAAGCCAGATAAATCGGCGGCAAAGGTAAGATTTTATAAAAAGAAAGAAATAAATAATAGAAAATAAGCATGCAAAATTAAAAAAAAAAGGGTGGTGCAAGTATGCAGAAAATGGAAAAGTGCAAAAAGAAAGAAGAAAAACAAAAACAAAAAAAGGAAGTGAGAGCATGCAAAATGAAATGAAAATACAAAGCAAAGAAAAAATGCAAAGCATGCAAAAAGAAAAAAAGAAAAATGCAAAGAAAAAAAAGGAAGCAAAGAAAAAAGCAAAAGGAAAGAAAAATGCAAAGCAAAAAAATAAAAAAGGGGCATGCAAATAAAATGAAAAAGGAAAAAAGAAGCAAAAGCAAGAAAAAGAAAAAATGCAGAATAAAAGAAATGCATGCAAAAGAAGAGATGCAAGCAAGAAAATATATGTATGCATGCACGCATGCAAAGCAGAAAAAAAGAAAGAAAAAAAAGAAAGGGAAGATTTCTAGCCAAGGTTAGAAAAAGCAACAAAGAAAATTTTCCACCGGGCCGAAAATGAAGTAGCAAAAAAAAAAGAAAATTTCCAGCTAAGGCCAGAAATTGCAGCAACAAAAGGGGGGAAGATTTCTAGCAAAAGTCGGAATTGCAGCAAAGAAAAAAAATCCCCAACATGAAGCAACAAAGGCAGCATAAAGTAGCAAGTGCAGCAAGAGCAGCAAAAGGCATCATAAAGTAGCAAGTGCAAGAAGAAGCAAAGAAAAGGCAAAGATAAAGCAAAAAGTGTCGCAAAAGCAAAGAAAGCGCAAAGGCCACCAAAGCAAAACAAAGGTAAGAAAAGGTAAGGTAAGTATTTTACCCTTTTTTTGTGCATTTGTGTTGGTGCTTGGAAACTTTCCCTTAAGGGGCTGCAACCCCGGATCAGAAGGAAATACTGTGTTCTCCGACGAAGGCTGAGTTCCTGAGGAGGCATTGCATTTCATGCATTTGTGTTGGTGTTTGGAAACTTTCCCTTAAGGGGCTGCAACCCCGGATTAGAGGGAAAGGCTTTGTTCTCCGACAAAGGCTGAGTTCCTGAGAAAGCATTGCATTCAATGCATTTGTGGTTGTGTTTGGAAACTTTTCCCTTAAGGGGCTGCAACCCCGGATCAGGGGGAAAAGCTTTGTTCTCCAACGAAGGGTGAGTTCCTGAGGAGACATTGCATTCCGCCCAGCATCGTTTGTTTTTTTTTTCCACAGTAGTATGAACTACGGATGGTCTGATTCCTTGGCTAAGGATACGTAGGCAGCCTATTTCGGTAGGCGCGACCATCGCAACACTTGTTTGATAACATCGCAGCACTTGTTTGTTATCATCGCAGCACTTGTTCGTTAGCTTCGCAACACTTGATCCCCAGTAGAGGGGAACTACGTTTGGTCTGATTCCTTGGATAAGGATACGTAGGCATCCTATTTCAGTAGGCACGACCATCACAGCATGCCTGTTTTAGTTTTGGCCCAAACTACGTTTGGTCTGATTTCATTTATTAAGGGATACGTAGACAGCCTACATTAGTAGGTCCGACCATTAGAGCATTTTATTGCATATCTGCTTAAAAACTACGATAACCTGCTATAACCGACTAAATATGTCTAGGATATGGAGGTTTTGGTAGCATTATAAACGGTTGCATTATAACTGCTACCTATTGCATCTCTCCCCCATTTTAACTGAGCGAAATTGAGAGTCTATTTCTTTATCAACGATGTTCGCTACTCAAGAAGCCTCGGGTTACCCGTGACTCCATCGCTGCGGTCTCTCAGACACCCCAATTTCGGCCCCCGTATATAACTCGCATGTGATATCAAGACCTATTAAAACTTAACAAATGTCAAGTTACAAGAGTTAAAAATGCAAACGCAGCGTGATGCGCAAAACAAGAAATGCAGGCTAAAGCGCCAAATTGAAAGTTTAAATAGTGCCTTTGGCGCTTAAAAGGTCCTTGGTGCGGTGCCCAAGGAGCCTTATGGCCGCGCCAGGTGCTACAATAAGACTCCCCAAGTTAATGCATTGTGCACTTCAAGCGCTAGTGTACAAGGAAATAAACCACGCCGAGAGAAAAAGAAATCCCCGATGAATCCCTCGCTCAGCCTTATAAATAGAGCCTTCTGGGCTCTCGCACACAACCGTAACACCCGTAAGACACCGATAAAAAAACTCTCAAGGCCGTTGTTAAGTCCGAGAGATTGTGAGAGAAGTGAGATAGGGAGCGATCCTTCCATAAAGCCTCAAAGCCTCATCAAAACTTCGCCAAAAGAAATCCAATCGGTCAAAGTGATCCCTAGCCCTCTAGTTAGGTATCCACCCTATTTCCTGGTCCCAAAAGTCTCTGAAAGAGCAGCTTGCTATGCCCAAGTAAATGGCCAAAACCACCAAAAAAAGTTGTTACTCGCTTAAACCGCAGCTAGAAGAAGAAGAGATAAAAAGACTCCTCTCTCGAGAAGGACGAGCGAACACACCATCTAAAAGGTAAAACCTTAAGGGCATTTATTTATAAAGTTATTTCCAATCCGCCCAATGTAAAAAATATAAGTCAAGAAGTCGCCTCGGATTTAGTTAGGAAATACTATTTAAAAGAGTCATTATTATGGCCAAATATTTTAAATGTATTTGTAATTATTGTAAGGAGACTACCGCAAGTCCGTAAATAACGTAGCCATGGATGTATTTGCTTTTATTTCATGTCTTTTAATGCTTTATTTATTTGCTAAATAAATATAACAAAAAGCATACTTTAGCCAAAAACCGTTTTGAGATCGAAAGGACGAGCCGAGTGCCTAGCACCTTCCCAACTCGTAACTTAGCCTCCGAACCCGCTTTTGCAATCTCTGTTTTTCTTTTTGGTTTTTCTTTATTTCTTCCTTAAAATAAAGATGGCGACTCTATAAAACATTTTGGATCCGGGCATCGCAACACTCCTTTCTTACACTTTTCCGCTTTTTCCCTAAAAAAATGGAGAATGAGAATGAAAGGGTGATGTATTCCTATATCCCTGTATCACCTCAAAAATGAATAACTTGATATAGAAAACCCAAAGCACCCATAGTGATCCGAATAGTCCATAAGGCAATTTTCATAAAATCCATAGTAGGGCCTCGCAACATTCTTTCTTGCACTTTCCATTTTCCCCAAACAAGGAGAATGTGAATGAAAGAGTGATGTATT
>CM028379.1:156268809-156342511 GCA_013146195.2 Codonopsis lanceolata
AGATTATAAACATATATTTTATAAGTTGATTATTTGCATTAAAGCACCATCAAAATAATATAGAGGAGACTATTTAACTAAATCGGGGAGTATATGATATAATATCCTATCTTACCAATCCCCATGCTAGCTCCACCCCATACACATAAATCGTTCCTCTATATCTAAGCATCCAAGACACGTCGGTGGGGGCTATGCTTTCGCTTCGAGAAAAGAAAATTCTATGTTGAAAATGTCATATATTTCATAAATAGGAAGGCTGAGGCGAGCTAAATTATTCGACCTAGAAAAAAGATGCAGGCCTAGTCTGGAGCAACGAGGCTCGAGACTATCTGGGGCGATCCATCAAGCTTATCTCCGGATGGATCTATAAAAGTACATCTTGACCATCACTTTAGTCGGTAATTAAATGGTCATTCTTCTCAACAAGTTTGACATAACTTATGTCACGCTCAAATATATTAAAACGGCGTAATTGCATGCCATTTAGCGATCTGCCCTTAAAATCGAGAAGATGCGGTGGGCTAGCTTCCCGGATGAAGGCGTTTGAAATCACGACCATGACACGGTTGGCGAATGTTCTTTGTGAGGCCGCCATATAAAGAGGCTTTGGCATAGGAATCTTGCTAATTGACCCGGTAGATTCTCACACTCCACTTGGCTATAAGGTTGGAGTTTGAATGCTCAAATAATACTGACAATATGAAGCTGTATTCTTTCGGCCTAGAAGAAACTCTCGAAAGGGGAGCAAAGATCTCGAAGTCTATGGAGACTCGCCACGCCCCGATTATAAATCAAGTCGAAGGAAATGGAAGACCCAAAATCCACGGTTGCTGACTCTATCATGCCAAGCTAACGACCTTTGCCGCTAAATTTGATTCTATCTCATTCCACTACTTGCCGCGAGATAGAAATCAATTTGTCGATGCATTGGCCACTCTATCATCGTTGGTCCAAATTCCCACGAAACCCAAGTCCAACCATTTGTAGTTGGGAAAAAGGTCACTCGACATATTGCTTCAAAATTAATCGCGACTCTGAACGGCGGATCACAAGCACAAGCCCCGGTACTCGATATCTTAAATCTGCTTGAGAAGGGATCTATCCTCCCGCTGGACAAAGGAGGAATAGTCTCCCCGCGGAGATGGGCATCACAATTTGTATTCGGCGGTGGCGTTTCTATATAAAAGGCATTATCAATGCCTTAATTTACTATGCGTCGATCAAGCAAAGGTCGAGCAAGTTATGGACCAGCCTTCATGGTGGTACCTGCGGGCCCCATAAATGGCCATATGTTATCCAAGAAGGTTATCGGTAGGGGTACTATTGAGTGCGCTTGAAACGATCAGTATCCGGCTTCGGTGCGTCATTGTGACAAGTGCCAGCGTTTTGTAAATCTGTAGCACGTGCCCCCGCACGTCTTATATAACTCCACAGCCGCCTAGCCTTTCTCAACTTGGGGAATCGACGTCATAGGCCAAATTCACCCGAAGGGATCCAATGGCCATGAATACGCCCCTGGTAGTGCGACTACTACGAAGTGGGTGGAAGCATCTTCCTATAAAATCTGAATGCTCGAAGGTGTCTCAATTCATCGGGACCAATATCATATATCGATACTGAGTGCCTTTCGAAATAATTTCGACAATGGCACACATTTTGAAGGGGACGTGAATCAGCTTGACAAATTCAAAATCAAAATCAAAGGCATAAATCTTCCCCATCTATCGCCAGCGGTGCCGTTGAAGCAACCAACAAAACACTAGAAAATATTATCAGAAAAATGGCTGACACAGGAAGAGACTGGCCTGAAAAATTGCCGCTATCCCTCTGGGGCTATCGCACCTCAGTCCGCACACCCACTGGGGCTACCCCTTACTCTTTGGCATATGGCATGGAGGCAGTGCTGCCTATTGAAGTTGAAATTCCATCATTAAGAATGATGATGGAATCCGGCATATCAGAAATCGATTGGGTCAAAGGGTGGTACGAATAGTTAGCCCTAATTGATGAACGACGTTTGCTAGCCTTGGAGCATACCAGAACATATCAAAGGCGCATAGCAGGGCCTTGATAAAAAGTTAGAGGCAGCGATATCTAAGTCGGGGATCTCGTGCTTCGAGAAAAACCTCCTAGTTATGTTGATACTAGGGGAAAATGAAAATCCCTTGGATGGGACAATATGTCGTCAAGAAAATCCGATCAAGAGGTGCAGTTCTCCTCACGAACCAAGAAGGAGAAGACCTTGTTCAGCCCTTCAATCTCGACAAGCTTAAAAGGTATTATGCTTGAGCTGATCCATCTAACTGTTGCTTCCTTCTCCAGCTCGCTAGGTGAAAACGAAAAGAGTACACTAGGCAAAAATTAGAGCATATAAAAAGACAAAAAAGAGGAATAAGGGCTCGCTAGGTTGAAAACCGAAAGAGCGGCCTAGGCAAAAATTAGAGCATATAAAAAAAGGAAAAAAAGAAGAAAATGAAGAATAAAAAAATCAGGAGAAAAAGGGGAGGAAATGCACTTTCCAAATCCTTAGCATCCAGCCTCCGGTCTTCAGCATGCAAGAGCTCAACTGGCAAAGAAAAAAAGAAAAACCACGACAAAAAGCTCACATTAAGACACACTAAAATATAATTATAGGTCCTAAGGTGCAACTTAGGAATAATTGTTAAAGATATTTATGATATGCATTATTTGCATGTACATATTACTTTACTACTTCTACCCCCTTGTCCCCGACTATCCTTTGTTTGCGGCTCTAGCCTGGCGGTCCACCAATGCATGCGGACGTCCGCCCAGGGACCATATACTCCTCTGCAGGCGCAGAAAAAGCTCGATCTCATCGGCATGAGAACCCGGAAGTGTCATCTTCCTCGTCATCAAGCATCCGTTTTCTGACGGTGCATTACTCGGACCAGCCCCATCATTCCTAAGGGCAGTGCCCCATCCAGTTTGAGGGGGAGGAATGACCTCTTCCGGCTCCCAAGGATTATGCCGCCTGCTCACATTGCTCAGTCGAGGGGGAACATTGCCATCATGCCTAAGGGGAGTGCCCCATCCAGTCTGAGGGGGAGGTATAACCTCTTCCGGCTCCCTGGGATTATGATGCCTGCTCACATTGCTTAGCCGAGGTGGCACATTGCTAGCACCTGTTGCAATTGGACCAGGAGTTGTCTGGGTACCAAGATTATGCACCCGCCTAAATTCCTCCTATAAGGCCTGGGGGACAACTAGCCCCGAACTATTAATGTCCTCACCTATTTCCATTAGGCAAGCATCTATGCCGCTAGACATGTGGCGGCCTAACACTCGCCTCAGTCCACGCCTGATTATGCGGGAAGGAGCCTCAGCGGCCACCATGATCCACGACAGATACTCGTGGGAGAGAAGCATGTAATCGGAGTAAAGATAGGCCACCTGCAGCCTATTAAAGTCTTCCTGCCACATATTTTGGATGGTGGTGCCCAGATCATTGCTATTATCTAGATCCAAAGCCACAAGACGGGTCGCGTCACGAATAAGCTGTTCCCTGCCAAACTGGCGCAAGATTATGTCTGCCCTATAAAAAGAAGTGCGCTCAAGGCCCAGTAAAACAACCTGGTCATAATCCGCAGAATACAGGATAAAGTGCTGGATCTGCCAGTGGCTGATTACCCAAACAATATTCATGGAGCCCCTGCGCAGAAAACTCTCAGCCCAATCAATCTCTGAATAATTTGTCGAGGAAAGTTACGCGAGTAGAGCCCGGATCATACCTTTCTCGGCAGACTGGGCCCGGCACCGGAGAAAATGCTCTTCCAGCCACATGTGAACCAGAATGGGACTGCCGGAAGGGAACAGCTCATCACCCGCTGCAAAAGCATCCAGGCCCGCCAAAGTCTCTGCCAAAATTACTAGGAGGATGTTTACCCGGCGATCCCGAGCCTGCAAAGCCAGGTCCATGGCCCGCACATCGATGTATCGGTGGCCCACCAGCGAGTATCTCCCTAGCAAAGGAAAGAGGCGATAGTCGGCGCCTCAAATAATCGAGTCGTTCTCCACGAAATCAGTAAAAGCTCCGGAAGGACGGTCAAATTAAAATTTACTCCATTATAGAAGCTTTGAAGTAGCTAGGCGAGTAGTGCCAAAAAGCTCCACGATTGCCATGTATGGGCGCCTCAGGAGAAGGGCGACAACGGGACCGAAGGTGCCATCCCTACCATAGCACAGAACTCTTCAAACGTGGGGCACATCTCATTCATGTTAAAATTGAAAAGGTGGTCTTGTGGTGACCAGAACCTGGAGGCTCCTCGCAACATGTCCCAGTTTATATAAACTTTCCTCGAGGACAGCAGGCACCTAAACCCAAAGATGTGCTCGAACCAATCGCGTTCGTCTGATCGCAGGGAGAGAATCCAGAAATCCAGAAATCCAGGGCATTTTCATAAATTTCTATGTCCAATGCGGTGTGAGAAGGTGCACCATTTTTGGGACAAATGCAAAAACTTATCGATAAAAGAAGGCAAAGGTGAAGCGAAGAAAGTGAGAGCTTAAGTGAAGAAGGCAAATGGGTTTGTGAAAAACAAGCAATCCCCCATCCGCCATTTATACTGAAAAAATTGAGAAACAGACGATTTGCGCCGATGCGTGAAACAGCGAGCAGGGGGAAACACGTCATAATGATCCCTTGGCGCCGCGCCCATAACCCCTATGCGTGGCGCCAGGCTCCTACTACTGCTCCCTTAAAACCTGGCTGGTATTCTGGTTTTCAGCTCCGACAAATCTTTACTATCTCGGTCTGATCGCAGAAAAAATGAAAAGGCTGGAAAGTATAGCCTCGCAGCAATTATATGGCCGAGAACAGGAGGAGGCGGATGCTTCTTCCTCCCTGCATATCGTCAGAAAAGCCCGCTCGAGCCCGAAGGTGTATTCTTTTAAAATCTGTTTCTGAGAAACAGCGTGTCATTACCCCATTAGATATCGGTATAGCTTTACTTTGTGCGTGCATTTTGAGTCTGCATTTTTAATTTATTGCATCATATAAAATTGTATTGCATTGCATAATAAATATTTGTACAAATTCTGGTACAAAAGAAAAATAAAAATAAAAAAGGAGAAACTAATAAGTGCAGGTATCTAAGGGTAATGGGCACGGGAAGACTGGCTCCTATCAAGACCACCTCACATAACCCAAGGACCCTCTGTGCCGCCAGCTCTGTATGCTCGTCCTCTACCCCGAGCGTGGCTCGACCCTGCGTCCGCATCATCGTCATCATCATCCCGACGCCTGGCTTGTCGTACCGCATCATTCCCCCTACAGGAAAGCTCATCCAAAAGCTTTTGGTAAAGCTTGTTAATGCTGAAAAAGCCCTGCATCAGCCTTTTGTAGGTAGACACATTCACCTGAAAAAAAAAGACAAAAAAAGGAGAGACAAAAAAAAAAAGATGTATCAATCTCCAAAAATTATATATGCATCAATCATAAAAAAAGAGAGGGAAAATAAAAAATTATAATGAATGAAAATATATGCATCATGAAAAAAAAACAAAAAAACAAAAAAGAGAAAAGATGCAAAAGTGAAATGTGTTTACCGAACGGGCCTGCTCCGGGACTCGACGCTCCTCGGGGATATCGGCATCAGGAAGTGCTTCCTCCACCATCCGGCCACCCCAATGATATTGAAAGGTGGAGAAAACATCATCAGGCTCGGTAAATTCCAGATGCTCGTTGAGAGATGGGATGGAAGGCCTTGGCCTGGCAGAAGCATCAGAACCCCGTCTAGGTGCAGCAGGAACAGGAGGGGGAGGATGGAGCACTGTTCGCAGGAAATCCTCGTAGGCCATAATCGGAAAATCAGTCGGAGGCATAAGAAATTTCGACAGGTATTGATACATGTTCGGCAAATGATCTAGTTTTATCACCCAGAAAGGAGGCCTGGGAGGCACTACTGGAGGTCTCAAAATCGCGGAATGCTGACTGTTGACCCGCTCGCCCATATATAGCGAGTCAACCATAATGGATACCATCAGTATCCGGCACTGACTCGGCCCTAAAGCCACTGCATAATGTCCCTCCAGGCCCTCCCAAGGAAGAAAGCGCACTGTGCCTGCACTTGAACAGGCAATCCGCTCCTGCACTTTTTCTTTCTTTGAGAACCTGCCGTCCTGATCCGGTCGATCCCTATTCTCGTCCACGAACTCAAGCAAGTAGGGTGGCGCGTGGAAACGCTGGCGTAGCCGACCCGGCATGAAGTGGAAAAATGAAAAGGCCCAGACATGCATATAAAAAAATGAAAGAGAAAGAAAAAATCAATCATCAGCAAAAGAAAAAATATATGCTTATATATATATATATATATATATATATATATATATATATATATATATATATATATATATATATATATATATATATATATATATATATATGTATATATATATGTATATGTGTATATATATGTGTATATATATGTATATGATGAAAAAAATAATAATAAAAGCAGGAAAGGAATATACCTCCCATGCCGGGGCAAACCCATTCAGAGTCGGCGAGTCATTACGGCTGGCCCTATCCATCGAGGCATATAGCTCAGTGAGGCCTACCTACCCCCAGTCATAAGCGACAATCTGCTCAAAGTCTACCAGGCATGCCAAGATAGAAACCATGAGAGAGGTGGACGAGTTGGCAAAAAGGGACGTGCCAAGAAAGAAAA
Organism: Codonopsis lanceolata; assembly: GCA_013146195.2. Taxonomy (NCBI): domain Eukaryota; kingdom Viridiplantae; phylum Streptophyta; class Magnoliopsida; order Asterales; family Campanulaceae; genus Codonopsis; species Codonopsis lanceolata. The sequence goes on from CM028379.1 coordinate 156,275,499, forward strand.
ATAAAAATGTCCTAGCGACGCGAGCTACGGCCACGCCATCATTTTCTAGAACTCTCCCAGCATTATCTAGAAGCCACTTCCGCACGCTGCCAATAAAGATCTCGTTGGCAGATTTATATTCCGGCTCAAAGCCCAAGAGATCTTCCACCACGTTGTGGTGATGACAGAGAGTATAGTCCGGCTCCAAAGTCCTACCAATGCTAGTAGGAATGTCGGTAATGGCAGCGGAGTCGCAAGGGGTCATGGTCATCTCCCCCCAGCTAAAATCGAATGTGTGGGTAGTATCCCACCAATAATCCCGTAGCACTTCAAATATGAGCAAAAAGCTCTGGAAGGTACGAAAAGCGTGCAGGAAAGTGCTAAAACCGGAACCCTCCACCAAAACTTGTGCCGCCTTTGGCAGCATGCGATAAATATCTGTAACATTGGCACATGTGGCCCGAACCGTGCCGAGGGGCCTGGCCGAAAGAAAGAAAAAAGGAGAAAGAGAAAAGGAAAAAGGTAAGTTTACTATCTTTTACTTTCTTCGCACATTTTCTCTAAAAAAATACAGTAAAATAATAATAATAATAAAATATAATAAAGAATAAGCATGTTGCATACATCATATTTTGTAAATCATAAAATTTCAACATAATAATTTCCATGATACATTTTTTATAAAAAAAAAAAAGAGAGAGAAAAAACATCACTTTGCATGTAAGGAGAAATAGATTTTGGCATTTGGCATTTAAAAAAAAGAAAAAAAAATTTCTTTATCGCATTTTGGCATTTTCAAAATTTTGATTTGCATTTTTTAACATCCCATAAAAAAATGCATCTTTTGTATTCGAAGAAATTTTTTGCATTTCAGGCATCATAAAGTGTATGTTTTGCATTTGGATATATATAATGCATTTTTTGCATCTTGGCATGCATAATTAAAAAAATGTCAATGCATCATATTAGCAAGCATCTTATAAATTTTTCTACATTGCATTTGCATCAAATAAAATGATGTATGCCTGCATTAGTCATTTATCATCTGCATTTATTATCCAAATAGCTGCATTATCGCATTAGCAAAAAGAGAATAAATTAATGGTGCCAATCATGAAAAGAAGATATTTCTGTGGCATTTATTATGTCTCTATAGCATAGGCATGCATAAAAAATGAATTTTAGTGCATAAAATATCTCTGTTTTATCTTGCATTCATCTGAAAAAGTGTCCGAAAATATACCCGAAAAAAAATTGCATTATATTCCGAAAAGTCTATTTCATAAGCATGTAACATATAAAAATATTTTTCAGCCTAAAGCATACATCATATAGCCCAAGTTGCATTAATAATATAAATCATGCATTGCAGGGTCAAATAGTGTCCACTAGTTCAATTATGCATCGCAAAAATAAATTACATAAATTTCATGCATCATCACCAAATTGCATCATTTTAGCATAAATATTGCATCCATAAGCATTATAAGTAGAGTCAGGAATGCTCCGGCAAACCAAAGCAGTGCAAAAATCTAGCAAATCTGAGAAATTATCCAAGTGGGTAAGAAAGAAAAACTTACAGAAGAACTTGGAAGGTTGGACACGTGAGTGTTCCAATCGCGGTGGATATTACCCCAATCATCCTTGGAGTAGCGATATCTGATATAATTTCGGGTCAAATGAGGGGGTTCCCTCCTCGTCACGCCCGATTCTGGATGCATTGGAGCCTTCCCCTTCCTAGATCGCGATGAATAAGCCATCAGCTAGGAAAAACACGCAAATTGGCGGAAGAAAATTGAGAAAATGAGCAAAAATAAAAAAAAGAAATAAAAAAGTAGCAACAATGGTGGAGCAGAAGCAGAAAAATGATGAAGAAGAGAAGAAGCAATAGCTTCTCCCCCTCCTTGCCCGTCAATCTTAAAGGGTGAAAAAAGGATTTTTTTTTTCCTTTTTCCCCTCCAAAGTTTGAAGTTGCGGCACTTAGGTCCTCGAATTTCAAAAACTGCAAAATGGCCCCTGAAGCTTAACGGAAAGTTAACAAAGTTAGCGTTGTTAACTAAAAATTGGTGGTCATCCACTAAAGGCAAAGTAAAGCCCGCATCCCCAGCAAATCAGCCACAAAGTGAGCAGAAAAGCCAGATAAATCGGCGGCAAAGGTAAGATTTTATAAAAAGAAAGAAATAAATAATAGAAAATAAGCATGCAAAATTAAAAAAAAGGGTGGTGCAAGTATGCAGAAAATGGAAAAGTGCAAAAAGAAAGAAGAAAAACAAAAACAAAAAAAGAAAGTGAGAGCATGCAAAATGAAATGAAAATACAAAGCAAAAGAAAAAAAATGCAAAGCATGCAAAAAGAAAAAAAGAAAAATGCAAAGAAAAAAAAAAGGAAGCAAAGAAAAAAAGCAAAAGGAAAGAAAAAAATGCAAAGCATGCAAAAAAAATAAAAAAGGGGGCATGCAAATAAAATGAAGAAGAAAAAAGAAGCAAAAGCAAGAAAAAGAAAAAATGCAGAATAAAAGAAATGCATGCAAAAGAAGAGATGCAAGCAAGAAAATATATGTATGCATGCACGCATGCAGCAGATAAAAAAAGAAAGAAAAAAAGAGAAAGGGAAGATTTCTAGCCAAGGTTAGAAAAAGCAACAAAAGAAAATTTTCCAGCTGAAGCCAGAAAATGAAGTAGCAAAAAAAAAAGAAAATTTCCAGCTAAGGCCAGAAATTGCAGCAACAAAAGGGGGGAAGATTTCTAGCAAAAGTCGGAATTGCAGCAAAGAAAAAAAATCCCCAACATGAAGCAACAAAGGCAGCATAAAGTAGCAAGTGCAGCAAGAGCAGCAAAAGGCATCATAAAGTAGCAAGTGCAGCAAGAGCAGCAAAAGGCAGCATAAAGCAGCAAGTGTCGCAAAAGCAGCAGCAGCGGCAAAGGCCACCAAAGCAAAACAAAGGTAAGAAAAGGTAAGGTAAGTATTTTACCCCTTTTTTGTGCATTTGTGTTGGTGCTTGGAAACTTTCCCTTAAGGGGCTGCAACCCCGGATCAGAAGGAAAGACTGTGTTCTCCGACGAAGGCTGAGTTCCTGAGGAGGCATTGCATTTCATGCATTTGTGTTGGTGTTTGGAAACTTTCCCTTAAGGGGCTGCAACCCCGGATTAGAGGGAAAGGCTTTGTTCTCCGACAAAGGCTGAGTTCCTGAGAAAGCATTGCATTCAATGCATTTGTGGTTGTGTTTGGAAACTTTTCCCTTAAGGGGCTGCAACCCCGGATCAGGGGGAAAAGCTTTGTTTTGTTTACATTGATTCCGCCCAAAAGACTTGAGTATGAACTAGTGGTCCGATTCCTTGGCTAAGATACGATAGGATCCTTATTTCTAGGCGACCATCGCAACACTTGTTTGATAACATCGCAAAGACTTGTTTGTTATCATCAAACTATGATCCCCGAGGGAACTACGCTTGGTCCGATTCCTGGATAAGGATACGTAGGCATCCTATTTGACCATCACAAAGATCTTGTTTTAGTTTTCCGCTAGGATACATTTATTAAGGGATAGAACTTACATTAGTAGGTCCGACCATTAGAGCATTTTATTGCATATCTGCTTAAAAACTACGATAACCTGCTATAACCGACTAAATATGTCTAGGATATGGAGGTTTTGGTAGCATTATAAACGGTTGCATTATAACTGCTACCTATTGCATCTCTCCCCCATTTTAACTGAGCGAAATTGGAGAGTCTATTTCTTATCAACGATGTTCGTCTACTCAGTAAGCCTCGGGTTACCCGTAGACTCCATCGTCAAGGGTCTCTGTAGACACCCCAATTTCGGTCCCTGGTATGTAACTCTGGCATGTGATATCAAGACCTATTAAAACTTAACAAATGTCAAGTTACAAGAGTTAAAAATGCAAACCGCAAAGCAGGATGCGCAAAACAGTAAAATGCAGGGGCTAAAGCGTCAAATTGAAAGTTTAAATAGTGCCTTGGCGCTGCCTAAAAAGGTCCTTGGTGCGGTGCCCAAGGAGCCTTATGGCCGCGCCCAAGGTGCTACAGTGCACTCCCCAAGTTAATGCATTGTGCAATTTCTGAAGCGCGGTGTACAAGGAAATAAACCACGCTGAGAGAAAAAGAAATCCCCGATGAATCCCTGCTTCAGCTTATAAATAGAGCCTTCGGGGCTCACTTTCAGACACACCGTAACACCCCGTAAGACACCGATAAAAACTCTCTGCGTCGTTGTTAAGCTGAGAGATTAGTGAGAGAAGTGAGATAGGGAGCGATCCTTCCATAAAGCCTCAAAGCCCTGTCAAAACTTCGCCAAAAGCAAATCCAACTGGTCAAAGTGATCCCTAGCCCTCTAGTTAGGTATCCACCCTATTTCCCCGGTCCCAAAAGTCTCGGAAAGAGCAGTTGCTATGCCCAAGTAAAATGGCCAAAACCACCAAAAATAAGTTGTTACTCTGCCTAAACCGCAGCAGCAGCAGCATAAAAAAGACTCCCTCTCTCGAGAAGGACAGAGCGAACACACCACGCTCTAAAAGGTAAAACCTTTAAGGGCATTTATTTATAAAAAGTTATTTCCAAATCCGGCCCAATGTAAAAAATATAAGCCGTTGTGCTGCCCGGATTTAGTTAGGAAATACTATTTAAAAGAGTCATTATTATGGCCAAATATTTTTAAATGTATTTGTAATTATTGTAAGGAGACGGCTGCAAGTCCGTAAATAACGTAGCCATGGATGTATTTGCTTTTATTTCATGTCTTTTAATGCTTTATTTATTTGCTAAATAAATATAACAAAAAGCATACTTTAGCCAAAAACCGTTTTTGAGATCGAAAGGACGAGTTGAGTGCCTAGCACCTTCCCAACTCGTAACTTAGCCTCCGAACCCGTTTTTGCAATCTCTGGTTTTTCTTTTTTTGGTTTTTCTTTATTTCTTCCTTAAAATAAAGATGGCGACTCTATAAAACATTTTGGATCCAGTGGGGCATCGCAACACTCCTTTCTTACACTTTTCCGTTTTTCCCTAAAAAATGGAGAATGAGAATGAAAGGGTGATGTATTCCTATATCCTGGTATCACCTCAAAAATGAATAACTTGATATAGAAAACCCAAAGCACCCATAGTGATCCGAAATAGTCCATAAGGCAATTTTCATAAAATCCATAGTAGGGCCTCGCAACATTCTTTCTTGCACTTTCCATTTTCCCCTAAACAAGGGAGAATGTGAATGAAAGAGTGATGTATTCTTGTATCTTGGTATCCCCTAAAAAAAATTGATAACTTGATACAGAAAACCCAAAGCTTCCATATTGGACCAAAAATTCACTAAAGTTACCGAGGAGTATTCAACGCTCTATTTTAGACAGCACTCCTCTCGCACTTTTAATTTCGTCTTCCCCTAAACGAGGGAGGATGGAATGAGGGTAGTGGTGTCCCGCTTCTGCACGTACGCGCACCCCTATCCAAAGGCGCACGGGGCGCGGGCGCACTCCGGGAGACCCACAATAACATAGGAGAGAAAATAGTTGCATGTGTAAACAAGCATCCAAAGACTATTTACGCACGATCTCCTTTCGGTCTCACGCCACGCAAACTACTATTGTGATTTTCTGAATAATAGGAAGGGCTTTCGCTTTGTATCCTATCATTATAGTGATCATCTAATGGTTCGCTACGCCATTAAAAGCATGAAGCACACACAATAATAACCAAGCGCATGGGTAATACTTTGCAAAAAGAAACTCTCTATATTTTTCTACAATTCATGTTGGTAGCCGAGACAGCTAAAATTAGTTAACTATAGGCTCTCGCATCTTATAGTCAACCCTAACTCCCCGACCTCGAGAATGGCTAAGGTGGTCGATCGCGTGTCAAATCTAGTCTCATAATGGCTATTAGTGTGTGTTACAAAACACCAACTATTAAATTGATTGGTCTCAAATATAAAGATAGCCCTTGCGGATCCTAAATATTTCTAAAATCATTTAATTATTGACCAGATAATTAAAAGCATTAATTTCACAAAATAATAGCCAACATGATTGTGTACTAAATAAAGAGATAAATTAAATTAAAACACTACATTGGACATAAAAAATAATTGCATTCCATAAATATTTTAAGCACAAACCAATTACATAATTACAAAATAAATCAACCCAATAAATTATAACAACTATCAAAAATAGAGGTAGGAAGAATTAAACCGAAGAAATCGCGTTCCGGGGTTGAAATCTTTTGCAAATGCATCCTTGGCTCTTGATTTGAAGCTCCAAACCTTCAATGGTGATCAAGCATTGGAGATTTGGTGAGAAAATGTGTTGAAATGGGGCTGGTGCCCCATTTAGGGCTAATGCCCGTAAATGGGGGCTTTTTTTTTCAAATGAAGTTGTTGGAAGAATAAGAAATTGACGGCACAAATAGTGGAAAGCAGCTAGGGGCAAAATAGAGAGGACATAAGAGAATTGGGGGTAAAATAGGGAAGAAAAATGGCAATGGGCATGGCTGGGAAGTGGGCAGGACCAAGGAAGAATTCGCAGGTTGGCCCAGGGTGGAAATGGGTGAGGGTGTGAAAGAGGAAAGGGTTAAATGGTGGGATGGAGGAGCGGTTTCGACGCGGCCTACTCGGATCTGAATAGGAGAAGCGCGGGTTAGCACTAATGGAGGGGTCGCGGCAGATTGTGACAAGTGTCACCAGCAGTTGATCGACAATGCGCAGGGGCCTTCCAGCAATTGCGTCGGCTTCCCTGCAGTTTTATATATTTGCTCTGGTGCCCCTGGGATTTCTGTACTTAGTGCCGCCGGCCAGCCTTCTCCAGACTTCACAAAATGGTCCTCCGTTAGTTCTATCAGCCTCCGTTAGTCTCTGTTAGCCTCCTTTTGCTTTGGAATCTTGACAGACTTAACGGGCATTGACCAAATGATTTCTAAATTAACTTTTAAGCTAGGAATTGTCTCAATCTTCGTGCTAAACATCGTATAAAAGTTCGATTATGCATGGAAACCTACATTAAGCACAAAAACACAAATAATAATATTTTCAAAGCATAATTAACTCAAAAATAGCACAAAATAAAAGAAAATTCCCGGGAATATTAGGGGAAATCTTGCGCTCATTAGTGTAGACACCTCAATTTCGTACCCCTGGTATGTGACATGACATGAAATATCAAGACATGTTAAAACTTAACAAATGTCAAGTTACAGGGTTTAAAAATGCAAAAGGAAAAACTGGATGCACAAAACAGTGAAATGCAGGGGCCAAAATGTCAATAAGGACCTCAAAAAGGAGCCCAGGCGCCACCCACATGCACAGTGGGCGCGGCGCCCAGACCCCCCATGGGTGGCGCCCAATAGTGCCTTGTGCACTGTAGCTTTTTGCCTCCGGTACAATCTCTCAAGTGCGTGGTACAAGCTGGTGAAGCATAGAAAGAAAAATCTTAATGCCGAAGGAGTCCCTTCTCCAGCCTATAAATAGAGGCATCTGACTTCAGTAAAAAAAAAAAAAGAGGAACGCACACAGTTCACACACTCATCGCACACAGTTCCCATACCGCTTTCAGAGTACACAGTGAGCGATCGTGAGAAAGAGCGAGTTCCCCTCCTCTAAAAAGCCTCAAAGCTCCGTCAAATCTCCTCCAAACTTAAATCCAACCAGTCAAAGTGAACCTTAGCCTCCCAGCTAGGATTCCACCCTATTTCCCCAGTCCAAAAATCCAAAAAAGAGCAGTTACTCTGCCTGAATCCAGAGGCCAAATCCGCCAGAAGCAAACAGTTGCTCTGCCCGATTTCCGCCAGAAGCAAGCAAACAACAGTAAAAAAGCAAGTAGTTGCTCCGCCCGTTTCCTGATGCCTAAAAAGCAACTTTCGGAAGCAGTTACTCTGCCCGAATCTCCACTACAAAAAAAGACTCCCTTTCCTGGAAGGACAGAGCGAGCACACCCTACGGTCTTAAAGGTAAGCCTTTAAAAAGTTTTATAAAAAGTGTTATTTTCAGTCGATCCGATGTAAAAAATATAAGCAGTTATGCTGCCCTGATTTCTATAAAAAATAGCACTAAAAAAGAGCGATTATTATGGCCAAATATTTATAAGTGTATTTGTAATTACTCGAAGGAAAGCGGTTACAAGTCTGTAATAATGTAGATACAGATATATTTGTTTAAATGTTTATTTCACCTGCTCAATAAATATAATAAAGCATATTTTAGCTAAAAACTATTTTTGAGACTGAAAGGGCGAATTGGGTGCCTAACACCGTCCACCTCGTAACTTAGCCTCCGAACCCCTTTTTACAAACTCTGGTTATTTTTTGTTTTTCTTTATTTCTCCTTAAAATAAAGATGGTGACTCTGTTCCAACATCTTGGATTACAGTGAGGCCCGCAACATCCTTTTTTTGCACTTTTCCGTTTTCCCCTAAACAAGGGAAGATGGAATGAAAAGAGTGATGCACTTTCTGTATCTTGTTTTCCCCTAAACAAGGGAAGATGAGACACGGAAAACTCAAAGCACTCATAGTAATCCAGAATGAACCCAAGTCCATAGTGAAGCAGAGCGTGTTCCCATGCGCCTTCGCAACATCTTTTTTTTGCACTTTTTCGCTTTCCCCTAAACAAGGGAAGATGGGAATGAAAAAAGGTGATACGTTTTTTGTATCTTGTTTTCCCTAAACAAGGGAGGATGAGATACAGAAAAATCCAAAGCACTCATAATGGACTAAATCACACTCAGTGACCGAGACGTATTCAATGCGCATTTTGACAACACTCTTTTTGCACTTTTAATTTCATTTTCTCCTAAACAATGGAAGATTGAATGAAAACAGTGATGTCTTCCCCGAGTCGCGTGTTCCCCTAAAAAAGGAAGCGTGCGATCCGGGGAAAATCTCCCGGGACACTCACAGTAGGCAGTCTATTTCGGTAAGTGCGACCATCAGAGCATTTTATTACATATCTGCTTAAAAACCATGATAACACGTTATAACCAACTAAAAAATTTAGGGTATGTGAGATTTGAGCTACTGCATCCTAAACTGTTGCATTATAACTGCTACCTATTGCATTACTCCCCATTATAATTTCCACGAAATTCGGGAGTCTATTTCTTATTAACAATGTTAGTTTACTTGGTAAGTTTTGGTTTACCCGTAAACTCCATCGCTGAGGGGCTCTGTAGACACCCCAATTTCGTACCCCTGGTATGTAACATTGACATGAGATATCAATACCTGTTAAAAATACTAACAAATGTCAAGTTACATGGTTAAAAGTGCAAAAGAAAAAGCAGGATGCATAAACAGTGAAATGCAAGGGGCCTAAGTGCCAAAAAGATAACCAAAAAAAAACCCCTGGCGCCGCCCATGGCCATACCAGGAGCCACGCTAGCCTCCACCATGAGCGGTGCCCAATAGTGCTTTCTGCAATGTAGTAGTTTGCCTTCGGTGCAATCTCTCAAGCGCGCGATAAAAGCCGATGAAAAAAAGAGAAATCTTAACTGCGAAGGAAGCCTCAATCTCAATAATAAATAGAGGTGTCCGGCTTCAGAAATTCACACACTGATTAACACAGTTCACACACTACGCAGTTTGTGAGTTCTCCCGAGAGCGTTGTGAGATTTCCTCCTCTAGCCCCGAAGCTCCGCCAAATCTCCCCCAAACACTAAAACTAGTCAGTCAAAGTGAAACCTAGCTACCCTGCTAGGATTCCACCCTATTCCTCCGGTCCAAAATTCTCAAAAAGAGCAGTTGCCCTACCCGAATCTAGACACCAAATCAGCGTAACACTTCCCACCTCGTAACTTAGCCTCTGAACCCTTTGCAAATCTGGTTATATTTTGTTTTTCTTTGTTTTTCCTTAAAATAAAGATGGCGACTTTGTTTAACATTTTGAGCCACAATGAGGTCAAACGTATTCTACGTGCTTAAAGGTTTATTTTAAAACCACCCGCTTCTCGTTAGCAATGGAAAGGTCAAAAAACTGGGGCACTCACAACGTAACTGAGGGCTTAAGGGTGAGGGTGCGTCTGCGGTGAAGGAAATGGCTGAAGACCAGTAAAGGCAGCTGAACTCTGAAGTCTTGAATGAACAATGCGATGAGGAATTGAGGATATGAGAATAGTATAGAGACTTTTAGGGCTTTACCTAGCGTAATATATTAGTCTATTATAGTATTATACTATTATTATTACTTATTACTATTAGTGCTTTCATTTAGTGTTTACTCAAGCAGACGGGTCGTGCCTGGTATTTGACGGGCATCAAAATTTGAAAGCCCAGTTGAGCCCATGACCACGAGCATCTCACCTCTCTAAAGCCCAACACTATGTATCATCCCATGGGCACGAGCACAATAGGTCGGGCATAGGCGAGCACTACGGACTGTACGGGCTTATGGGCTGGGCTGCTCACCCTAGTAGGTGCAGTTGGTTGAACAACAATTGGTTGAGCGAAATCTGGTTGAGCAGCATCAGCAGTTTTCATAGCAGCTGCCTCCTCCTCAATTTCATCTTCTTTATCCAAAAGCAAGTTTCTTCTTTTTCTTTTGCTATAACCTTCAGACCTTAATGCAATAGCAGGAGCAGCTTGAGCAATTTGAGCAGCTGGGGCGGCTTGAGCAGCTAGTTGGACAAACCTACTGGAATTGATTGCTCTTGTGATATCACCAGTTGCAAACTTTATGAGTCTTACTGGGATAATTACATCAGCATGCACAACAGCATTGTTGATGTCTTGATACTGCCTTAAGAAGTGAGTAAGTAACAGGTGATGAGTTACTTTTGCACAATGGCTTCCATCATTACCAATGGCTTCCATCATTACCAATTGAGCTTCAGTCACTTTGTCATGGCTTCCACCCTTGATTAATAGGCACTTGTCTATGACACCAGCTAGAGCGTAGTGCAGAGTCTTGAAGCGATTTTCAAATCTATCAACAGCCTTTTCCATACGGTGAGTGTCTCTCATAGTGATCCATCCGCAATTTTATACATCCAAAGGGACTGTGAGGCTTGTTGAACCACCAATTCTTAGGTTTGGGAAGGCATTTGTAATAGAGGTTGCATCAAATACCACTTGTTTAGGTCGTTTTTTAGAACAGTGGTTTTAATAAAGATTGTACTACCCATTTTCATTTTGATAAAAACTTGGGTAAGATGGTTTTATGGATATTTTTTATAAGACGGATCCTTCTTACCCAACTTACCGTGTGTTGGTGGGTTAAGTTGTAAAAGAATGAGGTTTTATCTTACGAATTAAGATTCGTAAGCCCGTTTTATAGGAGACATGTTTTTTAATTTTTATAGACCTATTTTCTTCTTCGATATTTTTTAGGAAATACGGTATTACGAGTATTTTATTAAAACAAATCCACTTGATCCGACCAATCATGTATTAATGGGTTGGGTTATGAGAAAATTTGGTTTTATCGTATTAATTAAGATCCGTAAGATAGTCTTCATAAAGACTTTTTTCTTAATCTTCTTCAGGATGTTTCAAAACTTTGACCACCTAACATTTTTATCCATATTTATTTAATTATTTATACCCCCATCTAACCCAAATATTTTTTTCGTTTTCTAGCTTCTTGTTAACATTCAATACATTGAATATGGGTACTGCTGAGACCACAAACAACAAAGGAGCTAAGACCAATGCTTAAAGGATTCCTAGAGATTATACCAAACAACAAGGGAGCTTAATGTTGCTTAATTAAGCATAAAGATGGTTTGAGAGTTTCTTAAGCTCCCGAGCTTAACAACCAAAATGGACAAAAAACCTGCCACATGTTACCTCTTCCTCCCTCCTTTCCACATGCATCACTATTCACTTTTCCTCCATTTCCTTTTTTTCTTAATTTTCAGTCATAAAAAATATTTTTTAAAATATTTTTTTCATGTATTAAAGTAAACATTTTTACCTATAAATAGAGACTTGGTTTGTTTCATTTAGATATCAGAAAAAATTTCTATGAATTTTTCAAATTTCTAGCCATTTTTTTATAAAAAATATTAAATTATTGGAGATAAAGATGATGAGGTGTATAAAAGTATTGGAGTTTGTGCATTGTTAAAAAATATTTTTATTGAGAAGCTTAAGTAGGGAATTTAATGGTATTTTTGTAATAAAATTAAAAAAAATAAAGCTTAAGCTCCCCAAATAAGAAGGCTTTGTTGTTCATGCTCCAAGGTCATTTGGATACATAAATTTCAAAAGTAAATAAAACGTGACAACTTGTATACCACTGAATACGTTTGAACCTAACACGGTTGAGAGTGAGAGAGAGAGAAGATGGAAGATGTGGCAATTCATACACCGCTAACTTCCTAACGAATTTATTGTTTCTCTCTCCGGAACAAGTTAGGTTGATACAACGTGAGGACCATATATAGGGCCAACTACCATAGCTAGGGCCAGCAACCCTTTCTAATAAAAGCAAGCCAGCTACCATTTCTAGGGCCAACTACCGACATGGTCCCCCTAAAAATTAAAATAAGGGTTTTTCGGTTTTTGATCTTTAAATTTTTGTTCCTGTGTGGGATTAGGCCTTTCTCCGATTCAATTAATTTTCAACCACTTTCACATATCATCTGATATATTTTGAGGAGTATTTTTGTCCTTGTAATCTTTTTATCAGATTGACCAGATTACTTGTATTTTTATTAAATACCTAGTTTGTACATGAACCATTTGTGTAGTTGACGTGACACTTTTAATTAAGACAAAAACTTGTTTAGAACGGTCTTATGAATATTTTTTATGAGACAGATATTTTTTACCCGATTCATCATCTATTGATGGATTAAGATATAAGAGTGAAAACTCCGTATTACGAATTAAGATCTGTAACATTATCTTACAAAAAACCTGCTTTTTAATTAATAGAACCTAGTTTGGTTTACATATTTTAATTTTTTTTTTTCACCCAACTATATCCTCGTATGATTGCATCCCATTAGGTCTGAAAATGATTCACATTCGCAATACTTAATTTGTCATTGACTCAATAAAAATTTAGTTTTCATCGATACCAAAATAATTATCTTGTTTATAAGTTTTCTTTTTAAAATAATATTTTTATTATTTTATCCTTATTTTTTATTGTGCTTTAATTATGGTCACATATACATAGATTTTAAAAAAAACTATAGATCAAACCAATATTAATAATCAATTCAATTATTTTTTCTTAATGTATGTGCCAGGTCGAATCTATATATCTATATACATATAAAAAAAATAACAAAGGTGGATTTATCCCTCCAAAATCTAACTTTTTAATTATTGACTTTTGAGTTATCATTCCACTTTTTCTCTCCTCTCTTCTCCCTATTTTCTCTCTCATCACTACTATCTCCTCTCTTTTAATTATGTTTAAACATTTTTCTCTCTTTAAACATAAAAAATAGTAACCAAAACAAAAATAATAGTTTCAGAGTCAACTGTCAAGAAAACAAAAATATAAGAGGTTAGTAAAATAAAAAATAATTTGTGGAACAAGTCACTATAAAAATAAAAGTTACTGAATCAACAAAACAAAAATAATTTAATGCGGGGGTTAGTAAAATAAAATAATTTACGGAACAAAAGTTTAAAACAAATTATTAAAAATATATATGTAAAACAAAAGTACGTTAGTAAAATAAAAATATTTGATGAAACAAAAATAATAGTTACCGAGTCAATAAAACAATAATAATTTAAAGTGAGGTTACTAAAATAATGAAAATAATTTACGGAACAAAATTTTAAAACAAATTCTTAAAAATAGTTATGTAAAAAAATATACATTAGTAAAATAAAATTATTTAATGGAACAAAAATAATAGTTATAGAATCTGAGCTGCCCGGCCCAATAGGCCCAAGCCGCGAGGCACATTTTTAGCACGTGATCACCATTCAGTCAACGCACGAGCATCTAAAGGTCAAAGCTACGAGGAAAGGATGAAATAGCCTTCAACGAGCAAGAGATATTAACGAGCTGGGGCTTGACCAGCGAGCATGAGCATGAAGCGAGCATGATGTGTCATGCTCGTTAATTTAAATGTTGTTATCAGTTGAGGACGGTTATGTCCGAATTATTCTCCATTTGGCCAGTTGGGATTAGGTGGGATAGTTAATGGGGCGGTTAATATGCCCGCCATTAAGGCCATGAATGCTAGTGGGCAGTTATGAGCGGTTACACCCTCCGGCAACTATAAAAACCCCTCAAAATGAAGAAGGAAGGTATGTGATTCTTATTGCTAAGCCAAAACTCTACTAAATTGTATACACATCTGTAGTCTTGAACTAATTCTCACACCGGAGGGCTTTTGAAGGGAGTGTCACTGCCAAGTTTACGGTTTGCTTTGTCTAATTGCAGAGTTGGGCTTTACAGATTAGTGGATACGTTGAAAGCCAGGTATCCAGTTGGACAGATCCAGCGCGCCCAGAGGATTTTGGACGCATCAGTTGGTTCCATTGCCGGGAAACGGTAGCAGTTTTTCGTGAATTAGCTTTCGTTCTTGGTAAGCTTTGATAATGGCAGAAAACGGCGTTAATGGTGTTAGTGGAAGTCACCGAGAAGAGGTGCAAGCAACCCCTAGTCTTAATCAGGTGGCTGGGAACAATCCTCCCCCACATGATGCTCATCATCAACTAAACCAAAGACGTGGAGTGGATTCTTTGGCTAGAAGTACCGTGGCAGCAGTTGGTTTGGCACATGAGTTTAGGGAGGTAGCTCTTCGTCAAAGGGCTATATATTTGGGGCAAATGCATCAACTCAATTTGCAATTGATTGCCATGGGTAAACCGCCTTTACCCATTGAAGTGGACCCTTTACCAGCTTTGTCAGCTCCAAGTCAAGCTGGAGGTGGATCCAGGACTGGGGGTAATCAGCTAAACCCATTGATCATTCCTTCCCCCGTATCCGGGGGTCAAATGTCTTGCGAACAACCAGAAGGTAGTAGGGCTAGCCACAGGGTTGTGCCCAGTGTTCATTCATGGCTGGGACCACGAGTGGGGGATGATTCAGCACAATCCCGTCGTCGTCGGCGTTCACCTTCCCCGCGGAGGTCTCATGCACGTAGGCTTCGTTCACCCTCGCCACGACGATCGCGTGCTCGTAGTCGTCGTTCTCCATCTCCAAGGGGATCTTATGCTCGTCGACATAGAACTCCATCTCCCAGGAGATCCCAGGGGCATTTATCCCATAATTCTCAAGAAAAAAAGGGATTTGCATCAACCAGCTGCACCAGTTGCTCAGCTCACTGGGGTGCCTCAGGCATAGGTGGCGCAGGCCGTGGGTGTAACTCAAGCCATTGGAGCTATGGGTCCCCCACAGGTCCCTCCTATGCACTGTGTGCGGCCTCGGCCAGGGGTGGTTTGCCTACAACCATAAATATGCAAGATTTTGAAGAGTTAAAACGCCACATGGAGGCGTGGGAGCAAGGTAAAGCTTTGGATGGAAACTTTTTAGGCACTTCAGCTAGCCCGTTAGCACCATGGATTGAAAATGCACCGTCAGCACAAGGGCTCATATTCCCGAATATCAAGGAATACACAGGGAAGACGAAGGCAAGGGACTGGTTGATGTCATTTGAGTCACAAATTGGCTTAGTGACTTCAGATAAGGCCTTAAAAATTAGAGCTTTTGTGGGAGCATTGCAAGGGAGGGCCTTGGCATGGATGGGAGCTTTGCCGCGTAGGTCGATCAACAATTGGGCTGACCTGCGGGCAAAGTTCGCGTATTTTGGAACAGATTTTGGCTAGCACATTGGCAAAGACAAGGGCTGACTTGTCAAAGGTTAAGCAGGGCGCTCATGAGTCAACTGCTAGTTACTTGGAGAGATTTACTAAAGTCTTGGAACAAGTACCGGGATTGACCGAGCAGGAGGTTACTTTATGCTTTGAGACAAGCTTGCTCGAGGGCGAAGGTGGATTGCGATCGGAGTTGAGCATGCGTGAGCCAAAAATACAGGCAGAAATGCTAATGCGGGCTCAGAAATGGTGTGCCGGAGAGACGGCAAAGAAGGAAAAGAAGAAAGAGAATAATGATGCTGCTGGGAATTCCAAGGGGAATGGTCAGGCCGTGGGCGGAGGCTATAATAAAGGTAAGTCGAGATATGATCGACCAAGAGAATTCCTTCGCGAAGCAGATCTTACCTCGCTCAATACATTGCGCGAGGATATCATGTACGAAATAAGAGACGAGCTTCCTCGCCCACCTCGCATGAATCCAGAGACAGCTGATGCTCGGGATAAGACAAAGAGATGTGCCTATCATGACGATTATGGGCACACGACAAATGAATGTTGGCCGCTGAAGAAGGACATTCAAAAATTAATCAATGAAGGACGGTTGGACCGCTTCAAGAGAGACGGAGGAAACAGGGGGAATGCTCCCCGGAGATGCCTGCCGTCGAGAGGGTCATTAATGTCATAATGGATAAAGAGCCCACTCCGACCCAGCTCGGTAAACAAATTTATTCTTTGTCGAAAGTTGTGGATCGCCCAACTGCTTTGCAGGCTGGAGAGGAAGCTATACAATTTACTCGCAGCGAGTTGGCGAGTAATGTGAGCGGCGATCCTTGATCGTTTCGGCCTTGGTGGATGGATGGGTCGTGCACAGAATCCTGGTTGATACCGGTGCTTGTAGGGATGTGATGTATTACTCATGTTTTCAGGGCTTGGAGCTGAGTGATGATCGACTCAAGCCGTATGCTGGAACGTTGAAGGGATTCACTAATCATAAGGTACCGGTCAAGGGCACGGTCGAGTTGGAAGTCTTTATTGGTGAAGGGAGTAGGACGCGAGTTGAGAAGATCACTTTCATGGTGATTGATTTAAAGTCTCCCTACAATATTATCTTGGGTGTGCCGAGCATGACCAAGTTTCAGATGGTTGCATCTATTCCACACCAGCGGGCTAAGTTTTACACTGATCAAGGAGTGGGTGTATTGAGGAGTCAACCTCGGGCAGTGCTTGAATATGTGCGCGATAGTCAACGGAAAAAGCAAAAATTGACCTTGGAAGATTTCGAGCAGAAAATAATTGTCAGTACCAAGGAAACGTCTCATGTGACTGTGGGGCCATCAGTAATAGCCATGGTGAATGAAGACCGTGAGGTGGATGCTAACTCTTTGCCGACATTGAAGTCGGGGGAGCAGGACGAGTACGAGGTTGGTGTAAGCTTGCCTGTGAGTCAAACTGGTGGCGAGAACATTATCTCCTTGCTGACATTGAAGTCGGGGGAGCAGGTTGAACAGCGTGATAAGGCAAGTATGGATCCAGAAAAGGTTGGTGAGAGTCTTGATGGTCCTTTGTCGGCATTGACGTCGGATGGACAAGTGAAGCAAGTTGAGGACATGGATGTAGATCAGCTTGACGCGGTGGAGGATCAAGCTGAGAAAGAGGAGAAGGTGGAGTGTGATACACTCCAAATGCGAGATGAGCCAGAGTTTACGGCTCAGGACGAACTCGAGGAGGTGGTTATAAATTCTGCCTACCCCGAGCAGAAAATAAAAATTGGAAAGGCTTTATCAGTGGAAGCTCGAGCAAATTTGATTAAACAGCTTCAAGATAGCTTGGATGTCTTCGCGAGGCCGAGGATACGCAAGGCGTGAGTGGAGATCGCGGGCTTTGCATCGCCTCCATGTGGATCCTTCGCCGCCAATTCAAGAGCGCCAAGCGATTTATTCGCTGAAAAGGATCAAGCAATAAAGGAGGAGGTCGAGAAGTTGCTTAATGCGAACATTATCGAGGAGATACATTACCCAACTTGGTTGGCTAATGTAGTAATGGTCAAAAAATCCAACGGCAAGTGGCGGATGTGTGTGGATTTCATTGACTTGAATAAGGCCTGCCCGAAATATTGTTATCCTCTACCACGTATTGACAAGTTGGTGGACGCTATAGCGGGATTTGAGCTTCTCAGCTTCATTGATGCCTATTCGTATCATCGTCAAGATGAACGAGCATGATAAGGCTCTGACAGCTTTCCGAGCAGCAGGGGGGCTGTACTGTTATAAGATGATGTCATTCTGGTCCGAAAATGCAAGAGCGACTTATCGAGAATGGTAAATAAGATATTCACCGCAGACGGAGGAATGTCAAGCTTACATTGATGACATGGTGGTAAAGACCAAAGGCACGAAAGCATACAGTGATTTGGGCGAAACCTTCGCTAACCTCGTGAAAATAACATGAAGCTTAACCCGAGCAAGTTGTGTGTTCGTGGTGAAATGCAAGTTCTGGGGTTCATGGTGACCGAGAGGGGCATCGAGGCTAATCCCAAAAAAATTAAGGCATCGTTACATGAAGCTTCCCGATGCATCAAAGATGTGCAAAGCTCAATGGTAGGGTGATAGCCCTTGGTCGCCCATTTCCGTGCTCAGAGAGGTGTTTGCCATTCTTCAAGGTCCTTCGAGGAAACAAGGGGTTTGAATGGACAGCTGAATGTCAGAAGGCCTTTGAGCAGCTAGTGAAGTATCTGGGAAGTCCTCCTCTATCGAAGAACCCGATCTTAGTGAAAAGTTGTTTGTGTATTTAGCGGCCACAGAGTCAAAAAGCCGCGTGTTAATTAGGGAAGAGTGTAATTTTCAGAAGCCTGTTTATTATGTGTCCAAAGCCCTCACTACTGTAGAGGCACGGTATTTTAATGCAGAAAAGTTGGTTTATTCGCTTGTTGTTGCTGCTCGGAAACTTCGAGCTTATTTTTCTGCACATTCAATTATTGTATACACTGATATGCCTCTTAGAAAAATCTTGCACAAGCCAGACTCTTCTGGTCATCTGCTTACTTGGTCTATCGAGTTAACGGAGTTTGATATCGATTATCAACCTCGACGGGCGATTAAGACACAAAGCTTTGGCGCACTTTCTCAGAATGAGACTAGCTTCAAGGATTTGTGCGAAGAGGAGGTTCCTTCTGAGACAAGATCATCAAGTACACCCGCCCAAAGCCGCACTGAGTATTGCTGGAGTTACATGTGGATGGTTCGCCAAGAGGTTTGAAGTGGTGCCGGGTGTTAGTTCCATTCCAGCAAGATGTAGAGTTTGAGAAAGCATTGCAAGTTTCAGCCCAATAATCAAAGCCGAGTATGAAGCATTGATCGCAGGACTCGAGCTCGCGCAGGATGTGGGAGTACGAGAAGTGATTATATATTGTGATTCCCAGTTGGTTGTAAATCAAGTCAGAGGCGATTATGCTGTCCATCATCCAGTGTTGGTTCGTTATTGCACGATGGTGAAAGAGATCTTAAAGGACTTCGATTATTGGGAATTGGTTCTAATTGCTCGTGAGGATAATATGCGGGCAAATTATTCATCTAAAATGGCTGAAGATGAAATTCAATCCTTGCACCCGGGAGTCATGATCGAGCATTCGAGGTTCCAAGTATAGAAAAGGAAATGATCATGGATATCGAAATGCTTCAAAATGTTGGATGATGACCTGAAGGCTTACATCGAAAGGTGGACTTTGCCCAGACAAGACGAGGCTAGAACCATTCGTAGAGCGTTTGGTCATGCCGATATGTTATTTTGGATAACATACTTTACAGGCGGTCTTACACCCGACCATGGTTGAGATGTGTGCGACCAAAGATGAATGAGGGCATTTTGGGAGAAATACATGAAGGCAAATGTGGCGATCATCCTGGTCAAAGGTCATTAGCAGAAAAGGTCCTGGCAGCTGGATTTTATTGGATTACCTTGAGGCGGGATGCTGAAATGTACGTTCGCCGGTGTGACAAGTGTCAACGCTATGCAGATATACCACGCTTGCCTTCTACCGAGCAAACTCCTGTGGTTGCATCATGGCCATTTGACATGTGGGGTATAGATCTTATTGGCCCATTTCAGGGCTCTGGCCAAAGTTTAAATACGCGGTGGTTGCTGCGGGATTATTTTACCAAGTGGGTGGAGGCTAAGCTTCGCGACCATTAGCGAGGTCAATGTGATCGACTTTGTTCATGAGCACATATGGTGTCGCTTTTGGAGTTCCACGAGCAATTGTGTCCGATCATGGGACCCAATTTTCAAAAGTTTACCAAAGCATGCGAAAGCGGACGCGGTGAAGCATCGGGCAATCGTCGGTGGCATATCCACAAGGTAATGGGCAGGCTGAGGCCGCTAACAAGCAAGTTTTGCATGTCCTCAAACGAAACCTTGAAGACAAGGCAGGAAGATGGGTGGATGAGTTACCTTCTGCTTTGTGGGCGGTTAGAACAACGGTCAGAGGACCTATGGGAGAAACAGTCTTTTCTATGGCTTATGGATCTGAGGCTATGGCTCCAGTGGAGATGTATTTGCCTAATCATGGTGTCAGACTATAACATCAATCCAATAATGCAATTTCAGGCTGATTTGGATTTGGAAGAAAACGGTTGTTAGAGGCCAAAATGAGGATGGCAAATTAATCAACGAAAGAAAAAGTCCACCACGATAAAAGGGTTCGTGGTCGGTCATTTGCTGTGGGCGACTGGGTTCTCCGTAAGATTGAGGCAACAGGCCATCGAGCAGAGTGGGGGAAACTTTCGCCAAATTGGGAAGGACCTTTTCAAATTGCTAGAATTATTAAGGAAGACACTTATATGCTACGAACTGAGGATGGAAACGAGCTGAGACATCCATGGCATACAGATCATTTGAAGAAATTTTATTGGTGATTGGCAGTATGTAATTCGTTTATCTCTTCTTTTTATTTTGCAAGTGATAAGGGATTGAATAAGCAGATGTGTTCAGCTTATAATGTTTAATGTGAAACTCAATTATGCTTTCGATTTGAAAGTTGGTGTTTGAGTTAGTTGTTTTTGTTATTTTTCTCGATTATACTCTTTCGCGAGCATGAGTTATTTGTGCTCGTGCAAAGGGTTGGTGTTCGAGCTAACTGTTTATTCTCAATTATTCTCTTATAACAAGCATAGGCTATTTATGCTCGTAAAAAGAGTTGGTGTTCGAGATGTTGCTTTTCTTTGCTCTCGATTATTCTCTTTCACGAGCATAAGTTATTTATGCTCGTAGAAAATAGTTGGTGTTCGAGTTGGTTGCTTATCCAAGTATATGGCTTTTCTTTCACGAGTGATCGATGTTTTATTTAATCTTTTTCCTTGCAAGTGGACAAGACTATTATAGAATAGTATTGGAAGCAAGGGTCGAACCCACAGAGACAAGAGATCACGAACAGTGCACTTTATTGATAGCAAATTATTAATCTAAATGGGTTTTTATAATTATTTTATTCTAAACTACTATTAATATTTAGATGTTTAACTAATTAGCAGTAATTACAGTTATGAAGATCGTATGGTGGTTGGCAATCTAGGATTCTGGGTTTCACTTGTATCTCCTTTATGTTCAATTCATAATAATTATCATTCAATTTCTTGGGTTCGTTCACTAAAGATAGATATAGTCTGTTGAACTATTGGTTCAGCCTCCATCCCCACAACATTCATCCATTCTATATCCTAAGCACAGGAACTTTCAATCTATCTGTCACCTAGATTACGATCTATCTGTCACCTAGATCATGTATGAACCTGGTCCTAACTTATCACTCTCGTGCATCGATAGGTCCAATTTATTGTGATGGTGAGCCAGTGTACGACATATGCACATTGGTCATGCAGTTATCCGCACCTCTAGGCCTTTATTATTTGCGATTACATTCATTTGTTCAAAGCGAAATAATAGAGGGATTGATTAACACCACAATCAACAAGAATTGAATGAACATATAAATGAATTAAAACATAAATTCGATACAAGTTATCTCCCACCTCCTAGATTATGGATGATTTAGTTCATCATAGACAATGAACAGCACATGGAGATGAACATAAACATGATTTGATCTTCAATACTTGAAATTACACAATCTAACTATGTTATACAACCTAAAAACTATCTAAAATCTATACAAAATTGTTTCCAGCCGTTTTTCTATATCTGACTCTTGGCATCCGACTTCAATTTATACCCGGGAGTTGTAATCCAATTGAATCTCTTTGTGAAAACACGAAAAGTTCGCGTTCTGACCACCTTGCGGTCGCAAGGTCTGGGGTACCTTGCGACCGCAAGGTCTCCAGTATCTCTGGCCTTGGGTTTCTGCTTTCTTCAATGTTCTGCCTACCTTGCGGGGGCAAGGTCTGGGTACCTTGCGACCGCAAGGTCTCCAGATTAGGCTTCCTTCGTTTCTTCTTCATTTTTCATCTTTGGCCCTTCTTGGAATTTGCATATAAAACCCTGGAGTTTTGCATATTTTCACTAAAAACCATGAAACTTACAAAACTCACCGAAAACATATATCAGTAGCCAAAAGCCTCGTGAAATAGCATAATTTAAATCATAGAAGTATATAAAATCGACTTATAAAATACATCAATCAACGAACATAGGTTGCCTTTGCTCGAGAAAAGAGTTAGCATTCAAATCAGTAAATCATAGTTGAAATCTTAGAATGCAAGCAGGCATTATGAAATGAAAGGCATTCATCAAGCAAACAAAATAAAGCAGTAGCAAATATTACAGAACCATGAGAGTAAATTGTTTTGAGATCATGGAACGCAGGCCAATGAAAAAGTCTTAAGAGTCTGCAACGGTAGTTTGATCGGTTGGGGGTTGAGCTGGGTCGGCAACATCAACTTGGATGGTAGCAGGACCAGTGGGGTTTGCAATTTCATTCTCGGCTTCAATGACGATCACGTCATCGTTGGTACCGGCAGCTTCAGGGGTCAAGTTTCATTCTCGCTAACAGTGATTTCTGCAGTGGGATGAGGGGTCCAAGCCTCTAGCCCTTTCTCAGAATCCAGCTTGGCCAGGGAGTTTAGTTCATCCACGGTGTAAGGGACTAAAGCATGACCTGGGCGAGCCGAAGAGCAGAAGGGGGGTGTTGGTTCCCCATGTTGCGAGCTGTTCCGGGTTAAATTCAAGACCGCTGCAAGTTAGTTGTCGAAGAATATGATTGACTCCTTGCAAGAAAAACGGGTATGCTTCTTCTTCAACAGCAGTTGCGAAGTCTTCAGAGTTTTTATACTCCGTGATAAGGTTTTCTTTCTGAGCGCGGGCTTGTGTAAGCTCGGCCTTCAGTTTATTCTCCCTATCAGCTGCCTCCTTCTTGACCCTCTCCAACTCGTTAGTTGCCTCCCGGAGATCTTTCCTCACTTGAGTGATGTTGTTGAGGGCAGATTCCTCAGACTTCTTCGAGAAAGTAAGATGGGCTTCAAGGGTCCTCTTCTCTTCCTCCAGCTTGGATACTTTAGTGACCTTGGCTGTTAAGCTCTCCTCGCTATCTTTCAGCTCGCTCCTAAGAAAGTTGACTTTCTCCTCCAAAGTGTTCTTCTCAGAGGATAGTGTGTTGGAGGTTTTCACATTGTCGATCAAGCAGTCAAAGAGAAGCTCCGTTTTGCTGGCCATCTAAAAAATTAAAACAAGGTGAAAAGAAAGTAAAAGTAAGAAATTCGGTATTCTTTGTAAAAGGTGAAAAATCATTTACCTCGGTCATGCACATCCCGATTTCACCGATAAGGACGGCGCTGGGGAGTTCAGCGCTTCGTCGGCAGATCCCAGTATGGCGAAGTCTCTTCACCATCCCTAGTCCTATGCTAGCTGCATGCCCACCTCTCTTGTTGGTATTCAAGTTGGCCAGATCGGGGACAGCAGCTATTTCTGTTATGAGCTTGGTCGCGAGCTCACGAGTTTCGGGCATCTCGAAATTATCCCTTTGCCAGATGGGAGCTTGAGAACTAGAAGCTTCAGCGGGCTCGCTTTGATCAGTTCGCGAGCGTGTTCTTCTCTCTGGAGGGGAGATTGGAGGAGGTCTTTGTAGTTGCTGCTGTTGTTGAGGAGCGATTGGTGCAGGTATCACTGGAGTCGGTGTAGTCATTGCAGCTGGTGTACGCGTGGTAGTTACTGCTCGGCTTGGCTCCGAAGCTCGGTTGGATCCTCGTCCGGTATTAGTGGTTGGAACTGTAGGGAGGCGAGCTGGCTGTTGCCCAGCCATTTGGGTATTCCTCCCAACAGCTCCTCTCCTCATTGCTTGCAGAAAGCGTTGGGAGTCCTCCATTTGCCTCATATCTGCAAAGTAGGTTATGAAAAGAGGTTAGAAGTTGTGATTGGAATAGAAAGTATTAAAACATGGAAAAGGAATTCATGCAAACCAGATATAGAGAAAGCAGGGGTGCAGTTTCTTCCGATTTGCCTACAGCTCGGACAGTCACTTCGGAAATTTCCCCCATGGCAATTACCCCAAAATGGGTGTGGTGTTTCAGGTTCAAGGATGGTTTGGGGCTCGCAGCCTTGGACGGGCCAGCTTATTATTCCAGCCTGTCGTAGTAAAGTGAGGTCGGAGGTCAGGGCTACCTAGTCTAAAACCCAATCATGCCCCTGTTTTCCTTCCTTCACGCCAAGAAGCTTCCTGAATGTCCTGGCGAGCATTGGTTCCCCTGTTCGAAATGCTTGTTTGTCGTATTTGGCGATGGCTAAGTTTTCAAGGTAGGGAGCACAAGGCCAGCCTACCCGGGATTCTACGAGCAGGGCTTTGGAATCCCAGGCATCGACCTTGTTGGGGCTATCAGAAAGAAGTTTAAAGTAATTGGGGTTGGAACGACCAGTGATACGTCCACTTTTCTTATCTATAGAAAAAAGAAAGAATTTTCTGAAGAGCTCCATGCTCGGTTCAAAGCTAAGGAGTCTACAAGCAACGATGTACGCGATCAGAAATCTAACAGTGGTCAGAGTCAAGTTGCAGGGAAGTGCATTGTTTATCAAAAGGAATTCGGCAAAGAAAGGATCTAAGGGTAATCTGAGGCCGACTAAAAAGAAATCAAAGTAAAAAACCATCCGGTCACCCTGAAAGTTGTGATCGGCTTCGTCGATGTCTAAGTCAAAAGCCCTAACCCGGTAATTCTTGGGGTCCATGCCTAGAGAGTAAAACCAGCTAGATACATCATCTTCGTTGTTTAGATCATCCCATGTAATAAAAGGGGTACTGGTTGAAGCAGCTTGTTTTCCTTTGATTAAATCTTGGTTCTCTGGTCTGCTCGAGCTAGGAAGATTTTCTATGGCTTGCTCGGTAATGTTTTGGGGAGTTCGGGGGCGTCTCTGTCGAACAAGGGGGATTACTTCTTGCTCGGTTTCTTCCGAGCTCGGGGATCCTGAGTCCGGGCTCTCATTTTCTGGAAGGGCTCCATGGTCGTATGCTCGTCCTTCGATCTCAGATGATGGTCTATCGCCAGAAGACATCCTACAGGAATCGAGGAGCAAATGTTAAACCCTGCTCGGGGTGACGAGCAGAAACAATTAAGCAAGAACCCGTGGCAAGCAAGGGTTTATCCTTAAACCAGTGAACGGGGCACTAGTCAAGATGATCCTCGATTCCAACTGTATAAACTGGCTAGGTTAACACGGTGCATAAAGCTACGACGTGCTTAAAGTAAGAAATTAGAAAAACAGAGATGAAGATACAAGAGAACTGTGAAATTTGGTTTCGAAGAAATCGATTAGAGAAGTATTCAAAACCCAGAAAAGGCATTCTGGATCTTAAGATGAAGGGTTCAAGCAAATCAAGACTGAGAATACAGAAAGAAAAGAAGAAAATATAAGCCATACCTGTTAATCGCTGAGTGGATTCGTGAAACAGATATAGATTGCAGAAAAGAACTCTGAAAATCTTCCTTGCAGATTTGGAAGACGGAGATGGGAATGCTCTCTTGAATCTTCGGCTTCTCACGAACCTTGCTTTAGAGAATTCTGAAGACAATAAAAGTTTAAAATGGAGGAGGGGTTCGGTTTTTATACCGATTGGTAATCGCCGTTTGGGAGTGTCCTCATCATTGCATCTCAAGGATCAAGGCAGCATTTAATGCCTTATGGGGAAGTGAGCCCGTGTAAGTGCACAGGCGGCGGGTGATGGCTCGTATTCCTAAAAACCCTTTTGGTTGGCTTCCGCTTTCAACTATTGATTAAAAGCAACTCGGTGTACTTGTAGAAGCCCGTATTATTGAGATCATTTGATTGGGAAATTTATGGTTCTCCTCGCTTCGAGCATGAATACTCGGTAGACAGGGAGTAGGGGGCTACTGAGCTGCCCGGCCCAATAGGCTCAAGCCGCGAGGCACGTTTTTAGCACGTGTTCACCATTCAGTTAACGCACGAGCATCTAAAGGTCAAAGTTACGAGGAGAGGATGAAATAGCCTTCAACGAGCAAGAGATATTAACGAGCTGGGGGCTTGACCAGCGAGCATGAGCATGAAGCGAGCATGATGTGTCATACTCGTTAATTTAAATGTTGTTATCAGTTGAGGACGGTTATATCCGAATTATTCTCCATTTGACCGTTGGGATTAGTGGGATAGTTAATGGGGCAGTTAATATGCCCGCCATTAAGGCCATGAATGCTAGTGGGCAGTTATGAGCGGTTACACCCTCCGGCAACTATAAAAACCCCTCAAAATGAAGAGGGAAGGTATGTGATTTTTACTATCTAACCAAAACTCTGCTGAATTATATACATACTTGCTTTCTTGTGCTAATTCACACGCCGGAGGGCTTTTGCAGGGAGTGCCTCTGCCTAGTTCACAGTTTGTTGATTCAATTGCAGAGTTGGGCTTAGAAGAATATCGGATACGTTGAAAGCCAGGTATCCAGGTCCAGTGCATCCAGAAGATTTTGGACGCATTAGAATCAATAAAACAAAAATAATTTAAATTGAGGCTAGTAAAATTATAAAAATAATTTACGGAACAAAAGTTTAAAACAAATTCTTAAAAATAGTTATGTAAAACAAAAATACGTTAGTAAAATAAAAATACTTGATGGAACATAAATAATAATTACATGGTCAATAAAATAAAATTAATTTAAACCGATGTTAGTAAAATAATAAAAATAATTTACGGGACAAAAGTTTTCAATAAAACTAATTCTAAAAAATAAAACAAAAATAATAGTTACGAAGTCAATAAAACAAAAATATAATGGAAGTTAGTAAAATCAAAATAATTTACGAAACAAAAATAATAGTTAACGGTGAAAATAATTTCGTTATTTTAATTTTCGTTTATTTTCTTATCAGAAATTCATTTATTCCTAAAATACAAATATAATTTAATGAAAGTAATCATTCAAAATGAAGAACTTATTTGAGTTCAGATTCTACTTACAGGGCGGAAAAAATTCAAATTTATTCGAAGGCATTCAATCTACAAAGTTTTTAAATAGTATAAAGTGTTAGGGGTTGTCAAGCCATAGATTGACACTTAAAATTGGTGTTCCGGTAATGTTATTGAGAAATATTGATCATGCTACAAGATTGTGTAATTGAACAAAACTAATCATCATTAATCTTGGGGATCATATTGTTGAAACAATTTTTTTGATATGAAACAATGTTGGAGAAATATTTTTATCTCAAGATTGTCCTTAACTACATTCGATGTAGATCCTAAAGATCCTAAAGGACGACCGAGTGGTAGAGTTGGGACTTTACAAAATGTGGTCTCAGGTTCAATCACTTCTCATACCCCCTTAGGGAAAATGTCTACAAAAATAAATAAATAAATAAATAACTTCATCTCATGTAAGATTGACTTTCAAGTTCCAGATAAGACAATTTTCATTACTAGTATCATATGCAATGACAATTAACAAGCGTCAAAATCAATAATTGTACGTAGGTCTCTTTTTGAAAAATCAAATATTTAGTCATGAACAGTTATATGTCGCAGTTTCTAGAGTAACAAAATATTTTAATTTGAAGATATTGATACGCGATAAAAATAAAAAACCAACTAATAAAACAACATAGGTTGTGTATAAGAAATTTTTTTTTAAATCTATAATAATTAATCATATATTAATGTGTATTTATTAATAAACTGTTTCTTCTTATTTTATTTTTTAAGATTTTTTTATCCTTTTTATTTTATTTATGTATATTTAATGTGCAAATTTTAAAAAAAAAAACTAGTAAAAGTATAATTTCGAAACGAAGGGAAGTATTATTATTGTGTGACCTCCACTTCCCCGTCCCCATCACCTTGAATTTATCAGTTCTGTTACTTCTGTAGATGCCACCATGCCACATCCATCAGCGATGAGATTAAGGTTTCCTTTAGAGAGGAAAAGGAAAGATTGCAAGGTTAAGTCCAATCAAAACGGGAAGTAGTTATATTGCCACAACCACATTAAGTAAGGCAAAACCTGTATAAGAGCATCCCAACGTTTGATTTTTTCAATTCTTAAGCATGGAAAAGTGTGCCATGATGGCCATATAGGAAAGATCAATTTCCACCTACAAGAGGGAAAGAGAAATAACTTCCAATAGAGGAAGTTACTATTTGTCTGCAAAAGATGCAAAAGGAGGAAAAAAGTGGGCAGGTTATCGGGGGTTGTGAGTGGGGGGAGGGGGAAGAGATTTTTATTATTTTATTTGAGATGATGTTAAATTTAATATTTTTTGAGTAAGAAGTTGTATAAGAATAATATACAATAGAAAGATTTATTCTTAAGTGTGTAAGAAAATAAAAATATGTAGGTAACAGTGAAACACAGTTAAGAAGTTATATAAAAAGTTGATATAAATTTTAACATTGAGGATGCTCTATGTAACCTAAAAAGGCGATGGCATTAGTTATGAGGCAGTGTCATATCAAGTAATCAATAATAGAAAAGAATCATCGGGTGGGTTTCGTCAGCATTTGAATAGGAGAGAAAAAACTATTGCAACTCGAAATTAGATGGTATTTAAAAGAATAAAGATCACCAATAACAATTTCCATTTCACAAGAAAGTTAATGGCTAGAAAAGGAACTTTCTCAAATAATGTTTAGTGTAAATATTCATACATATGGTCGATGTATGATCTCCCATCGTTATATCCTTATAATCAGGTTCACGCATTCCATAGCTCCATGCGTCAACCCTCCTAACCTGAGTGGCTTTAATGCAACATCTGCCCACAAAGGTTCGATAAATTCTAGCACACAAGTTCAAACAGCAAAAACAGGTGTCAAGTACTCCCTCCGTTCCACCAAAAGAGGTCATAATTACAAAAATGTTTGGGCATAATCAATATGTTAATAGCAAATATGATGGTAAAGTTGAAATGTTATGAGCATTGATAAACATAATTTTTAAAAGTGAAATATCACAAAATAGCATAGTAGACTCTTTGTGGAACTAAGGGAGTAGTTGTTACTTCATGACATGAAGGAAAAAGAAAGACACCAGAACTCAAGATTTAAGCATGTAGATGTACCTTCTTGTGCTACCCCAGGCCTCTCACATACTGGTCAAGAGTCGTGTTGAATAAGTCACTACTATAAAAGCAAATAGAGATATGTCATATAAAAGCTCTTAACTGTAACTACAAATTTCAATAATAGAATAGAAGGATGAATTGCAAAACCTTTTCTCAGGGTTTAGGTCAGAAAACAGTTCCGATCTCACAGTACACAAACACACAAAGACATCCCTAGCACGAGCCTTAAAAAATCCTACATCTGCCTAATATAGGACGAGCATCACGTCGTGGAGGAGAATGGAGGGAATCGGCCAGATATTAAGAGAGAGAAAGGTGTTTGGTGGCGTGCATGAGGTGAAATCAAGTGGGCAGAAGTATGGAGAGCGGCAAAAATGGCGGTTTGATACTTTGATCCCTGTGGCAACCTTATTGTTAAGGACTTGTGGTCTCTTGGATGAATAGATTATAGCTGCCATGTTTCAGAAGCAGGAAGAAAAGAGTCGGTTCAACCACAATTTCACAGCATAGTTGCAGAAATGTATGGATGGTTGAGTTATCGACCCTACTCATCAAGCTAGGAAATTACATATAACATAGTACTCGCTCTGTTCCGGGTAAAAAGTCCACTATTCCATTTTGAAATGTTTCATTTAAAGAGTTCACTTTCAAAAATTAAGGCATAAAAGTGTCATTTAATTACTAATAATTACTAATAAACTACTAAAAGTGTCATTTTCTTAAAAAGTTTAACTTTCAAATGGGCCTCTTTCCCCAGAACGGAGGGAGTATAACTTTATTCATCTTTGGGATTTGACCATGTTACTTGGCAACAATATTGAGACAACCTTTATGCTTTTGAGTTGACTCCTTAATTGAATCTCAAAGTTCTTGGAAAATGGATTAACTTGACAAATTTAGCAAGGTGGGGGGGACCTGAAACATGCATTATGGAATGTCCCAGACAAAAATAAACCCCAAATACCATCTTGAGGGATGTGTACAGGAATTCCTCCAAACATAAACTAGACATGTTAAATTTGGCCCTAAGCCCAGCCCAAAAAAGCCTGGTCCTGGCTCAGCCCTAGCCCATTCATAACCCTGTCCTGCCCTAGCCCTTGGGGATCGGATAGAGCTCGGGCCTAGGTGTTTACTGTCCAAACCAGCCCTGAATCCAAGTCCTAAAGCCCGGTCCTCAGCTTGTCCCCCAAGCCCGAATATTAATCTTGTCTAGTCCGTCTTTTAGAATCAATGAATTAATCCTTTTTTATTAGCTGGAGCTGAAATAATTAAAAAATAATCAATTGAAAAAAATAACTAAATTTAAAGCAATCATAATTAGTTGCTGCTTATATTCTTTTATGACCTGAGAGTGATCAAGGTGGGAACATTACTCTTACTTAAATCTTTTATGCATTATTTTTTGTTAAACTAAAATTTTAATTCAGGGGTGTGCTGAGGATCAAATAATAAAATATAAGGGTATAATGGACTTTTTATTAGAAATTGACCAATCAAATTATAAATTTTAGGTTAATTGGTTCTTAATTATTGATGTAAAAGTTAACCAAAAAAGAATAAACCTTAAAATGAAACTATGCCTCCTCAAAAAATAAAAATAAAATGAAACTTTAAAATACTACAAGCAAATATATATGATTACTCTTTAGTTATTTTGTTTCTAATTTTAAAAAAATTTATTACTGTTGCAATCAAAGTTGACTATGCAATAATAATATAATAATAACATATAATTGCACACAAACACAAGTATATAATGATAATAATAATTATTATTATTATTATAAAATTATTATTATAATAATAATTAAATTATTCGGCCCTAAGCTCAGCCTAAATGTCCTGTCCTTAGCTCGGCCTAAATGTCCTGTCCTTAGCTCGGCCCTGGGTCCTAAACCTAATAGGGCTTAGGGTTGGGCTAGGGCTTCATATTCCTATGGGCCACCTGGTCCGGCCTTGTTTTTGGTGGGAGCGCTGCGAGCTTGGCCCAAAAGACGCCCTTGTCCCAGAGAAAAAAGGCTTGGGTTGGCGCAGCCTGTCCATTTTACACGCCTAGCATAAGCCATAAAGTCCTCACAAATTTACATCAGAAGATTTCATCTATTTGGTCAACTGAGGAACAGGACAGTAAAACTTCTGTCCGATAAAAGTCTATCTAGCTACAGCCGCTTTGGTAATTCAAGGTTAAGGGTATGCATATTTCAACCCTTCTCTTGGTACATATAGGTTCTTTCATAGACTGATAGACATAATATTTGAAACAAACAATGTTAAAACAATGAAATTGAAGTTCAAGCAAAGCCAGAAAAAGAAAGGTTATGCTCTTCAGATATTTTGAATTTAAATTGTTAAGCTAGAGAATACTGTGCCTATTGAGAGAGATAGAGAGAGAACGTGAGCTATAGCTCTCAAATAAAAACAAGTCCTTCTGAAATAGTTACTAATTGTAGAAAGCATGTTGAAGGCAAATATCCTCGACCACACACTAATTCATCAAGATGAATCACTATACTCTGAAAATATTAATCACTGACCTAATAGGAGTTCCAGGAGTATACAAAGGATTCTTCACAACATATTCAACATATAAGTTGTAAATGTACTTCAAGGGTTCTCTAAGATCACCAGCTCTAGGATGCGTGACAAGGATGATCTGCATGAAAATATTACAATGAAGTTCGTAAGTCAAATATGATGGAGAATCCTAACAATGCTTATTGTGGCATTTGCTAATACACGTTTGTGTACGGAAAATTGTTAAGACATTGCATATCTCCAGTACTCAATTGAATATAGAGAATGAAGAAATGTTGTTTCTTTTCTCCCATAGCTCATGATTAAACGGGTGAGCATTTTTGTAAGACAACATGGAGCTGGTTCAACCACTGAAGCATTAATTTACGAAGCCCACAAGGGAACATCTGATCTACTAGAACAAAAGTAAAAGAATCGGTAAATGATGAGGAAAACTAGAAACAAGAACAAAAAATTATGTATATTCCCAACAAAATTCCAAGTGGTGCAGTCGCCTTATTTTTATAATCGTATACCTTGTAGCTATAATTCATCTGCAACGTGCCTGTTACTGCCTAGTAACTAAAGAATCAACAAGAATGTAACTCTTTACCCTAAATAATTACTCAATCCATCCGAAGAAAAGAGTCTTGTTCGCCATTTTAATTTGTCCCAGAAAAGTGCCATTTCTAAAATTTAAGCTTTAAATTCCCATCAGTCTTTCAGTTTGTTCGTTTTTATAGAAACATGATATCTCTTGCATATCATACAAAAAGAGACATAATGCAACTTTCATTAAAAGGAAAAATATAGATGTACAAGTCCCATAATAAAGGTTTGACTATTCAAGTGGAACTCTTTATTGGGATGAGTAGAGTACTTGCATAGATCACTATAGGATCTCAGACTAAGGTGACATAGAGTATGAAAAGTGCAGAACCATAGGGGTGGCAAACTGAAGGGGACAAGTACAACTATATCCAAAAATGAAATGAAACAAAGAAGACCTGAAAGAACAAAGGAAAATGGGAGTCCCCAATGGAAAAGAAAATAAAGAGAGAGAAAGATTGTTGTTTTCTACTTGGAGGAAAAATAATTATCATTTAGTCTAGTTGAAAAACACAATTAGAGAGAAAGAAAGTATTAATATTGATTGGCTTTAGATCAATAAGTACTTTTCATCACGATAGCCATTGAACTTCATAAAAAAAATTCTTCATCAAATTCTAGGCTCCTTCTGCATAATCATCACACAGAAATGGTACTCAAAGAACTACAAAAATACAAATCAAATGTATCTCAAGGAGATTAAACAAAAATGTATTTTCTCTTGTTTGGTGCATGTTAAAGCCTTAAAATATGAATTCCGTTGATGAACTCATCATGCACCACTCTAACCAATGACACTCTTTTACGAGTGAATAGTATATGAAAATAAACTATAATTCTATTAGCATATAACAACTAACAATTTGTGTTTATTTGAATCAAATCTGAATTATACGAACACATGTATTTATGCATCTACTACCAACCACACCCCCACCTCACCGAAAAAATATTCATGTACATACACATCTTCTCATAATTTATATGATAAAGAAAACTCCTATTTAACCAAATTTAGGAATAAATTAGTGGAAGGTAGTGGTACCAACTAAGGGAATTGAAGGTAATCATATTCTCCAGTTAATTTTGAAGCTGACAAACACAGTTTCAACAGGTGCACTTGAGTAATGGAGTGTAGAGCTAACTTGGAGCAAAATACTCTACATTCAATACAAGTGTTTTGACACTATTTATTATTTTAAACCTAACTAAACGCTAACTAGTTGATTATCAACCGAGTTAAAGCAATAAAACAAAAGATTTATTAGCATAATAAAGAACTATAATTTCTTTCATGTTCGACAACTAACCACAGGCAATTATTCTGAAGCCTCAGCAAGGAACCACCCAATGAAAAAAATTAAAATTGAAGCAGCGAGGGATACTGGACTCACATCAAAAGTTATTTTCATTTTCATATATACCAAAAAAATAGGATCAACCCAACCCTCCACAACCCTCACTCGTAAAAAAAGAAAGTATAATCATTCTTTCCTTCTAACATTGTACGAAGCAATCTTTCCACCCAAGACAAGCAATGCCAAGTGTACCCAGAACCTCCAGAAACCTGCAAGTTGTAATTCCTCAATCCTCACCAAAATTATTACAAGTTCACAACTTAAACTGTATGTGGCAAACTCAAATGGTACGAATTGCCACATTGAACCTCATTTCATCATGAATCTTGATCAATCAATCTATGTATGCGGCTAAATCTCCCTCCAGCCCTCCCAATGTTAATGAATTCTTATCCCTAATAAATCTAAAAGAACAACCCTCAGAACACGCCCAGAGCCAAAGCCCACAAGGAAACAATAATCAACCTTATCGTTCAACAGCTTAAAAGACAAACAATATACCTGAAATCCTGTACAACTCCCTCCAAATGCTGAATAGTGATTTTGAAATGACCCCACACTAAAAGTTAACATTTTCCTTCAAATCAAGTAGACAAGTACCCATAATGTTTGCACATAGTCACTTGCCATTAAATCCAGTTTGCATCTCTATTTTGGAGGTGAGCATCAGCATCTGTATTTCTCTAAAGTTCTTAGGGACAAATATAAAGGAAATGAAATATGCTGAAGAGCCGTACTTGTATAAATGATGGTAAAGGTGGTATGAGTAATGCAAGGTTGAGTTTCACTTATAATTATCACTACAATGTCTCTTGACATATATAGGGAGAAAGAAATCGAAAAAAACATTTAGCACGCTCGCAGTTGAGTAGGAATTGATAATGAACTTTACTGACCTTTATACCTGATGGACTCTCCATGAAACTTAGTTTGTATGTATTTGTACGAAAGCTATGAAAGGAACACCCTTGCCCCGGTAACTGTGGCACCCCAAGATTTCCCTTCTCAACACTGGCCAGTCAAATAAAATAAAATTAATTGAAAAACGAGAATATATAGATGTAACAACCAAGTTCACTGACCGAAACTGTATATACTAAGAACTCTACAAAGGAAACCAATATTCCAATCTATCTAATTGTAGGAACTACCAACAAAAAATCAAAATAACTCATCCACCATTGTCCAAATTCACAAATATCAACAACCAGCTAAAAGAAGAGGAATTTGTTTAGAAGATGCTAGTCCCTAGAAAACGATGACGGGAATTAGAGTTCATGCCAACAAGGAGTCACATATAGTATTTGCTCCCTCCATACAATGAGAGTCAACTTTTGAAAAATCAAATAGTTAAGAGGCGCCTAGGTATCTTAGAAGTACTCATTAGAACAGAACTAAGTATTATCCAACAAGTTTATTTCGAATATGAAGGGTAAAGTTAGAACTTGATAAGAATTACAATCTACATTTTTACACGTGAAGGGAAAGTCTCAAAAAGAGAAGTAGTACTCTTTGAGTGGAACATATGAAACGACATAAACACAACCGATCACATTCTTGGCTAATATCTGTTCAGGTGATCTGACTTGTTACCAGTTCAAGCAAAAAAATAAGCCAAAAAAAAAAAAATCAAGTTTTAGAGCAGACCGGAGCGCTCTAAAAAATAAAAATTATTCATGAATTTAGGATGTGAATGAGGTAAAAGAGCAAAACCTAGAAGGATCCATCTTGGCAGTTAAGGATTTTAGTGAAAAGAGAAGACCAAACATAAGCTTATGATCCTGCTGAGCATCCAGGGTACGGAGCGAACGATTCCATTCCCTGTACAGAAGACAAACGCCATTCCTGTTGAACACGTACATCATATGTGCACTATTTCCCGAAACCGTCGGTGGCGGCGGCGAAGGACTGATTTCTGATCCTCCGAAAAATTGCATTTTCACCGGATTCCCCGAATTAGAAAATCAAGAGTCTGCAACACAAGAGACTCGCCTCAGAATCCAAATCAACTAATAATTTAAAAGTAACAATTGATGGAACTTTCAATGATTTACGATTGGGTTAAGAATTCAAATATTTAGAAGATCTTAAGCCCTAATTCGTGGATAGATAAAAGCAACTGAAATTGAAGGGGAGGAGATGATCACCTTGGAAGAGTTCCGTAGCAGTTATAATATCAACAAATGCAAGCCCTCTCCGTACGCCCAACCCAAATCAGAGTCTGTTGTTTGTTCACTCCTCCAGTTCATGCAAATCTAATTCTTCTCCCTCTCGTCCACTCTTGAAAGAATTCTTACTACCCCGTCCGGTATGTATGGTACTGATCTTAATTACGGCCTATTTACAAAAATGTCAAAGTTAAAGATGACTCGGTCATCTGTGGCCTTATTTTAAAAAAATACTCTTTTATGGCTTAGTTTATCGATAAATCATTAATAAACCACGAATGGTTTATCGGTAAACCAGTAAAAATACACTTCCTTAATATTCGAAATCACTTGTCGACAGAGTGGTCGACAGATCGACCACTTGGTCGATCAAGTGGTTTACAGTGGTTTATTGATAAACCAGTGTAGACCATATGGTCGACAGTGTGGTCGACAGACAGACCACTTGGTCGACCAGTGGTTTATTGATAAACCAGTATAAAACCAGTTGGTCGACCAACTGGTTTATCTGGTCGACCAGTGATCGACCAAGTCGTTTTTGATTGGTTTTTTGTCAAAGGCTATATATGTTCATCAATCGGGTCAAATAGCCGTATTTGACTAATGCCACCCACGCATCACACTTAACACCAAACTAACTAAAACTAGACATATTACAAGAAAACCAAAAATAGAAAATCGGTCATCGGGCACGAACCGCAAAACTAGCTAAACGTCGAGAAATGCCCAACATTCTTCATGTACAAAAACCACAATTATGTAGATCCACCGACAACATACATATATCATATACAATTGAAGCAATACAGTTTGACACTTCCTCCCGATTAGTCATATGTTTCATAAAATCAAGAGAGTTAGAGCAAAGCGATACATGTATGAAAGAGTTTGTTAAAGTACAAGATAAAGCATAATAAATTGACAAAGCATCCCTTGCAAATTGAGATTCCGCCAAGGATAAAAAGATCCACCCACCAACTTGCTCCCAACGGTAAAAGCAACAACTCTATTCCTAATCGTTTAGTAGCTTGTATCCATGTCGCTGCACATCTAAGAAGATACACCGCATGACAACTCACGTTATTACATCGAGATGATTATGACGAACTGGTCACCTTGAGACTGGTCCATACGACTCTCCAAAGTGGTTTGAAATGACCAAAATGAAGTCCAAGGCTTATGTCATTTACCACTATTTAAAACAGATGTGAGCTCATTGAATAGTTGATGAACCTTTTGTAAAGACCAAGGAGCATTACGACTACTTTCGATACAAAAGAAGACAACAAGACAACGGACTACACTTACTCCCTGCTTTTAAAAGTGATGCAATTAGCCAATTTCGGAACAAATCACCCACCACATTCCCATGGAGGAATGAATTAGCAATGTTCAAAGGGGCGATGACTAAAATGGAAGAATCACATGGCATGTTAAAATTAGATGATCAACTGTCTCAATATCCCACATACAGAGTTTGCACATAGAATCAATAGACTGGAATCATCTTATGCAAATTAGCTAATGTTACAAGATGATCAAGTAAAGATTACCGCAGGAAGCATTGAATCTTATAAGGAACAGGAAGCTTCCATGATCAGACCCAAACCTTATCAAGAACAAGTTGGGTAGAGCTCAATCGAAACTCACGGGATTGAAATTGAGTTTGATTCATATGACACAAAAATTGATATGATTAATGTCTTTTGTATTAGCCCAACTAAGAGTATCTTTTGCACCGATTTTGGAAATGAAAATGGCCAAATGATTAGGGAAAAGAGAACAAAGTAACTCCAATTTCCAAATCCCATTACGAAGGAGTTGGGAAACCCAAACCAAATTACAATCAACCGGTTTAAAGTTTACAAGATCAACAGAATGAAACACTGGCAAGCAATAATCTTCCCAAATGTGAATATTACTACCATCCCCAACTTGTCATTTAATATTCTTAGCAACAACATCTCTACCATGAAGGATTTTTAAACGGGAGAGAAATAACAGCTTAGTTTTAGGAGACCGAAGAAATGACGTCTCTGAACAATATTATGTGCATAACACACGAGAAAAGATGGATTGCTTATTCAAGAAAAATTTCCAACCCTGCTTAGCTAACATACCACCTTGAGTTTTAGGCCTACATAAGCAATCCCATTTAACCGAATGAATGCTTTCTTATCCAACAACCCGGACACCAAAACCTTGCTAGGATACGATCAATGGATTTACACACATTGATGAATGTTCTACCTACCTTATTAAGCAATAATCCCTACCATGATGTACATTTCGCCCTAACCCGATCAACCAAAAGCTGAAAGAAAGTCTTCTTCCCAGTTACCAAATCAAGATAGCACCATAAATACTGTAACTTACATTTTAAAATGTAACTAATTTACTGAAAATGTACCACACAAAGAGAAGAGAAAATCCAACGTTTGTTTTTCAATACAGAACGAGTATATGGAAAAGGAGAAAATTAAAAGAGCAAAATTCAAGCAAGTACACTTTTGTGGATTTTTAACCAATTTAGTCCTCGATATTTGTTTCTAACCGTTAAAGATAACTTTCATGCATCGCAATGGATTATTTGATGTTATGCATTGTTTGATATCCGTTAATACATACATTTTGTTATCACGATGCATGAAATTGAAGTGTAGCGGTTTGAAAAAAATATGAGACTAAAACGATTGAAAATCCATCAAAATATATCTACCCAAAAATTTCTCAAATAAAAAAGTTAGTGCATTTACGTATGTATAATTGTATGATTTACGAATGAATCGTCCCCAAAGAAACAGTTGGTCCAAATATGTTGTTAACGAGTGACGACTCGACTTACATATTTTCAAACCAAAGGGAGACCTTGGTTATTCCTCCTTAGGCGTGGAAATGGAAGGAAGGGAGTGAATCAAGCGGCGCGCATATAGGGCACATGTTTTGCGTGTGCTTAAGAGTGTTTAAGGGGAATAACCTAGGTCCGTATGTATAAGAAGTGAAGGATGTAGGGCACATGTTTTGAAGTGAAGGAGGTGAAATTAATTGCCTCCTAAGTCCCATCTAGCAGCTGTACTCTAGCTCCTCCCCTGCTGGTGAACCTAACTCGAATTCTAAGTTCGATCCAAAGAGAGGGATGGAAACACATTTTACTGTCCCTATATATCTTGAATACTTGCATTTTCAGCATTGGGCTAGAAAAAGGAAAACCAAAGTTTAACATGTCGATACCCAGGTCTCCAGGCCCCAGGGGTTGAATTTCTTTCTTTTATTCTTTCTTCCGAGGCATCAAGTCCAATAAGCATGGGTCAGCCGTTGACCGAGTAGCATGCCAGTTCCCAGATCTCCAAGTATTGACTTAAAGACACGAGTATGGGTAAGAACGTCAAGTGCCACAGATCAAAATCAGCCCCAGCAACAACCCCAAATAGGGCTAAAATTAATATGCATGGATTACTTCTCCCAAAAATAAATGAAACTAGAAAAGCACATAACTTGGAACTACAATGGAAGCAAAAATAAAAGAAAATTGTAAAATTATCAAAACACAGGTCACAACTCTAAATATTAAGCATGGCAAAAAATTGTCCCAAACCCTTAGAACACCCCCCCCCCCCAATTCAACTAAATGTAGTCCCGAACAACTTAAGAAACAGTAATCTGGTACACAAAAAGCTTATAAAAATAAATTTAAAAAAAAAAAAACTGAACAAACTTCTAGTTGAACTTGGTAAATACTATGGACAACTTCAAACAACGACCAAGCAACAGAGAACAAACGTCCAAGACAAACAGTTATGTCCCAAAGAACATCCCCCACAGAAACCAGGGTTCACGATTCCCATTTCCTCAACTCCATGCCATCTGGAGGGGTTCCTTCAACCATCTTCGAACCCACTTCTTTCCAGTTGGTAGACAGCACTGTCCCATTCGACTCAACCTAGTAATTAGCACCACAAAAATAAGTTAAAATAAAAAGAAAAGAATATATATTTAGCTAAGAGTAACAACAAACAAGAAAAGTTAAGACTCCAAGTAGAACTCTTTAATAAACCACCTGCAAGCTCGGCTTAGTCTAACAAGGACATGAGGTATACACAAGTCCAGCTCATCTTGGCTCGAATAAGCTCAGTACTCAGACAGCATATGGATCCTTATATATTTTAAATGATTTATAGTACATATGTTGGATACAATTTATGGTATATTTTCGACTTGGGTCCAAGTAACGCTTTTGCTACTGAAGTAATCAAGTAGCTCACTCATCGGTTCCTTGACTCTACTAGAGCTCATCTCAAACACTCTAAGCTTGGGGTCAAGTCTGCTCGTTTACAACCCTATCTACAGGGATGAACATTCAGCAATCAAATAAACTACTCCCTCCATTTTTTAAGTTTATTGGCAAAAGTTAAAGAATGACGACTTTTAGGCTATTTTAGAATTGTATTACATATACATGAATGCCCTAATTATCCACACTATAATATTGGATACGAATGGCAACTGGCAGTTTGGGGGAGGTTATACATAATATCATCCCCATTCCCAAATTCAATGTTACGCCCCATAACCGTCTTATTCCCCACGAGGAATCATTGTGTCCTCCCATATCCATTCCCTACTGGTAACGGTTAATCGAAGAATAACCACGGGGAATTGGTCAAGCTAGCTAACAAAACCCTTTTAATGATTAAAAAAACTCATAAAAAACTTTCAAGGAACACACTATTTAATCAAGTTCATAAGACTTGAAAAAGGATAATACTTCTACTTAAAACACATCATAATCAAGTATATTTATCCAACAACAAAAAAAAATGTTCATGAAAGCTAAAAAGTCAAGTAGTTGAGCAATTCACTAAATATTAAAAAAAAACTTCATGAAGTTACAATAATAGAAATCTAACGTCTAAAATAGACTGAAGTGGGAGCAATTCCATAATGTCAAGTCAACTCTAGTGTATCTATTAAATCGACACTCTTTTGCAATCAAATTTTACCTCAAACTTGTTTTCGTCATTCATAGAGACTTCTAGACAGAGAGAGAGAGAGAGAGAAACATAAGCGATGATCATTGTTGAGATGTCAATAGTACTCGGTTGAACGATTGTTGTAAATGTAAATGTTGTGGATAGGGGTGGGCATTCAGATTCAGGTTTTCGGGTCCCAACCCGATAGGTTAGTTGGTGAAAAAAATTGGATAGCAAAAAACCCGAACCCACCTTCTGATAACTTGGGTTGCTTACCGGGTTTTAAAATATTACCTAAAAACCCAATCGGGTACCCGACATAATTAATATAAATACATTTTATTTTTTTCGTTAAGTAAGAAAATGTTATAAATATGAGAGCGTCAAATTAAGCGTCGCGTCCTCTATACACCAGTAATAATTGCATATTATATAAATATCTAATCTGAGATATAAGAAACGCGCTAGCCGCACTCAGCCCATCTCTTTTTGTGTGAGCCGATCTCCTTCAACAATAAAACTCATCTTTTTCAGATCTATGGTTCCGTTCCATGATTCCAGCTTTCCAGCCACCGCCTCCACACACCACCAGTGCGCTGCTCCACGGTCGACGCCTTCACCTCCACACGCCACCAGTGCACCACACCCATGTATCTAGAAGCAAGCAGAATCATCTTTAGGGTAATGAAGACCCCCGACCAAGCTGACAGCGACATTGGTAAGGATTGATCTCTTGAGCTTGGATTCAATTATGTCGAGGTAAAATATTATAAAAGAGTGGGGATTATAATTTATAAAGAGGAGAGAGAATTTTTGAATTTGCACTTGTATTTGATTCTCAGGGAGTTGGGGGTAGTTGAGGAGGTTGTTTGAGATTTGGGTGAAGGTTCAGTTGCTATTGCCTGCTGTTGTTGATGGTACTATATGTGCAAGGCTAGTGATGAGAGTGTGAATTATCTGTGCTACTGCACTGCCAAGTTGTAGAGCTGTCGAATTTTGTGCTCAGTTTGTTCAAGATGTCTTGGGTCATGACGAGGTCGATTCTTGATCATATTAGGTCCATTGAGTCCAAGAATAGGAGAAACCGTTTTGGGAGACAGCCCTTTTGGGAGTGTCCTGGATTCTATGGAGGGAAAGAAACCATAGGGCTTTTGACAACGAGGAAATGTCTGTCCCAAATCTGAAGAATTTGTTGATTCACACTCTTCATTTTTGGTGTTCCGAGGCAGCTCAATCCACTCTCAGTCCTAACACTTCTTCTCTTGTAGATTTTGTCAATAATATTGATATTGGCTAATTCTTTTGGTGAGGTATACTCTAGTGTACAAAGGCCTCACCTGTTTTGATGCTATTTATATTAATCTTTACTTATCAACAAAAAAATAAAAAAAACCTGTTTGCCTTGGCCCTCTCTCAGTCTCTCTTTTGGAATTGCTTAATGTTTCCAAGTTCCAAAGCATATTATTGTTTTCCTATCCCATTTTCTTTGGTGGGGGGGGCAGTGGTGAAGTTTTCAAGTTTCAATACAAGTGAGGCATTGAAAGTAACCGGGTAACCCGAACCCGATATATCGGATACACGATAATTTCGAATACCCGAGGAATGGTACCCGTTTTATTCGGATCGGATAATAAAATTGTATACCCAAAGTTTTGGGTACCCGACTAAAGATACCCGAAAGCCCAAAACCCGACCCGATGCCCACCCCTAACTATGGATAGGTTTGATTGATCGGAAAAAAAAATCGGCGATGCAAGTCATAAAATGATGATGAGTGAACAACAGATTCCCATGGACGAGAATGATGTTAGAGTTTTGGTATTTTACATCTAACTATAAATATCTAGGTCTGAATATTGTTAAAGTTATATTACTAAATATAGTCTAAATAACCAGTCGGGCCAAAATCAAACAGTTCCCCAGCTTTACATTTCGGTTATCCCCCCATTAACCATCCCATATCTAGTCAAACCAGTATTTGGTTCAGTTATCCATGATTAGGTTCAGAATTGTCATCCTAGTATTGGAAGTGCACATTGGGACACGATAGATAGCAAAGATGACTTTAGTAACTTCATAGGAAAGTGGCACTCCTTTTGAGAAGAAGGGTTGATGGGGGAGTAATAGTTTTGTTTTAAGAAGGGAAGGAAAAGGATATCAGCCATAATTGTCATTTTCATCCATAAACAAAACAAGGCAACAATGAAAAGAAAAGTATTCTTAAACAAAGGCAATACTAGTCTTACAAATGATTTCTTCATGGCTCTTCTAGTATCCTCATCAGCATCCTGATATATGTCCCGGAAAAACTTGTTCAGAGCTGCATCTCCATCGAGTTTTTCATCTTTCTCCTGATAAA
Source organism: Codonopsis lanceolata (assembly GCA_013146195.2). Classification (NCBI taxonomy): domain Eukaryota; kingdom Viridiplantae; phylum Streptophyta; class Magnoliopsida; order Asterales; family Campanulaceae; genus Codonopsis; species Codonopsis lanceolata. The sequence continues at coordinate 156,318,695 of CM028379.1, forward strand.
AGAACTCCAATTAATCACCCATATGTTGGAATTCAAATCCCACATAGACCAAGTGGGAGATAAACATAAACCATAAGCATACCTCTTTTTTCACTTGAGCTTCAAGTTTATCCCAGTCTGTTCTTGATTTTGAAGAAGGGTAAGTGGGTCTTTGCACAGCTGTAAAAGGGAGAAAGCAGGATATAAGCTACTCAAGATGAGATCATAGTGTCAAATGCAGCAAATAAACAAGAAGATGGATACTATTTTACCCGTTAACAACACATTTCATAAGGTTTTATATTTCTACTTCAGCTTTAACTCGTACAGTACATGGAAGCAGAACATAAAAGTTAATGTCCCATTGAAACTGTTTAAGCTACAAGCCAAAGAAACCAATTGACATGCCTAAGAAGGCGTCTTTTCTACTTTCCCTTTTTCCACTTATTTTCTTCTTCTAGATGACATCGTAGAAAGAGCATGTAACTCTCTTTGTTCATCTCTTCTATGTCACAAAGTAAGAAAGCAACTGGGCCAGCATCTCCGAACTCATTTCAATACCGTATCACATAAGCATGTTGACCTACCTGATGATACATTAATCTTCTGTACAACTAAGTTGTCTCTGCTAAACTCAAGAGAAGTCCATTGTATGGCTTCAGCTTTGGCAAGACGAATTTCAACTTTTGTTGAGAGAACTTCATATTTGCACTTTGCAGGAACTATCTGTTAATTGTGAAACGGAATAACAAAAAAAAAAAATTAGCATCTGCCCGAGCATTTTGAACCATAAATACAGAGGATTCTACCACTATAAAATGGTAAACCCCATTGCTAATTCATTGAGCAACATCTAGTATGAACAAGATATTTACGTAAAGCACGGTAGCTTGTTGAACAATTCCAAGAAAATCTGCTAAAAGATTAATTGTTCATCACCTTCCCAAACAATCGAGGTTGAAAGTTGTATGAATCTTCACCAGGTTTTTCAATAGATACACTTAGCTGTAAGGATCAACAAACAAGGAGTAAGTATAGCAAACCATCCTTCTCTAAGAAATAGCTTGGTACGAAGTGTAGAATAAATATAAATATACAAATGGCAGAAGAAATAAACATCTCCAACATACTATTTGTTCACCAAAGTCAACTGCAACACTTTTAGCTGGTATACCCTTTGCAAATATGGTGACAACCACCTCCTCTGGTTTCTGATAAAATTCATGCCTGCAGATATATCATTTCTTAAATGAATATCAATACTTGGCATAATGAGTGAAATACATGTATAGACAATTATTCATGGAACATTCAAATTAGGAAAATGCTAAAGAGATTTATAAAAAGAATTTGCATTATAAACTCTCTCCAATGCATTGGGAACATTCACCAATATATTGCTGGGTATTCCAAAGTAATAAAAAATAAAATCTAGAAGTAGATTTTTAGAATGTGCCCTAAGGGTAAAAATACCCTCATTGATATTCTAGTTAAACATGACATTCAAAAATTACCACTTATGCCTCACAATTGACAATTCCCTCGCATGAGATCCACACACGGAATCCAAAATAAATCATGGAGCACAGAAGGAGAATAGCCTTAAACCTAAAACAAGCAGTATATATGGTTATTGAAAATATATAGATTATCCCTCCGTTCCACCCAAAGAGTCCCCATTTAAAAAGTCTAATTATTAAGGGAAATATTAATGTCATTGGAGTTGGTCATAATTACAAAAATACTTGAGCACAAAAAATGTACTTACAACACAAGTGGAGGGTAAAGATGAAATGCTATACAAATTATAAGCATAACTTTTGAAAGTGGACTCTTAAAGTGAAACATCTCAAAATAGTATAGTGGGCTCTTTGCTTCCAGGGGGAGTAAATGAATATAAACTATTATCAATCCATTTCCATTTTTACTCCTGGCTTTAGTATCTCCAATGAATACTATAAAGTGGATGTTACGCAATAATAGTGATACCCTTCCATGCCTGTTTAAGTAAAATTTTAGTTCCATGATACTTCATAGCATGAAAGACCATCACTATTCATGCGTACCAAACAAGCACAAGAAGAAGAAGATTTTATAGATAAAAATACAAAAGTGGATAAAAAAATCCACCATTACAACCAAACTCACAAACCTAACACCTATGCATCCATTTACAACCAACAAGACAACCGTCTAAAGAACGTATGGACACGACAAACTAGTTCCACATCGTTGGAGTTTGTGTTATATCATCTCGGTACGATGATGATGACTGCAAGCCACTACTTAAGAAATATGCATTAATCGAGAGGACATAAAAAAAAGAACCCATACAAGAGTGTGGATACAGCAAACTCAACCTGCATGTGGAAGCTCTCACTAATAAACATTCAACAAATTCATTTGTTCTGATAAATGCATCTCAGCAAACAAGTACAAAGAATTTCTTTATGTTGGGAAGTAAATGCATTATTAGACCCATTTCCCGAACAACAAACACAAGCATCGTAGAGTTTCCAACCTGTATTTTGGTATGGCTGATGATACTGTTGTCACTTCATTGGAGACATTGATAACCGGCAGAGAGTCCTCCTTTGGAGTTGCATCAGCTTTTGCCAACGCTTGAGAAGCAGGAGTCACAATATCAGTGGGAGCAACATCCAACGACAGCGTTGGTAGCTCACCAGCTTCCTCTGTTTAAGCAAAACAATCGATCAATGTACAAAAGCACATGCAAGCACGATACTGTTAGATGTTCCTATCATTCCACATTATAAATTGCATTTTTGATAAAACATTACAAATTACATAAATACTCTTAGATGTAGCCAACATTTAAATGAGTCAAATCCAGCAAAACTTATCACCACCAAGACTTGGATTTTTTTTTTATTATAAGTACCACCGAGACTAGGATTTCCAACTATTAGATTTTTTTTGATAGGTAGGTGTGACCCCTTGTTGATATGGGGATTGGAACGAGGACCTCAAAATCTTTGCCCGAGTGCCCTTGCCATCTCTCCCACCTTTTGGGGTCAAAATAAATTCCAAGTATTAGATTTCCAGGTAGTTTCAACAGAAGTAGATAAATCTAATACTTGGAATTCAACAGAAGTAGATAAATCAAAGACTAGGATTTCCAAGTATTAGATTTATCTACTTATGTTGAAACTTGAAGCTACTATCACGCAATTGTCATTAGTTTCAACCACTGTTTAAAATATGCAACATCTTCTTTCCACTACTAATCAAAGTAAACTAAGAGATTGTACATTGCAAGCAAAATATGTCTTTAGTTTCAACCGCTGTTTAATTTATGCAACATCTTCTTTCCTCTATTTAAGTAAACTGAGCTATTGTACATTACAAGCGAAATATGGCACACAAGATGCGTGTGCACTACTACCAAGCAATTATGTCTTTAGTTTAAATTGCTGTTTAATTTATGCAACATTTTCTTTTCTCTACTGAGCAAAGTAAACTGATCCTCTCTCTCTCTCTCAGAAATTTTAGTTGGAGATTTTAGTTCAAGAGTGAGGAAATTAGAAAAGTGGGTACTCTTTAAAAAGCAATTGAGAAGCCTTTTAAATGTAGACAAATAGAAATTACACATCGGGGATAGTTGGGCTATTTCCAAACGCGAGACAGGCTTCAATCTGACACCCCCCAAGCTTTGATAGTAATAGATATTCGATCATATATTTGCAAGAAATAAAAAGCACAGATATTGCATTGTCATCAACCAGCAAAACTAGAGATCATTATCATCTATAGGCAATTGATACACCAAAAATACTATACAAGTGACCTTTTCAAACGGGTCATGTTGCCATATGCTCTTGCCAACCAATTAGCATTTAAATGTGTGTGTATGTCTATATATATATGCTGAAATAACTTACGGAAGATTTAAAATCCAATTCATCAATAAGACGACAAATTGGAAGACATACATAATGAACAGAATTCTGTTCGTCGTGTATCTTTGGGCTTCGGCTAGGGAAGTTTTCCAAGGATTGAACATCACAGAACTATAAGGGGTTTGCTCTCTCGATTTCTTTGTCATAAGCTCTTTCTTTTTGTTTGATGACTCATCCCTATCTCTTTTTCTATATTCCCCCTCTATTAATCTAATTATTTTTTTCTTATCCAAATAAATAAATAAATCGCGGTCTTGGAAAAGGAACAGAAGTATACAGATAAAAACAAAAGCATATTCGACACACATGCTTATTTTGAGACAATGGATTTTATCATGTTCAGATAATTGCCATCCCTTTTTCTTCTTATATGGCATTAGCTCAATGTAGTTATACCTCTATTACTAAACTTCTGGGTACAAATGCTGTACCCTACCTTGGAGCTCTTCCTAAGACATGAATTTATTTATTGTGAAATTACAATAATAATTAGTATATTAGTATATTACCCAAAGAATAGGCTAGAAGCTAAATCTATCACCCTCAAGAACAAAAATAAGCTGTAGTATATCAAATAAAGTTAGATTAATGTCAAACAAACATGAAAGAAAGGAAAAGAAAAGGCTTACATAATATGATGCATAAGAAAACAAAGATAAATAAACATCAATATGTGATTAATCTCCATATACAACCGGCCTTTAAAGATTTATATAAATGAATAAAGTACCCGCATTAAGATGGTTTTCGTTTATGGTCAACAACAATATGTAAGTCTCATTTGAAAGATCAGCTCAAAACACAGAAAAAATTACCTGCAATGCATGCGTCACATTTTTTTATCCAATTACTGAATCTTGTATCATCTGGAGCCAAAGAAGCACCAGTTTCAAAAGCTGCCTTAGCAGTCTGAAATTCTTCAAGGCTGAAACATGCTGTGCTGTAAACAGAAGCAGCTAATAAAAAGTTAGAAGACCATAAGACAAGTCAGAAGGGGGACATAAAATGAATTCACGGGAATTATGGTAACAGTAAATTAAAAGGGGCACAATAACTGGCTCGAAGAGCTGATCCAATCACCAGAAGTTAGTCATCATATCACTAAGTGCACAGTGATGCATAACCTAAAAAGTGGACAAGTGAGCCTAGTAGATACTTCTTCCATTCCTATCAGCCCGTGGTACCTACTACCTAGAGGCAGCATGGGTTCAAGGATGCACCACTACCACCACCAAGGCAAGAGAACAGTCACCATGGTAGTTGTTTGACAGATCAGATAATTCTCTACGAAAGGGATAAACTAATCAAACCTAAGTAGCAATTCATTTGATTAAGAGGAATTTCCAGCTCTGCAACTCTATTACTCTGAAAGCAATTTTCACCAACAAAGGATCAACACCAAAACACTACAAAAGCATAGCCAATGACTTTAGCCTGAGTCCTGACAGGCTACTTCTTCAAAAAGGAATAGACACATGTAATTGAAAAGTACCTCATTTAAAAAACCTTTGATAAACCCTGGCTATTAAACCACTTTTCTAAGCTTCTACAAATACAGAATACTATCAAAAAATAAAATAGCCAACCTTAGGAAATGAAACAGAAGTTCTGTGAGTTTGGAGATCTGATTTTTTTTCTACGAAATACTTTTGAAGAACTATCATTGTCCATTGATAAGAAAATAGGCGATTCCAGTACTTAGCATTTTATATCTTCCACCAAATGTGGGAAGAGAAAATTTTAAGAAATCATTTGTAACATTGATAACATACATGTAAACATAAAAATTTAGTACACAACCAGATTAACTGACATTAACAAAATAGTTTTACCAAATTAAATAAGAGAAAACATATTTTTCCAAAGGAAAATGATAAAGATCCCACCAAAATAATCAATTTTCTATTCCAAACATATGTGGCAATGGAAGTGATCAGTTAAACAATTGCCCCACAAATTAATTAATCTGATGTCTAACCCAGTAGCGAATCCAAGCCAGGATCTTGGAGGACGGGAGTCATAATTAATTTATTAGTAATTTTTTTAGGGTAATACTGAAATTTGGCTCAAACAGGGGTCAAAATTATAATATGGTACAATTTTCCTTAAAACAAGGGGTCAAAATTGAAAAAATTTATTATTTTAGTAGTAAAAAGTAAGTTTTCAAATTTTTAAAGGTACTAAAATGACATGTTTTCAAAGAAACAGGGGGGTCAACCTAACCCCTTAATATAAGGTGTGGCTTCACCACTGGTCTAACCCATCAAATGCTTGCTACATAGGCTGGTAAGGGAAATTGGGACCAAAAGTTGGAATCCCTGTTACTACTCTTTTCCAAAAGGACCAAAACTAGAACCAGTTCAAGTATACTGTCTAGTAGAAACCAAAAACTCGTGAACACGATTTTACAATAGAATAACCATGTCAAATCAACAAAAGCAAGTTTAAATAGAGACCACTTACAATATCGGTATTTTAGGGAGTGCATGTCTTTTCAACAATTTTATTAATTTGCAAAATAAGGCTCTCTTTTTTTTTATAAGTTAATTTGCGCTAACAAGTTAAAGAATATATCTTCAATTAGGATTAAGGGAGTACCAATTATCAATTTCTCTTAGAATTTTCCAACCCCCCCCCCCAAAAAAAAGATATTTATGGGGGTCTCTTGAATCATTAATGAGGAGGGTAGATTGAATTATGTACGAGTTCAGTCATGAAAAGTATGATTTACAATGTTTAGCGCCAAAAATAACTTGCTTAAATGTTGTGAATATTCAAGGCACAATGTGCACTGACTCTCATGGAACAACAGGCAAGTGCAAGGAACATTACTGGAAATAATGCATACATCATGGAGATTGAAACATGAAAAGGATTCAGTAAATGAGATCCACACACGTTTGGTAACAGGCCCACAAATTGACAGGATCAATAGTTAACAAAGGCGCTCACCCTTTCCGCAGATATGCCTTCGGCATTGAAGGGTTCAACTCAATCGCTCGGTTTGCATCCGAAACAGCTTCTGCTCAGAAATGTGCATTAGTTAATAATCAACCTTACAAATATGTTAGCATTAAGACTTTGTAAGAAAGTAATGCTATCGATCAAGGTTAACATGTTAAAACAATATGAGGGTATCAGTAGGCTGAAACTCTGCTACACTGACAAATGTGTGTGCAGGGAGGTAGGGGAATGGGGGGCTAAAACGAATATTGAAAGCATTTGTCCAGATTCGTGGTTCTAAACTGGGTTGAATATGTATACAGTATACCTATACACTATCACAAGATTAAAGTTACATGTTTATAAGTAATTCTGCATACAAAAACATAGACAACCAGATAGCACAATTAGACTATTGTAATGAACGCAAGCAAACATATAATGAACCACCAATCAGACAGCATAAAAGAAGCAAGATCCACCCTTGGTCTGACAAAACAAAAGCTAGAATGATCATGAACAATAGTTAGTATGGGACTGTAAAACTGTGATATCATGTCATCTAATCTCAAGTAGCAATGCTTAAAAGTGCCTGTATGGCTTATATTAACGATATGAGTGTGTGGTTTAACCGATCTTGCATTGAACACAACAAAGTGGAGAAGAAGGATGTATGTACTCGAGCCCAAGCCATAGGGACAAAGGCTAAATTAAGTCAAGTCGAGCAGAGCGTTGTAACAGGGGGACTTCAAACATAAAAATAACAACATAGCCCATTACTATGTCAAGAAAATTGTGTTGAAATCCAGACTGATAATACAACAGCTCAACTCAGCCCACGTCCCAAACACTTGGGGTCGGCTTCATGAATCCTATTTTGCCATTCAATTCAGTCCAAGGCATGATTTTCTCATGCAAGACATTCATTCATATCTTTCTTTATTACGGATGTTCATGTTATTTCTAGTGTGATTGATGTTGATATACTTGCACTTGCTAACAGGGACACTACACAGTCCACATTGTATGAGTCCACACTGTTTTAAGCAATTTTCTATCATTTTATCTCCTATTGAGACAACTTATACTCTGAGATATTTGTTCATTGCAAATTCTATCTTTCCTAGATTACCACATATTCATCTTAATGTTCGCATTTGTTCTTGTTAACATGCTCTTTCTTGGCTGCCCAACATTTGGATCCATAAACTAGCACAGGTCTAATGACTATCATAGTATCATATAAAACACTCTTTTCAACTTACATGTACATGTCGATTCAGATTCACTCCTCCATTTCCACCAGCCTGCTTTTTGTGATTTTCTTCTAACGCTAACATCACCTCTCTAACCTCCCCAATGATTCATAATTGAGCCTAAATAACAGAATCACTCCTTCTATTACTTCTTGGCCATCTATTCTAACTTTGTATCCACTGATGCTCCGTATACAGCTATTGTTGCATGTCATATATCTTATTTTGTATTACTCTTTATTTTAAAGTCTTTGACTTCTAAAGTTTCTCTCCACTTTTCTAGTTTATCATTGACGTGTTCTTCATCTCACAAATCATACTGATGTCTTCGGCAAAGAACATGCACCTCGTCAACTACCAAATTTCAAGAGCAACAATAACCTTAAGTGAAAGAATACATTGATTAGGGCACTCAAAACCCCCTTGAGATCTCCTATCTAGACCTTCAAAAAATACAACACAATGCATAAGCAAGCAGCATTCCTTTTCAACAGTTGGCTCGTGAAGGCAACAAAAATTCTAGAAATTGATTAAAAAGAACATCTTAGTCAGTTAGTTGCCTGTGCAAGCGCAACTAACATCAACGAGCCTATCTAGAGGTATTACTTGAGTGCCTTGAACATGTAAGTTCAGTAAGATACCACAGGAGACCAAAATTGTGCAGGTGTAACTAACATCAACCAGAAACAGGACCACTGACTTGAAGAATGTACGGCTCAGGCAATAGCTATAACAGAATAAGGATTGCCTTGTCTAGACAAATCAAATTTACACAAATCAAAGTAGCAAGCATCCCTATCCAACCAAGAAGGTACACTGCCCGCCATCAGAACATGAATTATGATGTAAAAAAGCTTAAGCATCTAGTCTCCTCGGTTATTTGAATATAAGACTTTCTAAACAAAAACATAGGATTCAAAATGCATGTTAGTTAAAAATTATTGAATCTTCTCCAGCATTTGCATATAAAAGTTGCTGAACAAAAACACTAGAATCTGGCACAATCACTAACCAGTCAAAGGCATGTTTTTAATTTACAAAAATTAGAATAAATATGAGTTTTACTATTTGAAGAAATGAAATACTCCCTCATTCCAATATAACTATGCTCAAACTTTTTTGCAATTATGAGAACTCTAAGGATGCTCATGTACTCCATACATCCCTTAATCATTGGGCTTTTCTAACTTAAGCTCCTTGATTCTCTCAGCTGTAATTACCCCCGTTCAATCAGATTTATATAAGGTACACAAGAAATGTTATTCTATAACTGATTGTTCAGATTTGCCTTAGATTGACGAAGAACTGTTGGAATTGGCGAGCTGAGATACTACGGACAGGATACAAAACTAAAACAAAACGCACACGGACTCGATGCGGCAAGTTAACTATAAATCGTTCCTTTGTGGGAGAGATGGCAAGGGCCGTCAAGCAATGACTTTGAGGTCCTTGGTTCTAATCACCACGGTTCTAATCACCACGGTTCTAATCACCATACCAACAACGGTCACTCTTGCCTATAAAAAAAACGTTCCTTTGAAAATTTATTGGGAACTGAAAGAGAATACCAGTGAAGCTTTTGAGTTTGATGTTGGCCTGGGCGCGGTCGGAGAAGAGCTCGGCGTTCTTAGGGTCAAGGGAGATGGCTTGAGAGTAGAGGTCAACGGCGAGTTCGAAGTGGTCGTCGATGAAGGCCTCCTTAGCCCTAGTCTCGAGATCGGACGCCATTGGACTTGAATAGAACTCTCTAGAATGGGAGATATAGCAAGTTGAGGTTAATGATTGGGGAAGGGAGGAAAGAGGGAAAGAAAGAGAGCGACGACGAGTCGACGACTATTCAGTAAGTACGGAGTATTTGGCAAGGAAGGAACAATGACTTGTCGTGCTAACCGAGTAGAGCTATTATACGGCGTGGGTGTAATATAAAAGGGTCGCGCTATTCCTATTCCGATTCCAATTCCTCCAAGGTCTTGTTCCAATTATTTTTAATGACAAAAATACCATTAAATCTAAAATAATTATATCATTGAAACTTATAAATAGGTCATCATCTTATTTTTCTAAAACAAACAACCTCTTAGTAAAATCTCACCCCAAAACAAATATACTCTTTTCTTCCCAACTTTATTTTCTTTATCCCCTTCATTCTCATTCTTTATTTTTTTTTTCCTACAAATCTTTAAGTCTTCCCAAGACATTCTTCTTTAAACTATTTTATTTCATCAACTAAACATCTTTATTAACACAATATCTTGTTCTCCTTTATTTTCCTCTTCTTTTGTTGAGAAAAAATCACCTTCCTAAAAACTTTTAATTTCAAAAACACATAGGGCTTTAACATTGGGTGTGAAGATATCAAGTATGGATAAAAAACAAGTCATTATGATTTTTGTGGTAAGCATTTAAAACGTTGTTTTGCTTAAATTTGTATAAAAAAATCTTTTTTTTCTTCTTACAAAATAGGTCCTCGTTGTAAACGGTTCGAAATTGCAGATTTGAACTTTTTTGAAATGTTCGACTATATCAAACCGATCATTTTTTTAAATGTTCGGCTTTCTTCTAACCGAACAATTTTGAAATATTCGGCTAGTTCCAACCAAACATTTTTGAAATGTTCTTCTGATTCCAAAATGTTCGGTTGATGACAGCTGAACATTTCAAAAATGTTTCAATGAATCATGCCGAACATTTGTAATTTGTGCAAATTTGTCTAGACTGTTCGAGCCTATCATGCTGAACATTTTGAATTTGTTCAACCAGACCTAGCCGAACATTTTGTAAATGTTCCACCAGTTGCAGCCGAACTGTTTTAAAAAACTAAAGGAGCTTGCGTTTTTTAATGGGTTATTGTATTTGGTAACAGGATTCAAACACATTGTCAACAAATCCTAGTGTTGATGGTCCTGTTAATAATGAGATTGTTGATGTTGAAAATAATGTGATAATTTCTATTCAAGATATTGTGGCGGATTACACCGATATCTTCATGACGCATGAACTCTTTTCATCTCGCCAAATATTGATTGATTGGGTGCGTGCTAGGGGAATGAGCTTGAAATGGTAATAATAGTTAGGAGGTTAAACAGTGGTGCGGGTAAGAAAAATCTCCAGGCATCAATGATTTGTGAACGTATTGGTCATTACAGTGGACGCAAGAAATCACAAGCAAATGATGAAGATCAAATTAGAAAGAAAGATCGGAAAGAAACCGGATCTAAGAAGTTTGGTTGTCCATTTAGTTTGAAGGGTAGAGAAGTGTCAGTTGGAGAATGGTCATTGGTTGTGAAGTGTGGTGTCCACAATCATTAAATTGAGCGTACAAAGAAAGTCATTCATATATCGGTCGATTATCGAAAGTTGAGGAGGAATATGTGGTTGATATGACACACACCAATAGTATACCAAAGGACATTTTGACGCGTTTGAAAGAAAATTTTCAAGAAAATAGATCTACAATAAGGACGGTCTACAATGCACGTTTGAAGAATAAAGTTATCAAGCTTGAAGGTCGATCACAAATGCAACAACTTATGTTTATGTTGGAGAAACATGGATATGTCCATCATCATCGACAGTGCGAGAAGACGAACACTGTGAATGATTTATTATTCGCTCACCCAGGAAGTGTTGATTTATTGCATGTCTTTCCGAAATTCATATTAATGGATTGCACGTTCAAGACAAATAGGTACAAGTTACCTTTGTTGGAAATTGTTGGTGTGACGTCTACAAATATAACATTCTTAATTGCAGCTGCTTTTTTAGAGAATGAGAAAAGAGACAGCTATAAGTGGGCATGCACATGCTTGCAATCATTGATGGACCAATGGATCATGCCTAATGTGATCGTTACTGGTAGAGAAATAGCTTTAATGAATGCAATTGAGATCGTTTCCTACCTCGAGACATTTTCTTTGTCGATGGCACATCAATAAGAATGTTTTGGTAAATTGTAGGAAAATCTTAGCAACTAAAGAAAAGTGGGATTCGTTTAATATGTTTTGGAATCTGTTGGTAAAGTCTGATACTGAGTCGCAGTATAATGACTATTTGCGAAGACTGGAGTCTGAGTTTAAAGATTATCCAAGTGCCATCAAATATGCAACGAATCAATGGATTGAGCCCTACAAAGAAAGATTTGTGTCATGTTGGACAAATATCGTCATGAATTATGGCAATACCTCAACAAGCAGGTATTAATTGTTTTCGTTTATTTGTTACATACGTAATTCAAATGACTGAATATTGTTTGTACTTTCAGGGCATAGAGTCAACACACGTCATTGAAAAGGTAAATTGGATCGAGCGAATGTAATTTTGTGACTTATTGGCGACAAATCCACACTCTCATTGAGACTTCTCACATCGCAATCAAACACTCATTTGAGAAGATCAGAAACGTAGTCATGCACAAATTCAAATATGTTATATACATGGATCTACGAGGCATGGTATCCATACAAGCGTTGAATAAAATTTATGAAGTAGAATTTATGGTTGGCAAAGATACTGTTGTGATTATTTGTTGTGTGGTTGTGTATCGAGAAAGACTTGTGGTTTGCTCTGTGCGCATGAGATCGTTGAGCTTGTCAAATTGGGTAGGTTAATTCCCCTTAACCAAGTTGATAGTTTTTGGAAAAAGTTGGATATGTTACCGGTTAAGGGCGAAGGTAATGGAATTCAGAGTGAAATGGATTGGGCATAGAAAAACACAGTTGAAGAAATTCATTCTATATACAACAATGCCTCAACTGACTCCAGATAGGTTGGTATTGTTGAAGAGAGCTAGAGAGTTTGTGAAGTCATCGATTACATCACTGATTGTGCCTTAGGTTTTTTGAGTTATTCGTGGTCGGCCTCGGAAGAAAAAAAGCTAAAATTGACAAGTCAACAAAACATGATTCGAGTAGGTTTGAGTATATCGAGTCGATGGAAGACAGTTACTCGTCGCGAGAACAAGTGACGTACGAGGTTGGCCCATCGACTACTAAGTGAAAGATACCGGTAATTTCAATTAATGTATTTTTGTTGTTTACTATATCTTTACAATATAAAAAAATTACTAAATTCATGTTTAATTCGTCTTCATTCAATAGGTTACGCGACAATGATTGAAACTCAACTTTGCGATTCGTTTTGTTGACCTACTCTCATTACAGTTTGTCAATTTTATTGCGGAGACAAAGAATGTTAAAGCGGATGGACATTGTGGTTATCGTGTGGTTGCCACCGCACTTGGGTTAACTCAAGATGGATGGCTTGCAATTTGACGAGACATCCATCATAAGTTGACAGTTAACTTAGAGTTATACAAATGTGTTTTCCTGGCAAGTGATCGTGTTGATAAGGTCCTACAAACGTTGGATTACTACAAGAACAATGCGTCGCGAAAACATTGGTTTTATTTGCCGGAAATTGGTCACTTGGTTGCATCAACGTGTAATGTAGCTCTTGTATGTCTCGATACACGAATGTCTGTAACTTATCTTCCGTTGAGGACTGCGGCTAAGACTTCTCCAAAGCTTATTTGTATCGGATTAATAAATGAAGATCATTTTATCAAGGTACACACAACCCAAGTTACGTAAGTGTTTTTACAATTATATTATATAGTTTGTTGATATATATAGCTTATTTGTATGTTTTGTTGTGCGAAGGTTACCCATTACCACTGGTGTATATACATTGGGATTCATTTCACGACCAGTGTGCATCAGGGTGGAAAGACTTGTTTCAGACTCAACTTGATTTGTACTCACATAGTGTAGGATACAATCGTATTGAACGAAGTACTGAGCCTATTATTTTAAGCTAACAAGTTTTGTAATTATGGTTATTGATAATAGTATGGTTATGGATATTTAGACTAATATGTATAAAATTAAGATCTAAAAGGTATCAGTTATCGAACAAGTTAAATTACGTATGAAAAACGTCTAAAATGTCATTCAAACTATTCCAACAAATTCAATTACAACGCAATCAAGTGTTTCTTCTACGACGGCGCCTAGATCGCTCTCCCTCAGCTTGGCCACTTGTAGACGGTCCCGGTCCCCCATGTTGTTGCCCTCCCAATGCTCCGTATGCACTCTGGATCGCTATTCCCAACTCTTCGTACTATATATCTCGGACTCCCGCACCATAGCGCACCGTCATCGGTTCCAACAAACCGCGTGCTAAGCTAACCATATCCCATGGATCTGGTAAACCAGCATCAGGAGTAGTCCATTGGAAGGTGGAATGATGCTTAGGGTTACATACGATTGGATGAGATGCACGGTTGTACTAATCCATATAGCCATGTGCGCACTGCCATGGTCGCTCAGCAACTATACCAAGTTGTTGCTCATATAAGATTTGTTTTTCCCAAATATCGAAGTATCAGACGAGCATTGCCAAGACCTTCTTATTTGCCAACATACCTCTCTTCTCGATATCGGAGGCAATAATCATCCCTGGAATCGTCTGCACGTATCCAAACTGTCTGAGGACGCGATCAGGATGGTATGGCCCAACATGATCAGTTGATCCTATTCATCCATGGTATAAGGCTATCCGATGAAACGGAAAATGTTGTCTAACCTGCTCGGTATATGGCATCCAAATAACCTACAACAATTGAAAAACAAGTGATTAATAATATATAAAATATGGTTATTTGCTACATATAATCAATACATATAAATACATTAAGACTCACATCATCCGCACGAAAGGCGTCAAGTTGTTCTCGTAGACCTACCAATCGGTCAGCGGGCACACCAGCAACACTCTTGTGATCTCACCTACTTGCAAGTTCCTGACCTTCGTAATAGTGCATGTTAGGAATAGTTGTTATACACATTCAGAATCGCTCAAATATACATGCATATTTGAACATAATACGCACCATTTAACTATAAATACAAGTATATAAATTAAAATATAAATACAAGTATACAAATTTAACTATAAATACAAGTAATTACCTCAAATAATGTAGAATATATGGTCATCTCGTCTCTAGATGTTCTAAATATCGCTAGAAATGTTCTAAATATCGTTCGACCAGGCATAGCGCCTAGGGGACTAGTCGGGGCCTAGGCGGGGCCAAGAAATTAAGGCATAATTACATATTTATATGTAAAATAAAATTGTAACTAATTAACTAATTAACTAACATCAATATCAATATATCATACAAGTTACAATTTACAACTTGCAACTTACAACTTACAACAAAAAAGTAAGGTAGCACCACTTGCAAGTTGCAACATAACTGCAGCAAACTTGCAGCATAACAGCAACAAAACAACTGCAAAACAGCAAAAAAAACCAGCCCAAAACAGCAGCAAAACAACCCCAAAACAGCTCAAAAACAGGAGGAAAAACAACCCAAAACAGCAGTAAAATATCCCCAAAAATAGCTCTAAAACAACAACAAAACAGCCCAAAAACAACAGCAAAATAGGGCCGAAACAGGCAGCAAGGCAGCAACTACTAACTACTATACAACTAAGTAGTAAGTACTATACAGTATATACTATATACTAGGTTACTAACTAATATAGTACTAACTAACAATGGTAAATGGATCTTCTTCTTCTTCTCCGTAATTTTCTATCACATGCTCTTCATCAGACTCAAATTCATCTTCGTTCTCATTCACTTCCACCCCATCCTCAGAATCAAAATCGTCCTCCTCAAGCTCTTTCCCTTTAGAAACATCATCCCCATCAAATCCATCACGCATCTCATTTTCATCATCATATAACCCAGGAATAATCCAGTCTTGTGCTTTACTTGCATCACTAACAAGTAGCACGTCGACATCTTTCTCCTTTCCCCTCTTACGTTTGTTCAATAAACATGAATTGAATTGGACATAAACTAAATTGTTTAATCGTGAAACATCTAACTTGTTTCTCTTCTTAGTATGTATCTGTAAACCAAAAAGAAAAAAGTCACATGTGGTAGAACTTAGAAGTATTTAAGAAAATAACATATCAAGAATTCAAGATTTTAAATAATAAAGTAAAAGTTAACTTGTTAGATTTCTAACCCCTTCAAATGCACTCCAATTTCTTTCACATCCGGACGAGCTAGTGGTCAATGACAAGATCCTTGTAGCAATTCTTTGCAAGTTAGGTGTAGCATGACCATAGTTTAACCACCAAGTTGCTGCATGAAGTTTTAAAAAAATTATAAAACTGTAGACACCCCAATTTCGTACCCCTGGTATGTGACTGACATAAAATATCAAGAACTGTTAAAACTTAACAAATGTCAAGTTACAGGAGTCAAAATGCGAAAGAAAAGCAGATGCGCTTGAGTGAACCTGCAGGGGAAAGTGCAAAAAATTGAAACTTGGAAAGCAGCATGGTGCCGCACCAAGGGTCTCCTTGGCCGCACCATGCGCACTACTGTGGCGCTCTCTCAGATGCGAAATGTACAAGTCTTGATGCACGCGATACAAGCGGCTGATGCAGAGGAAAAAACTCACAAATTCACAGCGTGTCCTCGGCCTTCACTATAAATAGAGGCCTCCGACCTCTCATTTCGACACACATTTTTCCACCGCAATTTTTAATCGCAGCGAAGCTCTGTCGCTCTCCCGATAGGATTAGTACGAGAGGTGCGAGATAGGTGAGTGGAAGCCCCTAGAATCTCCAAACCCCGTCCAAACTCTGCCAAAATCAAAACCCATAGGTTATAAGTGATCCCTAGCTTAGTTGTTAGGTGTCCACCTCACTTCCCCAGTCCAAAAATCCCAAAGTAAGCCGTTACTCGAGTAACGAGCTGAAAAGTCAAGAAATTAAGTCTAGGTTCCGCCCAACCAAAAGGCCAAAACCTACCCAAATAAGTCACTCCGCCCGAGTTGATAAGCCCAAACCCTCGAAATAAAGCAGCACTCAAAACAACAACCACACAAACAACAAAAGACTCCCTCTCCTGGCGAGGCGAGCACAGCCGCCTAAAAGGTAAAACCTTTAAGAGCGTCGCTTATTTATATTTATTTACATTTTCTGTCTTTTATTTATTTTTTTAAAGTTGTTATTTAAATCCGGCGCGATGAAGCCCATATAAGCCGTTGTGCTGCCCGGATTAGAATAGGAAATATTATGTAAAAGAGCCGTTATAATGGCCAAATATTCTTAAATATATTTGTAATTATTGGAAGGAGACGGCTGCGAGTCCGTAAATAATGTGGCCACGAATGTATTTGTTTAAATTTCCCTGTCATTTTAATACCTTATTTATTTGCTAAATAAATGTGACAATAAGCATACTTGACCAAAAACCATTTTCGAGACCGAAAGGGCGAGTTGGGTGCCTAGCACCTTCCCAACTCGTAACTTAGCCTCCGAACCCGTTTTCTTTTTCTCTGGTTTATTTTTATTTTATTTGGTTTTGCTTTATTTGCCTTAAAATAAAGATGGCGACTCTAAAACTTTCGGATTCAGTGGGGCCTCGCAACATTCCCTCTTTGCACTTTCCGTTCTCCCTAAAAAGGGATATATGGGAATGGAGGGGGTGATGCATTCCCATATCCTGGTATCCCCTAAATAAGGGATAACTTGATGCGGGAAACCCAAAGCTCCCATAGTAATCTGAATGGGCCATAAGGCTATTTTCAATAAATCCATAGTGGGGGCGTCGCAATATCCTTTTTTGCACTTTTCTGTTTTCCCCTAAAAAAGGGAAAATGAGAATGAAAGGGTAATGCATTCCCATATCCTGGTATCCCCTAAACAAGGGATAACTTGATGCGGGAAACCATCAGTTCCCATATTGGATACAAAATCCACTCAAGGCAACCGAGGCACATTCCAACGTGCTAATATAAACAAAGACTCCTCTCGCACTTTGATTTCGCTCTTCCCTAAACAAGGGAGGGTGGAAGCGAGAGCGTGGTGTCCCGCATCCACACGCACGCGCACCCCTATCCAAGGTGGCGCGCTGGGGGCACACCCCTGAACCTCACAAAGTGGCGACTGGCTGGGAGTTGTTTTATTTTAAATAAAATGGAGGGCTAGACTCGTAAAATAAAACTTTTTTGTTTTTATTTGTTTCTGACTGCAGTATGCTTGTCATATTAATTTACACATTTGAATAAAGTGTTCTCATACGGTCGTGGTCATATTTGTGGATATGATCCTCCATCTGCAGCTTGATCGATACCATTACAGCGTGTTTAAGAGTATAAAAAAAATCAAAATAATAATAATAATAATAATAATAATAATATATATATATATATATATATATATATATATATATATATATCAAAAAAATTCGAAAAAAGTCAAAAAAAAATATATATATATATATATATATTATATATTACAATAAATTCCGGGCAGCACAACAAAAGAGCTGGGGCTTTACTTTCGGCTCTATATATTATTTATTTCAAGTTCATTTTCTTTTTTTACTTTATTCTGTACATTTATACATATTTGCATTCATTCTGTCATTTTATTTTAGGGACATAGGACCAAAAATTTGTAATTAATAGGAATAGATAGTTTCCCCGCTTTTCTTTCTATTTCTTAAAATGGTGTGCTTGCTTACTTGCGCTCAAAAATAAAAAGCCGAGAAAATCCACACATAACAGCAAGACATGCCAAATCTGTTTTATTTTTCTGTTCATATATCTGTAAAATAAATAAAGACTTTACTGCTTTCTAGATACCACACACACGTGCACGCATATAGGAATATTCCGAACTGTTACCCTACACCATGGCCAGCCTACCCCCTGCATAAGCCAACGTTAGAATGCATATAGTTTTTCAGGACACTTCACAGACCGACCGGTTTTTGCATCTTTGAATTGTGGGTCAGCCCCTGTCAAAAAAAAATTTCAAAAAAAATATATATGTCAAAAAAAATGCGCAAATTCAAAAATAAAAAATATAATAAGTGCGCACAAAAAATAATAATAATAAATATCAATATAAATAATAAACAGGGGCTGACTTATAATTCTCAGATGCTCAACCTAGACCATTTCAGATGGTGGATCCTGAAAAGAGTATAGGCCCTTCGCCTAGGACCAGTCCAGTCCTGGGGAGTCGAAAGGCAGGTGGAATACGTTGGTCCTATACTGAGAAAGAATCCCTGCTCCAGAAAAGTCCCGAGATCACAAAATAAAGCGTGTGCTTATCCGGTCAATTGTAGGGAACAAAAAAATTAATAATAAAATACTAATAAAAAGGCACGCTGCACTCCAAGCCCAGACCTCCAAATTTTCCGATACCTACTAAACCCCATTTTCCTCAGAAACTTGGCCCGAATTTGGAAAGGCAGAGATAATACTGGCCGGTTGATACGGGAAACTAGTGCAGAACTTAGATCAGATGGTATCGGGCCAGATCGAGCAGGCGATTCGGTGGGCACGATCCGAGCGGTATGGCAGAAAGTGAGCAATCATGTGTACAAATTCAGGGGCTCCCGGGTATGTTCCGACTCCCAAGAATGCAGGAATGGCTTGACCAAAGGTTGGGTGCAATGATGAGTCAAATGGCTAGTCTAGTACAAAGTCTAAAATCCAGTGGTGAGGTGAACTCTTCCCCTACTATTCCCCACGATGCATCCACATCTCAGGTGCCTCCAAACCCAACCCCTCAGCCAAACACTAACCCGCCAAATATTACCACAACCCAAAATCCATATCCAACCCAAAGTCCATATCCAACCCAAAATCCATGTCCGACCCAAAATCTCTATCCAACTCAAAATCCTTATCGTGTCCAAGACTCAAATCCTACCCAAAATCAAAATCCTTACCAGAACCCTCACCAAACGCCTCCTCAAAATCCTTATAAAATACCACAACCAAAAACTAATCCAATCTTTCCTAGTCCTACCAGCATATACCAAAATCCAACTCCCCCTCCCACCAAAATGGAGGCAGACATGGAGAACTTGAAAAGTATGATGCTCAAAGCCCTGGACAAAGACAAATTTTCTATGAAGGCATTAACGCTAAAACCTTCAGCCATACTACCCCCAAATTTCAAAATGCCCGACATAGAAAAATTCGATGGGACTGGATGCCCTATCTCTCACCTAAAATCTTACTCTACTGGCATGCAGTCAAGAGGGGCTAGTTTCGAAGCCATGGCCTCCAATTTTCACCTCACCTTAATAGGGGCTGCTAAGCAATGGTTAATGCTAGCAGATGATAGCACCATGGGCACTTGGGACCAAATAGCCGAGGGTTCCTAGAAAGGTACAAAGACAACCACCACCGAAAATAAAAGGGAACTTGAGGCATGCACCCAAAAGAAAATGAAACATTCGCGAATTTGCGGCCGATGGAAGGATAAAGTCGCCCAGACTTTGGACAGACCCGATCTGACTGAATCATGCAGAATGTTCATCAAAAACCTCCAGCCCATTTACCTAGAACGCATGCGGTATCTCCCTTATAGCAATTTTAAAGAAATAGTAGAGATAGGAGTCCGTATTGATGAAGAAATACGTATGGGATCCCTAGAGATTGATACACATACACCCCCAATTTCACTCTGTGACTCTGAATCAGACGAAGAGTCTTCAGAAGAAGTCAATGTTGTTGAAAGAATTCCACCGGGTAAATATAGTAGTGTGCCATGGTCATATGAATCGCCAACTCTGTTGAAGGAAGCAAGTAATGCCAACAAGAACCTCATAGGACCCTACCGAAAGCAAAAAAGAAGGCATTACGATGAACTGAATGCCCCAATGTCTCTAATTTTCCAAGGCCTAATGGCACAAGGGGTTTTGAAACCTATGGAAAACTACCGACCTCCACCAAAGCTATCAGACACATGGGACCACTCTCAGTATTGCGAGTATCATCGTAGCAGTGGCCATCCCACTGATAAGTGTTATAAGCTCAGAAGTGCCATCCAAGATCTTATTGATGGCCAAATCATTGAAAAGCCACACCCATGATTGTCTCTAGTAAAAAGTAGAAAGTACCCTAGAATACCCTTCAGATATACACCTCCAAAGACTCTTTGCACCTTTGAATGTTCTTTTGTCGAATAAAATCTCCAGAAACAACTCTTTTCAACACAAGTTGTCAATTTTGGAACCCTTGTTGTTTTCTCGGTACCACTAACAACAATTTAGTGGGCTAAAAAGTTGAATAATGTCATTTACTCTCTTGAGAGGACTGTCCAGAGGTACGTAATCATTACATCTCATAAAAAAATGATTATTATTTAAAAAAAACAAAGAAAACAAAGAAAAAAAAAAGGGATATTTCGTTCTCTCAAAAAAAAAAAAAAAAAAAGTCTTCGAAAAAAAAAGAGGGGAGAGAAAGTCTTTTTTCTATATGTTGTCTTCTGTTTCCCAAAACATGTAAAGACAGGAAATTCCCCCCTCACCATTATTTTCAATCGCCATCACCAATTGATAAGTACATAAGTCATTCTTGATTCGAAAAAAAATCTAGCAAGTCCTACTTTGAGATGTCAAGATCTACCACAAAAAAAAAAAAACAAAAAAAAAAAAAAAACAAGAAAAGAAAAAAAAAGAAATATGGGAAAAAAAAAGAAATGAGAAAAAAGAAGAAGGACCGATAGGAAGCCAGAAAAGAAAAGAAAGTTGGAAAAACTGGGACAGCCAAGAAGGCAGGAAAATCTGGAAAGCTGAGAAGTCCAGAAAAGCCAATCAACTCAGGGATCATACACAACAATTCAGGGCTAGGGGCTTTCAAACCTAAAGGTATTTTCTCAGCCTTTATCCTTGCAGAGTATGCTCATTTGGTCTTCGTTATTTTGAAAGCCCAACCGAGTCTTCAAACTGAGCCTTCCAAAGGTATATTCAAGCTTGATAAAATTCTTGCTTTTCCTATATTAGCTTGTCGAGTCTTCTTCTTGATCTCTGAGCGCCACATATCGCCGAAATATCTTCAAAAAAAAATGAAGATGATGAGTCAACTCATGAAAAAACATGATAAATCTACACGAGTTGATGATGAGTCATCAATAAGATATGGACCCGAAAACTTTTAAGAACACATGAAATCCAGAGCAGACAAGTCGTCTTGACCAGAATCACCTTCGACCCATTGCGACCGAGCTATTAAACGGCACACTAGGGGCTTCCAACCATACACCCATCCTCTTTCAAATGCCTGAACAAATCCACCACTATACACCAGAGCCTAACCATCTCTAAAACCCACCTTCTCAAAACGGGGACTGCTCCACCCTTATATATATATATCCACCAAGAGTGATAATCTTCTTTTATCCCAAGAGAGAGAAAATGAGTATCTTTTCAGGCACTCTCTCAATTTTCTCCGAGAGGTCAAAAAAAAAAAAGAAAAAGGGAATTTCCCTCTCACAAAAAAAAAAAAAAAAAAGAAAGAAAAAGAGAAAAAAAAGAAAGAAAGAAAGAAAAGCCTCTCCTGAGCAATTGCTTCAAAATAATTCTCTCGCAATAAAAGAAAAACATCAATCACTCTTGGACCACCCCATAACCCACAACCAAAAGCCAAAAGTCGACCTCCCAACCATATCCACAACCAGGTACAAAAAACCAACTTTCTATCCAAACCCACAGCCTAAAAGGCCACCCAATAATCGCCCTGCGATCGCCTTTCCTAAAATAACCAAACCCATGGCCAAAAATACCTTTGAGCAAGAGGCCGATCAGATCCTCAATCCTAAAGCTAAACCATCCTAAATGCTTGAACACTATGCCATAACCTAGTCACCACCTATAGCTCTGTTTCAATCGGATGCAACGTGATCTGGGTCCAGGACAGAACTCCTTGCTAAAAACACATAAAATTATCAAAAGATAAATATTAAGTAGGGTCCATAAAACCTGTGATACTCGGCGATAAACTCTGGATCATGACTCTTCTTTTGTCCATTAGAGTCATCCACTTTCTGTGAGCATACTCATTCACTGTCTCCCACAAAGTCTCTCATCGAAGTCTTTAAGGGCTGTCTCAGTTAATCCTGGAAGCTTGCCCATCCCATCTTACAAGATTTGGTTGATTAAATTCATCATGGGGCTTCTCCGCCAAAATCATTGGTACACAAAGGCTTATTATCTCAGGAGGTTTTTCATTTCCACCTCTTCTGAAGAGGAAAGGCTATAAAGCGAGTGATCCCTAAAAAGAATAAGCGACTCATCTTCGCATGCATCGAAAGGCTCCTACAAGGTATGCTTACTTCTAGGGTTGAGAAAACGAAAGGCGGCCTAGGCAAAAGTTAAGCACAAAAAAAAAAAAATAGTTCCTCAGAGACATTGATTAGTAGGGCTCGCTAGTCAGGTTGATTTCTTTTTTGAATGATGCACTAGTCAAAAGGCAGCCACCCAACACATCATCGCCTCTATTTCAAAATATCAACTCTATACAACCCTCGAGGCCAACAAAAGTCACATCTCAAGCCCTTATATTACATTTCCATCACCTTGCCTTATCTTGTCTTAACATGTTTAAGAAAGCAGATGGTACACATACATGCTAAAGTTTTTTTAAAAAAAAGAGGAAAATTCCATTCGTATGCTTGCATCCTTTGCTTGCGTCTTTCTCTGCATCTTATCGGGTCTTCCGCCATCGGATGAATGTTACGCGACATCTACGCCAGGATCACCTCCCAAGATCCTCCACGTCATCATCAAAAGTCACAAGGTGACGTCCATATCCCAGCCGATCAATCGGCAAAATGGGAAAAAGCGAGAAAAGCCGGCGGCAGAGAACAAAAGAAGAAATTTCAGGCAAG
>CM028379.1:156342611-156533877 GCA_013146195.2 Codonopsis lanceolata
CTTGAGGGCTGTCGAAGAATGCGTAATCATTACATCTCATAAAAAATGATTATTATTTAAAAAAAACAAAAGAAAACAAAGAAAAAAAAAGGGATATTTAGTTCTCTCAAAAAAAAAGAAAAAAAAGTCTTCGAAAAAAAAAAGGGGAGAAAGTCTTTTTCTATATGTTGTCTTCTGTTTCCCAAAACATGTAAAGGCAGAAATTCCCCCTCACCATTATTTCTGTCGCCATCACCAATTGATAAGTACATAAGTCATTCTTGATTCGAAAAAAAAAATCTACAACAAGTCCTTTGAGATGTCAAGATCTACCACTAAAAAAAAAACAAAAAACAAAAAAAAACAAGAAAAGAAAAAAAAAAAGAAATATGGGAAAAAAAATGAGAAAAGAAGAAGAACGGAGTAGGAGCTTGGAAAAAGAAAGAAAGCTGGGACTGACAAAGGCCGGGGAAAAGCTGGAAAGGCGAGAAGTCAGGAAAAAGCCAATCAACTCGAGGGATCATACCTGACAATTGAGGGCTAGGGGCTTTCAAACCTAAAGGTATTTTCTTAGCCTTTATCCCTTGCGAGTATATGCTCATTTGGTCTTAACGTTATTTTGAAAGCCCATAGAGGTCTTCAAAGCCTTCAAAGGTATATTCAAGCTTGCGATAAAATTCTTGCTTTTCCTATATTAGCTTGTCGAGTCTTCTTCTTGATCTCGAAGCCACATATGTGAAATATCTTCAAAAAAATGAAGATGATCGTCAACTCATGAAAAAACATGATAAATCTACGAGGTTGATGATGAGTCATCAATAAGATATGGACCGAAAACTTTTAAGAACACATGAAATCCGAGGCGAGACAAGTCGTCTTGACCAGAATCACCTTCGACCCATTGCGGCCAGAGGCTGATAGCGGCACACTAGGGGCTGACCATACACTCATCCCTGCTGAAATGCACGAACAAATCCACCACTATACACAGAGCCTAACCATCTCAAAACCACCTTCAGAAAGCGGGGGTGCCACGCGCCTATATATATATCCACCAAGAGTGATAATCTTCTTTTATCCCAAGAGAGAAAATGAGTATCTTTTCGAGGGCACTCTCTCAATTTTCTCAGAGGTCAAACAAAAAAAAAAAAAAAAAGAAAGGGAATTTCCCTCTCACAAAAAAAAAAAAAAAAAGAAAGAAAAGAAAAAAAAAGAAAGAAAGAAAGAAAGAAGCCTCTCTGAGCAATTCTTCAAAATAATTCTCTCGCAATAAAAGAAAAACATCAATCACTCTTGGACACTTGTAACCCATAACCAAAAAGCCAAAGTCGACCTCCCAACCATATCCACAACCCGGTACAAAAACCAACTTTCTATCAAACCAGCGGCTCAAAAGGCCACCAATAATCGCCTGCGATCGCCTTTCCTAAAATAACCAAACCCATGGCGAAAATACCTTTGAGCAAGAGGCGATTAGATCCTCGATCCTAAAGCTAAACCATCCTAAATGCTTGAACAACATGCTGACTAGTTGCAACCTATAGATGCATTTCAATCGGTTGTAGCGTGATCTGGGTCCAGGGGCAGAACTCCTTGCCTAAAACACATAAAATTATCAAAAGATAAATATTAAGTAGGGTCCATAAAACACTGTGATACTCGGCGATAAACTCGGATCATGACTCTTCTTTTGTCCATTAGAGTCATCCACTGCGTGAGCATGCTACGTTCTGTCTCCCACAAAGTCTCTCTCCAATCGAGTCTTCGGGGTCTCAGGTTAGTCCCTTCAAAAGCTTACCCATCCCATCTTACAAGATTTGGTTGATTAAATTCATCCTGGGGCTTTCTCTCGCCAAAATCATTGGTACACAAAGGCTTATTATCTCCAGAGGCAGTTTTCATTTCCACCTCTGCCTGAAGAAAGGAAAAGGCTATAAAGCCGTGATCCCTAAAAGAATAAGCAGCTCATCTTCGCATGCATCGAAAGACTGGCTCCCTACAAGGTAAACAGCTCGCTAGGTTGAAAACCCGAAAGGGCGGCCTAGGCAAAAGTTAGAGCACAAAAAAAAAAGAAAAAAAAGAAAAAAAATGGTTCCTCCGAGACATTGATTAGTAGGGCTCACTAGTCCCAGTTGAATTCCTTTTTTTGAATGATGCACTAGTCAAAAGACTGAAAACTGACCTAACACATCATCCGCCTCCATTTCAAATATCAACTCCTATATACATAACCCTCCAAGGCCAACAAAAAGTCACATCTCAAGCCCTTATATTACATTTCCATCACCTTGCCTTATCTTGTCTTAACATGTTTAAGAAACAGATGGTACACATACACATGCTAAAGTTTTTTTTTTTAAAAAAAAAAGAGGGAAAGGGAAAATTCCATTCGTATGCTTGCATCCTTTGCTTGCATCTTTCTACTGCATCTTATCAGGTCTTCCGCCACATCGGATGAATGTTCTGCCAGCATCTCGCCAAGGATCACCTCCCAAAGATCCTCCACAGCATCATCAAAAGTCACAAAAAGTGACGTCCATATCCCCAGCATCACCGAAATCGGCAAAATGGGCGGAAAAAGCGAGAAAATCGTGAGCAACAAAGAAGAAATTTCTAGGCAAGGCCGGAAATTGCAGCAAAATAATAATAATAATAATAAAAAAGAATAGAATTTTCCAGCTGAAGCTGGAAAATGTAACAGCAAGGAAGGAAATTTCTAGCTAAAGGCAGAAAGGTGCCGAAAAAGAAAAAATCTAGCAAAAGCTGGAACTACAACAAAAATCCCCAGCAGGTGCAGTAAAACAACAAGTACAACAAAAACAAACAGAGACAGAAGTCACAAAGGCAAAGCTAAGGTAAGAAAAGGCAGGTATTTTACCCATTTTATGTGCATCAATAGCTGTGTTGGAAAACTTTCTTTTAAGGGGCATACAACCCCGGATCAGAGGGAAAGGTTTTGTTCTCCGACGAAGGCAGCGTTCCTGAGGAGACGTCTCATACATCACAACACTTGATAGACTACATTTATAGCACATACATCCTTTTTTAGAAGTAATGCGACATCGCATTAGTCTTTTAGAAATGCGATGGATATCGCATTCAAGGCGTGCGATGCAATGAATATTGCATCCGTCTTTCCATGTCAATGCGATGGATATCGCATTCAGCTTTGCGATGCAATGGATATTGCATCCGTCATTCAGTCAATGCGATGGATATCGCATTCAGCTTTGCGATGCAATGGATATTGCATCCGTCCTTCCAAGTCAATGCGATGGATATCGCATTCAGTGTTGCGATGCAATGAATATTGCATATGTCTTTCCATAACAATGCGATGGATATCGCATTCAGCTTTGCGATGCAATGGATATTGCATCCGCCTTTTCAAGGTCAACGCGATGGATATCGCATTCGCTGCGATGCAATGGATATTGCATCCGCTCTTCCATGTCAATGCGATGGATATCGCATTCACTTTGCGATGCAATGGATATTGCATCCTTTTTCGTGTCAATGCGATGGATATCGCATTCGACTTGCGATGCAATGGATATTGCATCCGCCTTCAGTCAATGCGATGGATATCGCATTCGGCGTCAATGCGATGCAATGAATATTGCATCCGTCCTTCCGTGTCAATGCGATGGATATCGCATTCAGCGTTGCGATGCAATGGATATTGCATCCGTATTTTAGTGTCAATGCGATGGATATCGAATCTGGAGTTGCGATGCAATGAATATTGCATCTGTCTTTCCGTGTTGATGCGATGGATATCGCATCTAGTGTTGCGATGCAATGGATATTGCATCTGCGTTCCGTATTAATGCAATGGATATTGCATTATGTTTTGGTGTCAACGCAATGGATTTTGCATTATTATGTTTGTTTCTACGTAATGGATATTGCGTTTAGTGTCGCGATGCAATGGATATTGCATCCGTTTTCTGTGTTAATGCAATGGATATTGCATTATGTTTATGTCGACGCAATGGATATTGCATTTAGTGTCGCGATGCAATGAATATTGCATCTGCTTTCCGTGATTAATGCAATGGATATTGCATTATGTTTGTGTCTACGCAATGGATATTGCGTTTAGTGTCGCGATGCAATGGATATTGCATCTGTTTTCTGTGTTTCTGCAATGGATATTGCATTATGTTTTGTGTCGACGCAATGGATATTGCGTTTAGTGTCGCGATGCAATGAATATTGCATCCGTTTTCTCTGTTAATGCAATGGATATTGCATTAAGTTTTGTGTCGACGCAATGGATATTGCATTTAGTATCGCGATGCAATGGATATTGCATCTGCTTTCCGTGATTAATGCAATGGATATTGCATTAAGTTTTGTGTCGACGCAATGGATATTACGTTCTGTGTTGCGATGCAATGGATATTGCATCAATTTTCTGTGTTAATGCAATGGATATTGCATTAAGTTTTGCGTTGACACAATGGATATTGCGTGTTGTGTTCCGATGCAATGGATATTGCATCTCTTTTCTGCAATGGATATTGCATTTAAGTTTTGTGTTGACGCAATGAATATTGCGTTTTGTGTCGCGATGCAATGGATATTGCATCCGTTTTCCGTGTTAATGCAATGGATATTGCATGGTAACGCAATTGATATTGCGTTTAGTGTTGCGATGCATTGGGTTTTATGTCTTGATATGCGCTATTTTCACTAGGTTGTAATGGATATTACGACTATCTTTCCGCATAACACTTGTCTGCATTACAACACTTGATCCCCAGCAGGGTCGAACTATGTTTGGTCTGATTCCTTGGATAAGGATACGT
Source organism: Codonopsis lanceolata (assembly GCA_013146195.2). Classification (NCBI taxonomy): domain Eukaryota; kingdom Viridiplantae; phylum Streptophyta; class Magnoliopsida; order Asterales; family Campanulaceae; genus Codonopsis; species Codonopsis lanceolata. The sequence goes on from CM028379.1 coordinate 156,347,405, forward strand.
AGGCAGCCTACATCAGTAGGTCCGACCATCACAACAATAAAAAAATAATAATAAATGCCCCAGCAAGAGTGGCAAAAATGCCAAGATCAGTCGAATCCGCGACAGCCACCCGGGCGCAAAAAGGTAAGTCAGGTACAGTATTCCTACCCTGACTTTAGAATAATTTCCTTTTTTAGGAGAGTCTGATTTCAAAAAAAAAAACACAAAAAAAAGAGGAATATTTCAAAAACAAAAAAAAAGAGGAATATTTGAAAGAAAAAAAAAAGAGAGAGCGAGAGAAAGAAAAAGGAAGGAAAAAGAATGTTTTCCATTTCACAATTTTCGAAAATACTTGAAGAATGATCAATTTGCCGTGCTCGGCGACGAATCTTTATCGGTCGAGTGCAGTTTTCTGGATATTTGAAAGTTTTCGGGTTTATGTTTGGAAACAAGGCAGTGACCAGCCAGACATAACTTAGAAAATTCTTCTTAACACGTTTCAACGACAAGGTATTGACCGGTTGAAATGTGGTGGCAGAAAAACATTCAAATCTTCATACCGTATTTGACAACGGTTTCGGACCGGAAGAATACGACTTTTTCGAAAACACAAAAATATTTTTCCGTTGTGTTCTCGATCGGGCTTGACCCGAAGAACATGACATCCTCACTTGGTTGTAGTTTAGTTTTTGGCCTGAACTACGTTTGGTCTGATTTCCTTTAAAAGGGAATACGTAGGCAGCCTACATTAGTAGGTCCGACCATCAGAGCACATTAAATTCATATCTGCTTAAAACTGCGATAACTTTCTTATAACCGACTAAAAATGTCTAGGTTATAGAGTTTGGATAACATGTTAACTGTGCATTATAACTGCTACCAATTGCATTCTCCCGTTCTTAAATGAACGAAATTGGAGAGTCTCTTGTTTATCAACGATGTTCGTCTACTCAGTAAGTCTTAAGGTTACCCGTAGACTCCATCGTTGAGGGACTCTGTAGACACCCCAATTTCGTACCCCTGGTATGTGACTGACATAAAATATCAAGAACTGTTAAAACTTAACAAATGTCAAGTTACAGGAGTCAAAAATGCGAAAGGAAAAGCAGGATGCGCGAAACAGTGAACTGCAGGGGGGAAAGTGCAAAAAAATGAAACTTGGAAAGCAGCATGGTGCCGCACCAAGGACCCTTGGTGCCGCACCAAGGGTCTCCTTGGTCGCACCATGCGCACTACTGTGGCGCTCTCTCAGATGCGAAATGTACAAGTCTTGATGCACGCGGTACAAGCGGCTGATGCAGAGGAAGAAACTCACAAATTCACAGCGTGTCCTCGGCCTTCACTATAATGAGAGGCCTCCGGCCTCTCATTTCGACACACATTTTTCCTCCGCGATTTTTAATCGCAGCGAAGCTCTGTCGCTCTCCCGATAGGATTAGTACGAGAGGTGCGAGATAGGTGAGTGGAAGCCCCTAGAATCTCCAAACCCCGTCCAAACTCTGCCAAAATCAAAACCCATAGGTTATAAGTGATCCCTAGCTTAGTTGTTAGGTGTCCACCTCACTTCCCCAGTCCAAAAATCCCAAAGTAAGTCGTTACTCTGCCCGAGTAACAGTGAAAAGTCAAAAATTAAGTCTAGGTTCCGCCCAACCAAAAGGCCAAAACCTACCCAAATAAGCCGTCACTCGCCCGAGTTGATAAGCCCAAACCCTCGAAATAAAGCGGTCACTACTCAAAACAACAACCACACAAACAACAAAAGACTCCCTCTCCGAAGGACGTGAGGCGAGCACACCGCCGCTCTAAAAGGTAAAACCTTTAAGAGCGTCGCTTATTTATATTTATTTACATTTTCTGTCTTTTATTTATTTTTTTAAAGTTGTTATTTAAATCCGGCGCGATGTAGCCCATATAAGCCGTTGTGCTGCCCGGATTAGAATAGAAAATATTATGTAAAAGAGCCGTTATAATGGCCAAATATTCTTAAATATGTTTGTAATTATTGGAAGGAGACGGCTGCGAGTCCGTAAATAATGTGGCCACGAATGTATTTGTTTAAATTTCCCTGTCATTTTAATACCTTATTTATTTGCTAAATAAATGTGACAATAAGCATACTTCAGCCAAAAACCATTTTCGAGATCGAAAGGGCAAGTTGGGTGCCTAGCACCTTCCCAACTCGTAACTTAGCCTCCGAACCCGTTTTCTTTTTCTCTGGTTTATTTTTCTTTTCTTTGGTTTTGCTTTATTTGCCTTAAAATAAAGATGGCGACTCTAAAACTTTCGGATTCGGTGGGGCCTCGCAACATTCCCTCTTTGCACTTTCGTTCTCCCTAAAAAGGGAGATATGGGAATGGAGAGGTGATGCATTCCCATATCCCTGGTATCCCCTAAATAAGGGATAACTTGATGCGGGAAACCCAAAGCTCCCATAGTAATCTGAATGGGCCATAAGACTATTTTCAATAAATCCATAGCGGGGGCGTCGCAATATCCTTTTTTGCACTTTTCTGTTTTCCCCTAAAAAAGGGAAAATGGGACTGAAAGGGTAATGCATTCCCATATCTTGGTATCCCCTAAACAAGGGATAACTTGATGCGGGAAACCATCAATTCCCATATTGGATACAAAATCCACTCAAGGCAACCGAGGCACATTCCAACGTGCTAATATAGACAGCACTCCTCTCGCACTTTTGATTTCGTCTTCCCCTAAACAAGGGAGGGTGGAGCGAGAGCGTGGTGTCCCGCATCCGCCGTGCACGCACGCACCACCCCTATCCAAGGGCGCGCGGGGCGCGGGGGCACACCCCGGGAACCTCACAAAAACAAATAATGGCTTAAATAATAATTTTATTTAAAGGAAGAATTAAAAGGTTTCATATAAAGATTTTCTTTTGCCTGGATCAAAATTTTCGTCATTTACTTCGCATCCTTTTGCTACAACCGGCTTTCCAAAAACTCCTCCTTTTGTCTTATAAATTGGCAACTCAACATTCATAATATGACTCAACAAATCAAAGTTTCCATAACAAAGAACATCAAGACACTCCATAACTCCATCCAAGATAGCTTGATCTAATATAAGATTGGGATCCTTATAATGATAATAAAGATTCAATAGATAAGTCATCAAGTGCAACGGGGTGTCGACTCTACCTTTCGTCTTTGCATCCATTATCTCGAAGATGGGCTCATAGTTTTTGGAATAATTATTTAGAGCATTTTTTATATCTTCCTTTGCTCGTAGAAGCTCCCCATATAAAAATCTCATTGATGGCTTTCTATCTGCATCAGCAATACGAAGCACCTTAACCAAAGGTGCGAAAACTATCAAGCAAGATGTCACACCATTCCAAAAAGCAATAGACATCACAGTATTATAACATGCTTGCCCTTTGACAGTCTTAGACCATTTGCATTCATCCCACTCAGAGCTACCAAACATTGCCTTCAATTGAGCCTTTTTCTCAACCAAGCTCTGCAAACTAAGGAATGAAGAAGCAAATCTAGTCACTCCTGGTCTCACAATGTCCCTCCTTTTTGTATAAGATCTCATCATGGCTAAGGTCTTATGATGTGCATATATGAAGATAGTGAAAGCTTTGGCTTGTTCAATGATTTTCTTGAACCTGGGTAGTTTTGCAATGCCTTCCAAAATAAGATTAATGGTATGCGTGGCACATGATGTCCAGAAGATTGTTGGCCTTTTCAAACGCAATAACTTTTCCGCTCACATATTGTTTGAAGCATTATCTGTCACTATTTGAATGACTTTCTCCGGTCCAACTTGCTCTATACATTGATCAACAAACTCAAAAATCATTTCACTTGTGTGTGCTACATCCGAAGTTTCCTTAGAAGAATGAAAAATGGTACCTGCCTTAGAATTGACACACAAGTTCATGATACTTCTTCTCTTTCTGTCACTCCAAGCATCGGTCATAAGTGAGTAACCATTCATTCCCCATTCATCTTCATGTGGCTTTACTTTGACTTTGGTTCTTTCCACCGCTTTTTTCAACAAAGGCTCTTTTAATTCATATTGATTGGGAGGTTTCCACCTTGGTCCAAATTGACCGAGTGACTCTGTAAAGAGCCTGAAGCTGTTGAGGTCAATAGCATTGAAAGATATGCCACATCCATAAATCCAATCAGCCATATAATTTTTCATGGTAAGAGACCTATCTTTCCAAATGACATCTTTTATGTTTCTTTCTCGCATTGTCTTTGCCATATTCAATGAAGCTTCAAGATTGATACATGTAGCAAATTTGTCAATTGGACCAAGAGAATGGGGTGGCTTCGTGCCTAACACTCTCGATTCATCTTCTTCTTCAAGATTCTTGTCTAACCCAGTTACTTTCACACTATTCATCAAATCTTCTTCATGCTTTTTCAAGTTTTTCTTCTTTGATTTTACCTCATTAATAGCATTTTTACACTTCGCTTGATCATCGGTTGAAGCTTTGGCACAAGGAAGTACATTCCCTTTAATGTGTCCTACATGCTCTTTCATTCTACGAATACCTCCGGACATCACCTTCCCACATAACTTGCATTTGACCCTATCTAAGTTAGATGGATTAGCTAGGATGCCTGATCGATGTATTTTATACGTCGATTTTATATGCTTCTATGACTTAAATTATGCTATTTCACGAGGCTTTTGGCTACTGATATATGTTTTCGGTGAGTTTTGTAAGTTTCAGGGTTTCTAGTGAAAATATGCAAAACTCCAGGGTTTTATGTGCAAATTCCAAGAAGGGCCAAAGATGAAAAATGAAGAAGAAACGAAGGAAGCTCAATCTGGAGACCTTGCGGACGCAAGGTACCTCAGACCTTGCGACCGCAAGGTGGGCAGTATGTTTAAGAAGCAGAAAATCCAAGGCCAGAGACACTGGAGACCTTGCGGACGCAAGGTACTCAACACCTTGCGACCGCAAGGTGGTCAGAATGCGAATTTTTCGTATTTTCACACAGAGATTCAATTGGATTACAACTCTCGGGTATATATTGAAGTCGGATTCCAAGAGCCATATAGAGAAAAACGGCTGGGAACAGTCTTAGGTAGATTTTAGATAGTTTTTAGGTTGTATAACATAGTTAGATTGTGTAATTACAAGTATTGAAGATCAAATCATGTTTCCGTTCATCTCCATGTGCTGTTCATTGTCTATGATGAACTAAATCATCCATAATCTAGGAGGTGGGAGGTAACTTGTATCGAATTTATGTTTTGATTCATATATATATGTTCATTCAATTCTTGTTGATTGTGGTGTTTACCAATCCCTATATTATTTTGCTTTGAACAAATGAATGTAATCGCAAATAATAAAGGCCTAGAGGTGCGGATAACTGCATGACCAATGTGCATATGTCGTACACTGGCTCACCATCACAATAAATTGGACCTATCGATGCACGAGAGTGATAAGTTAGGACCAGGTTCATACATGATCTAGGTGACAGATAGATCAATAATCTAGGTGACAGCTAGATTGAAAGTTCATGTGCTTAGGATATAGAATGGATGAATGTTGCGGGGATGGAGGCTGAACCAATAGTTCAACAGACTATATCTATCTTTAGTGAACGAACCCAAGAAATTGAATGATAATTATTATGAATTGAACATAAAGGAGATACAAGTGAAACCCAGAATCCTAGATTGCCACCCACCATAAAATCTTCATATCTGTAATTACTGCTGATTAGTTAAACATCTAAATATAAATAGTAGTTAGAATATAAATAAATATAAAAACCCCCTTTAGATTAATAATTTGCTATCAATAAAGTGCACTGTTCGTGATCTCTTGTCTCTGTGGGTTCGACTCTTGCTTCCAATACTATTCTATAATAGTCTTGTCCACTTGCAAGGAAAACGATTAAATAAAACATCGATCAATGCCAAATTCTCATCCAACATCATTTGACTTTCGTTTGAGTGATGCCTCGCTCCCACATGAAGGTAGAGATTCACATTGAGTGCTAGCACTTGAAGATGCCATTGACCTAAATGGCCAAACAATAAAGTCAATATACATTGCACTATTGAAGTTTGAACAACAATATACTAATTACAAAGTACAAACATAGATAATAGATTATTAATTAAATATATAGATAGATGCAACGATGTCTTGCCATATATATAAGGTGTCTTTGCCACTTCTACTTCATCATCTTTGCAATTGCTTCAATTAAGGAGCATCGGTCAAAATCCATAACACTTGTTTTACTGTAATGCTGGAAAAGGAAAAATATTTGGAGCCAATTTAGGCCCAGACTATGGTAAATGGACTCAGCTAAAAAGATTAAAAAATAGGGTTTGCATGCCTATGTTAACACTACACATGGCTGTATATTTTAGATTCTATGTACTATGTTTTAATTGCACGTGATGGATATGATATGGGAATTAATGAGACATATTAAACACTTTGGAGCTGCAGCTGCTTCATCATTATGTAGCTAATGCTTCATCATATTAAAAAATAGGGTGTGCCTACTTCATCATGTTGCATTGCATCAATTAAGGAGACATCGGTCAAAATGCCACACTCTGAAATTCAGTGAAGCCAAACGGTTTTAGTGATTTGAAACATGATATATATATATATATATATATATATATATATATATATATTTTTTTTTTTTTTTAAAGAAGCGACTTTAGTCGACTACTGTGCTCTCCTTGGGGCTAGTCGGCTCTAATGTCATAGTCAACTACATTGTAAAGTTCAAAAATTTACATGAAAGTATAAAAATTGAAATATGCCTACTTTGCATTATGCTAATAACATAGTCCTGTAGTATGTGCTCTGTACTCGTGATTGCATGAGAGCTTGTTGGGGAGGGATAAGTACAGTAAATTAAGATTTATGTTTAAGGATTCTTCTTTATATGATTCATGGGTCTTATGTTGCGGGCTGTCTTAGGATTATATGGTGTACTACCAGTCTACCATGAATTTAACATATAAAATCGGAAAAAAAAACTAAAAATAAACGAACACAAAACTATTAATTGAAAATAAACAAACACAAAAATCGACAAATTTGCACTGAAGGAGGACAACATCGAAAATAAACATACACATGTTCACATACCTAAACAACTATGAAGGCTGAAATTGGGATTTTGGAACGAGGGAGGAGGACGTCAGTGAAGTAGTGGCGCATGGATGATGTCGTGCAATCATTGTGCTCTGCAACAATGAACAACCAATTTCAAAAAATAGTAAGTGTTTTGAAGAGAGTAACAGAGGGGGGACGAAGAGGGCGAAAGCCGCGAAACTACGCAGAGGGCGAGAGAGAAAGGGGGGGATGAAAGAAGGAAAAAGGGAAGACCTACCGTGGCTCGCTGTGGCGATGGCGTCTTCGATAGTCTGGCCGGCGTAAGGGAGAATGGAGGGAACGATTTGTCTGCAGCATGTCACAGTGGGAAGTTTGAAAATGAAATCAATGTTTAGCTTTTGGGTTTTGTTTAAATTTTTAATATTTTAACTTTTAACTTTTTAGTTTGACGTTTCGTTTTAGTTTAACTTTAGTGTTTTAAGTTTTAACATGTGTGAAGGTCTGAACTGAAGGAGTGATAAGTTTTCTTTTATAAAATCAAGCCTTCTCACCAGTTTTATTGTACTCGGCGTAGGTGGCGCCTAACCGACTAGTCGGCGCCTAGCCGCCTAGGAGGCGATTTTTTCTCCTGAACGATTTTTTGACCGATTGCAAGGAAATCGCGGCAAGGTGGCGCCTTGCGCCTAGGCCGATTTTTAGAACACTGGCTGCAGCTCCCCATGAGTAAGTATGCACATCATCCAAATCGCTGAGGAACTCCAAGTATGTCGCGCTAACCCTACTTCCGCTCTTATCGGCAAAAATTGTACAACCCAACATGTATAGCAAATAAGCGCGAAGAGAGAAAGCAATCGTTTCTCTCAGACAATGCATCCGAAGCAAAACGGGTGCGTAGCCATTCTAGCCTCACAGACGGCCTTCTAGCACCACGTATTCCGTCTCTTGCCTCATCTTTAGACACTCCTAAATACCGACAAACGCAATCAACTGAACTTTACGCGGAAACTGAACCTTCCAAAAAGACCGACTTCCCAACAATTGGAAGACCAGTAATGCAGAACACATCATCAAGTGTTATAGTCATCTCACCAAATGACATGTGGAAGGTATTTGTCTCTGCATGCCACCGCTCCACAAAGACACTAACCAATACCTTATCACTCTTCAGATATGAAACATGCCTTAACTGCACTAGTTTAGTCGCAATAAGAGTATCCCTCCATAGTTGGAAAGTAGTTTTTGTGTTTACTTTCCATGCTAAAAGTTTTTGTTTGTGGTTGTTCACCTTCAGCACCGGCCGCTCTTGCCCTTGATATATATGTACAGCTATGTGTTTCGGGTAGAAACGAAGTACACTACATTCTGATGGACCCCTATGACATGGAAAAGTAATCAGTGGCTCTCCTTGTTCCTCAATTGGTTTTGGTTCTTCCTCCTCATAATGTCCATGTGCTTGTGCATGGGCCTGTGCCTCAGCCTCAGCAGCTTAGGCCTGTGTTAGTGCCTCGGCTTGGGCCTGTGGCTCAGCCTTTGTTTTTCGAATCGAGGCAGCGAGTCTATTCTTCTTCCTTTGGTATGTCTCTGTACATGACATTCATAAATTAACATGTTAGTTCATCAACTTTGAAAAAAAATAGACAAAAATTTTAATCCAAACTGTTCGACCCCCTCCATTGTAACTTTTTCAAAATGTTCAACTTTCTCTGTCGGAACATTTTGAAAATGTTCGGCAAGTGGTGTTGGAACAGTTTAACATGTTAGTTCAAGTTAAAAAAATTGACAAAATTTTTAATCCAAACTGTTTGGCCCCCTCTATTGAAACTTTTTCAAAAAGTTCGACAGGTGGTGTTGGAACAGATTAACATGTTAGTTCATCAAGTTTGAAAAAAAAAAGACAAATTTTTTAATCCAAACTGTTCGGCCCCCTCTATTGGAACTTTTTTCAAAATGTTCGGCTTGATGTGTCAGAACATTTTGAAAATGTTCGGCAAGTGGTGTTGGAACAGATTTAAAAAGTTCGGCGTAAACTGTTTGAATATTTTGAAAAAGTTCGGTTATGTCTTAACGAACAAATAAAAAATGTTCGGTAGTTTTGGTCCGAACATCATCAAAATGTTCCAAAGGTCAGTTCCGAACATTTTGAAGATGTTCGGACCTTAGATGCCGAACATTAAGCCATAATTCCGGAGTTCAGGGCCGAATTTTTCCTAACAAAAATCCAAATTTTAATACCAATATAAACACAACGTGATTCTACTCATATCTAAACCCAACAAACTAATACAATGTATAAACATAATAAATCAAACTAAAATCAATTCAAAATATACATACATCTTTCCATTTTTGATGATGTTCGGGGGATGAAGAACTGAAGGAGATAAAGAGTTGAGGAATGAATGGGCTGGAAAGGAATGTTGTCTGGCTTGTGGCTTGAGGAGGGAATGCCCGTGCGTGCGTATTGGAAGGGGAAGGGTATCATTGTTATGGGTTTTGAGGGAGAGGGGTTGGGTTTTGAGGGGGTTAATGTAATATTGTGTGTTAAAAACTCATAAGGGTAAAATAGGAAAACAAGGGGGTATACATATATGTATCAAGTATTTTAAAATGAGGTGGGAGGTACACTTATAAGGGGGGTCAACTTAGAGGAACCGGGGGTCTAAATAGCGCGACTCAATATAAAATTAGGGTAAATCGCATCATTGGTCCCTTGACTATAGGTTGGTCACAGTAATAGTCCCTTAACAATTTTTTGTTAAATTTTGGTCCTATAAGTATTAAATTTTTACAGCTACAGTCATTTTTAATGGATGCCGTTAAAAAATTACCGTTAAGTTGCTATATGCCTCACACGTGCTTTAAGTAAGGGCTAACATGAAATTTTCTCAAACCTAACTTATATTTCAATTTGTAATCGAAAACCTAAAGTTTGAAAAAAAAGACCTAGAGACCTTTCCCTTAATACACTTCCCATAACGTTATTTCCATGTTTCCGGTGATGGAAGTGAACGGTAAGATGACTGGAACGGAGACACCGGTGATGTCGGTGAAGGACCCACAATCTACTCGATCAAAGTTATCTGAGAAATCAAGACATTTAGAGAACTTCAATCCCAATGTTACGAGCCTTGTTTCAAAAATCTCCAAGTCTCCGACAACAAATCTGCCACAGAATCCGAGAAACCGATGGATCAAAAGTGCCCTAATCTGTTGGTTTCACCTTCTCCGCGGAACAAGATTCGTGAACGCAAGTTTTTGGTGGCAAAAAAGAATTTGAAGAGATAGAAGGCAAAAGTACTAAATATTACTTGCAAGTGTAAGGCCGGTGCCAATTCCGACAAGTGCCTCTGTGTTGCGTATGAGACTTTGAGGGCTTCTCAAGATGAGTTCTTCAAAAATCGGAGCCAAGAACATGATCTAGTTGGAAATGAAGTTGAAGGAGAGTAGGAACAAAAGAATGAACTGATTCAAAACACTAGAATTTAAGGGGACTAAGATGGTTCTGAAGCGGATCGATTGGATGTAATTGAACATGATCTGATTGAGTCGTCGAGTGGAAAGGGTGGTAGCACGACTATCAAGAGGAGAAGGGCCAATTTGTTGGATGAGGCAAGGCAAAGTGTGTCTAAAACTGGATCTGGAAGGGTGATGCATTTGGTTCAGGCATTCGATAAGCTTCTTACAATACCCAAATCAACTGATAAGGAAGAAAAGAAGGATGAGAAGGAAGAAAAAGAAGAAGAAAAAGGAGAAGAAAACATGAAAATCTATGTGGTATGATTCTTGTTAACAACCCCATCCTAGGTCTCTCTCCCTTAAAATTTCTGCTATGTTTGATTTTGGAACCCCTCTCCCAATTTCAAGTAAGATTGCTTCAGTTTAATTTATTTGTGGGCCTATGTAATTTGGGGAAGAAGGCCTTTGGGTTTTTTTCAAACCCTAGGGACTTGATTGAAAATTGTGATATAAGTTAGGTTTGAAAAACTTCATTTTAGCCCTTACTTAAAGCACGTGTGAGGCATATGACAACTTAACGTAATTTTTTAACGTCATCTATCAAAAAAATTGTAGTTGTGCAAATTTAATACTCGTAGGACCCAAATTTGACAAAAAAATGTTATGAGAGTATTATCGTGGCTGGCCTATAGTCAAGAGACCAATACTACGATTTGCCCTATAAAATTATATATATTCCCTTCCTTCCAAAAGAAAACCATGTTATGCTTTTCCTCCAACTTCTTTTTTTCTTTATAAAGTAGGAGTATTTTTTTATTAGTCCGATCAATAAAATCGATTTTTTGGATGACTTGTGTTTAATTCAACTTAATATGTATTCTTTGAAGAGGCGAAGGAGCATCACTGATTCAGTTGCAGGATTTCGATCAAGATGAAGCGAGATTTAGAGTTTAAAAAAATAGATAATAAAATGTAATAACATATTACAAAAGTCAATAGCACAAAATAGTTCTTTCTACTCTTGAATGATTACTATTTATTAGTTCAATTTATTATTTCAATTGTTTGAAAAGAAAATTTAAAATTAACCTTAATCAATTAGACATCATTTCTCTGAGAGCAATTCTTCCACCTCTATGGTCTGGAAAAAAACATTTTACATCACAATCTAGTGGGAGGCTTTTTAGATCTCCTGAAGCTGTCTTTGACAGGTGATATGCATGTGCATTATCTAGATGTGGTATCAATACCACCTCCGAGTATTCAAACTTTGCCAACCATTTTTTGGCCAGCTCACATTACTTTCTCAAAACCTCGTGGTTTACTTCACCCAAATTTTGTTTAACGACGAGCTGTGAGTCGCTAAACACTATTATGCTATTTGCCCCAACAGTGTTCGCCAATTCCAAGCCTGTTATAAGGGCTTCATAGTCCTCCTGCTTGTTGGAGGCTTTGAAGGTAGCCCTTAGGGCCTTGAGTAGTTCCCCGCTTTCCCCCGCCTTCCGGGGTAATCAATGACAACCCTGGCCCACTGCCCGAGCTATTGGATGACCCGTTTATGTACAACTTCCAGGGGTTGGCCAGCTAAGGTTTTGTTGGGTCATAATTGCCCGCCTGCTCGATCGTAGGCGATTGCTCAAATGTCGACTTTGTGAAAGAGGTCTCTGTGATGAAGTCTGCCAACACTTGAGCTTTTATAGTTGTCCTTGGTGCGTGATGAAATGTTGTACGCAAATAATTTTACTGCCCATTTCATCATTATTCCTGCCAACACTTGAGCTTTTTATAGCTTTCCTTGGTGTGTAATGAATGTTGTACTCAAATAATTCTACCGCACATTTCATCATTATTTTGGCCACATCGGGCTTGTGAACGATAGAGTGTCCGCCAACACTTGAGCTTTTATAGCTTTCCTTGGAGCGTAATGAATGTTGTACTCAAATAAATCTACCGCCCATTTCATCATTATTCTCGCCACATCGGGCTTGTGCACGATAGAGTGATATTAGTGTAAATCATAATCGGGTGTGACTGGAAATAATAGTTTAACTTCCTCGCTGCTACAACCAGGGCCAAGGCCAATTTCTCCACATTCAAATATCTAGTTTCCAAGTCGGATGAGGGTGAGTGAAACATAATATACGGGCTATTTCTTGTTGAAATCAGGCTCGCTTGATATAACATGAACACGTATATAACAAGTCCTCTAGAGTGAGCTTGTGGGAGTCCATGCATAATCTTTATTAAGTTATTATTAGGCTTGAATATTCATGATGTGAGTTTACTATCTCGACACACCCCCTCATGTATAACCGAGATCGAGGCTTACAATGTGGATTCATTGATTTACATGGCATGGAGCAAGAATGTGGGTTGCCGTTGGACTTGCACGTGTAAGTGGCAAATTAGAAAATTTGCTTAGTGGTGTCGCAATCAAAATTCAACTGCTACTAGTAGTAGTGGCGGATCCAAGAATATATTTTTCCACAAGGACAAAATGCATTTGAAGAGGGAGGGAGGAATGGCTATATAGGTTTTTTAATGGTTTTAATTTATTCTTTTTAGTAAAAAAAAAACAACAACAAAGAATACAAAATTGAATTTCAATAGCAAAATAAATGGATGAAGAGAATACAAAATTTATAAATTTCAAAATATATAACTAAACAGTGCTGGGGCAACGAGATATGAGTGATATGACCCATGTTCTTATATAGGCACTCCAGGAAGGGCTTTAATTTCAACTCTTAAATCAACTCTTCCATCACAACTTTACATACGAGTGCTCAAACTAATTTTACATATGAAGTTGAATGGTATCACGTTACACCATAAAGTGTACATAAATCCGCCCCTGGAGAGCCTGATAATTTAAGTGATTGCTAAGTTTTTTGAATATTTCCAATGTGGGTTTAGTGTATCAACAGGGCGAAGGCGCGCATTAAGCTTTGCAAGAAAATAATCGTATTTACACCAATGGGAGATGTATACCAATTCTGATGAACCAAACACAAACCAACTGATGAATCACCACAACTAGATCTCACTTGCTCGGTTTGGTTCTCATAGTTCAATAATCAAAGTAACTCTAGATACAGCCAACACAGAGAATCATAGTACAATAAGCGAAGTAGCCCTAGGATGCTGCCAACATAGAGGATCAATCTTTCATATCTATTTAAATTTCAGATATAACTCGAGAAATACACAAACCAAAATCAGTAAGAACAACTCAATTTGAGCTTATTAACTCAAACATCGACACGAATCAAAGGGTTTGGTCGAACAATAAAAATTATCTTGGCTTATAAGAAACATAAACATGACAGGATTCAGCTTTTAACTTTATGTCCTTTCACGTAAATTAAAACAGGCCCTGACAGCCACTAAATTATTGTGCCTCACCCGAGCTGATTGCAGGCCCTTCCTTCTTAGTAGCAGCCTCCAAAGTGCCAGAAGTAACAGCCGCCAGTGTATTGTAAAACTCCTCAGGGAGAGGACCAGGCCGATGCAGTGGAACATGCTTGGGAACCGGAGCATCATTCTCAATAACTTCACATTCATAGTCATCTGGTAAACCCCATGCGTCCCACTCTGTAATTCAACAAAACATGAAATGAACACCTTAAGAGTCTCAAATTACAAGTAAAGGATAGGGGAAAGAGAAGTAAAGGGGAAAGAGAACAATGGACTCTAAAGGGGAAGAGAAGTAAATTAAGAGAAAGAGCACCAGGATGAAAGCATCTTAATGATGAGGGTTAAGTTCATATTTTAGATCCTACTAGTCGCGGGGGTGGGGGGGACAAAAGGTTTACTTTTATGGGAACTAAGAATGAAATTTATGAGCATTCAAAAACTGGCACAGCTTGCAAACTAGTGAATAGAGAAGATGAGTGTTTCAAATCCGCTCCATTCAGTGTCATATATATATCAAGTATGGCCTTTCGACCCGGCCACTTATCTATTTTGGCCTTTGACCTCCTGTAGAATATAAACTTCCCAAAATACCCATGGTCTCTCTCTCTCTCTCTCTCTTCGAACAACCTACCAAAAGAAAAGAGTATTATTGGACACTTTAAATAAAGGAGGCCATAAAAGATCTTTTGGAATAGATAAGGCTATTGTTGAAAATAGCCCCTTTGACCAGGCTATTCTTGAACAAACTCCCAGTGTGACTTGGTCTGAAGATACATTTTCCTACTCAAGTTATCATTTTAATTCAACTTAAGATTCATTTTGTGAGAATGCTGGCATACTGAACTGAGTTAGGATTTTGCTTTTATTTATTTTCACTAGGAGAAAATGTTTCATTGTTTCCCATGGGGAAGAATAGGTAAATTTCTAAATCTGACAACAGTGATAACACTTATCGTCGCTTAACCTGAAAATTACTAACATGGATCATGTTTTAAACGTAAAACAACAGATTTACTCAACATTTTACATGGAACTAGCACAATTGGTGTTCTAGTTGACCAGAAAATAGACCTGCCCACAGCAATGAAACAGGAGAATAATGATGAATCCTGAATCAGCCAGGGACAAATTGTTACACAAAGGCGACAATTCAAATATAAGAAAATGCCTCAATTCAGAATGGTAACCAACTTCTTGCAGCACAGAGGCTCTCAAGTGAAACCTATTCCATGCCTAAAAGAAGGTACAACGTGAACGGACGCAATTTGTTTAGAATGTGAACTAAGGCTCATAGAGTGAATTAGTAATAACCAGGGCATAAGCCGCCAACTGTGCAGTTCTAGCAAACAATTCCCAAAGCCTGTTAGTGAAATGCTAGGTTGCACGGACACAGATACGCGGACACGGGACACGGGGATACATGATTTTTCAAAAATATAGGATACGAGTACGGGGGGTTAAAGTGTAAATATTTAAAATATAAGGACCAAATTATAAATATTAAAAACAATAAGCAACAAAATAAATTATACAAGTAAAAATCAGTATACAACCGTACATTATACAATTTAGTTGACTAAGTCAGATTTCAGAGTAAATATAAAATTCAATTCGCATGTCCACATAGTCACAGCATCAAGATTGAATTGAAGAGAGAGAAGAGAGAAGAGAGAAGAGAGAAGAGAGAAGAGAGAAGAGAGAAGAGAGAAGAGAGAAGAGAGAAGAGAGAAGAGAGAAGAGTGAAGATCGAGAAGAGAGAAAACAGAGAAGACGATGTTCAGAAGGAGAGAAAACCGAGAAGAGAGAATACCTGATTGTTCGAATCGAAGGAGAGAATATCAGAACTCAGAAGACTTCGAAGTTTGATGGTAGAGAAGGGAGCAGATCTGTCGACGATGACGGGATTTAGGGTTGTTTCGAGTGTTCGTCTCTTCGACGGGAGGGTGAGACAACGGAGGACGATGTCGAGTTGTGGACAACAGCGCATAAATATGCCCTAAACGATTTGAGGGAATGAGGACAAGTCGACAAATATACCCCCAGCCGTGTCTGACCTCAAGGTACGTATCCCGACTCTCTTCTGGCCATGCCCGCGTCCATGTCCGAAAGTTTTGGAAATTCAAATTCGATCCCAAACGTATTTTGGGCCATGTCAGATGCGTATCCGTGTCCCGTACATGTCGGACACGGAAAACGCAAGCCCCTTGCCATGTCCGTGCATCATAGATGAAATGTACATCCAAGGATAGCTAAACGGAGGGACACAGGACACTGAGCAATATCTATCTAGTTCCCAAAAAAGCAAAACTCCATTCTTCATGAACTGAACCAGATGAAATTGCGGAAGCTGGTAGGTAGGTTGTTCATAGGAAAATGATTAATCAAAGTAATCCTCAACCCTGGAGGGTTGACTTCAGTTAGTTGAACACCAATCGATGGGGATAATTAATCATTCGATCAATTGTGTCCTCAACAAGTTAGAACCTATTCATTCTTACTACGAGGACCATCTAAAGTTAGCAAAATTTTAATTATTATTTTTTTCGTTTACAGAAGAAGGAAATTGCCAATAGAAGAACCAGCTATGAGGTAATACGTGCAGAGTTTCTCTCACAAGGCTTTAAGGAGAGAAAGGGAAACACACTATAAGTATCTAAAGACATGCAGTTGCATAGAATGTACTTTGAACACCATTACTTCAATAGAACAATGTCAAGGTATCTAACCTTACGCGTATGAATAAGAAATCAAATCTTTAATGTCATCGAACAATGTTATTTATCATATTCTCAAAAATATATTCAGTCTAACTGCAAAATCCTAATACCCATCCTAATACTCATAATAACAAACTACATCAGACTATTCGAAACCCTGACAGAATGACTACCAAATAACCAAATTGTAGAGAAACTACAAAACCTAAATGGCTCAATATAGCTGCCAACAAAGAACTTGAGAAAAAAAAACAATTATTCATACAAATTTGAAAATTTATACAAATTCTTGAATGGCCTTGAACAATGTCATAATAAAATGCTTGAAAGTGACTTTCCACAATCTGCAAGTTCCTAATATTAAAGGAAACAACACTACAGCTAACCATCCACAACCTAAAGGAAATAAGTTCAAATTCTCCCGAGAATCCAAAAGAAAAAATCTCTCTGTCTAGTTGCCAACAATTAACTGGAACGCAAAAAATCTTCCCAAATTTCGTATTGTGGAATCAGAAATACAATTGCAGATATACAAAAACAAATTAATCAAAAGCAGCAATCAATTTCAATATTTCCACAGTGGTAACAATTCAAAAGTTCACGAAGAAAGACAATAGTGATATCGAAGATTACCGATCAACTTGTCCATGAGCTTGAGCTCGTCCTGAGCCTCTTCAACAAGCTCTTCAACCTGGCCGCAACCGAGCCGCTTCTCGATGGCTTCCCAGTCTTCTTCCTCCTGACAGACCTTCAGTCGGTGGCTCGTGAAGCTCTCGACGGCCTTGCGGTACCCCTCATCCTCGGGAACCTTCTTGACCTCCGTTAGGGTTTTATTGTAAAGACCGATCAACACCTCCCTGGCATTAGGGACCACTTCTAGACCTACGATTCCGGTCGTCTCCTTCACTTTGGCCATCATAAACAACGGCCGCGATAACCTCCGGAGAAACATTTTCTCTCTCCGATGGATTCAATTTTCAGGTGATCCTCAGTCTACTTACTCTGTGAGGACCATTTCTCGCAAGTTAAGACATCAGATTCACCTCAGCTTTAATGGGCCTCCAATTCGTGGGTTTGGATGCTAGCTGACTTATTAGATAGGCTCAGTTACACAGCAATCTAGTTGGGCTAGTCCACTTTATATAATCATTAACAGGCTTGTAATCTTTAACAGGCTTGTAACTCTTTTGCGTTTCCATCAAATTGTAATCGTAACGGTGCCTCTTTTTTGTTTTTCACCGCTAGGGGTGGGCATCAGGTCGAGTTTTGGGTTTTTCGGGTTATCGGGTTGGGTATCGAAAAAACGGGTAGGAAATTTTAGTATCCGAACCCACTCCGAAAAAAATCGGGTAACCATACTTCGGGTACTCGAATTCATCGAGTAACCGCAAAATCGGGTTCGGGTAACCCGTTATGTTTAAAACCACTTTTTTTAATTTTAAAAAAAAACCATTTTTTTGTGTTTGGTAGGTTTGCAATTGCTTGGTATTGGTATTGGTAATGGTATTGTGATTTAAGAGTAGACTAAAGTCATAAGTGGTTGATTAGTTGGTTTAATGTAATAAAAAGATTAAGAATAATAATAATTAGTCATCTGTAAATCGGGTTTTTCGGGCACCAATGCAAAACCCGATAACCGACCCGTTTTTAGATCGGGTCGGGTAACCCGTTAACCGAAATTACCCGAACCCGTTTGCTCACCCCTATTCACCGCATAAGTCTATTTTAATTAAATTCTTCCTAAAACTCCCACCATTCTTAATTGCTCTCATTTCTTTCTTCCTTCATTAGTCTCTCTTTCTCTTTCTCATTTCTTTCTTCCTTCCTTCGTCTCTCTTTTTCTCTCTCATTCGAAGTCAAATCGGAAGAAGCTTTTTTGATATCCCACCTCATAGTCTAAGGAATCTCCCTTCCTCTGATGCGTAAAAAAAGAGAGAGGCATGATCTCCTTCCTCCCTTACTAGTTCACATATTGTTTTCCCTTCTTCCTGGCCGATATTATAAGTCTCAACTATTGAATTTGAAAAGAGAATGTATTTTTGGCCATTTTCTTCATAATTTTTGATCCCGGATGAACCACGAGGCCCACCGCATATCAAATCAAAGCTCTTGACAAGATTTATAAGATGCATTGAGTTTACCTTATGATGTCTTCGCTTTAAGGTCAAAAAATGATGTTTAAGCACTGTTTTATGCTTCATAAGCTTTCCGATGCCCAATTTTTACACACAGATTTGGGGACAATGTTCAATTTATTCATTCTAACGCAATTTTTGTCCACTTTGATGCCTAAATTTGTTGATATGTGGTGGCAGTGTTTAATTTATTCATTCTGACGCCAATTTTATCCATTACGATGCCTAACTTTGTTGATATTTGATGGTAGTATTCAATTTTGTCCATTTGATGCCTAACTTTGTTGATATTTGGTGGCATTATTTAATTTATTCATTCTGACGTCAATTTTACCCAATACGATGCCCAACTATATTGATATTTGGTGGCATTGTTCAATTTTGTCTATTTCGATGTCTAACTTTGTTGATATTTGGTGGCAGTGTTTGATTTATTCATTATGATACCAATTTTGTTCATTACAATCCCCAACTATGTTAATATTTGGTGGTAGTGTTCAGTTTTATCCATTTTGATGCCCAAATTTTCTATTGTGATGCTCGAATTTGGTTAAGGATTTTTACAATGCGATACCTAAAATTGGACAGACTTCAAATGTGTTTTGCGATGCCCAAATTTGAGCAGTTGCTTTTTGCATTTTGATGCCCAAATTTTGACATACTTCAATTGTGTATTGTGATGCCTAATGTTTTCATTCTGATACCCAAATTTGGGTAGCGGCTTTTTGAATTTCGATGCCCAAATTTTGACAGATTTCAATTGTGCATTGCGATACCCAATGTTTTCATTCTGATACCCAAATTTGGGCAGTGGCTTTTTGAATTTAGATGCCCAAATTTTGGCAGATTTCAATTGTGCATTGTGATGCCTAATGTTTTCATTCCGATGCCCAAATTTAAGCAGTGGCTTTTTGAATTTCGATGCCCAAATTTTAACTGATTTCAATTGTGCATTGCGATGCTCAATGCTTTCATTCTGATGCCCAAATTTGAGCAGTGATTTTGTCTGCGCGTCTTTCTTTCAATAAGAGTATTTTCGTCATTTTATCCCAAAAACTGTACTTTAGCAGTTGAAAACAAATATTATGAATTTTTTTGGTTATAATTTTAGCATAGAGGATCGACCAAAATTTCTCCCATCCATCAAATCCAATTAAGCTAAGTTTTTGTCACCAAAAGAGAAAGAAAAAAAGGCAAAACGCACCTTTGGGCCACTGTACTTTCCCAAAACTTGCAATTAGGCCACTGAGACGTCAAAATTTTCAGGATGGCCACTGTACCAGACTTATCTTGCACGTTAACCCATTTTTTGACGGACGTTACCTTTTGACGTTATCTTCGAGTGAAATACCCTTTTTGCCCTCGCCTTTATCACTATCAGAAATCAAGCCCAGATCTCAAACAAAAATCAATGACAAACTTAGATCAAACCCAAATCTAAAACGAAAATCAAACCCAGATTTGAAGGGAGAAGGACGAAAATTCTCCAAAGCTTGTATGAGCTGGATGCTCGCTGGGTTTGAGGCAAAAATGAGGCTGGCGGCTTTGATGAAGTTGAGAGATGAGAGAGATGCCGGCATTGGAAGATAGCGGGACTGTGAGAGGAAAGATTTGGCGGGGCTGAGTTTGCTATGTCGAAATCTTGGAGATGAAGATCATATACAAGGGAGACGAAGATGGAACAGATCTGGGATGGAGGCGACGGTGATGGACACCGATGGCGGTTGGGGGTTATGGATGTATAAGGCAGAGCTTGAAGGATGACGATGGCGATGGAGACTCGATGGCGAAGAAGAAACACAAAGTCGCGGTGTCTCAGAAAACCCAGATCTGATACTTTTCTGAAGCAGAAACACAAAACCAATTCCTTTTTCGCTGCATCTAGTCTGTTTGTAGGGTTAAGTCCCAAAGTCGCAGACTGTGATTCTGTTAGAAGCCCCACTTCCTCATTGGAGTTTAAGGTTTTTTTCAAAATCAAACGTAGTCAATCCATTTTGGTTCCCAAAACCATTTAATTAGGGAATTCAAAAGAGCTGGGATTGCCAAAAAGTTGGCTTAAGCATTATTGATTCACTTGATAATGAGACCAAAGAATCAGGGAATGTTCTTCGATCACCCGATAGTAAGAACATTCTTTTTGGACCTCAAATGAGGATCAAAATCCTTGATTTAAATACCCGTTTGAATTCTTTTGAGGCACCTAATTCGCTCCCAAAAGATTATGTAATTTTCCCAACTGCCCAGATCAAACCATCCAATCCCCAAACAAGCAATTTGAATGCTTTATTTGGAGCTACAGATGTGCCATCGAAAATTTTGCTCTTATTCTTTCGATTCTGTTAGTTTTGCTCTTAAAACCCAGATCTAGGTTAGTTGGTTTGAAGAAGACATTGATGATGATGTGGAAGAGGGTAAAATAGGTATTTTACATATTTAACGGTTAAACTTAACGTCCATCCAAAAAATGGGTTAGCATGCAAGATAAGTCTGGTACAGTGGCCACTTTGAAAATTTTGACGTCTCAATGGCCTAATTGCAAGTTTTGGGAAAGTACAGTGGCACAAAGGTGTGTTTTGCCAAGAAAAAAACTAAAAAATAATAGCCAATATATTTATAAAAAAGTGTGTACTTTGTACAACATTAAAACATATTAGGCGGACTTTGTTTTGATGTAAAACCTAAGAGTAATGCTATGGATACTTAAAGAGTACCAAATTTTTTGTACAAAATCATGTCACTTAATGTGAGTGTGGTGCATTTATCTTTATTTTTAATTTTTTTTTGTATCACATCAGCTATCACATTAGGTGACACCTTATTTGGAGCAAAAAAAATGATGATCTTTAGTTTCCCATAACAATTCTGAAAACCTAACAAAAATGATAAAATGAGTTTACCTGGTGTGAATTTTTGAAAATATTACGTATTACTCCTTCCATTCCAGACAAAAAGTTCATTATACTATTTCGCGATGTTTCAATTAAAAGAATCTACTCTAAAAAATTATGTCTACTATCTTCATAACATTTCAACATTACCCATCCACATTTGATATTAATATATTGATTATGCTAAAACATTTTTATAATTATGATAAACTCTAATGTTAGTTATATATCGTTTTATAATTAAAAATTTCAAACATAAACTCTTTGGATAGAATTGATGGAATGTGTTTTATGATTTTGACCAAGCAGCGGTCACGTGCCAAGCACGTTGACACCATTATCACGAGCGGGTCACATGTGTACATCATGGTGGGAGCTCGATTCACAAGCGGGCATAGAAGTGTACCCGACCTCCTATACAGGCATACCAAGCAGACATCTTCTTACTTATCGTCTGGGGGCCGCGTGTGTAGCGAGCAAGCTGACATTTTAGCGACCATAGCCAACACGCTAAGGAGTTATGCTAACTGTCGTCCAGAACGTGAGGAGTCAATGCCGAGGAATCCGCCCCCACGTTCCGGATGTGGTTGTGGTCGTGATCGCTTTTCCCGCTCTGGCATTGAGGCATTCAATGCCCACGTCACAGCCATTGAGGCTGGCTCTATATAAACCCTTCTCCAACAAAGGGATAGGGTACGTTCACTTTTAGTAGGCCTAAACTCTGTCAAATTGGTATCTCGTTTGTGTGTTTATTGATTATCACACAGAAGTGTATTTGCAGGGTAAGCCCATGCCTAGTTCACGTGTGTTTCAGTTGATTAACAGATTTGGGTCGAGAAGATACAAAGCCTAGATATCCTTATTCATAAGCCCAGTGTATCCACACCATTTTTTTGATACATCGGTTGGTTCCGTTGTCGGGAAACAAAATTATTCAAAGTTCAGAGTTTTTTC
This sequence comes from Codonopsis lanceolata, assembly GCA_013146195.2. Lineage (NCBI taxonomy): Eukaryota > Viridiplantae > Streptophyta > Magnoliopsida > Asterales > Campanulaceae > Codonopsis > Codonopsis lanceolata. Next base: position 156,370,035 of record CM028379.1, read on the forward strand.
GACGATTTTTAAGCATTGTTTATGGCGGCTGACGGTGTCAATTTACCGGAGGAGGGTCACACAGCTACACCCAGTATGAAGGGGAATGCCGATAAAATACTGCTTCCTCCTCCTCCACATGATGCCCGTCATCAGATTAACCAAAGACGGGGTTTGGAATTGTTGGCTCGTAGTGTTGTGGCAGCAGTTGGCCTTGCTCATGAGTTTCGTGAGGAGGTTCTACGCCATCGAACACTATATCTTGGACAAATGCATCAACTGAATCAATAGTTGATTTCTATGCGTAAGCCTCCACTTCCCATTGAGCTGGATCCACTCCCAGCTATTCTCGCACAGAATCAGATGGTGAACGTCTCCAGGTCGGGACGAGACCCCAAAGGCCGGTGAAGGTTCGCTCCAAACAGCGCGTGCGGGAATCAAACAGAGGACGTAGTCACCATGAAGGGCAAGCTAGCCACCGAGTCGCTCCAAGTGTCTACTCTCACCTTAGCCCTCGGGCAGGTGAGGTAGGGGGACAACGGGACCATGCTCACCACAAGGAGCGAGAAAGCAGTACAATGGTGGCCTTAAAGCACTGACAGGACCCCCCAAGGGAGGATTATGTGCAATGCCATTGCCGCCAATGATCTCCCTCCCTGCGGAGGTCGCATGCTCGCAGGTACCGTTCTCCATCACCACGAAGGTCGCATGTCTGCCGAAACTAATCCCCATCGCAAAGGGGATCTCATGCCCGCAGACATCGATCTCTTTCCTTACATCAGTCACGGGTATGGCTGGAGCTACCTCCCCCCAACCTCAACCAGCAAAATGGGGTGGGAACATTGCAAGATCAAGTACAACAGGCCGCGGGAGGTCCCTAGGTGCAGGTGGCGCATGTCGTGGGCATAGCTCAACCTTTGGGAGCTATGGGTCCCCCACAGGCCTCGCTTGTGCCCGGTATACAACTTCAGCCTGCAGGTGGTGTGCCCACCGTAGTAAATTCCCAAGATTTCGAGGAATTGAGGTTGCGCATGGAAGTTTAGGATCAAGGAAAGACCCTGGAGAGCAACTTTTTAGGCATTGCATATAGACCATTGACCTCATGGATTGAGAATGCCCCTCTGGCACAAGGCTGCATCTTTCCCAATATTGACAAATACACGGGAAAAACAAAAACAAGGGATTGGGTTCCCTACAAGGAAATGCTCTAACCTGGATGGGTGCGTTTCCCCGTAGATCGATCACTAATTGGGTTGACATGCGAGCAAAGTTTCTGGCCAATTTTGGAACCTCGGGGACCATAGCAAAGACAAAGGCAGACTTATCTAAAATCAAGCAATGGGCTTTTGAATCTACGTCCAGTTATTTGGAGAGATTCATGAAGATGCTCGAGTAAGTGTCTGGCCTGTCCGAGCAGGAGATGACTTTGTGTTTTGAGACTAGTCTGTTCGAGGGAGAGGGTGACCAGAGGTCTGAGTTGAGCATGAGGGAGCCCAAAACGCATGTAGAGATGTTGATGCGGGCTCAGAAATACTATGTGGGAGAGACCGCTAAAAAGGAGAAGAAGAAATAGACCACATAAGCTAGTGGGAATGACAATACTGGCAAAACCATCGGGTAGAATGGATGGGGTGGTTATAATCGAAACAAATCAAGGTATGACTGCCCGATGGAATTCTTTCGGGAAAGTGATCTCACTCCACTGAACACATTACGAGAGGATATCCTGTTTGAGGTTCAGGATGAGGTCCCCTGCGTGCTACGCTTGAACCCAAAAAGTGTAGATACCCGAGACCGCTTAAAGAGGGGTGCATACCATGATGATTATGGGCATACCATGTAGGAATGTTGGCCGCTGAAGAAGGCCATTCAAAAGTTAATAAATGAGAGACGATTGGACCACTTTAGGCGGGATGGAAACAACAGGGGAAATGCCCCTCGCAGGGATGCACCACCAGTTTACGGGGTCGTAAATGTTATTTTGGAAGAAGAGCCTACTTTCACGCAATTGAGAAAACATATATACTCTCTATTAAATGTTATGGATTTTCCCCTAACTTTGCGAGCATGGGAGGAATCTATCCAGTTCACTCGTAGTGAGTTGGGAAGCACTGGTTTGGCCGAAAAGCAGTCATTGATTGTTTCGGCCTTAGTTGATGGATGGGTGGTGCATCGGATACTCATGGATACAGGAGCGTGCAGGGATGTCATGTACTACTCCTACTTCAAGGGACTAGAATTACAAGATGATTGCTTGAAGCCGTATGCTGGGACCTTGGAAGGTTTCACCAATCACAAGGTGTCAATTAATGGGACAATCGAGCTGGAGGTAATTCTCAGGGAAGGGAGCCGGTCAAGAGTGGAAAAAATCACTTTTATGGTGATTGATTTGAAGTCCCCCTACAACATCATTTTGGGGGTACTAAGCATGGCCAAGCTTCAAATGGTGGCCTCCATCCCCCACCAAAGGGCAAAGTTCTACACCGATCAGGGGTGAGGGTCCTGAAGAGTCAGCCCTGTGCAGTTTTGGAGTATGTCAGAGATAGCTAGCGGAAGACGCAGAAGTTGACCTTGTTGACTGAGGATCAAACTATCATAATCAATCACAATGAAAAATCTCACACGACCACTGGGCTGGTCCAGATTGCCATGGTTGGCAAAAGTTCTGCTCAGGGCGAGTAACGATCACCATTGGAGCAAAATTGTTCCTTGCCGACGGTAGAGTCGGAGGGATAGGTTGAGCAGGCAGAGGATATGGTCCTGACCAGATTGATCAAGTAGAGACTTGTGATGAGGTCAAGGAAAAGCTGGAGTGTGAGATGCTGCAAGTGCGAGATGCACTTGAATTCACTAAACAGGATGAGTTGGAGGAGATAGAGATCAACCCTGCCTATCCCGAACAAAAAATTAAGATATGCTAGGCTCTTTTTGCTAAAGCCCGAGCTAGTTTGATCGAGCAGCTTCAGAAAATCTTAGACGTGTTCGCCTGGCGACCAGAGGATATGAGGGGTGTCAATGAGGAGGTGGTTGTGCATTGCCTCAGTGTGGACCCAACATACATGTCTGTTCAACAGCGGCCTAGACAGTTATCCTCTAAAAAGGATAAAACAATAAAGGAAGGGGCGGAAAAGTTACTTCTGGCAGATATCATTGAAGATATTCACTACCTGACCTGGTTAGCAAATGTGATCATGGTGAAAAAGTCAAATGGCAAGTGGAGAACGTGTGTGGACTTCACCGATCTGAATAAAGTTTGCCCAAATGATTGCTATCCTTTTCCCCGCATCGATAAATTGGTGGATGCTATTGCGGGGTTTGAGTTTCTAAGTTTTATCGATGCATATTCAGGATACTATCAGGTGGAGATGAACGAAGAGGACAAAGCTCTGATCGCGTTCTGGGCAGCGGGCGACCTATACTGTTATAAAATGATGTCGTTTGAGCTAAAGAATGCAGGAGCTACTTCTCAGTGAATGGTCAACGATGTATTTAGCTCGTAGATTGGTAGAAACGTTGAAGCCTACATCGATGATTTGGTTATGAAATCAAAAGGTCATGACCATACTGTTGATTTGGAGGAGACCTTCGGCAGTCTCAGGAAGCACAACATGAAGCTCAACCCGAGAAAATGTGTGTTCAGAGTAAAAGCGGGCAAATTCCTGGGGTTTATGGTGAATGAAAGTGGAATGGAGGCGAATCCTGAAAAAATTGAAGCGCTGATCAAAATGGAGCCGCCAAAGTGCATAAAGGACATTCATCATCTTAATGGTAGGGTCATCGCTCTTGGCCGCTTCATCTCCAGGTCGGTAGAAAGATGTCTGCCCTTCTTCAAAGTCCTTCGAGGAAATAGGGGTTTTGAGTGGACAACGGAATGCTCTAAGGCCTTTTAGCAGTTGAAGGTGTACCTAGAAAAGCCTCCCTTGTTGAGCCCAATCATGGGCGAGAGTCTGTATGTTTATTTAGTAGCCACAGATCAGGTTGTGACCGCTATTCTAGTTAGAGAAGAATGTAATGACCAAAAGCCTGCCTACTATGTGTCAAAGGCCCTCACTGCAGCTGAGGGTCCCTATTTTAATGCAAAAAAGTTAGCTTATTCGCTTGTTATTAATGCTAAAAAATTACGAGCTTACTTTTCTGCACATGTAATAATTATATACACGTACACTTCTTTGAGAAAGATCTTGTACAAACCCGACACTTTTGGTCGGCAGCTCACCTGGTCAATCGAGTTGACAAAATTCCTGATAGACTACCACGACGATCTATAAAGGCACATGCTCTGGCAGATTTTGTAGCAAAAACAAGCATCAACACTTCAAGCGAGGAGGAGATCCTTCCTTAGACCGAGCCTACACCCCCCCCTCTTCAGAGAGCTCGCCCAGAATATTGCTGGGAGCTCTACGTTGATCGGACGGCCAACATGTTGGGGAGTGGTGTATGCCTGTTGTTGGTACCACCCAAGTAAGATATGGAGTTTGAAAAAGCCTTGCACTTTAAGTTTCCAGCATCCAACAACCAGGCCGAGTATGAAGCTTTGATCACTGATCTTGAGCTCGCTCAAGACATTGGTGTGCAGGAGATCGTGGTTTACAATGATTCACAACTGGTCGCGGATCAAGTTAAGAGGGAATATGCAGTACACAATCCGATTATGGTACGATATTGCGAGCTGGTAAAAGAGATCTTGAAGGATTTTAATTATTGGAGTTAGTCAGAATTGACCGTGAGGACAATATGGGCGCTGATTAACTCTCCAAGATGGCATAAGAGGAAATTCAATTCTTGCATCCATGCGTCATGATTGAGTATTTGGAAATGCCCGCGATAGAGAAAGAGGTCATCATGGAAATTGAGCCAGCTACAAGGTGCTAGATTGATGACTTGAAGGATTAAATCGAGCAGGGATCCTTGCCCGGGGATAAATCGAAGGCAAGGGTGATATAGAAGCGAGCTTGTAGATACGTTGTCATGGATAAAGTCCTATATAGAAAATCATATACAAGGCCTCTGCTTAGATATGTGTGACCAGAGATGACGGAAGACATTTTTGGGGAAATACACGAAGAAAAGTGTGGCGGGCACCCTAAACAACGTTTGTTGGCAGAGAAGGTCCTGGCTGCGAGTTTCTACTGGATCACATTGAGACGTGATGCCGAAATGTATGTCAAGCGATGTGACAAATGTCAACATTATGCTGACATTCCTCGTCTGCCCTCTACCGAGCAGACTCAATCTTAGTTTGTACCTAAGACCAAGTGGTTCAGCGAACCATTTGTACTGGTGTCCATGCTCATGAAAGTGAGCAGGGGTTTAAAGCTCGTTAAGAGCAAGGGAAACGCGAGCTTGGATCTTAATTTGTACTTAAGATCTAAGTGGTTATGCGAGCCAATTGTACTGGCATTCCAGCTCGAGAAATTAAATTGATGTTTAAAAGTTGAGAAAAACAATGAAACATGAAACATAGTGATATTAAAGCAAAATTAAAGATATTACATACAAAAAAATGTTCAGAAAAGGAATTGTGCAATGGCTTGCACGCTGAGTAAAGAGCCTAATTCTCCAAAGGAGCTTCCAGGGGTTTAGTGGTAGACTAAGAGGCATCCTCTCTCTCCCCGATCCCATCCAGCTCATCCTCAATGATGACCATATCACCGTCGTCATCCCTGGCAGCATAAGTTGCTACGGTTGCGGTCTCCTGAGATTAGGCCATCCAGATCTGAGTCATAAGATCGGTCATTGTGGTTGCAACGACCTCAGGGGGGATTTCGGACGGGTAGCCCTTTCTGAGCATCAGACTGAGCAAACAAAACTAGCTTATCTTCGGTATAAGGCACCATTGTATGACCGAGACAAGAAGATGAACACCATGGTGAGTTTGTACCCCATTCGGCAAGCAGCTCAGGTTGTACCTCGATCTCGCTGCTCACAACTTGCCGAAGGACATGGTTCATTCCTTGGAGAAAGTAGGGGTAAGTTGCATCCTTGAAATGGGCCTTGAACTCAGCGGAAGCTTTGTATTCTGCAATGATAGCCAGTTTCTGCTCTTCATTGGGATTATGGGTGTAAATCGGAACCATCGAACCACGGAACCGAACCGAACCAGTTGGTTTGGTTCGGTTTCAGTTTCAAAAGTTGGAAAACCATCTGGTTCGGTTCGGTTTACGGTTTTTGGTATCAAACCAAACCAAACCAACCTATATATTATTTATTTAATATATAATATATATTAAATTGCATTTATTAACTATTTAAAACCTTTGGATCAACTTATATGCATAATTTATGCCTTTGATTTAGTCATTATATATATATATATATATATATATATATATATATATATATATATATATATATATATATATATATATATACACACCCACACACACACATAGTAAACAAAACAAAATCTTGATTGTTGAAAAACTATTATTTCTTCAATTGTTTGTGTTTATTTTAGAATTTGTATTGTTTTATTTATGATAATTTGTTGTTAGTAGGTTATTTCCTAATTTTGATGTTAATTCTAAATTAAAATCTTATTTTTATTGTTATTTTTAATATTGGTTAATTTGATTAAAAATAATTTATATAAACCACAAAATCGAACCAAACCAAACTGAGTGGTTCGGTTTCAAGTCTTACTCGATTCGATTCGATTTCAGATTTTTGGAACCAATAAAAGTAGTTTGATTTGTAATTTTAACATAAACCAAACTAAACCGAACCATTTATACCCCGTAATTGGGATGAGACAGCTCCTCCCTTACCTACTCCTAATTTTTGCTTGATAAGCAAAAAGGCAAATTGAGAGCTAAACGAGCTTCGGAGCTTAGCCAAGGAAAAGAAAAGCAAAACGACAACACTTTGAGCGTTTTTAGTACAAAACGGCCTGACAAAGCATTAATTGTTGCCTTTCCACGTGGCAAAAATTGATTAGGCCTAAAAAAATATTCCTCTTTGCTTTTCTTGGCCTATTTTCAGCAAACAAAAAAAACATATTTTTTCCCCTAAATTAAAATACACATTTTTACCCATAAATAGAGACTTAGTTTGTTTTATTTGGATATCAAAAAATATTTCTATGATTTTTTCAAATTTCTAGCCATTTTTCTGTAAAAATATTAAATTAATGGAGATAAAGATGGTGTGGTATGTAAAAGTATTAAAGTTTGTACATTGTTGGGTGAGTATTTCTACTGGGGAGGTTAATGTTATTTTTGTAATAAAATAGAAAAGAAAATGTGCTTAAGCTCCCCAAGTTGGGGAGCTTTGTTGTACATACTCTTACACATTTTTTTTTTTTTTTGCTTCAAAAGCTTTGATTTTTTTTAAAAGAAAAAGAAAAAGAAAAATTACAAACTTGAGGGAGATAATCACCCAGAAAGAGAGGACAAATGAGTCTAACCTCGAAAGAAATAAACAAACTACAAAAACAAAACAAAACAATCTATGACGAAAAGTGTAAAAAAAAAAATTAAAATTACCCCCTCTCCCAGCGGTAGAAAACAATTGAATTAAAAAAGATTAAATTAAATAAAAAAAAAGAGACAATTGGGATCCATAACAACACCTTCCCACACCCTTCCCCAGCTCGTGTGGTGCACACGCCCACTTTGGATAAGCTGTGCACCACACCGTCCCTCTCTTCTTCTCCCAAAATCTATATATATAATGGTAAGAGTATATTTATCCCTCCAAAATCTTACTTTTAAATTATTGGCTTTTGAGTTACTATTCTATTATTTCCCTTTCCTATCTTCTCCTTTTTCCTTGGTTGTATTTCTCTTTCTCTCTTCCGTCTCCTCTCTATTTTCTCTCTCATCACCACCATATCCTCTCTTTTAATTATGTTTAAACATTTTTCTCTCTTTAAACATAAAAAATAGTAACTAAAATAAAAATAATAGTTCTGGAGTCAAAAAAAAAAAGAGGTTAGTAAAATAAAAATAATTTATGGAACAAGCCACTATAAAAATAAAAGTTACAGAATCAACAAAACAAAAACAATTGAATGCAGAGGTTAGTAAAATAAAATAATATACGGAACAAAAGTTTAAAACAAATTCTTATATATATATATATATATATATATATATATATATATATATATATATATATATATATATATATATATATATATATGTAAAATAAAAATATTTGATGGAACAAAAATAATAGTTACAAAGTCAATAAAACAAAAAAAACAATTTAAACCGAGGTTACTAAAATAATAAAAATAATTTACAGAACAAAAGTTTAAAGCAAATTCTTAAAAATAGCTACGTAAAAAAAATACATTAGTAAAATAAAAATATTTGATGGAACAAAAATAATAGTTACTGAGTCAATAAAACAAAAATAATTTAAACTAAGGTTAGTAAAATTATAAAAATAATTTATGGAACAAAAGTTTAAAAAAATTCTTAAAAAACAAAAAATACGTTAGTAAAATAAAAATATTTGATGGAACAAAAATAATAGTTACATAGTCAATAAAACAAAAAAAATTAAATTGAGGTTAGAAAAATAATAAAAATAATTTACGGAACAAAAGTTCTCAATATAACTAATTCTTAAAAATAAAACAAAAATAATAATTACGAAGTCCATAAAACAAAAAATATAATGGAAGTTAGGAAAATCAAAATAATTTATGAAAAAAAAAATAATAGTTAACGGTAAAAATAATTTCGTTATTTTGATTTTAGCTTATTTTCTTATCAGAAATTTCTTTATTTATAAAATATAAATAAATATAATTTAATAAAAGTAATCATTCAAAAGGGAGAACTTATTTGAGTTTAGATTCTATTTACAGGGCGGAAAAAATTCAAGTTTGTTCGAAGACATTCATTTTACAGAGTTTTTGAATTGAATAATATAAAGTGTTCGGAGTTACCATACCATGAATTAACACTTAAAATTGATGTTCAAGTAATGTTATTGAGAAATATTAACCATGCTGCAGGGTTGTGCAATAGAACAAGATTAATCATCATAAATTTTGGTGATCACATTGTTGAAACAAATTTTTGAAAGGAAGCAATGTTGGATATGATGTTTTTATCCCAAGATTGTCATTAACTTCATCCAATATAAGACTGTATTTCATATTCTAGAGAAAACAATTTCCATTACTGGTATCATATGCAACGACAATTAACAAATGTCAAAGTCAATAATTGCAGATATGTCTCTTTTTTAAGAAACCAGTATTTAGCCATGGACAGTTATTTGTCGCAATTTCTAGAGTAACTAAGTATTTTGTTTTGAAGATATTGATAAGCGGTGAAGATGAAAAACCAACTAATAAGACAACAAATATTGTGTATAAGGAAATTTTTTAGAATTTATAATGATTAGTAATATACTTATGGATAATTTTTAATAAACCAATTTTTCTTATTTTATTCTTTAAGATTTTTTATCTACTTTATTTTATTTACGTACGATTTAATTGAAATGCGTTTAATGAACGAGTTAAAAAAACTAGTTATCTTCTTATTTACAAATAATTTTTTTTTATCTCACCTGGGTGGCCTAATAGGAACGTGTTCCACCGTTACATAATCTCATCTTCTTAAATCTTAATAGGAAGAGCCGAAGAGGCATAAAAAGTCAGAAAGGGGATGCTCTTACTACTAGTCTACTACAAGTTAACCCACTTGCGTCCTGTAAATATCACGGGTCATGGGATTCTTGACCAATGACCAGCCTCAAATTTATGATTTATTTAATATTAATTTTACTAGGATATAACTCATATAAGCAAAATATATGTAATATTAATGATGCTTTCAATTTATGAACATATATATACTATGGTTGTACCACCTCATCCAACTCTTAACATTGTTGAATCCTCAAGCTTCCAAATCACTTAAGTTAAGACTTTTTATTTTTTAGCTATTAGCTAAAAATAAAAATTAATAATAGTTAATATGATATTGTGATATTAATCATTTACTATTAATCTCTTCTATTTTTAATAACAGTGGAAATCTTATATAGAAAATTTTTTACTATTTTTTATTTTTTTTTCTTATTTAAAAGAAGATCAATAGTGATTCCCCACTTACACCCATGGTGACTCAAATTCACGACCTATTAGGTATGGGTTAACCGTCTTATCACTACGCTGCGCTTCGTTACTACCAACATCATTTCTTAACTAATGTAGGATACTTTTATTATATTGACATTTGATGAGTATTTTACTCTAATGACTCACTTCTAACATCATATTTTAAACATTAATATTTTATTCATCCAAAACTCAATTTGGACAGATAAATATATCATTTTGATGCTCTCACCGAGTATAACACATTTGTACAATTATATTTGCTAACAAACAAATAACACATAAAGAAATTTGTGCTTCAAGTTGCACAATTTCTTTCACTAAAAACACTAATTTTTCAACAAGTATTAAGTGAGTACTTTAATGATTTCTAAAATAAGCATTAATTTATAACCAATGTAAGATGCATCTCTATTATAATTACCAACAAAAGTTATGTAACAAACATTGGTTGAAAATTGATGTTAATTTAAAAAATATTTAGATAACTTTTACTAAACTAACAAAAGAAAATATATGTTTACAATTGTTAAAAGTTGATGTTGGCTTTAAAAGTTTTTAAGCAAAATCTTATCAATAACAATGATTTATTCCTCATTGGTTATAAATAATTATTTTAGTTTAAAAGTTTTAGATAAAAGACTTCTACTATCATTATCAATAGAAGAGATGTATTCCACATTGATTAGAAATTGATGTTAGTTTAAAAATACTATTATTAATAACCAATAGAAGAGATGTATCATACATTGGTTAGAAATTGATGTTGGTTTTCAAAGTCTTGATAAAAGGTTTCTACTATTATTACCAATAGAAGATGTATATCTCATATTGGTAAGAAAATGATGTTGATTTTAAATTATTTTAGACTGGATAAAAGACTTTTACTATTATTAGCAATAAAAGATATATATCACACATTTGCTATAAATTGATACTATTAATACCAATAAAAGAGATAAATCTTATATTGGTTAAAAAGTGATGTTGATTTTAAAAGTCTTTAGATAAAAAAATCTTATATTTTTATCATCAATAGAAGATGAGAGAAAAGATGTATCTCATTATATAAAAAGAGATGCTGGTTTAAGATTATTTTTAATATAAAAACTTCTACCATTATTACCAAATGATGAGATGTAGTTCACATTGGTTAGAGAGTGGTGTATCTATTAAAAGTCTTTTTATAAAAGACTTATTACCAATAGAAAAGATGTATTTTACATTGGTTAGGAAAGTGATATTGATTTAAAATGTTTTTAGATAATGTATTTCACATTGGTTACAAAGAGATGTATCCCACATTATATAAAAATGAATATTGGTTATAAAAGTTTTAGATAAACGATTTTTTATGTTATTATCAATAGAAAGGATGTATCACACATAATATATTAAAGTTGAGGAAGACAACTCTAATAGTGATACATCACCCAACTTTTGATATTGTTGAATTTTCAAGTCTCCATATCACTTAACTTGAGATTTTCATTTTCTAGCCATTAACTAAAAATAATACTAATTAATAATAGTTAATATGATATTGTGATATTAAACATTTACTATTAATCTCTTTTATTGTTAATAATAGTGAAAATCTTATATAGAAAAACTTTTACTACCAACATCATTTCTTAACTAATGTGAGATAATATTATTATATTGACATTGAGTAAGTACTTTACACTAATGACTCATTTCTAACATCATACTTTAAGCTTTGATATCTTATTAATCCAAAACTCAATTTGGACAAATAAATATATCATTTTGATGCTCTCGCCGAATATAACACATTTGCACAACATTTGCCAACAAACAAATGACACGTAAAGATATTCGAGCGTCAAGTTGCAAAATTTCTTTCACTGAAAATACTAATTTTTTCAACAAGTATTAGGTGAGTACTTTAATGATTTCTAAAATTAACATTAATTTATAATCAATGTAAGATGCATCTCTACTATGATTACCAATAAAAGCGATGTAACAAACATTGGCTGAAAATTGATGTTGGTTTAAAAAGTATTAAGATAAATGATTTTTACTAAACTAACAAAAGAAGATATATGTTTACAATTGTTAGAAGTTGATGCTGCCTTTAAAAGTCTTTGGCAAAATATTACAAATAAAAATAATTTATTCCTTATTAGTTACAAAGAATTATTTTAGTTTAAATTTTTTTAGATAATTTTTTTTTACTAAAAATAGAAGAGCTGTATCCCACATTAGATAAAAAAAATAATATTGGTTTCAAAAGTCTTAACATAAAAGATTTCTACTATTATTATTAATAGAATAGATGTACCCAAATTCATTAAAAAATGGTGTTGGTTTCAAAAGTTTTAAGACAAAAGACTTTTACTATTATTATTAATAAAATTTATGTATCACACATTGGTTGGAAGACTTCCACTATCATTGGTTAGAAAATGATGTTGGTTTTATGTTCTAACATTTTAATCATGATGCTTAAAATTTAAAAAATTATACTACTACTATTATTATCAAAAGAAGAGATGTATGTCACATTTAAAAATTATAGTAGTATTATTACGAAAAGAACCGAAGCACGAGCTCTATAACTAGTAATAATAATATATTCCTCCGTAAGATGGATTTTTCAAGATAGTTTCTGAGCATATCCACACAATCCACTTTTTTTAGACAGTTTAAGTGTGCACACCCCCCCCCCCGGTAAGTTTGAGAATTACTCTCAATCGCCCTCACGGGCATAGCTCAGTTGGTTAAGAGCTAGTAGATTTGGAACAGGACCAAAGATCGAATCCTAGCAACTGCAGTGTGTGGGTTTCATCCTCTTGTGGGGGTGGCTCCTTGTAGGTACTAGGCACGGGTCCTCCTAGATACGTAATCGCTGAGTCACCGTGATTTTCCCTCTCACATTCTCATGGGGCTAGGGTGTGGAGGGCAGAGTTTCCCCTTTTTGGAACACGGGAATCACTCTCAACCGTTTCATTCGAGGAGTTCACTTTAAAATTTTGATAATTAAGAGAAATTATATAACTATTTTTAGAGTTAATCATAATTACAAAAATATCTGAGTACAATTAATATGTTAATATTCCCTTCGTTCCATCCAAATAATTTATGTTTGAAAAGTCTAATTATTAAGGAATATATAACTACCATGAGAATTGGTCATATTTGCATGTTTGAGTATAATCAATATGTTACTATTAAATAGAAAGTAAAGTTGAAATATTATGAAGATGATAAGTATAATTTTTTAAAAATTGACTCTTAAAATGAAACATACCAAAATAATATGACGAACTTTTTACCGAATGGAGGGAATATTAAATATGAAGGATAATTTGAAGTGTTATGGTGATTGTAGGCATAATTTTTTAAAGTTGACTTTAAAGTGAAACTTCTCAAAATAATATGTGTACTTCTTATCTGAAACTATTAATGCAGATTTGGTCGCAATAATCAAACATATAAATTTCAATATACATATTTGTGGGGAGATTCTATCAAACTACTTAGTAATGAAAGCATATTAATACTTAGGGTTAACTTAACTATTGATCCATGTACTTATTTCTAGCAACCGTCCATTGATTCAATAAGTACTCACTTAGGTTAAAAGTAGTCATTTTCATCAAATTAGAAGTCCCTTGGTTGGAAGCCGTTATGAGACCAACCGTTTTGCCTACTTGTTTGAGTTTTTTTATGGCAAAATTGTAACGTCAATCCTAAGATGATCTGTGAGACTCACGGAAGCAATCTGCTAATTTTGATTAAAAAAATGTCGCCCTACCAATCAACAAGAGCACAAATGATGACTCAGAATCAAGTAAAAACTGCGACCAAAGCATTTAACGTACGTCACCTCTTGCAACGATGAAACCACCAATGCCCATTCATAAAAATCATTATGAAATCCATTTGGTTGATTGATTGATGATGATATATTTGATCACCCCACAATGATGGGGTGACTATGCTGGTGATCCACATAATGGACCGGAGCTGACGTGTTCTGAATTAATCGTCCACGTCGGTGTATGTGGGCACTTAATGTACCAGAGTTGATAGGATATCTGAGCTTTATGCTTGCTCTTGATCTCTGGTCACTTGAAATGAGACTACCGTTAGGGTGCCAGGGGTTTCCCAACTACAACCCTTAGGTGTGAGAGTCAGTAATCAGGGAGTATGAATGCCGGAGCTAGGCGTTTCCTTAAGCTTCCGGTGATAATGTGTATAGCTTGTTATTCTTAATGCAATTGTGTATATTTGATCAAGCTAGCTTACCTTTCTTGTGAGGGAAGGCTTCCTTTTATAGTAGTGTCCCTTGGGGGATCATGATTGATGTAGGGGCCCTTGAGCATGGGGACCTGTTGCTGGTTGGCTGGCTGGCAACTTCCTACTGGTTGATGGATAGCGTGTGATGCGTTCATTGTGGGTGGTTGATAAGCCGTTGTGTTATATCGGCTTGCATGGCTTGCTCGCAACCTAATAAGAGGACATCTGGAGGTTATGTATAGGCTATATGTCAGGTCTATCACATTAGGGAAGGTTTGTCGGTCGAGCATGCTCATTCCTCGTCTAGGTGGTCGGGTCATGCTTGTTGTTCGAAATGATCCTCGGTTTATCGAGGATCATGGTCGGCTCGTCGATGATCGCTGGTCATGGTCGGCTCATCAATGGTCGCTGATCTTAGTGGACCCTGCCCAGGTCCAATTGGGGTTCACGTGGTCGCTCCACGTAGGAGGACCCAGGTCGGGTCCCTTCAGTAGCCCCTGAGTTTCCAAGTTCGAGGATTTATCCTTAGCTTGGAAAGTATAAGTCCCTCGTTCGGTCATCGAGTATCTTTGATCTTCACTCCGGTTCCTCGGTTTTTCGTTACCTTTGCTTATGTCGCTATTCATCGCAATTTTTTATTTCCTCGATCGTGCTCGGGCTTTTGAAGCCGAGGATGAATACAGAGTTACTAGTGGAATTTTTCTGGGAAATTGGTCCGTCGTTTGCATTAAATGCACGGTAAACGAGGAGTCGTAGGTAATTATTTCATTTTTACTCTAATACCCCAATCCCACATTGGATAGATTTGAGACTTGTGTTTGATTTATAAGGTAGTCATGTGCTACTACTGGGCACCAACATCATCCATGGACTTTTGGGTCGACTTGCGGTGAGCCTGATGGCCCAAGGTGCTACGTGCTCAGAGGGCCAGTGTGTGGGCTACACGTAGCGAACCGGGCTCTCGGGGTCGGATCGTTACAAATGGTATCAGAGCGGGTCCCGGCCAAAAATGTGGGAACAAAGTGCTGTGCGGGCCAAAGTGCTACACCGTAGAAGGTGGGGAGCCACCTCTTGATCCCCGTACGAGCCACATCTTGATTCCTGCATCGCCTGAGGTACGATTTGGCCTTGACGAGGACTCAAGGATTTGAGTGAGGGAGATTGTAATATCCCAATTCCACATTGGATAGATTTGAGACTTGTGTTTGATTTATAAGGTAGTCATGTGCTACTACTGGGCACCAACATCATCCTTGGACTTTTGGGTCGGCTTGTGGTGAGCCTGATGGCCCAAGGTGCTGCGTGCTCAGTGGGCCAGTGTGTGGGCTACACGTAGCGGACCGGACTCTCGGGGTCGGATCGTTACATTTACTGTTCATAAATGTGACGGCGTGCTTTGAACAAAACGTCATCGGTTAATGCCCGTTATTTGCATGTCCTCACCACGTGTCGGTCTGGGAGTGGTTAGGTAGGATCCGCGCGTTTTCCTTCGGGTCGACCTGACGTCCTCAGGTCTGTATAAAAGTCGAATTCTCCAGCTTCTTCCATACGATTTCCTTCTTCTTTGAATTTTTCCTTCTCAAATTGTGTCTTCAGTGAAGGCGAAAAACCATTCCTCTGCTATTTCTTCCATTTCTGCTACTTCCAGTCGTCTATCTGTCCTACACTCCTAGTTTCCAGGTTCGCCTTCTCCCATGCTTTCATTTGAAGCTAATATTTCGATTTTTAGGTTGGTTTTGGGTAGTTATATGGGTTTGCGTTGTTTTTCCGGTAACCCGACAATTATTTTGGTTTATTCCGGTGCTAACTCCGGTGACATCCTTTTCCAGATCCTCGATAATCTTCTTGCTCCCTCCTCGCTCAATTTCTTATTCGCAGGTATTTGCCTCTTTTGTTCGTTATTTCAGTTTTTTAATTCCTAAGTTTAGGGTTTTAGGCTTTATGAGACCTGTCCCTTCTGTCCCCGCTTTTACTCCTAGCGAGACCTCTTATTCTTCCTCGCCCAGCCCTTCTAACACATCTAGGCCGAGTATGAGGACAAAACACGTAAGTTCGAACCCTGTGTATGCTCGATCACCAACGAACAAGAGAGTATACTCGCAGACTAATGGGGCTTGGACGCTCGTACTGCCGAGTCAAGTGATCCCCCTTTTGGTCGGAGGAAGATATAACATAGAGGGCTTACCCACCCTTGCTGACGTGGGGTATGTGGCCGAGGATATCCCGACTGGTTCAGCCACGATGGTCTGCAGGGACAAGGAGATGGCCTTTAGGTATTTGTTCAACTAGTACTATAGAGAAATCATTGCCCAGGAAATGGTGAAAGCTAATAAAGCCTTAGCTAGCGAGAAGCGAGAAGAGACCTCCACGTCTGCTGCCCGAGTTGAGAAGGGCTCAGGTGGGGTCGAGGATGCCCCACCTGCTCGTAGAGTACTGAGGAGGAAAAATAATATTTGGCCCGATGACGTAGTGAACTGGGATAATAGGTATAATCATAGTTCTAAGAAATTCCGAGGGTCTGCCCCCCCCCCCCACAATTCACTTGGTATGGATGAGCTTAGGAGCCTGCGCGAGAAAGTTGGTTTCTACATCTCTTTCTTCGAGGCATGTCTTCCACTGCCCCTCGACCCTTTGATCTGCGAGCTTCTCGAAGAAGTTGGTGCCCACCCCCTTGACCTATCCCTCAACTTAGTAAGGTATCTGATCTCATTCGCTGCTTGCGTTTGGATACTGGGGTTTGAACCTACTTTGCCCCTTTTCAATACCTACTTCTCTGTGAGACTGTGACCAAGTCCTTAAACCGGCTCCAGTGTAAGCATCACAACCGGGGAATTAATCTGTTCTCCAAGCCTCCTGGCAAGACGGGACATTGGGACGAGAAAGTTTTGCTGGTCGAGAGTCGAGTTGGGTGGAACTTTCCTGTTCCTCGGCTTTTTGCAGGTAAAGTTAAATCGCTTTCGTTGGCCGGGAGTTTGGATGAGTACAAGGAGTCTGCCCGAACGGCCATCGAGAATTTTCTTAGAGTTCGTGGGGTTGGACCTGCCCGGGTATTTTGCTGTAGCTCGGTAACTGAGGACAAAGTTTTGTTGAGGATGGTCGGGATGTCGACCAAGAGGATAGAAGGGTTGAGCCTTTGTTGCTCGGTCCCCGAGTACATTCAATATCCGGGGTGGGCGATGCACGAGGGTGATAAGTTTAGAATCAATTGCCCTCGATGCAAGGATGACATATCCACTTTTGAAGGATGTGAAAGTACTGGTCGTCTTGCACTTTTTTTTTCGTTCTTTTGTGATCGCTGCCATTTTGCTGGTTCTAACTTTTTTATTTTTTCCTTTTCAGATATGGTGGTCGACATAGACGATATGTCGGGTAGGACGGCTAGGCAGACCCAAGGGGTTGCCCGGTGAACACTGTTGAGGGATGCATTCCCACCAAAGCTTATACCCTGCCTACCAATGAGCAGGGGACCGGGTCGTCGACCATTCCTACTACCGTACCTACGGCTCCCCGTCAGGCACCACCAAAGGTCTTAATGACCCGGAAGCCGAAGCCCTCGGTACAGGCCCCGTCAAAGGTCCCCCGCGAAGAAAGTTCCTGCTCCCACCATTAGGCCCGCTTCCGTTGAGAGTGCTCCAGCCGCTGCCCCAAGTAAAAGGCGGTTGATCGAGGAGGCACCCGAGGAAGACGAGCGGAGCATTAAGGAAGTACCTGCCCGCACCCCGACTGCTAAAAAACTGAAGGGCAAAGTTGTCTCTTTGTCCAGCGAGGAAACTGTCCCATGGCATAGGGATGACTTTGCTGTGCCAACTACTCGGGCGGCGGGGATCAAGCTTGCCCAAGATATTGCGGATGTCCCGGCATTGCAGAACATAGATGTGACCCGTCGGGGTAGTCTCACTGCCTTGGCCGGCCAAGGGATAATTGTTCGGGGCCAGATGTGGGATATGATCGGTATCGCTGATTCTCTGCCCATTAACGAGGCTATAGGGCGTATTGGGCTATGCATGAGCGAGGTAAAAAGTCTTCATTTAATTCTTCTTTTCTTTTCCCTTTTTTGTATCTAACTTTTTATTCTCGTCTTCTTCTCCTAGATGTGTTCTTTTGTAAATTCGTTGAGTAGTCGGTCTGATCGTGTCGTTGCTGAGGTGAGAAAACTCAAGGCTCGAGCCCAAGTCGACCAAGATGAGATCGACATTCTCAATGCTCGCCTGGCGTCTCTGGAGATCGACCAAGCCTTGAAGGCAGCCAAGCTGATAGATTCTTCGGCCAAAATAACCGCTCTGACCCAAGAAAAGGAACTGGCTGAGACTCGTGCCAATGACGCTGAGCAAAAGGCTGGTTAGGCTGAGCAAACTAAGGCCTTGGCTGAGAAGGAGGTAGCCGAGTCCGTGGCAAGGATTGTTGACCTGGAAAGGCGGGTTGATGAGGTGAGGGCCTTAACATTAGAGCTGTCAAGGTGGGTTGGCAGGGTAGGGCGGGCCAACCCATAAAATGTGGCAGGTCGGGAAATTGCCAACCCAACCCAACCCATCTTGGGTTGTGGGTTAGGCGGGCCAACCCACCAACTATTTTTCCCAATTAATCTAAATAATAAAACTAATCATAAATAACACAAAAAAAATGTCACAATTCATTAAAAAAAATTATATTTTCTACTATTATATTTTTAATAGTCTTTTCTAACAACTTTCTCTAATATTTATAGTATAAAATGAGAAAAAAAATTGAAGTAAGAAACTATTTTATTATTACTCTTTTTGTATGTTCTTATAATCATCTTTCTATAAATATTGCGGTTAATATGCCTTATTCTGACATCTTTCGTTGCTATAAGTGTCACTTTTTGAACGAATTCAAAATCATTTACTAATATTTCAGATATAAAAAATAATCTTATATTTTGAGGGAAAAATGATTTAAACTAATTATTTAAAACTTATGACTTGGTTATTTGAAACTAGTATATGGCGGGCCAACCCGCCCCAACCCACCTCAACTCGCAACTTGCCGCGGGCTCAACCCGTTTGACCCACCTCCTAATGGGTTCATATTTTCCCAACCCAACCCACCTTTTTTAAGTGGCGGGGCGGGCCAACCCAACGGACCCAACCCATTTTGATAGCTCTACTTAACATTCGCACAATATAAAGACTCCGAGGTGTATACCAAGGAGGTCCTCTCTTACTACGAGCGAGGAGTTCGCCACATGCTCCGGGTAGCTGCTGCCTCGGGTATGACTCTCGGGACTGTTATTGAATGGGGAAACGAGCATTTTACCGAGGAGGCTGTGAGGGAGGGGCACGAGATGGTTCCCTTTGACGATGGCGAGCTGAAAATGATTCATGCCAAGGATGAAAAGCTCGGATTTGAAGAGTGGGTGCCCCCAACTCCTTAGTCTCAGAATGCTATTTTTTTTATCGGTGCTGTGGAACAGGGTGAAGAGGTAGAGTTTGATGCTGAGCTTAAGCTGAGACAATTCATGGGCGAGCAATCTAATCATGATGAGTTCGATAATGAATCAATTGCCGCTGAGCAACGAGGTCTACCCTCCCCTGCCCATGATGCCGAAGTGGTTGATCTTCCAAAATAATAGTTTTATTCATCGTTGTGTCGAGGGATTGGGCGGATGTGCCCATTGTTCTAAACAATTCTTATTAATGCATTGTAATTAAAACAATCTTTTGCTCTCTTTTCAATTTTTGCGATAACGATCATTGAATACTTAACTTCTGTTTTGTTCTTGCTTATTATTTCATACTTGTCTTTATTTTAGTTTATTTGCAACCTTCCTCGCGTGCCAAGGATAAGCTTTTGTCCCACCTCCGTACGAGGATGGGAATGAGCACTTGGCTTATTTCTTTTAGTTGTAACCTTTCTCGCGTGCCGAGGATAGGCTATTGTCCCACCTCCGTACGAGGATGAGAATGAGCACTTGACTCATTTCTTTTATTTGTAACCTTCCTCGCGTGCCGAGGATATGCTTTTGTCCCACCTCCGTACGAGGATGGGAATGAGCACAGCTCATTTCTTTTATTTGTAACCTTCCTCGCGTGCCGAGGATAGGCTATTGTCCCACTTCCGTACGAGGATGGGAATGGGCACTTGGCTCATTTCTTTTATTTGTAAATTTCCTCGCGTGCCGATGATAGACTTTTGTCCCACCTCCGTACGAGGATGAGAATGAGCACGACTCTTTTCTTTTATTTGTAACCTTCCTCGTGTGCCGAGGATAGGCTTTTGTCCCACCTCCGTACGAGGATGAGAATGTGCACTTGGTGAACACATTTGATTTTGAAGATACACAATTCAATTCAAAATTTTGAACTTTGCTCAGAAGTTACATCAGTGATAGTAGGATTTGAGATGATCGGCATGCCAAGGGTTTTTCAAAGGTGTGCCGTCAGGTTCTGCTAGTCGATACGTTCCTTTTTTCACGATGTTGGTTACTCTGAATGGACCCTCCCAAATTGGTGAAAGCTTATTCCTTCCTATCTTTCTGCCAGATCACCAACTTAAAAAGTTCTTGGTTTGACTTTCTTATCGTGATAGATCTTAGTAAGCTTTTTGTACTTAATCATTCTGAGGTGGGCTACTAGTCATTTTTCTTCGAGGTTGTCCAGGTCGAGCTGTTTGGACAAGTCATTTTGTTCTTGATCGAAGAAAGTGACCCGAACTGTTGGAAGGGCTAATTCAACCGGTGCCATCGCTTCTGACCCATAAGTAAGTGCAAACGGGGTTTCACCAGTAGATCCCCGAATCGACGTTCTGATTCCCCATAGGACGATTGGCAATTGCTCCAACCAGCTTCCTTTTTTCTCGTCTAAGTTTCTCTTTAGTGTGTGCATACTCTTCTTATTTCCTGCCTCTGCCTGACCATTGCCTTGGGGATGAGCCACCGAGGACATTCGGTGTTTGATGTTCAGTCTTTCACATCTCGCTGTGAATTTCTTGGAAAACTGGGTGCCATGGTCGGAAAGGATCATTCGAAGTAGTCCGAAACGACAAAAGATTTGCTCGTATAGGAACTTTATTGCTTGGTCCTCGGTTATACTAGCGAGCGGCTTCACTTCAATCCATTTGGTGAAGTAGTCCACTGCGACAATAGCATATTCGCACCCATGCTTAGCTTTGGGGAAAGGGCTGATGAGATCAATTCCCCACATGTCAAAAGGCCATGCTGCGATCACCGGTGTTTGTAGGACCGAGGGAAGTCGTGGAATGTTTGCATATCTCTGGCACTTGTCGCATTTTATCACATACTCCGTTGCGTCCCTTCTCATGCCCGGCCAGTAATACCCGTGAAAGTTCATCTTGTCTGACAGAGTCCTCGGACCTGGGTGTCCCCCACATTCACCTTCATGTACCTCGGCCAGTAGATCTTTCACTGTCTCTGGTCGTACGTATCGAAGAAGAGGCTTTGTGTTGGACCGTTTGTACAACGTACCTCCTATTACCGAGTATCTGCATGCTCGATTCCTTACTATTTGCGCTTCGCTCTTTCCTTCCAGCAGGATGCCCTGCTCGATGTAGTCCCTTATGTCATCGATCCAACATCTTGAAGCCTCTGTGACTACCATGATCTCCTCCTGGTCGATGACTGGATTTTTGAGAAACATGAATTCGACATCAGGAGGTACCTCTTCAGTGTCCGAGGATGAGATTTTGGAGAGGTAATCTGCTCGGGAATTACCCTCTCTAAGAACTTGTTCCAGCTCCGAATATTTGAACCGTGTCAACAATTTTTACGTTAATTGTTGATATTTGGCCAACACCGGGTGATTTGCTTCATATTCGCCCAGTACTTGTTTAACCACAAATTGGGAATCACTGTAAATTACAATGTCTTCAGCCCCCAAGCTTAGTGCGAGCTCGATTCCGGAGACCAAAGTTTCATACTCGGCCTGATTGTTCGAAGTCTTGAATTAAAACCTTAAGGTTATGTTCAATTCTCCTGATTCAGGAATAATCAATGAATACTTGCCCCACTTCTTTCGGCCCCCGTAGATCCGTCTACAAACAAGACCCAATATTGAAGAGGTCTGGTCCTCGGCTGCTCGCCTGTTACAGTCGCTTTTGTAGTCACAGGGGTGACCTTTTCGCCAGTTTGTTCTTTGTCGACCTTCTGCTTCGTAAACGAAGTTTCAGCGATAAAATCGGCCATAACTTGTGCTCGGATTGTTTTCCTGAGCTCGTAGTTGATATCATACCCCGACAGCTCAACCGATCATTTCAACATTCTGCCCGCCATATCTGGTTTGTGTAAAAATTTTATTAGGGGAAAATTGGTGTACAATATAATTGAATGCGCCTGGAAGTAAGCTTTTAATTTCCGGACAACAATGACTAGGGCGAGGACCAACTTTTCAATCTCTAAGTATCTCCCTTCAACATCCGTCAGTGCATGAGAAACATAATAAATTGGCTTTTGAACTTTCTCTTCTTCTCTTATTAAGATTGCAAAAACTGTTGAGTCTGATGATGCCAAATGTACATATAATTTTTCCTCTGGTACTGGGATGCTAAAGAGTGGTGGTCGACCGAGATATTCCCTAAGCTTTTCAAAAACTTGGGTACAATCATAATTCCATTCAAACTTTTTGCCTCCCTTTAATATTTTGAAGAAGGGCAAGCTTTTCTCGGTTGACTTGGCAATGAAGCGACTAAGAGCCGTGATCTGACCATTGAGCTGTTGGACGTATTTGATCGAGGATGGGACGTCCGTTGTTTTTAAGGCCTTTATCTTCTCTGGATTGGCCTTGATTCCTCTTTCATTAACCATGTAGCCGAGGAACGTTCCCGCTGTTACTCCGAATGCGCTCTTGGCCGGGTTGAGTTTCATTTTGTTCTTTCTGAAATTTGAAAAAGTTTCCCGTAAGTCATTGGCGTGATCTGAGTGTTTGGTTTTGATGACCATGTCATCAATGTAAGCTTCCACATTCCTACCTAGCTGATCGCCAAACACTTTGTTCACCATTCTCTGGTAGGCAGCCCCCGCATTCTTGAGGCCAAAGGGCATCATAGTGTAGCAATACAATCCTCCAGCAGCTCGGAATGTTGTGTGTATCTGGTCGGCCAACCACATCTTGATTTGGTGATAACCGGAATAAGCATCCACAAAACTGAGGATTTTGTGCCCAGAAATGGAGTCCACGAGCTGATCGATTATGGGCAATGGGTACCAATCTTTAGGGCATAATTTGTTGAGGTCAGTGAAGTACACACACATTCTCCATTTGTCGGTTACCTTCCTCACCATAACCACATTTGCAATCCAGGTTGCATACAAGACTTCTTTTATAATTTTGGCTTTAAGTAATTTAGACACTTCTTCTTTGATGGCCTTTTGTTTTTCCCATGAAAAGAGTCGTGCCTTTTATTGTATAGGAATGAAGTCGGGGTCAATGCTCAACTGGTGCATAGCGACGTTCTCGCTAATGCCCTCCATATCCTCGATCCTCAAAGCGAATACATCCAGGCTTTCTTTTAACAGTTTGATGATTGCTGCTCGTTCTTCCTTCGGTATCTCTCTTCCTACCCTAACCTTCTGCTCGGAAAAGTCGAGGTTAATCACAATTTCATCAAGGTCCTCAGTTGGCTCGATAGCTGGGTGGTGATCAACGTCCAGACTTTCGATTATGATTACTTTTGTGGTGGCTTGGTCTTTCTTTTTGTCATGCTCGACAATAATTGAGGTGCCGATCATATGGTCCTCGTTCCCCTTTTTTCTGGCGAGCTGGCGTTCCCAGCTTGCTTTAGTTCATGGTTATTGGCTCCTTCTTTTTCCGACGAGCTGGCATTCCCAACTCGCCTTAATTGCTATGTGTGTGTATGCTCGGGGAGCGATGAAATCAGTTCCTCTGTTTCTCGGAGCCTTTTGGTTGTCCTGTTTATTTCGACCACTTCTCCTTCAGGCATGGTGATCGTCACCTTCTCCTTCCGTGTCTTCTCTCTGTAGATATACTCTAGGGTGCTTGCTGGATCATTTAAGACCATGCCTATCTGGAATTTTATTCTTTGATGAGCCATAAACGCGACCATCTGGAACTTTGTTTGAGAGGGTGATCCCAGTATAGTGTTGTATGGGGATGGTAGATCGAGTACCAAAAATTCGATCTCCTCCGTTCGAGGAGTCATGCTCTCTTCCCCCAAAGTCACCATGAGGACGATGGTTTCTTTCACTGCCACCTTGTGACCGGTAAACCCTTCCAAATGTATGCTGCTCGGCCTTAGATGGGCATCCCCCAACCCCATCCCTTTGAAACAGGAATAATACAAGATATCCCTTCCAGCCCCCGTGTCTACTAGTACTCGCTTCACCTCGTTGTCATGTATTCTTACTCGGATAGTCAAAGGCTGTTGATGAGCAGTTTCACTAGTGGTATCTTTCTTGGCCAAAAGGTAATTCCTCCTACTTCATCGGGTAGGGGCATCATGTAAACCACATGTTTTAGATTGTAAATCATGTGTTTCAACTGAGTCCTGCTTGGCGTGGCCTCCCTAATGGTGTCGATCACATTCCTGGGGCCCCCATTATTTGGTCGGGGGTTCTGGTTTCTCTTCGGCTCTCTCTACCTTCCCCCTTGGTCATTTTTCTTTTCGAACCTCCTTAGCTCGCCCCTGTCGATCAACTTCTGAATAGCTTTCTTCAGGTTGATACATTATTCGGTCGTATGACCGACATATTTGTGGAAGACGCAACGTTTATTGGGGTTGCGAGGATACCGAGTTTCTTTCAGCTACCATGGTCTATCTATTTTGTCTTGGTCGAGCAAGACGTTCATTATGTGCTCGTGACTAGTTGTGAGTGGAGTCCAGTCGATTTCGTCCCACCTGTTCTTGCCACGATTATCCTCTTCTTTGTAGCCTGATCCTCGCCCCCCTTTATTCAAATTTTTCTGAGCTCGATGCGTTCCATCGTGCTCTTTCTTTTTCACGTCTTTCTTCTTACTCCCCTCCATTTTTTCCTCCTCGGTATTGATCACCCGAATAGCATGGGCATACATTTCACCGACGTAGGTTTGGTCCCAGAGCATCATTTCTTGTCTCATCAGCCCTTGCTGCAGTCCCGAGATGAAGCACATTTTGATCGACTCCTCGGAGATGTACGGTATTTGGTCGACCATAGCCATGAATCTATCCATGTATGTCTGGTTCGACTCATTTATTCGTTGTTATATACCGCACAAGTCGGTCTGCTTCTTTGGCTGGAGTCTGGCCGAGGAGAATTGGGTGACAAACATTTGTCTGAATTCATCCCAACTTTCAACTGAATCCAATGGGAGGCATGTGTACTTCAATGCCTTCCCTTTGAGAGTCCCCGCAAATATCTTTCCCCATGCATCCTCGTCATCAGGGGCCACTGCGTTCATTTTGAACTCGAAACTGGCCATGTGATCGATGGCATTAGTGAGGCCCTGGTATGGTTCAAATGTGGGGATCTTCTTATCAGATAGTGGGGCCTTCCTCATTCTCTCCTGGAATGGGCCGTTCTTGGCTGGGGGTAACAACATAGGTTTTCCCTTCTCCATGGCTTCAACCCTGCCTCGGAGGAATTTCACCTCTTGTTCTACGGCCAAAGATGGTTTGTTGGTCGATTTTTACACCTCGGTGGTCGCGTTCTGACCACTCTTTAGGTGTCCTGTTCTCGATTGTTGGGAATGAGTGCAATGCCCGCATGTTTTATTTTTCACTACCTCAATCCTTGGCCTGGACTCTCCTTCCTCGCTCCTCTCCCGTGTTCGGCGAGGGTGATTGGACTCGTTCGGAAAAGTTAGCAGGTTGTGAATGCTGGCTTTGGGCGTCTGCTCACTCATCCTGTCCCCCAACCGAGACCTTACACTGGGCCGAGGTACAACCTTTTCCTTTCCTTTACCTTTGGAGGCAGTTTTTTGAAGAGCTTGGGCTGGCTCCTCCTGGGGTATGGTATTGGTCGCTGCTTTCATTTTTTTCTGAAGCGTGAACATTTTAAGCTTGGCCTCTTGAATTCCTGTGAGGTAAAGTCTCTGGCGTTCCCAGAACTTTGCTTCTACCAGGAGTTCGTCCTGCTCGGTGGTCTTGTTCTTCTCTACTTGAGAGTGTTCCACCTGGGCCTTTTCCTCGTCAACATCAAAGAAAACGCTCGCTTGTCCGGTGGCACCTCCTACATTACGAGCATCCTTTGGGTGCCCTTTCCTCCCAACGCCTTTGAAGTTGTGGTGGCGAGGTCCATATCAATGACTTTACTTGTGGGTGAGGGGGGTGATATGTTCGTTCCTGGTTGGTTTTGCTTTGTGGGAGTTTGTTTATCCATTCATTTAGAGTTTTGGCTTAGTGATGAAATATGACGTTTCCCGATAATGGAACCACCTGATCATATTCGCCCAATACTTGTTTAACCACCAATTGGGAATCACTGTAAATTACAATGTCTTCAGCCCCCAAGCTTAGTGCGAGCTCAATTCCGGATACCAAAGCTTCATACTTGGCCTGATTGTTCGAAGTCTTGAATTGAAACCTTAAGGCTATGTTCAATTTTCCTGATTCCTGAATAATCAATGAAAGATTTGCCCCATTTTTTTCGGCCCCCGCAGATCCGTCTACAAACAAGACCCAATATTGAAGAGGCCTGGTCCTCGGCTGCTCGCATGTTACAATCGCTTTTGTAGTCACAGGGGTGACCTTTTCGCCAGTTTGTTCTTTGTCGGCCTTCTGCTTCGTAAACGAAGTTTCAGCGATAAAATCAGCCAGAACTTGTGCTCGGATTGTTTTCCTGGCTCGTAGTCGATATCATACCCCGACAGCTCGATCGACCATTTCAACATTCTGTCCGCCATATCTGGTTTGTGCATAATTTTTCTTAGGGGAAAATTGGTGTACACTATAATCGAATACGCCTGAAAGTAAACTTTTAATTTCCGGACAACGATGACTAGGGCGAGGACTAACTTTTCAATCTCTAAGTATCTCTCTTCAACATCCGTTAGTGCATGAGAAACATAATAAATTGGCTTTTGAACTTTCTCTTCTTCTCTTATTAAGACTGCAGCAACTACTGAGTCTGATGCTGCTAAATATACATATAATTTTTCCTTTGGTACTGGAATGCTAAGGAGTGGTGGTCGACCGAGATATTCCCTAAACTTTTCAAAAGCTTGGGTACAATCATCAATATTATACTCCCCCGTTCATGCTAAAAAGTCTACCATACTATTTTGAGACTTTTTACTTTAAAGGTCCACCGTTTTTTTTAATGTTTATTATCTCCTTAACATTTAAACTTTACCCTCATATTTGGTATGAATATATTAATTATGTTCAAATATTTTTGTAATTATAATCAACTTTAATACTAATTATAGACTTTTCAAATATATATATTTAAAGTTAGTGAGGAGCACTATGGTTGTGTCACCTCACCACCTTTAGATAAATCTTCATTCTAAAGCATCCATGTGGAAGTTTTAAAAACTTTTGGTTTTCTAGCCATTAGCTAATAATAATACATAATAATAATCAATATGATAAGGGGTATTAGTATTAGCATATATAACTTCTTCTATTGTCAATAGTAGACGACTTATATTTAAAAACTTTTACAACTAACATTACTTCTAACCAATGTGGGATAAAACTCTTCAAGGTTAGATATTACTTCTAATGACTCACTTTTAACATCATACTTTAAGTTTTGATATCTTATTCATCAAAAACTTGATTTGGACAAATAAATATATCATTTCGATGTTCTTGCCGAGTAGAACACATTTGCACAATTACTTTTGTCTACAAACAAATGACACGTAAAGAAATTTGTGCCTCAAGTTGCACAGTTTCTTTTACTAAAAACACTAATTTTTTAATAAGTATTATACTTTAACTCTTGATATCTTATTCATCCAAAACTCGATTTGGATAAATAAATATATCATTTCGATACTCTCACCGAGTAGAACACATTTGCGTAATTACATTTACCAGCAAACAAATGACACGTAAAGAAATTCGTGCCTCAAGTTGCACAATTTCTCTCACTAAAAACATTAATTTTTTTTTAACAAGTATTATACTTTAAGCCTTGATATCAATTATTATCCAAAACTTGATTTGGACAAATAAATATATCATTTTGATGCTCTCATAGAGTAGAATACATTTGCGCAATTACCTTCGTTAACAAACAAATGACACGTAAATAAATTGGTGCTTCAAGTTGCACAATTTCTTTCACAAAAAGAACACTAATTTTTCAACAATAGAAGAGATGTATCCCACGTTGGTTAGAAATTGATGTTGGTTTTAAAAATTCAATTATTAAGTACTAGTAGAAGAAATGCATCATGCATCATATATTGGTTGGAAAATGATGTTGATTTTCAAAGTCACAAGAAAACCAAAAGTTTTTAAATCTTCCACATGGATACTTTAGAATAAAGATTTAAAAAAAATTTAAATACAAAGGTGGTGAAGTGGTACAATCATAGTGCTCCTCACAAAAAAAAAATATATATATTATAAAATATTTTTACCATTATTACCAATAGAAGATGCATATCTCACATTGACTAGAAAATGATGTTGGGTTTAAATTATTTTATATTATTACCAATAAAAGAGATGTATAACACATTGTTTAAAAAGAAAATGTTAGATTTTAAAGTCTTTAGACTAAAAACTTTCACTTTTACAAGAGATGTATCTCACATGGTTACAAAATATTCTACTATTATTACTAATAGAAGATTTGTATCACACATTGGTTAAAAATTGATGTTTATATTAAAAATACTATTATTAATTACTAATTGAAAAGATGTATCATACATTTGCTATAAAGTGATGTTAGTTTTCAATGTTTTTTGATAAAAAAAACTTCTACCATTATTACCAATAGAAGATGTATATCTCACATTGGTTAAAAAATTATGTTGATTTTTAATTAATTTAGATTATATAAAAGACTTACTATTATTAGCAATAGAAGATATATATATATCACACATTTGTTATAAATTAATGTTGGTTTTAAATTACTATTATTACCAATAAAAGAGATAAATCTTACATTGGTTAAAAAATGATGTTGATTTTAAAAGTCTTTAAATAAAAAGACTTCTACTTTTATCATTAATAAAAGAGAAGAGAAGAGATATATTTCATTATATAGAAAGAGATGTTGCTTTTAGATATATTTTTTAGATAAAAAACTTCTACTACTATTACCAAATGATGAGATGCATTACACATTAGTTAGAGAGTGATGTAAGTATTAAAAGTCTTTTTATAAAAGACTTAATACCAATAGAAAAACTATATATTTCTCATTAGTTAGGAAAGTGATATTGGTTTAAAATGTTTTTAGATAATGTATATCACATTGGTTACAAAGACATCCACATTATTTAGAAACATATATTGGTTATAAAATTCATAGATAAACGAATTTTTATGTTATTATCAATATAAGAGATGTATCACACATTGTTTACAAAGAGAGATGTTAGTTTCAAAACTATTTAAGATAAAATACTAATACTATTATTATTTTTATGTTATAGCCAATAGAAGAGATGTATCCCACATTGTTTAGAAAGAGATGTTGATTTCGAAAGTTTTTATATAAAAGACTATTATTATTAATATAGAAGAATGCATATTACATTTGTTAGAAATTAATGTTGATTTTAAAAATACTATTATTACCAATAGAAAAGATGTATATCACATGGTTAGAAAGCGATGTTTGTTTAGAAAAAAGATGTTTGTTTTAAAAGTCTTTAGATAAAAGTCTTAAATTTTTTTTACCAATAGAAAATTAGAAATAGAAAAGAAGTATCTCACATTATTAGAATATGAAAAATGTGTATCTATATTATAATACAGCTTGGATTACACATGTGCAATTGACTTGGGATAAAGAGAGGTTGAGATCAATTCATTTACCGATATCCTACGGTCTCAATTTCATCTAGATTTCACATGTGCGAAAGGTAGTTATGCAACCCCTCTCCAACTCCCCCACTTCTCCCTACCGATCTCTAACTTCCCCTCTTTTCCCCTCTTTTCTTTTTTAATTTTTCTTTTCTTTTATTTGTTTAATAATGAACAAACTCTTAAAAAATTCTAAATATGCAACTCAATTGACATGTCAACTCAATTGTAAAATTAGGGAGGAAATCCTCTCCAATTAATCCCTGCACCGACCCTATTTCTGAAAAAAAGCAAAGGTTTTATCTGGTAGGAAAGGGGAGTATAGTGTACTGTCTTTCCTACTCGCGCCGTGCCATAGGCACGGGCACAAAGATGTTAGTTTTATAGTAAATACTTTTACTCTTATTACCAATAAAAGATATGTATCTCACATTGTTTAAAAATAAATGTTGGTTTAAAAAGTCTTTAGGTTAAAGACTTTTTTGTTACAAATAGAATAAATGCAAGTATTTCACATTGATTACAAAGTATTCTACTATTATTATCAATAGGAAAGATGTATAACATATTGGCTATAAATTAATGTTGGTTTTAAAAATTCTATTATTACCAATAGAATAGATGTATCATACGTTTGGTATAGGGTAATGTTTGTTTTTAAGGTCTTTAAATATAAGACTTCTACCATTATTATCAGTAGAATATGTATATCTTACATTGGTTAGAAAGTGATGTTGATTTTAATTTTAGATAAAAAAACTTTTACTATTATTACTAATAGAAGAGATATCCTACATTTGTTAAAAAAATGATGTTGGTTTTAAAAGTCTTTAGATAAAAGACATTTATTTTTACCGTCAATGTAATAGAAGAGATGTATCACACATTATTTAGGAAGAGATGTTGGTTATAAAATTTTTAAAATAAAAGACTTCTACTATTATTACCAAATGAGGACATGTATTACACATTGGTTATAGAGTGATGTTGATTTTAAAAGTCTACAATTATTAGCAATAGAAGAGAAATATTTCACATTGATTATAAAGAAATATTGGTTTAAAAAGTTTTTAGATGATGTATCTCACATTGGTTACAAAGAAATGTATCTCATATTATTTAGAAATGAGTATTAGTTATAAAAGTTATTAGATGAAGACATCTTTTGTTATTACCAATAGAAAATATGTATCCAAATTGTTTAGAAATGAATGTTGGTTAAATCTATTACTATTATTACTAATAGAAAATATGTATACCACATAGTTAAAATGTAGTATTGGTTTTAAAGTCTTTAGATAAAAGACTTAAACTTTCATTACCAATAAAAATATAAAATAAGTATCTTACATTGTTTAAAAATGAATTATGATTTTAAAAGTTTTTAACAAAATGACTTCTAATATTATTATCAAGTTAAATGTTAATTATAAAAGTCTTTAGATAAAAAAAATTACTATTATTATTAATACAAAATATGTATCTCACGTTAGCTAGAAATTTATATTAATTTTAAAAGTATTTAGGTAAAAAAATAGTTTAATATTAGTAACAATATAAAAAAAATTATAACCATAGAAGAGATTAACAATCTAATTATAATATCTAAAAGTTATATTATTATTACAAAAATATAAATATCTCATATTGAACCCGTGCTAAATAACTAGTCAAAATTATATTTGAGTGGAAGAGAGAGAGAATGTCATAGTTGTTGATTCAATCGCCCTAGAGATAAGTTATTTTGTTTGTATTTAAGAAGAATTGCACACAATGCGGCGATTACGTTACTTATGGTCATCTTCTTTTCTATGTCTCCCTCTATTTTCTTTAGTCTCTCTCTTCAATCCGGAAAAATTCTAGGTCCGATCTCATGCAATTTCCCAACGACATCACTCCCCAAGCAGCGATCCCAAATGAGTTCATTTTATGCGACGTCAACTGAACCGCAACCATCATCGAAGTTGTTCCGTCAGCTCTATGACTATGAGAAGGAGTTGTCTACATCCACCCTCAACCCCCCAACCCTGCCACCATGTAACCCCTTACCTACAATATCATGCAACCCCCAATTAATTTTATTCACCGAAGATACAAAAATATCAGAACCATTCTGATCCTTCCCTCACACATGCTGCTCTCCCTCAATCTCAATCCCAACCAAATACCATCTTTTATCCGCTAGCGAAGCTCCCACTTGCAGCTTTTCCTGACTAAAGACAAACACGATGCCAAGACCCCGCGTGCCGTCGGCCATGGCAAACTCCAACGAGTTCGCCGGACCACAAATCCCATGATTGGTATTAATTAATCACTAGATCCACAAAACCCAACAAGAATTGGTTTTGATTTCTCAATACCCACCAAACCCAGTGACGAAAGTGAATTTATTTTGCTGGTTTAGGGGGTAGAAGCAAAGAACATGAAGCGTATTTCGACAAAGTGAAGAACAAGAGGATTCGGCTTGCGCGGGGAGAGGAAAAAAAAAGAAGCGAAAGTCATCCAAGGATTGAATTACATTTTGTCCTAAAATAACTCACGTGTCCAACTGAGGGATCTCATTTCTCAAGGGGGTTGAAAATGTCTACTTTGGACATAAATGCGAACGTTTTTGAATCAAGGGACAACTGTAAGAAAAGTTTGAAGTACATGGACCAATGACGGAATTAACCCTAAAAATAATCTTTTCTAAGTAACCGTAATATAATATAGTTGACCAGTGTGTTAGTTATAAAATACATTTGACCGGGGAAAGTTGGAAATTTTCAACACTGTATTACAGTGTGACTGTGAGACGGGAAAGGATCTAGTTTTATTTTTGAGTCTTAAAAAAGGGGTCGGGTTTTGGTCTAGGCAAAATAATAATAATAATAATAATAATAATAATAATAATAATAATAATAATAATAATAATAATAATAATAATAATAATTTAACTCAGTTTTTTTTTTAAAGTTAACTACTGATCAATTTTTTTGAAAAGTTAATTTAGCTAAGTTTTTTTTTGTAGTTTCTTAATTGATTGTTATTGTAATCAACTAAAATTTTAATTTAATTTTTGTCCGACCTAGATTTAGTTTTTAAAAATATTTGTATTTTTAATTTCTTTCTTTAAAAAAATTTGTGCTAACTTTCCCTTATTGGTCTGAAATATTGTGATTTCGATTTCGAATAGTCTTTTGTTAGTTCACTCCGTCTCATTCAATTTATTTTATGGTTTTTGACTTTTTGTATGATATTTTAATTTTTAAGTTTATTTCAATTAATAGGTGTTAGGTTGGTGTGTGTGAGAAAGAATTCTTTTGAATATTTAATTATACTCTTTTTAGATGAGTTACAAAATTTTACAGCCAATTAAATGTATTTTTCTTTAGTGTTTGGGATGTCGTATTTGCTTTGTGTAGTGAGCATTGATCTGACCCCTACAAAATCTCAAACATATATTAATTTATTCGCATCATACTCACTTCATAGACTGATCATCTCCATACTGATATAGTGTCATAGGCACGGATACAAAATCTAGTATATATATAAATATAATGTTAGAAGTACATAACACTACTAAATAAGACAATTTTTCAGCAAAAATCACTTGCCAAAAACATAATATCATTTTTGTCTTATCTATCATGTGAAAATATGAATGTACACGGCTTTTTATATCTCCAAAATGTAAATAACATTTAACCTATTAATAAAAAAACATAAAACATTAATTTATTGATTAGTCAAAAAAATTTGAAATTCACAAAACCTCTTTATATTTAGTATTTACTCTTTATTTTTTGGAAACAAATTAATTATATGTTTTTTTAATTAATTATATGTTTGATAAGTATTATGAGCACATAAACTGAAGCATTTATTAAGAAGCTAAATCACTTCCATTAATCTATTTTTCTATTCATTTTGCTTATGTATAGTTTAGTTGAAAAAAATATATCTCGTGCGTTTAGCGCGAGGGTACAAAAACTAGTAAATAATAAAATAAAGGCTTAAATCGCAATTTGGTCACCCTACTTTTTTCACTTTTTGCAATATGATTACAAATATTTTTTTCAATTTAATCATTGCACTTAGCAACATATAGCACGTTCATCACTTCATCCAATTTTTTTGGATGGAAAACTTAAAACAATTGTAAAAATCCGAAAATACCCTTGGGCTTAAACCACAATTCAAATAAACACACGGAATATAACAAATAAAAAAGGGGGCACTTGATACTAGAGAGATCAAAGCAGAGACGAGGTTGCTGGGTTTCGCCGGAAAGAGGACGGTGTTGATGAAGGAAGGAGGCTCAGCCGACTCTGTTAAGGGAAGGAGATCAGAGAGAAAGGACGACTGATTTGGGATGGTGAGAGGGCTGGGAGAGAGAATGTTATAGCAGATGAGAAAGGGGTTTTGGCTGGAGACAGAGCACGGAGGAGGCCGATAATGTTGGGTTGGAAAGAGATTGAGAGACGACGACTTTGATGGATGGACTCGAGGTGGCCTTCAATGAAGACAATAGCAGAGAGGACCCGTGTTTGGTTCGCTTGGTGTTAAGGGCGAGCGAACATGGGACACTCGCTGCCTTCACCGGAATTTGAAGTAGGTGACTGAAGATGGCGTCTGGCTCTGACGGGGTTACTGGGTTTCACCGGAAAGAGGATGACGTTGACGAAGGAAGGAGGCTCAGTTGGCTCTGTTGAAGGAAGGAGATCGGAGAGAGAAGATGACTGATTTGGGATGGTGAGAGGGATGAAAGAGAGAAGGTGATAGCAGATAAGAGGGGGGTTTTGGTTGGAGACAAAGCACGAAGGAGGCTGACAATGTTGGGTTAGAAAGAGATGGAGAGACGGCGGCTATGGTGGCTAACTCGAGGTGGCCTTCAATAGAGATGAAAGCAGAAAAGCGTTTTAACATAGATGGAGCTGGGGGTCGACGATAGATGAAGAAGCAGCTGGTTGTTATGGGCTACGACGCTGGGTTAGGGGAGAAAGTATGTCGGATTTGGAACAAGAGGGCGGACGGCGACTGTTTTGTTGCAGAGAATGGAGAGAAAGAGACCCAGCCGGAGCGAAATCGCTGCTAGGTTTGAGAGAATTATACCATGTTAGGATTTGACAAGAGAGAGATGGATTGACTGCCTAAGATAATGTTTGATTAATGCCATAATACAATATACATGTTTCATAGATATGCTAACTTTGTTTGGTGAATTCAGTAGTGGTGTGTTTTACTATGTTAGTGGGGGTTGACCGACGATTGGAGAAGATGAAACATTCAATTGCCTACAAGGGATATTATTGTTTAAAAAAAAAAATAGTCCACACAAGCAGAACATAACCCTAGTTAGTCCAACTCAGCACGTTCGTTAAAAAATTGGATGGTCCGTTAACGACATTGACCAAAACCTACCAACTTATTTAGTACAGTGATCAATTTGTTAGTTATGACATGTGGTTGGTCAAATCGGATAGTTGACAATAGTACAATGGTCAAAAATATAATTTTCCTTCTTTTTTTTTGTAGAGTCACCTTATTGTAAAAATCGGAAAGTAGGGTGACCAAATTGGGATCAAGTCAAAACAATTTGATTTTGTTCATAGGGTATTTTAGTCTTTTTAATCATTTCCATCTAACATAATGGACGGAAATGATTTGAATGACCTTATTGAATGTTTAAATCAAGTACAATGATTAAATTAAAAAAAATAATTATAGAGTCATCATATTGCAAAAAATGAAAAAGTAGGGTGATCAAATTGCGATTTAAGCCTAAAATAAACAAAGCAATTATGTGAGGATTTTGGGTCTTCTTAATTAACATTTTAAACTTTGTTTCTATTTTTGTTTCAGAAATTATAAAAGCAATTATCTGTTAATTAAAAAATGTAAAGTAGTTTTTAAATAATAATTCTTATTAATATAATGCTAATTACATAAATATTGTCCTAGAGTAAATAAACAAAGCAATTATGTGAGGATATTACGGTTTTATAGTTTTACAGTTTTATGGTTGCGAAAGTTTGTATTTGTATTTTTTTCTTTTTAATTGTTATCGTAATTAACTTAATCAATTTTTTTTCCGACCTGTAATTTCATATACAAATTTAGAAAAAAATTAAAAAAAACGTAAGTTTTGTAATTTGATTTTTTTTCTTTTTAACTGTTATCGTAATTAACTTAAGCAATTTAATTTTTATCCGGCCCGTTTTATCCGGCCGTAATTTCGTATACAAACTTTTAATTAATCTCTCTGTTCCGGGCAAAGAGGTCCCGTTTGAAAATCAATTTTTTTTAAGAAAATACTTTTTTTATTAGTTCATTTCCATAGTATATTTTTGTCCGGCCGCAATTTCGTATACAAATTTTTAATTAAGCATTCTGTTCCAGACAAAGAGGCCCCGTTTGAAAGTCAATTTTTTTAAGAAAATAATATTTTTAGTAGTTCATTTCCACAGTATCTGCTTCATTTATTGATAAATTTCCAAACTGGCGCTGTGCCATCGGCACGGGTAAGAGTACTAGTATATCTATATTATAAAACAACTAGGATTATTAGAGTTATTCAGAGGTTGAGATTAAATTATCTTTAAAAATTTAACGGTTAGAATTGACCCTTACATTCACATGTGTGAGTAGTTATCAATTTTTAACTTCCTATTACAAGTCACCCACTACAAGTCTACAATTAATATTATGAGCAGTCACTATTTTTTCCCTATGTTTTATCTTTATATAGTAAAGTCACACCATACGATTAATCTTATGAATAGTCACCCCTTATAAAACATCAATCCCTCAATTCTCATTTGAAGCAATGTACCCCTCACCTGTAACATTTTTTTTTTAAAAGTCGCACCTTCTATTTAGGTACTGTCATTTTAATTAACAAAATCAGATATACTAACACTATGTCATAAATATGGACATAAAGATCTAGTGTGTATATATATATATATATATATATATATATATATATATATATATATATATATATATATATATATATATATATATATAATATCAGAAAAATTGTACTCCCGTTATTCCCTTTCGGGATTACAACCAAGGCATACCATGTAATTTTTTTTTTTTAATCTCAAAGCCATTTGTACAAGATGTTTTTTGTTTTTGTTTTTGTTTTTTTCTATTTTACAATCAAGTGCTTTAATTGAAGTAATATGAACGGGTTCTACCTCGCTATACATAACTCTTAATTAAATAAAAGTAGCATCGTCCTATTATATTTATTGGCAAGCGAAAACTTGTTTTAACTTTTAACAAGTTGATCTCGGTTTTGAGTAAGGAGTGTTTAAAAAAGAGTAGGTCTTCTATAAGACCGTCTTCGTAAGACGGAGCTCCTTTCTCTCATAGTTTAACTCACCAACACACGGTGTGATTTCTTAAAGAAGATTTATCTTACAAAAAAATCCGTAAAACTGTCTTACCCGAGTTTTTACCTTCAAAAAATAAGAAAAAAGTATACTTGACTTTTTAAAGTTATTTTTCTTGAAGATTGAAGTAATATTTAATGTATCTCTAATTATTATAATTTACACGAAAAATATTATAAATCACAAGTCTTAGTCATGTTTTACAAAAAATAGTAAATTCTAATCATGCATGTGTAATTTGTCTAAAAAGAAGTCAAAGCACTTCTTCTTCTTCTTATTTTTTCCTTTTTTTTTTTTTTTTTTTTTGAGTAATGATTTGAATGGAAAAGCTGAAGGCTACTTTTTGAGAGAAACAAGAGTATATATTCTTAAAATTTTGAGAGAAACAAGAGTATATATACTTAAAAAATTTGCAATAATCATTCAATCTATCATTCAATCAATCTATGTTTGTGAATTGTGATAGATAAAATCCAAATCCATACCAAAATTTTATAATCTCCAAAAAGATACATTTATGATGATGGCAAAATTACAATGACAATACTATTGTTAAGAACATAAAAATCTTTAAAAAAAAAAAAAAGGCTATAAAGTTGAAAAAAGTTAATTGCATAATTCCTAGACTTTTGTAATTGTGATCGTAGAAATGCAAATATCTTATTGTTTTGAAGATATCATTATGATGAAATTTGATCAAACAATCACTTGAAACTTATACAAGAAGATAGATTTACTAATTTAGATTGTGTTAGAAACCATAATTCACCACAATATCCCTGTAAAGGAAATAGAAACAAGATGAATAATTGCTATCAAATTTCTCTCCCGTTTTTATTTATTTATTTTTTATTTTGCAACAATAGAAAAGTAGTTTGAAGAGGATACAAATTAAGGACAGGATAAATGCAGTTGAACTAAAATTAAGTATATTTTGTTCTTCAACTGCATGTATCATCTCCCCCTATATTACCCACTCTTGACTAGTATACTATTGCCTATATAACTTTTAAAAAAAAATTGAGAAAGAGAAAATACTACAAAATTAAAAGAATTTGGAAAAAGAGAGTTGGATATTAAAGATGCTTCCTCTCTCTTTCCGTCAAAGCAACTCCATCAACTTGAAAGTTCCCACTTTTCCGACAGCTCAGCATTCGCCACCGCTGCCGGTGAAGCTGGTCGTGGTGGAGTTGGTCGGAGTCCAGGGCGGAGGTAGCAAATTAGGTGTGCCGCCACGTCCCAACCCAACTTGACCTCCATTCAGCTCTTGAAACCCCTTGAAAATTTCTCCACTCATGACAACATTTGGAATGAGGATGTCGTCATCGTGTGTGTCACTCTCGTCTTCCATTAACGGCGTCGTTGGAGAGAAGCTCGAAAAAGACACCGGTGAAGACGACGAACACGAAGGTTTTGATACATCGCGAGCGGTGGAGGGCGGCGTTCCCCCAGAGATGGGTTTGTGGACGGCAGCGCAAAACTTGGTGCGGGAACTTCCGGCGAGGGAACTCCGATGAGTGGGCCGAGGGTGGATGTGCTCGCCGGTGTAAGAGACGACAAAAATAGTAGAATCGGTGGGGCTCCGCTCCACTTGTTTTCTTGCTCCACAGCCTTTAGATGTACTACATCTATAATAGTTTCTGTATATTCATCCAAACAAAATGAACCTTATTAATCTCTCCGGAAAATAAATAAATTCAAGAAATGGTGAAAATGGGCCTGTTAACAAATTACGACCTCGGATACGGAGACCCTTTGATGGGTTTCTGACCGTATTTCCTCCATGCCCATATATCATCGGTTAATTCCTCTTGTGTCATTTGCTTCACCGTCTTCTTCGGCTGGTTTTTTCTGTAAGATAGCAAATTGGCTTAGATTTCGAAACCCTCTTTTGAAAAAAAAAAAAAAGGATGAGTTTTTGTTATAATTACCAACTATGTGAGAGTGAAAATGTTAGTGGTGTTACCTTTTTCTAGAGCGAGAATTGGAGGCCGGTAAAGAAACGGACACATTTTGAGTATCTTTCAACGGTGGTGGTAAGAATTGTAATCCTTCCGAAGCGGAGGGGGTAGCGATTAATGGCTGCGGTGGGGCGCAAGATTCCTTGTAGATATCTCCTAATAAACCTTCCCATTTGTAGCTTTGGTTTTCGGCGAAATCAAGAGAAAGGAAAGGGCTATAATGATTTTGGGAGTCTAGAGAGGCTAAGTTCAAAAAAGGGTCGTCTTCTTGGTCAACGGTGGTGGCCGCAGCGGCGGAGCAGCTCCTTACCACCGCATGCAAATCCCATTCATCGCCCATTTTTACATCTAGACTGGGACGGCGCTGACTTTTGAATTGGGTTAGAGAGAGAAAGAGGAGGTAGGGAGAGAAGGCGTTGGGCACTGACTGACTGGATTTTTTTGGATTATTATATAGTTGGATTGTACAGTGTTTTTCCCCACCAGATTAGCTTTTGCTTTCACATTGACTTTTGTTCAAATTGTCAAACGTAGGACCATTGCTTTCACAATATGTAGCAAGCCAAACACTGTGTCTTTAGTGGAGGATGTGGGCCCTTCCTGACAATTTTTCCCACATTGGAAACCCAGCTTTCCTTGGTTCCAATTTCTTGGCACAGCCCAATATGACCCATTTGCTTGTTGGCCCACACTCTCATCACTTGTGTACAGTATCTTGATTTATTAGGATAAATATTTAGGTAAAATGGTTTTATAGATATTTTTTGTAAGATAGATCATTTTTATTCAATTCACCATGTGTTGGTTGGTTAAGCTATAAAAAAGTGATGTTTTATCTTACCAATTAAGATCCATAATACCGTTTTACAAGAAATTCACTTTTTTCGGAGAGATAAATCACAGTATCTAATAGACATAATCCAACCAAATCTTCGTGGTTGATTTAATTATGTTCAAAATTTTAAACATTCAGTTTAGACTTTGAATAATTAAGTTCTTTTAAATATTTCAGGGATCGCTAACTCGTAATTCGGCTCATATTTTATTTTAAACCGAATAAAGTTTCTAAATCATTTACAAATGTTATCAAGAAGAAAGGAAAGCGTGAGATGTTTGCTTTTACGTATAAACTTTTTCTTGCTGATCTATATTTTACCATAAAAGTACGGGAAATTTATGCAACATTCAAAAAAATCACCAAAACTGAATTCGGTACATATAATATTATACATATTGTATATATACACACACTATTTATGCATGCATGCATACACTTTTGTTCATCAAATATTGTCTGAATTTAGCTAATTAACTATAACCAGTTAAATTAAGAAATTTCATTTTATATATAATTTGAGTATTATTATTTGATTTCCTTGGATTTATTACGTGCATCTGGCAATTTGAGTGACTAAAAGAAATGACATGTGAATTTTTTTTTTTTTAATGAATTTTGACTCGTTTAGCTCAGTTGCTCATTTTGACTAAAACTATAACCAAAAGTTGAAGTCATGTCTGTTCACTTCACTATTATGTTAAACAAAGGATTTAATTTTTTTCCTAAAGGCATGCATCATTTGTGTTGACTGTTGAGAAACACTCTTTCGTGATTGCCAATAAGTGAATTTGATTAAAGAATCAAGTCTGAGTGCCCAAGAGTAGCTCATTTTATCGGTGATGTTTGGTAGCCAGGATTAAAGCTAGATAGGATTAATAAGTCGAGTTGTCTGATGTTTGGTATATAATAAGTGGTCGGGACTAATAGCACAAGTTATCCTGATAAAGTCATTATCCCCTCACTATTAATACCAAGGGGGAGGGTGGTATTATTAGCGTCTTCACTAAAAAAATTGGGATTAACATTTGTAATTTCAAAACTACCCCTGATATACAAGTGAGGATTAATAGCGAGGGGACTAATAGTACTGAGATTAATAATATTGCTTATCCTCGGTGGTCGCGTTCTGACCACTCTTTAGGTGTCCTGTTCCCGATTGTTAGGAGTGACTGCAATGTCCGCTTGTTTTATTCTTCATCACCTCGATCCTCGGCCTAGACTCTCATTCCTCGCTCCTCTCCCGTGTTCGGTGAGGGAGATTGGACTCATTTGGAAAAGTTAACCGGCTATGGATACTAGCTTTAGGCGTCTGCTCGCTCATTCTATCCCCTAACCAGGATCTTACACTGGGCCGAGGTACATCATTTTCCTTTCCTTTGCCCTTTGAGGTAACCTTTTTGAAGACTTGGGCTGGTTCCTCCTAGGGTATGGCATTGGTCGTTGCCTTTATTTTTTTTTTGAAGCGCAAACATTTTAAACTCGGCCTCTTGAATTCCTGCGAGGTAAAGTTTCTGGCGTTCCCAGAACTTCGCCTCTGCCAAGTATTCTTCTTGCTCAGTGGATTTATGTTTCTCTACTTGAGAATGTTCCACCTGTGCCTCTCCCTCGTCAACATCAAAGAAGGTGCTCACTTAGCCAGTGGCACCTCCTATGTTACGAGCGTCCTCTTGCTTGCCCTTTCCCCCTAATGCCTTTGAAGTGGCGGTGGCAAGGTCTATGTCCGTTACTTTGCTGGCGAGTGAGGGGGTGGTATGTTCGTTCCTGGTTGGTTTTGTTTTGCGGGAGTTTGTTTGTCCATTTCTTTAGAGTTATGGCTGGGTGATAAAATATGACGTTTCCCGGCAACGGAACCACTTGATCACTCCACAAAGATGGGGTGACTATGTTGGTGATCCACATAATGGACCGGAGCTGACGTGTCCTGAATTAGTTGTCCACGTCAGTGTAGTAGGCACTTGATGTACCAAAGTTGATAGGATATCTGGGCTTTGTGCTTGTTCTTGATCTTTGGTTTCCTGAAATAAGACCGCCGTTAGGGTGTTGGGGGTTTCCCAGCTACAGCCCTCAGGTGTGAGAGTCAGTAATCAGAGAGTATGAATGCCGGAGCTAGGCGTTCCCTTGAGCTTCCGATTGGTAATGTGTATATCTCTTAGTTCTTAATGCAATTGTGTATATTTGATCTAGTTAGCGTACCTTTCTTGTAAGGGAAGACTTCCTTTTATAGTAGTGTCCCTTGGGGGATCATGATTGATGTATGGGCCCTTGAGCATGGGGACCTGTTGCTGGTCGGCTGGCTGGCAATTTCTTACTGGTTGGTGAGTAGCGTGTGATGCATTCATTGTGGGCGGTTGACAAGCCGCTGTGTTATATCGGCTTGCATGGATTGCTCGCATCCTGTTAAGAGGACATCTGGAAGCTACGTACATGCTATATGTCAAGTCTGTTATATCATAGAAGGTTTGTCGGTCGAGCATGATTAGTCCTCGTCTAGGTAATCGAGTATTGCTCGCTTGTTCGGAATGATCATTGATTTATCGAGGATTATAGTTGGCTCGTTGATGGTCGCTGGTTTTGGTGGACCCGACCCAGGCCCAACCTGGATCAACGTGGTCGCTCCTCGTAGGAGGACCTAGGTCGGGTCCCTTCAGATAGAATGAAGGTCATCGCAAATAGAATAGATCAAGCTTTGCAGTGAAGACAGGACATGTGCCCCTCGCGCTATTGAGACCCTTTCGATAGTGACTGTAACTGCAAGTAAATTGCCCACTCGACTGGAGGAGAACCTCTTACATTTTCTCATTCTGGCGAAGGTAAGGTCAAATTTGCTTAGTGAGATCTTGTCCCCTTTTGGGAATGAAACGTAGAGGTAATGAAATATAATGTAAAATATTGGAATTAAGAAATCTCATTCTAAAGCAAGATGCTGAAGTAAACCGCCTGAGATCTACAACCGAAAAGCCTCACCATAGCCCAATTTTTGCTTCAAAACCATTGTAGTGCCCATTTTTTGCATTGTGATGTCTAGATTTGAGCTTTGATTTTTTCATTTCGATATCTAATGTTTTCATTCCGATGTTCAAATTTGGGTAGTGACTTCAATACCTAAATTTTGACAGATTTCAATTGTACATTAAGATACCCAATGTTTTCATTTTGATACCCAAATTTGGGTAATGACTTTTTGAATTTCGATGCCTGAATTTTGACAGATTTTCAATGTGCATTGTGATGCCCAATGTTTTCATTCCGATGCCAAAAATTGA
The DNA here is from genome assembly GCA_013146195.2 of Codonopsis lanceolata. NCBI lineage: Eukaryota > Viridiplantae > Streptophyta > Magnoliopsida > Asterales > Campanulaceae > Codonopsis > Codonopsis lanceolata. The sequence goes on from CM028379.1 coordinate 156,413,723, forward strand.
GAAATGGCTTTTTTAATTTCGATGCCTAAATTTTAACAAATTTCCATTGTGCAGTACAATGTCCAATATTTTCATTTCGATGCCCAAATTTGGGCAATGACTTTGTTCGCGCGTCTTTCTTTCATTAAGGGTATCTTCGTCATTTCTCCTTAAAAGTGTATTTTAGTGATTTAAAACAAATATAGAAGATTTTTCTGGTTATAATTTCATAACTTGGGACTGACCCGGATTTCTCCTTATATCTAAACGATTCTTAAACTTGGGCTCAATGGTTGAATTTAGGATAAAATTCATCACATGGGACCGGCTCGAATTTCTCCTTATATTTAGGGGAAAATTCTGGCCGATTTTTTTTTTTTTTTAAAGTTTCTAACCCTAAAGGTCCAGCATTTTTTTCCAACCGCAAAAGGCCATTTTTTTGAAATATTATTCCAAAAATGTCATCGTCTTCTTCAACAGCTCCGGCAACACACTTTGGATTCAAAAATCATGATTGTTCGCAACGAAATGAGGATTGACCTAAACTAATGCACTAAAATTAATGAATCGCGGTTTAAAAATAGACTAGCAATTACACTATTGAATCACAATGCAAAAATTAATGCACTAAAATTGATGAATCGCTATTCAAAAATAGACTAACAATTACACTATTGAACCATGGTGCAAAAATTAATGCACTAAAATTGATGAATCACGGTACAAAAATAGACTAGCAGGTACATTATTGAACCGCAGTGCAAAATTAATTCAATAAAAATTGATGAATCGCGGTTCAAAAATAGATTAACAATTACACTATTGAACCGCGGCGCAAAAAATAATACGATAAAATTGATGAATCACGGTGTAAAAATAATGACCTCCGTAGCGCGTCATCGGTTCATTAAGGGTATCGTAGCCATTTTTTTGCCACCAAATGTGACTTTTTCCGGTTGAAAATAATAAAAAAAGTGTACTTTAGCAATTAAAAGTTTCAAAAAGTGGACCGGCTCGTAATTTTTTCTTATATCTAAATGAGTATTAAACTTAGGCTCAATGGTTGAATTAAGGGTAAATTCTAACCGGTCTTTTTTTTAAAAGTTTTTAATCCAAAAAGTTCAATGTTCTTATTTTTTTTAATGGCAAAAGACCACTTTTCGAAATATTGTTCCGAAAATTTCATCGTCTCATTCAACAGCTCCGACAACACACATTGAATTCGAAAATCACCATTGTTACGCAACGAAATAGGGATTGACCCGGTAAACAAGTTTTGTGAATCATTAATTATGAAACTTTAATGAAAATGTGTTGGATTTGATGATTTTCACAATAAGGACGAAAGCGAAGAAGGAGGAATAAAAAAATTTATGACGAAGGAGAAGGAAAGTGAAGACTGAGAACATTGTCTGTTTCATTACAATTTTGAACCGTTGTGCAATTAGACTAGGCAGTTAAATTATTTTAAATCGCGGTGTAAAAATATCGGATTAAATTGATGAATCGCGGTGCAAATAGACTAGTCAATTAAACTATTGAACCGCAGTGCAAAAAATAATGCAATAAAATTGATGAAACGCGATACAAACATTGATGAATTGCGGTACAATCAGACTACACAATTAAACTATTGAACCGCGGTGCAATTAGACTAGGTAGTTAAGTTATTGAACCGCAGTGTAAAATTAATGCAATAAAATTGATGAATCATAGTATAATTAAACTATTGAACCGCGGTGTAAAATAATGACCTCCTCCGTAGCGTGCTTACGGTTCATTAAGGGTATCGTAGTCATTCTGCCACCAAAAATAACTTTTTTCGATTGAAATAAAAATACTTTAGCGATTAAAAACTTTAAAAAGTAGACCGACCTGTAATTTTTCCTTGAATTTAACCCATATATCTAATTGAGTCTTAAACTTGGGCTCAATGGCAACACGTTCACCCAAACCTAAATTGAACCTTGAACAAAAACTAAAAGAGTAAATCACAAAGAGTACTTATTTTTCTTTCTTTAAATAACTCATTAGTAACAAAATGATATTTGTATGTATTAATTTTTAAAAATAGATTCTTTAAATAAAATATCTCAAAATAGAATAATTAATTTTTTCTCGAAATAAAGGGAGTATTTGATAGTTAGAGTGGTTTTGGACTTCAATGCACCATAACTTAATTTATTTCAATAGGATGGTCCGAAAGCACTCACTCGTGCGGGTCCATATATTTGAAACTTAGTTTTATTTATGTGTTGAATACAAAACTAGAAATCGAAAGTAATTCAATAACTACTTCAACGATCTTTATAGCGTGTCTTCGACTCATTAAATGTATTGTAGTTTTGTAGACAATATAAAATTGTCTAATTAATTAAAACTCTGGCCTTAGTCGGCTTACATAAAACATCTCTCACTATATTTTTAATCCTCCTCTCTAATGGTTGTAATAAGGTTTCTCAAACCATTTATTTATAATAGTCCTAATAATAAACTTTAAACTAATTAGGAAACACAATACTAATTGACCACTAAATAATAAATAATAGAGACTTAAAAATAAATATTAATTCTAGTTGGATTGTGCTTGGTTTAATAGTCACATTGCCTCCCTTAAACCAAGCTTGCTGGTCCATCGCCATCTCGAGCAATAATATTCAACGCAATCTTTACAGTTGTCAGTATTTCGTACACTTGAATTCGAACATCGGTTTTCATTTCCACTCACGATTGAGGACGAACTTTATACTTGATATACAACTTCTTGACTTGTTCTTCACGATCAAAATAATCTTTCATGTTAACTCATTCATCTTCAAACTCACCGATGTAGTTTTTATCCAATTCAACATATTCACCAATGCATGATCTAGAGAACTTTATACAATCTTCATTATCCACTTGAAGAAAATATCAATCTTCTTTGCCAATAAAATCTTGAAATTCATTGATTGAATAACCAAAACAATACTTCAACAACTCATCTTTGGTAGCACTTGAATTAGGACTAAAAAAAATTCAATACCAAGAAAATCGATATGAATATGATTTTCAACGTTCTCAACAACCTTTAAAGCAACAAACTCAAAATCATGAGTCACTCCAAACAAATTCTTAAAATCATGAGCACCTTTTTCTAACTTCCCTCGATATTGTCGATTAATGACAACAAGGGTAGGCAATATGATCACATCACCTCTTGAACCTTTTCCAATTTGAGCATCTTGTTCTTCTTTCAAGATAGGATTCTTAGAACCAGGCTCCTCATTGAACTTGTCCACATAAATTCCTTCTTTCTTCTTTGCAGCACCATAAGCCTCTGTCCTTTGCTTCTGCTGACCAATTTCCACATTTTCAAGTGAATTGACCTCTTGATTAATGTCACCGTCAACAAGTATACTCTGATCCTTTAGTGTTAAAACAATTACTGCATTTCTAATCGATTCTTCCTTATTTGTGTCACCACATGTAACTTCAATTACAAACTCTTCCTCCTTCGTATCACCACCAAATTCAAAACTTTCTTTTTGAAGAAGTTTGGTAGTGATATTTTGAAGAAGTATGCTAGTGATATTTTGAAGAAGTTTAAAATTGATAAGACTAAACCAATTTTGACTCCACTTGAGGCGAAGTTGAAGTTAGTGAATGATGTTAATGGTTGTTTCGTTGATCCTACTTATTTTAGAAGTTTGGTTGGGAGTTTGAGATATTTAATTTCAACAAGACCAGATATTGTTTATGGTGTTGGATTGATTAGCAGGTTTATGGAGTCTCCACGTCAATCTCATTTGCAAGCTGCAAAGTGAATTTTGCGTTACATCCGAGGTACGTGTAGTGATGACATTTTTTATTCGAGCTCAAGTGATGGGAGCTAGTTCGTGGTCAAGATAGGATTCTCAGAACCAGACTCCTCATTGAACTTGTCCACAAAAGTTCCTTCTTTCTTCTTTGCAGCACCATAAGCCTCTGTCCTCTGCTTCTGCTTACCAATTTCCACATTTTCAATCGTATTGACCTCTTGATTAATGTCACCGTCAACAAGTATACTCTGATCCTTTAGTGTTAAAACAACTACTGCATTTCCAATCGATTCTTCCTCATTTGTGTCACCACATGTAACTTCAATTACAAACTCTTCCTCCTTCGTATCACCACCAAATTCAAAAAAAATTTGTTCATCATTATTCTCTTCCAATTCTTTTTCTTTTCGTCTTCCATCTACCATATCGTGTTTTCTCTTTTCAATTTCTTTTTCCTCATCAATCTTCTTCAAAATTTCTTTCATCTCCTCTATTTTCTTTAAATGTCTTCTTTGTTTCTCAACCGTAAATTTGTCTTCAGAATAATTCGTTGTCCAATATTCATTAGAAATAATTTGACCTACAAAGTATTTGAAATCACGCTCAAGTTTCTTCCATTCCTCATAATTTTTAAAAGTATATTCTAGTTTTTCCCAAACCACTTGTAAAGATTCTGCACTTCTCAAACGCAACAAACCTCAAATTTCTCCATGTATCGAGTTTTGTAAAATTGGTCAAACACGAAGCTCTTTCGCTATCGAAAGTGTCTTTAACTCCGAATTATCAAATTGCTCAAATACATCATACGGCGATAAGTAGCATTCTTTGAGATAATTACTAATGTCAATACTCCAAGAATCATAATTATAAAGAACTAACTTGGGAAAACTCATCATTATAAATCAAGCAACTAATTGACGCACCTTTAAATATAGCTCATTCTCGCAAATAATCACGCTTCAATAATTCTTCTATAAGCTTTCTTCAACTCGTTATCAAACGAACTCACATCAATACTCTAGTTGGATTGTGCTTGGTTTAATAGTCAACAAGTTTTGTCGTCCCTTAAAAATGTTTTTTTTTTCTAATTTAAAAAAAACATAGTAGAATTGAGCGATTTAAAACTTTAAGAAATAGACCGAATTGAATTTATCTCGAAAAAATTACACAAATTTGAGATTTTACGGCCTCAATAAATAACTGTATTGCGATTTGCGGTGACCACACTTTAGTTTAGTTCAAAGCCTCAAAGAGTCAAAGGGCTATCGAGTTATGGGTAGAAATAAAAAGTGGCATATGATATTATTATTTTTTTCTTTTAAGGGAGGCATGGAAGAGATCAAACTGAGACCTCACATATTGTGAAGCTTCATATCTATCACTGGACCATCCCTTAGTGGCATATGATATGAGTTGGGCTATGTATGAACTATGAAGCCTAGCTGGGTAAATTAGAGACCGTCAGGACCCCGTGAACAGATAACATGCAATTACACCCACTAGCTATGAACATAGGTACGTATTTACAGACTTGAAGATTAAAGTAAGCTCCATTACAAACTAATGAGGAAAGAGGAAAGAGGAAAGAGGAAAGAGGAAAATAAAAGGACGTTCCATGGATAAAAATCACGATTGAGTTTTAATTATCTCTTGCACGCAACGAGGGTGGCATTAATTTTAAGAACTATATTTTTACTCTACTCATCGCATGTTTATAGGTTAAGCTGTGAGAGAGTAGGACTCCATCTTATAAATTAAGATCCGTTAGATCGTCTTACAAAAAACTTACACATAGCTTAATTAGACATATAATGAAAGCATCCATGTTAACGTTGTATACAAAGATCAGATCAGATCAGATCATGTGTTTTGTATTGGTACAATACAAAACATATATATGTGCATGCAAATTTGTTAAATCACAAAAATATATATTGTTTGTGTAACGATGTTCTCTTTTAATAACTTAAGCTTTTAGATAAGTTAAGTAACTTAACAAAATTAGAAAGTGATCTCAAGTAAAGAGCTTTTGTATATTGTACCCAAAATTTTCCTCCACTCACTTGTACCTTCTTTTGCTATTCATGTTCAGTTGGTGTCTATCTTCCCATATATCTTCTTCCATTGATAGAGAAATAGTTGCCCCCAACCAATTAACCAACACATTCATACTATTGAACCCCATGGGTGTGTTTACCATAAGGATTTAGAGGTTAGTTTTTTATTTTTAATTTGTTTGTAATGATTAAATAATAAGTGTAAGAATAAGATACAAAGAAACTGGTGGGTTCAAAGAAAGAGAAAATTAAAATCTCTAAATCTATCCAGAGAATAAACCCATGTTTTCAATCAAGTCACGAATAGTTAAGTCACCAAGGATTTGTGGGTTTGTCCGTTAGATTTGAATCAAGTCACTAATAACAATATACATATGAAAAAAACATGTCACACCATGACGGCGTAGCGAAACATGCTACTTAAGCTTGTTATCCGTGTTCAATTCAACAAAAACTCAATTGAAATTATGTTCGTGAGATTCTTGAACCAAGCTTGAACAAATTTCTAAGCCCATTAGATTAACAGCCTCATCTCAATAAACTCCCAAACAAGCAATTTCTCTTTTGAAACGAAGCTATTCGAACATGGTTTGATTAAAAATCCGTATGAGATCCAATCCATAATTAATCAAACCAATAGTAAATACTTTTACAAACTCGACCATGTTATCAAACCTAGTTTGGATACTTAAATTAGAACTAACCAAGCCAAAGATTTTTTTTTTTCAAGCTTGACAACGTTATCAAACCAAACTTAAACCTAAGTGTTCGGCTCAATCCCTTAGCAATTCTATTTCAGTTTCCATTTTAAGACCCTAGGTTTTAATTTTAGTAATTTTGGGTCCAATATTCTAATTTTCGACTAAATGGAGGGTCTAGAGTAACTCTCGTTGCAGTTTGACTGTTAGGTTAGCATGTTTATCATATCTCAAATTATTAGGCATTTTCGATTAATTTCAAATTAATCATAATAAGAAGGCTGTCTAATGTAAATTTTCACATTTGAAGGGCTAAAAGTATCCCTAATGTTTAATATTCTTATACAACTTCTTAACTGGGTTCCACTGTCACCTATACATTTTTATCTTCTTACCTACTTAAGAATATATATTCTCATTGTATAATCTTCTTACACAAAAAATATTAAATTTAACAACAATCCACATAAATACAACCCCCCCCCCCCAAGACAAGCTGCCATCTCTCTTCCCAAGGCCAACTTCTTATTTAAAAGCATCACCATTATAATAAAATACCCAATTTTTAGCAAAATTCTTATTAAGAATACACATTTTAATAATGGTAGAAAAATTCTTACATCTCCATGTAGGAAAGAGAAAAAAAAAACTTTCCCACTAAGAAGTTTACTATTTATCTAGGGAAGTGAGCCAATTTTTTTGGCTATGTGAGAGGGGGGGGGGCGGCTGTAGAGGAGTGACAGAAGTTAATTTTTTTTTGAATTTTCACTTTTTTCAGAGTGGAGTGGGGAGTGGGTTGGAGGGGGGGGGGGGCTGTTTTGTTTAAAAGAATTTTAAACCCTTTTTTTATAGATAATTTATTAATTAAATTATAGATTATAAAATTTTAAAATAATAATGTAATTATTATTTTTAAATTAATTTATGTCTTAATTTATAAATTAATTATTTATACAAAATATTTAAATATGAAATATATTAAATAATGTGTTTTAAATTTATTTATTGATAAGTATAAAAATAAGAATGAAATATAAAGTTAATAAGCAACTGATGGAAGATATATTCTTAAGTTGGTAATATGGAAATCCACTTAAGTTGTAATAAGAATTATTACATTGAGGATGCTCTAAGAAGAAAAATCATTCTCTCTCCTATTTGGCAAAATAAGAAGCTCAACAATGGAAAAAATCTGACAACTTCTTAATAGGAAGTTGGTTAAGAAGCAACAATGGTGTTGCTCTAAGCACATATTATCTCTCTCTCTCTCTCTCTCTCTCTCTCTCACACACACATACATATATTTGATTTTTTTTTACTTGATACCTTGACGATGTTTTGGGCTTAACTTCCCGCTTGTTGACTCAATCGAAATAATTCTCAGTATTATGGGTTTATTATTATAAACATGTATATGGCGTTTGTTCTTCATTATTATTATTATTGCCTTAAATGTTACTATAAGGGTACTGGGTACATGTTGTCTAAATGTGATAGTCTATGAAGACAGTTATAAAAATGTGTGTGTTCATATATCATCTAAAATGAAATTTATAGGACGTTTAATCATTTGAGGGCCGGCCAGTCATAAGTCAAATGGGGCCATGGCTTGGACCCCCTCCCAAAAAACCCAATTTTTTATGCCCCAAAATCTCAAAAAAAAAAAAAAAAACTCTACCTATGATTAAATTATTATTATTTTATTTCATAATTTCACATTTGTCTTTTGATTTCTTCCATTTGTCCTAACTTATAGTTAATAGTTATAGCGTATAGCTTATTAATTAATTATTAACTTTTAATCAGATTATAGTATTCACTATTCAGTGATCAGTGAATCATTTGCGGTTTGTTCCAATTTTTTTTGTTTTTCTGTTTTTGACTTGTTGGTATTTTGATAATCTAATTGAAATTTTTAGTCATTTAAGTATGTGAATGAGTGACTTGTTGGTAATTGATGGTATTTTAATTGAAATTTGATTATTTGAACATATACTATAATTTTAAAATAGAGAAATTGAGATTAATCATTAATTTATATTCATGGAAAATTGTACATCTACTATAATTATATACTAAAAATGAAAAATTATACATCTACTATAATTATTTTTGAGTGAAATGAAGTGTTTTTTTAATTTGTTTTTTTATGTTCGTTTGATTTTTTTTAGTTATTTAAAAAATATATATAAAATATTATTACAAAGAAAGGACCCCGTTTAAAATGATCGGTCTTAGGCCCCCGATTTCACATGACCGACCCTGATTCTATAGGACGAACGAGTAAGAAGTTGTATTTCTAAATTGTCAAAAACGATAAGTAAAAAGATAGATGCGACTGTCATTTTACTCAAAATAGTTCAAAGTGTTATAAGTTCATTTTCAGATGATCCGCATAAAGGAGTACAACTCCAAAAACATTTGTGACGATTGTTTTATTTCATTAGTTGACTTTGAAATGCTATGTGTAGCTAGAATTTGATAATAAACAACATTTTCTAAAACAGTTATCAATGATGTATCTAATAATACACTATTTCATGAGTCATTTAGTATAAACGGCAGCAGAATAAATAATAAACGAATCAAACAAAGTGATACTAAGCAACAATTTATATCTACAAGTAAAACACATGTAGACGATGCCTCATGGCAAAACTACCACTAAATTAAAAGATTGCAATTGCTTACAATATGAAAAGAAATTGTTTAGAGAGTGAAAATCATTACGAAAACTCCTAAATGAGAAGATGTATCTAATCTATGCTAAACACTCTTCAATGCATAGCAGATCAAAAGATTACGAAGAGTGTAGGGCAAAACAGTGAACTGCGAAACTGATGAGTCTTCTGATGATGTATCATTGGGTGGCTCACTGGTTTCGTGACAGCTCTTCCTCGTGCAAAGCTCTCTCTAAAAATTATCTGTTTGGGTCAACAACATCCAAGGCTGATCCTTTTTTTTATAGAGCTCCTAAGAAACTTATCCACCAAGAAAACAACTCAACAAGGCAATGTTAGGATTAAAAAAGAGTTATTAAGAAAATAAACTTCTAATCCTACAAATTAAGGATTGTCATATTAGAATCTTTAAAGAAGACAAGGACTAAGCTTCCTAACAATTACTTAGAAAGATAATAATAACACGTCCTAAAAGTTAGGACACAATAAAAAGGAGGAATAAAATAACGCACGGTTATTTTACGCCAACAGTCTTAAATAACTAATATAGGGTACATGTTGAATAAATGTAACCTTGTACAAAGTGATGAAATAAATTAATTAATAATTGATGTAGACTCCTCTGTTTCGTACAATAAACTCATCAAAAGGTGTATTCATTCTGTTACGTCATCAATTTATAATTTTTTTTCTCTATAAATTTATTCTCTATTATATATAAACTCATAAAAGCTTTATAGCATGGACCCACAACTAAATATTTTATTATTTCTTAATATACATTTAACCCAAAAATAATAATAAAAATCTAGTCAACAAGTTTAAATCTTTTCTCTATAAACCTATTAATCACTATACATAAACTCATAAAAGCTTTATAGTATGAACCCACTACTAAATATTTTATTCTTTCTTAATATACATTTAACCCAAAAAAATTAAAAAAATCCAGTCAGCAAGTTTAAACCGGTTGATAAATATAAACTTTTTGATGTTTTACACCTATGACATGGCATCTCACAATGGTTTGAAGCTTTAGGTAAAGCTTTATAAAGGTTTATTAACATTTTCTATGCTCCCATTGGAGATGCTCTTAACTAGTTTTATACCCGTGTATTAAACGTACTGACATATATATTTTAAAATTAAATTTTATTCAAGTAAAATAAAGATAAAATTAAATTAAAAGAATGAATTACAACTACCTAAATTGAAATACATCATTGTATCAGTAATATGACGAACTTTAAATTCATTATACACAACATTTGTTGTGTTATTTTGTTGGTTTTCCCTCTTTATCTCGTATCAAAAATCTTTAGACCAAAACGATTTGTTAACCTAAACATCGTGATCTGTTCTGAACCATACTTCAGGAAGTGTCACACGTGCGATAATGATTGACCTTAACTTTTTTTTATCGTCATTGCATATCATACTACCAATGATTAACCTTATTTTTTTCTTCAGGTTCTAATATTTTAATGAACACATTTTTATAGTGACTATCTTGCTTTTACATAAAAATCAAAATATAATATTTTTATTATACATGTTGACTAAAGTAAGTTGGTTAAGTTCATCATCTTTTATCTTCTATAAGACCACATATTTTTAACGTATAAAATATTATAAGAAATTCGATCTCGATTTATTAACATGTAAAATAGACGATAAAATTAAGATCTTGATGATGTTGAAATATTTTGTTATATTAAATTTGGGTCTGATGGAAATGAAAAAATATGTCTATTTATGTTTATTTATATTTTTATAGATTTGTCAATGCACTAGTTTTACCTTTTGTCCATTTCATTAGATATGTAATTTAGTTTCAAATATGTCAATAAGTTGCCTCTACAATTGTGATGAAAATTTAGGTTTGTTAAGTAGTATTTCGATATGAATTATATTTTCGTGGTCAAGTATTTTTTTTCGTTTCATTTTTACTGATGGAGACAATGACATTTTTGAGATGAAGACTATGTCTCCAAAATTGCTTACATTCAAAATTTTAGCTTCTACAATGTCATATCCAAGCTTTTTAAGGGTTGGTAAACAAAAAATTACAATAAAATATTGGTCCAAAATATAATTACCCCCCCCCCTCCCCACAAAGTATCCACTCAATCCCAAAGTGCATCCCAACCTAATTTTTTTCCCAAAATTGCTTACATTCAAAATTTTAGCTTCTACAATGTCCAAGCTTTTTAAGGGTTGGTAAACAAAAAATTACAATAAAATATTGGTCCAAAATATAATTACCCCCCCACAAAGTATCCACTCAATCCTAAAGTGCATCCCAACCTAATTTTTTTTTTCCTAGAATGTCATCTGACTTTACCATTCGTCTCAGTTTGTACCCTAGCCGTGACAGCCGTTAGAAAGATAACGAAAAGTTACCTTTTAAACTTTATAATGGTAGAAATTATACGACAGAAAAAAATATTAGTAGATAGCATAATTAACATAATTACCATGTTTTGAATATTTTTCTTAATATAACATAATTAACAAGCATTAAAATTTCAAATTTATTAATAGCAAATATCACCAAATTATTTAAAAATAATGATTTTTTAAATTTTAAAAGTAAAAGCAAGACTTTAATATCATTACACGGTTCAAAAGAAATTATACGGCGGAAAAAAAAATTAGTAGATAGCATAATTACGTTGTTTTGAATATTTTTCTTAATATAACATAATTAACAAGTATTAAATTTTCAAATTTATTAATTGCAAATATCACTAAATTATTAAAAAATAATGATTACAATATAAGGTTAAATTTTAAAAGTAATACTAACAATTTAATATCATTCCACGGTTGAAAAGAACAAAAAAATAGTTAATAGCTTAATAGTACTTCATAGGTTCATTAACAAATTAGAACTTTACAATACATAATCCAATAATTCATAGGTCTATTAACAAATTTATTATACAGCTAACACAACCTTTTGATTAAATAAAATGTCAATTATCCAGTCATGTTTGACTAATTTTTAATTTTTTTGTTCGCTTATTTTTATTTTTGTGGTTTCTTTTTATTTTTTTCAATTTTGGTCATCCAACACGATGCTAATTGCCGAAAAAATTAAGTTTACTATTTATACTAAGGGTTAGGGTTAGAAATTATAAATTTTCATAATATTAATTTATTAATATATATGTATAATTTTTTATGCCGCAAAATTTTTAATGTAAATTGTATTATTGGTATATATTAGTTCAATCAACTTTTTTTTTATGTCGTATAATTTCTACCATTATAAAGTTTAAAATATAATTTTTTTGTTAACTTGTCGTTATCTTTCTAACGGTTGTCACGACTAAGGTGCAAACTAAGACAAATAGTAACGTCAGATGGCATTCTGGGAAAAAAATTAGGTTGGGGTGCATTTTGGGATTAAGTGGTTACTTGGGGGGGTAATTATATTATGCCCTATATTTTGACCTAAAATATTAGTTGGTATTTTAAAATACAAAAATGATTAGATTTGATGTATTGAACATAAAAATCCGAACAAATATTAATATTCTTACAAAAAATCTAGTTCGATTTGTCAAAACTTAGTTCGTTGGTTAATGTTCAAAGTTTTTTTGTTTATCTACATGCTCGGGTTTTATTTCTTTTAAAATTATAAATAATGGTTTGTTATTTTATTTATTTTTCTAATATTTTAATAAACACCCTTTTGTAGAGACTATCTTACTTTTATATAAAAGTAAAAGTATAAAAATTTTAGAATACATGTTAACTGAAGTCCGTTGTTTAAGTTGGTCATTTTTCATCTTTTATAAGATCACAAGTTATTAACATATAAAATATTATTAAAAAAATCAAACCTGATTTATTAACATGTAAAATAAACAATAGAATTAAGATTTTTATGAAGTTGAAATATTTTGTTAACTGTATAATCAAATCATTTTAAGCTTATTCATATTCCAAATCAGAATTTGGTTTTCATATTCCAAAGTAATACAACATTTGATTTTCATATTCAAATACATTATTTGATTGATTAGGACACGTATAATCAATGAATATATAATCAAATTTTGTTTTGAATATATGACCCACCACTTTTATAATTTATTTTTATTACATGTATATAACTTTTTATTTTAGGAAACAAATTTTGGTAAAATTTTACTATTTTTAGACTACCTAAGCTTTATATATATACATATATAGATAACCTAATACCCTAAAGTGGGTACCAGTGCTAAACTTAAACTAAAAAAGGTTATTGACACCAGCATCGATAACTAACACTGCTTAACATACTCCAAAAACTGAAGGGATCAAAAGGCCTTATATTTTACTACAAAATCAAGAATTTTAAATTTACAAACCCCTCACCTACAGGCTACAGCCATAACCATTAACCCAATACTTCACATTTTAAAACAATGATACACTCATACTAGTGTATAAGATAATTCTCAAAATTAACTGTAACATTACAACATTAGCTACATTTCTTCAACAACAACAAAATACCTAAATCCTTAATAAAAGAAACTGTGTCGGTTAGCTTCTTAATCTGTTCGTGGACGAACCCATCGAGCTGATTCTGATTTTGACATACCAGAATAGTAATCCCCCACATTTGCGACAAAAAGTGGGTCCCTGACATCACATTTATATTCACTATAATTGCCAGCAGTGCTTCCCTGATCAGTCTGTTCCAACTCTCTTGTTAGATCTTCCATCTTCTTTTTCAAAGTTCCATTGTTCATCTTCCTACTCTCACCCGTTGAAATACCAACCATAGTAATCTTTGGTAGAAAAGGGCTTGGTTGTAATTCTTCTTTTAGGCATTCCCTGGAGGTGGTTCCTGCCTCTCTGTAAGAACAAAATATAATCCAAATGAGCAAGGTACATAACTAAGCTTGAAAAATGCACATTACTCGCTCAGTTCCACAAATATAATCCACCATTTGAAACTAAGAAAGGTATAGATAGAGGACTGAAATAGTTTTTCTAAATTCAAATACTCCCACCATCTCAAAAAAAAATCCATCTTTCCTCTTTAGGTTAGTCCCAAAAAATAGTCTCATTTCTAATTAATAATAATTTCAGTGCAATTTAAAGGAGGTACAAGCAAGTAAATCTGCAATCCGAAAAAGTTTTACTAGTCAAATGGGCTATTTTTTAAAATTTATATGCCTAATTTTTGAAAGAGGACTGCTTGAGTGGAGCTTCATAGGAATGGAAAAGAAAGTAGGCCTCTTTGAGAGGACGGAAAAGATGGATATCACACTAATCATATCACAGGATTGGGTGGCACCTTTTTTCTGATGGCCTGTGGTGATGTTGCAGTGGTTTTAACCATGGATTAGTCAACCAATCTCCAAAAGGGAAATGGAAATTTTGTCTTTGTTCTTGTTCATGTTCATCCTGAATATCATCTTTCGCTCCAAACTTTGAAGGATTGAACTGTTGGAGCTGTCTACTATCACTTCCTAGCTCGGAATTCACAACCACTCCTGAAGACCTGGAAGCTCTAAGCATTGAAGCTGCACTCCTGTGACCAATTAAACATGATGCTTCATAGAACAAGGATTAGAGAAACAAAAATGAGTTACATATAACATACGAATCTGTATGCCCACAATTACACCCAAGTATCAATAAGAATCAGGAATTGAGATGTTTTATCTGTTTGTTTTAAAAAAACGACAACACCCCCCCCCCCAACCAAAAAAAAACAAAGATTCCAAACTGCTGGGAAAATGTGCGGTGAACAATGTCTCAGCATCCTTTACCAAGTTCTGCACCGGCGATGATAAATGACAAAGATGCATAAACGACTAGTTTTACTATTAGCAAATTAACTGACCATTAAAAGAACAGTTGAAAAATGTGTATTGAACCATCAATAGATGCATAGGTAGAGGTAATATATGAATATGACAATGGTCACACACAAAAGGTTACAAAAAGTTGTGTAGCTGAAAAGAACCACATATCTTTCTTCTACTGATTGACCCCCCTCAATAGGAGGAGCACTCATTATAGCAACCCTCATGAAGTAGTAACAGAACTGTTCCTTCGAGTTAGTTTTTACTTTCCAAGTTCCAACCTGACCCCAAAAGAGGACCCGCGACTGCTGAGGAATAACTTAATGAAAGTGGTCATGTGCATAACACAAACATTCGAAGCGGTAAAACCATCAAAAGATATACATCAAAACATCCCTATTTTTATTCTAAAATCTAAACCAACCCAAAACCATCTTGTGTCAAACCAAAACTAACCCCCTACCACCTTTCCCACCACCTGCTCTAACATGACACCACCATAGCTGACTCCTCTGCCATCAAGAACCATCTTCTATCTCCTCTTCTCTGCCTTTCCTGCCATACACCACAAGACTGCCTTGACAGAAGCTTCATGCCAGTCACCACTTTTTCCGGCCATTGCCAACAAAATCTAATGGAGCTCGTGAAATCAATATTAGCTTCAGCATCTTCTATAACTCAAGTTGTGAAGGTTGATGGCTAGAATTGACACTAATTAATTGAGTTGCTCCTTTTATTTTATCGTAAGAATGTAAAGCTTTGGAAGGGAATGGAAAGTAGAGGTGGAAAGGTAATGGCTAAGTATGTTCTGTAAAAATAGGAGGCTCCATGTTGTGGAGAGTAACATCTGTATAAATGGTGTGGGTGAGAATGAGAAATCTTTTTCACCTTGCTTGAGGTAACAATTCAAATGAAGCATTTATTGAAATTAGTATACCTAATCATATATCTGCCCAAAACAGTATGACAACACACAAGGGAAAATAAAATCGTTCACAGAGAAAAGTGAAAAGGTATATACTTCAATTTCCTTTTGAATCTAAGTTCCGCTTTGACCTAACACTTGCTAGCAATTAAAACATTGAATCATGAAAAAGACTGCAATAAATGCGAATAACTCCCACCTGCTAGATTAGAGCATTCAGGAGCCCTAAGTACAGCAATTCAGCTACAATCAAGGCACCGACCCTCATAGATAATTTACCACATCAATTTGTTCAAATTAAGGCAATATGCTGACACTGGCTTACGGTACCTTTTCTCAAATGTGTCGACCATATAAGGAAATTTGGGCTGAATCCCAGTGGCTTTCCGCAGCCACCTGTTACCAAGGAGTACTTTGTCAACCGTATAGAGAAGCTGTATCTCTGCAGCCTTTGATATCACACTTGATATGACACTGAAAGGAATTTCAGGGGTTCCCACCTTCATCCAGCACTTCCTGAACCTATCAAGAGCAGTCAAGCAACCATCAAAAACCTACACTTGATTGAAGGCGGAGTTGAGAGAAATATGTAAAATGTTTGTTCAATGTATCATTTCTTACACCCACCATTCAGCTCAAAGAGTCCTACCTTCCATATTTGAGACATTCCACTCCCATAGTCTTATTCCAAAGATTAAACTGATAAATTTCATGAGTTTCCAAAATCATCCTTATTACATTAAATTTTAAATTGGGAGAAATACTATAATCCTTGAAATCAAGGCTATTGGGTAATATTTTTTAATCCTTAAAATGATTAACTTTTAGACATGGAGTTTGAGCACAATACAGGAAGAATTTGTTATCCACTCCAATAAGCATCTAGCAAAAGTTTTGTGTCAATGAATTACCTCCGGAGGTTCCCAAACATTATCTCCATTGTCTTCAAGCCCTTCTGAAGATAGGTTGTCATCAATAATTTCTTGCCGACGTTGCAACTGCCGAGTATGAATTAGTGTATGGAAATGCTGATCAACTGATTCTTCAAGAATGTTGTCCAACATGTTTTTATCAAAGAAGTATGGAGTATACCTAAGCAAGAGTATTACTTATCAAAAAAAAATACCTAAGCAAGAGTATTAGTGCATCAGATGCCATGAGATAAGTATAACTAAAATTTTAAAGGAAAAAAAAAAGATGATCTAAAAATATTCTATCCGGCACATAATTGGCTGTCTTTGGTTAGGTGTTTTTTTTTTGGGTTTTGCTTATTGTTTTCACTTTCTCACCTTTGGTATCATCGTCTCTCTATATTTTCCTTACTTTTTACTACAATCATTAGCAATTTAAGAAAGACACCAAATTAATTTTAAAAATAAAAAAAACAGCAAGCCAAACACAGCCATTATCAACTTCCTTTCATCTCAAAATAATAGTAAATTAAGGGGGAAAAAGAGGAAGGAACACCCTCAATACAGTGAATCAGAGATAGTTTCCAACACGGGAAGAGGAATTTGAGTATCACAAGCAAAAGGAAGGAGTCAAAAGCTAGCCAAAGGATGGACCACACTCCCACTTCCCAACCATGTGATTTGCAACTTATACAGCATATTCACAGTTCATACACAAAAATAGGTCATAACTCAACGTGTATTCCTGATTTTTACTTAATTCGTCTAAGTTTCGACACCCGCTTCAACTGTTTAATGGTTCAACTCCCATGCTCTTGAAATACTCTCCCTCCCGAACTACCTCTATGCCACAAGTTCTTTGTGGAGAATATTAAATTAAATGCAGTAAACCTCGGGAGATTATATTGAGCATTGTACCAACTTCATGACACAACATAAATTACTACTTTCATATTATAGATCATAAAAAACTAATAACTTGAACCCACGGGTGGGAGAGATGGCAAGGGCACTCACGCAAAGACGTTGAAGTCCTTGGTTCCAATCATCATACCAACAAGGGGTCACACTTACCTAAAACAAAAAATTAATAATAACTAACTAATAACTTGTAGCTACATAAGTCTGGCTTATGCTATTAAGAATATGTATACTTTTCAAACTTCTCCTCTCATCAAGTATAAATCTAGTGTAATTCGAGTCTGTCACTCAACTTCACAAACAAAATTTGAGACTCTTGAAGGAAAAATGGGAAAACTCAGTATCCAATAATCATGAAAGAATACTATGGAATAAAGTCAGTTGGGCCAGTCCAGCAGAAGGAAAAGCCTCTATAAAGATTCTATTCTTAAGTTGCTAAGAGGCTCAAAAGCTGTTCAATAACATACCACTTAATCCCATCCTTTGTCGCTATAGCAATATCTAAATTCTGAGCACTGAAAACCGGCACACCATCAACTCTTTTCTTCCGAGCACTTTGTGGCATTTTCTTGAGAAGTTTGTTTGCCTCCTGGACCTGCATCACAGGTGCAGTGAATCCTAATTGTACAACAAAGGGTTGACTACATTTCGTAAAGAAGGAATTGGCATGTCTTACCTGTCTCACATTTGGAACAAACTGGAAGAGATGAGGTTTTTCCTACAAATCACAATTCACAATGTCAACAGTGTTTAGTCCAGATTCTGTAGAAACTGGCGCTGAAGCTTACACCATAAACGAAATGCGGAAGTCAAGAAAGTATAAACATAACAACATAGAGGATAGCAACATACTCTGGATTGCTACATATGCAGAATAAAGATAAGAAAAAGGACCCATTTTAAAAAGTAAAGATAAAAATGAAGAAATAGTACAGTACTGCCGTGAAAGTGTCAGCTCAACTCAGCGAACTAGTACCTTGAAATGTTCATATGCTAAGTCAAGACGACAGGCACCAACCACACCACTGGGAATATTCAGCTGTTTCACGTATGAAACTGCAGAATAGTTATCAGTTAGAAAGCGAGTTTCCTTCCGTTGAAAGATGTTAATCAAGCTAGATCAGAAATGCAGTGAATGAAACAGAAAATGTAAACCAGATGTGAAAACCTGAGAAGGAAAATTAGATACAAAGACCACAGAGATCATCAAGCATGAAACAAGCTCATAGGCACAATTGACCAAACCAATCAAGAAGATATAGG
The DNA here is from genome assembly GCA_013146195.2 of Codonopsis lanceolata. Taxonomy (NCBI): domain Eukaryota; kingdom Viridiplantae; phylum Streptophyta; class Magnoliopsida; order Asterales; family Campanulaceae; genus Codonopsis; species Codonopsis lanceolata. The sequence goes on from CM028379.1 coordinate 156,432,774, forward strand.
ATCTACAATCATGCAAGAGTGATGTCTACCAGGGAAACTGAGCTCCGTACATGCCTAAAGACTAAAACCAGTGAAAATTCTTCTACTTAAGCATATACTTGGTCCTAGGGTCCTCTCAAACCGGTAAAGGAACAGCAAGAGGGAACATCTTCCAGATAACAATATAAAGCAGGCAAGAAATGACACAAAACGGGATTATCAGTCAGTACCTGCATCACCAAGATCCATGAAAAATCGGAACACGGGTCCATTCCTCTCACTTCTTTTAACTGATTGGAACATCTTTTTGAGCCACTCTGGAGTTCTGCAAGAGAAAAAGAATCACCTAGACATGTGAAAAAAAAATTTCACAAAAGAAGAAAACAGCCCATAAACAAAAAGGCAACACACCACAATTCCACACAACTATTAATCTTTTAAAAAAAATTGATAAGGAAATATGGTAAATAGATGAAAGCGTCAAGACAAGTGACACGCCCTATGTAGATAGGCAATATACAACCAACCCTTTTCTAGCCAACAAAAATGTTATCCACAAACTCCACAAAGGGATTAGATCCCCGTGAGACCACCTCCTCACACCAAAAATACATAGTCTGAATAATCTGATTTTTGATCCCCTCCAAGCTCCTTTCCTCGTTTTCAAAAGCCCTGGGATTTCTTTCTTTCCAAATGGACAAACAGACCGCCAACGGAGCAACATCCCACAAACAGTTTTTCTTTTGCACTTGTACAACGTCTAGCACATAAGCAGCTCTTTGATCGAATTAGGTATCACCCAGGTACCTGAAATAGACTCGGCACAAAGCGCCAAATGTCCCTTGCAACCGGGTAATGAATCAGAAGATGATTCACACTTTCTCCGTCTCTCTTGCACATAAAACACCGATTAGTATAGATTTTTTTCGGCTCCTCAAGTTATCTCCTGTTAAGATGGCTTCAAGCGCAGCTACCCACATAAAATACCCACTCTAGCTGGAGCCCTTGATTTCCAAACACTCTTCCACGGAAAAGTCCTATCACTAGTCACCAGGTATAAAAACTTAACCGAGAAAGGCTCGTCTTTCTTCCCATTCCACACAATGAAATCATCTGAGTTCATGTCCATCTTTTGTTTGTACAGCAGCTCAAAACAGGCCTCAAGAGTACCAACCTCCCAATCTTGCATGTTCCTCCTAAATAAAGGATTCCACGTGACGGCATCGCCATCAACTAAAGTAACCGAACTTACATACTCCTTATTCACAACTAAATTAAATAAGGAGGGAAAGGCTCGCTGCAACTCCAAGTCCCCACACCAAATGTCTCTCCAAAATTTAACCGAGTCCCTTTACCCACATTGAAAGAGATGAACCGTTTCACCATATCCCATTTTTTCCTAATGCTTTTCCAAACCCCAATCCCACTATAAGAATGCACCTCATTTGGAAACCACAAGTGGTCCCCAACCCCGTACTTGGCCTCCACAACTTTCTTCCAAAGAGCTCCCTTCTGTGTTAAGTGGCGCCGCCACAGCCATTTCCCCAAAAAGAGCGGAGTTAAATACTTTGTCTTTTGATCCCTAACCCTCCATTCTTTAAGTTGGAGCAAACTACCTCCCACTTCACCAAGTGATACTTCCTGTGGCTTCCCACAAGAAACCTCTTTCCAGGTTTCTCCGGTCTCTTGACCACAGAAGCCAGCATATTGAAGATTGACATGAAATAAGTAGGCAAGCTAGATAACGTACTCTTAACTAGAGTCAATGTGCCACCCTTAGACAAATACCGCTTCTTCCAACCCGCTAGCCTACGCTCGAACCTTTTGATAACCGTATTCCATATGTCTTTATTGGTAGAATGTGCCCTAAGAGGTAAACCAAGATAAGAAGTCGGGAGGGTGCCGACATTACACCCAAAGAATTCCGCCAACCTGTCCGAAATCAACCGTCCCAACCGGAAATATCTCACTCTTTTGAATGTTGATCTTCAACCGGGAAGCAGGAAGAACAGAAGAATCAATCTAAAGTACCCCAATTGTCTCGCCTCCGCATCACAAAAAAACTAAAGTATCATCCACAAATAGAAGGTGAGAGACCATCAATTCAGGACCCCTTTCCCCATTCACTTTAAACCCACTAATGAATCCTCTCGAAATGGAAACATCCATTATATTGCTCAGAGCTTCCATCACTATAATGAACACGGACAGAGAATCTCCGTGTCGAAGTCATCCTCTTGAGCTAGCAAAGAACCCCGCTGGCTCCCAATTCACCAAAACTGCGAATCTCACTGGCGAAATACAGGTAAAAATCCAGTCCCTCCAGCATCTCTCAAACCCCATCCTTGACAACAAGTAATCCGGAAACTCCCAGCTCACATGGTCATAGGTCTTTTCTATATACAGCTTACAAATTAAACCTACCTCCCCGCTGCGAATTCTAGAATCCACGGCCTCATTCGCGATAAGAACCGCATCTATGATTTGGCGACCTACCACAAACGCATGTTGAGAGTCGGACTCACTTTCCTAAAACCTTTTAAAGACGGGTATATAGAAATTTTGCAATAATCGTGATCAATTATTGCTTGTATCCAGAGCCCTATATAAAGGGCCTTAATCCTTCATTTGTAATCAGAGGAAATGAAGAAAGAAATATATCTTCTAAGTGTTCTCTCTAAGTGTTCTCTCCCGTCTTCTCATCTCTGTAAGTGTTCTATCTCTCTAAGTGTTCACTTATCTCTCCCGTCTTCTCGTGTCTTCTCTTCTGTTCTTAAGTTTGTTTATTTGTCTTATATAGATCTGCCTTAACCCCCCCCCCCAATCTTTGGTATCAGAGCCAAACCACTTTCCTTCCCGCCGAGTTTCGGAATAGTATGCTCTGTGACTACCGACTTAGTGCGGATCTCTCACATCAGAAAACCATACTCGAGCTTTCCTAGATTAGCCTATTTCTCTTTTGCCAATACGAGTTCGTTGAGGTTTTGTAAGTTGACAAAGGAGTCGCAGTTGTTACCTCAGAAAAGTTATTGAAAAAGAAGAATTAGTTTCCTCCAATTCTCAAATCATGAGTTCAAGTTCCCTTCTATCTCCTTCAAACCTCCGTCAATCTTCAGCTTCTAAGATAGATCAAGTATATGAGATATCTTATGTTCCTAATGATTCAAAAATCCCCATATTCCAGTTACCTATAGTTAACCCCTACCATGTGTTTTCTAAACCCAATACTTCTTTAACCAGAAAAGTTAAAAAATTAATCGGATCTTCCTCGGTCCAACAAGTTAAAGAGTATGTTCAAGCTTCCAAGTTTGATTCATACCAACTTCCGGCAAATACTGCTGAACATTTAGTTGCCTTGTCCCTTCCTGCCGACCTTCCCAGACAGTGCCTCCCCCAAGGATATACCAATATCCATTTTGGTGTTGTAAGACTAGGCCTTACTTTCCATGGTCGCAAAGGACTCCCAGCCTTCTCAAGAATTGCTCTGGTAGATACAAGGTTTGTCAAGTACCAACATGCATGTATTGGTACAATTCAAACAACTCTAAATGCTGGAACAGTTTTTGTTACGTTCTATCCAAACTTCAACATGCCTCTCAACGATCCTTCATTACTCACAGCCTTAAAAGCCCAAATTCAAATTGGTGGTACTGCCCAGGTAAACACGTTCCAAGCAACGTTCCATTACCAAATGGCGTACAGAGTACAGAATCATTCTTTAGATCTCATGGTCCCTGGCCAAGAAAACTCAGGAGAGGCCCATCTCCTAGATATTGATTCTAGTGCAACACCAACGTGCACCTATGTCCCAAGACAGCTATCGCGAGCAGACATACACAAGCTCCTCCCTGAGCAATGGGTAACAAGTTACGAACAAACTCATCAAGCCCCTCGTGCTCCTCGTACACAAAGCAATCCGCAGCCTCCGAGTTTGTGCGTCACAAAAATGGCCTCGTCGAGGTAAAGTTCTCACCTCCACAGCAAGCAAACGCTTCGTGTAATGTTTTCCCAACGGAAATCAATATGATCAAACCAACTGCACACTGTTGGTACGATGTTTGCGATTGCCCAGACTGTCTAGATGATGCTTCCAAAGTCCTGATGGATGAAAATCTCTCAAAGAAGAAAAACTCTTCTCAAAAGAGTTTACAAAGAAGATTCGAAGAAGGTGACCCTGCTGTAGGAACCCTTGGTGAACCATCTGGTAAATTCAACTATTATGCCATTTACTCAGATAAAGCGCCCAAGCCTACATCACCCCCTCAACCATGCAAGCCTTCCCTACCTTCCAATCTCCCACCTTAGAACCAAAAAGCCCTATCCATCATTCACTAAAGCCCAATGCTCCATCCATCCCCTTTGACATGTCATATGCTTGCTCCAGCCTCAAATCCGCAAGAATACCAAGCAGAATTCCCTCCCCTAGGTTCGTTTGAACTTCCAGATCAAAGAACCAAGCATGCTTGGAAAGTCAAGAATCCAACAAGCATTAACTCAGCCCCTGTCAGTGCCGCAGAAGCTACCCTCAATTGGCAAAGCGAAAATGATGTTGCCCAAAACAAAGCGCTTAAACAGATAATGTCTCAGTAAAGCAAGTTTGCACAAACCCAAGACAATCTCTCCTTAAGGGTAAAGTCACTTGAAAGCATGACAGATGAGATCCGTCTCAAGATCCAAGTTCTCCACCAAGAACTTCTCCAAATTGTCCATTCTTCACCATCTCCCCAAGTTTCCTCTTCTCTATCCAGAAAGGAAGCAGAGATGAGGTTTCTCAAAGCCCAGCTCACAGATCTAGAGCGACAACATAAACAGAAAAGAATGGCCACACTCGCTGAGGATCCTTGGAGACTACCCACAACCCCCTTCGTCAAAACCGCTTTTGACCCTCAACCAATCCCTCAGTCCACCCACAAAGAGTCATCCCCTTCACTCTCTCTTTGGGCCCCAAAATCCCTGTCCACCAGCAAACCCATCCAGATAAGTTCACAGGCTATTGCAGCCTCCCTACCGAGCATAGCCACCACATCCAATAACTCTGCCTCACAAGCCTTCCAACCAGACCATCCTGATCCTCATATCGGTGCTTCCACCATAGCCCCTGATTTTTTTCCAATTGAAAAGACAAACCCAGTTTCCCAATTCCTACAAAAGTTTCTTCAACCCATGGAGCCCAGTCCCACGGCTTTACATGGCATCTGCTTCGTCCATAGAAACCATCAAGCATCAGATCGTCCAAGATTCTTGTGCTTATCCCATACAGAGTTCTTGGCAAAACACTCCTCTCCTCTATGGCTAAATTCTGCATTTTATGTCTCGTTACCTTTTAAGCAGAATGAAGATGTCAATCACACCAAAGCAAGCCATCCAGGGATGAATCCCGACCATTATCAACTTGCTCTCACGGAATGCACCCAGCTTGTTGACCGAAAAATTATAGAACCTACATCCTCCCCATGGGCATGTGAGGCATTCTATGTCAACAAAAGAAATGAACAAATTCGAGGAAAGCTACGCTTGGTCATCAATTACCAACCACTCAATCACTTCTTGGCAGATGATAAGTTTCCTCTACCACATAAGAAGTCCTTGTTCCAATCCTTATTCGACGCAAAGGTTCTCTCAAAGTTCAATCTCAAATCGGGTTTTTGGCAACTAGGAATAACACCTGAAGATAGACCAAAAACAGCATTCTGCATCCCTGACCATCATTACCAGTGGAATGTCATGCCATTCGGTTTAAAAAATGCCCCATCCGCCTTTCAAAAGGCAATGGTAACAATTTTCGAACCAATCCTTTCCAATACCCTGGTCTACATCGATGACATACTGCTATTCTCCCCTGATGAAGATTCACATGCAGCCTTACTCTCTCAGTTCCATTCCCTAGTGACTCAGTACGGTATTATGCTCTCAGAAAAGAAAATGGAAATTGAAGTTTCATCCATTGATTTTCTAGGGATGAAAATATCTAACGGTACATACCAGCCTCAGCCCCACATTGCTCAAGAGCTGCACAGGTTCCCGGACATCCTATCTTCACAAAAGGAAATCCAGCAGTTCCTTGGATTAGTCAACTATTTGGCAGATATTTTACCAAAGTTATTCCGCCCATCTGATATAGGCTGTATCATTTTGTTCCCCGTCTTGAAAAAGGATCCTCCTCCTTGGACTACAAGACAAACTGAAGCTGTCATGTCAATCAAACAGCTGGCAAGCACAATGCCCCCTTTAAAGATTCCTGCTGCTTCAGAAAAAAGAATCCTTCAGACAGACGCAAGTGACGAATATTGGGCAGCGGTCCTTCTTGTCCAAAGTGAAGATAATCAACGAACAATATGTGGATACAAGAGTGGTACTTTTAAGCCATCAGAGCAACACTACCATTCCACGTTCAAAGAAATCCTTGCAATCAAAAGGGGAATAGAAAAATTCCAATTCCATCTAATCGGGCACAACTTTCAAGTTGAAATGAACATGTCTTCTTTCCCCCGCATGCTCCAATTCAAGCGAAAGACTCTTCCCCAAGCACAGCTTTTAAGATGGTCAAATTGGTTCTCTCAGTGGAAATTCACTGTCAAACATATCAAAGGAACAGCATATGTCCTTACAGACTTTCTCTCAAGGCCAAAAGATTATAAAAAGGTATGTAGAATTTCCAAAGAATCCAACCTCGAAAACAACATCATTCCAATGGTGTTCCCCATCAATGAAGCCCCTTCCTCAGTTCCTCCTCCTCCTCCAACCCTGAAACACCAGAACTGATCCCCGTCCTTTCTCTTCCTGGTGAAATAACAGAAGCCATTATATACATAACACTCGAGCAAAGGGCCACACCAAATTACCAAAATTTCCCCACCATCCTTCTCCACCACCATGGTCTCTTCATGAAAGGACTCAAGTTTCATCCAGACTATCCTTTCCTTAGTCTGTTCCATATCCATGACCTCTTGCGATTCCCTAAAGAAGCTCTATGTTTCTTTTGGTATTTGTTTGAAACAGTTACCATAGGAATCTCGTTTAATTCCGCTAAACTCCTCTCCTATCTCTTCCAGTGTCAGCTTGACGATGTCCCACCCCAATCCCATAACCTGTTCAAACTATTCCAGTGGTTCCTCCCAGCTCACCAATGGACACAACAGCTCTCTCCATCAACCATCAGAAATCAAGGATAGTCATTTGTCTATCATGCTCCCATGGCATTCATCTTTGACTGGCATGATATTAATCCAGTAGGGTCCACTTGTGCAATGCGCGATTTTGAGCTTTTCATGAACACAAAGAGAGCTCTCGCTCGAGCCAACATGATCAATCCCTAGACTATCCCCTCTCATATCTTGTTAGGAGTGCAGGCCTGGACAGATGACCACCCCGTATCATCCAAATGGATTGACGCGCTCGACCAATGGGGAATGTCTCACATTATACCAACTTTTGAGACATCTGAATCAGTGGATGATGAAAACCCATATTTTGATGATAACAGTAACGGGTCTTACCCAGATCCATACGAAGATGATCCATCTCATCCGGATTCCCGTTGATAGACATCATCGCTTTTGTCATTTGTATAATTATTGCTCTTTGACGTTATTGCTTACGTCATTGTTTAATTATTGTTTGTATTATTGCTCTATGACGTCATCGCTTACGTCATTGTTCAATTATTGTTTGTATTATTGCTTTATGACGTCATCGCTTAAGTCATTGATCAATTATTGCTTGTATCCAGAGCCCTATATAAAGGGTGTACAAACCCCCAATGAGACTGATAGGCCTGAAGTCTTTTATGTCCTCCACTCCTGCCTTCTTGGGAATGACAGCAATGAATGAAGCATTCAAGCTCCTCTCGAATCTCCTGTGCTTGTGGAAAAAATTGAAGACCTCCTTCAGCTCATCCTTTAACAGCCAGCATTTTTAAAAAAAGGCCATTGGAAATCCATCGGGTCCTGGAGCTTTATCCCCTCTCATACCTCGAACTGCTCACTGCTGGAAACACCTCCTCTTCTGAAAAAGGGATTTCTAACCCCCTTTGATCCTCTGCAGTGATACTTTTAAAAGGTACCCCCCCCCCTTCCAGCTTAACAGCCGAGCCCTCTTCCACATTGTACAGACCTTCATAAAAACCTGCTATGCCTTTCCTGATCTCATCATCTTCGTTTTCCAGTAACTCCCCATTAATTAGTACTTTCCGAATCTGATTACCATGCTTGTGAATGGTTGCCATTCGATGGAAAAACCTCGTGTTGTTATCACCTTCACGCAGGCCACTGGACCCGAGCTTTCTGACTCCAGCTAATTTCTTGAGAAGTCTCTGTATTTCAGTTTGTAACATAGACCTCTGAGCAGCTTCCTCCCTGCTCAACCCAGACACACCTTCTTTCTCATCCAAAGATCTCACCTCCTCTAAAGACTTATCCAGCCTAATCCTCATATTTCCAAAAATCTGTTTATTCCACCTTTTGAGGTCCTCTTTCAAACACTTCAATTTCTTCGCAAATCTGAAACAGGGGTCACCTTCTACCAAGTAGGACTGCAATTTTTCCTTCACCCAATCCAGAAATCCAAGTTCCTCGAACCACATAATTCGAAGCGAAATGGAGCCTTACCTTTTCGCACCCCTTCACAGTTAAGGACAAGAGGAACATGGTCTGATACTACCCTTGGTAGACAGGCTTGAGAAATCCCCCCAAATCCCTCAGCCCACCCCGCTGAGCCGACACCAGGAATCTGTCAATTCTAGAACATTGCTTCATTTCACTGTATCTCGACCACGTGAAAGTCCCCCCTTCAAGAGGTAAATCAACTAACTCCATTTCATTTATGAAGTCATTAAATTCTGTCATGGCAGGAGAGAACACCTTCGTTCCCGTACGTTCGTGCCAAAATCTAATGACGTTAAAACCCCCACAAATACACCAGAGAAAATTCCATTTGTCAGAAACAGCTCTAAGGTCGTCTCACAGACGGACAGACCTCTACATTCTGCATCCACACAAGGAACACACACACCCGTGAAAATCCACCTTAGACTGTTGTTACTGTTCTCAAACAGACATGAGATAGTGTACTTGCCAAGGAGTACTCCCACTCTATCGACGACTCTACTCTCATATCACTAAAATACCTCCAGGAGCTCCATTAGCATCCAAATGCTCCCATTTAGACCATCTGCCACCACCCACACTTATAACTAGCTTCCTGTTAACTTTTTACATTTAAGTTTCGTGTAGACAAATCACATGAGGTCGCCAACTTCTTAACGCCAACGCCACTTTTATCACTAACCTTTTGGACTTATCATTAATACCCCTTACATTCCAAGTGATAATCCGCATATCCATAAAAAATCTGTCAAAAATTAATTACTCAGACCCATTCACCCCCTTCTCCACTTGGTCGAAATTCAGACTGCAACTGAGATTTTTAAGCTCCCTGTTGCTGCGATGCTGCGAACCCGACTCTTCGACTCGCTGGTACTAATCCCCTGCCCCTTCACCTTTCCACCCTTCTCTATTTCAGTAACAGCTTCAGGAATTCTCTTCATAATCTTTACATGACACCCCTAAGAATCTCCCAAATCCTTTCATCCTCCTGCTAACCCACACAGAAATATTCTGTGTCCTCCATATTTGTTAACAGCTTGTTCTCTTGTTCCCAATCTGGTGGCACCACATTCAACGGAGAACAACTCAAAAGAGTTGCTTGAAGTACTTCAGGAGATCCTATGTGAGGTGTAATAACCTTTGGGCCAACTCTGCTAAGTGGACTACCCACCTGGGCATCTGACCCGTGATTACTATTTCCGCCGCAACCTGGAGACCTGTTATCTTCCTCTCACGCCGCATCTTGACACTTATCTGTAACAGTCTCAGGCTCCATGTCATTTGTATTGCTCGAGTTGTCCTTTGCCGTCTGTTCAGAAAACTTTCTCATCACCCAAATTGGTTTATGTATCCTTCTCGCACTCGGTTGACTATTTTGGAAGCATCCATCTTACACCTGCTACCATCCATACGCAGACCCATTCCTACTTTCCTTAGAGTAGCCCAAATCACCAGAAGTCCTACTTTCCTTAAATGGGAACATTATTTACATTATAAAGGATAAAAAAGTCCATCCCATGAAAGGAGTCCACTTTTCATTTCAGTTTGTTCCAAAAAAGAGTCCCATTTTCAAAACTTTAAACCACAACTTTTTATTTTTCTTCTCAGATCATCCTTGCCTTTTAACAACTTGGTGTGGCTCTTACATGTCATGTGAAAATATGTATTCTCCGTCCAATTTAAAAGGTATTTAAAGAAGTGAAAACTTATTGGTAAAAAGTGACTTTTAAAGTAGAACTCTCTTATTGGGACGGCAGTATTTACATTATTGGGCCCTTTCTATAATAGCTAAGCTTTTATAAAAGTGGAGTTTAAACACTGTACAAAAGCTCTAGCATTTCAGCACTCTAACTCAGATTCATGTTCATGGGGATCTGATAACGCTTGTCAAAGTTGAAGTTATGTGTCAAATTCAAGATTTTAAGGTAACTCATTCAATATTACTACCAATGTAATTTTCTATTATTACCATTACGAGTACTAGTGTTATGATGCTGCTTGTATAGAAGGAGAAATGTGATAAGAAAAAAGATAAACATCCATATGCAAGAAGAGAGATATGGTCATGGAAACCAAGCAATATCAAACGATGAGAAGCGATTAACCAAAAACCCATTTATATTTCAGCTATTGACAAAGATTCTTGTTGGGTAAGGGATCATACAACTCAACACAACATAGCCTTTATCCCATATATGAAAAGTGTTTTCCTCATTCTGTCCTGTTCAATGCAAGATCCACACACAAGTGGCACAGGCACATATTGACAACAGGAGGCAAGAGCCCTCTTTAAGCTTAGGTAAAAATTGTAATTCTGAGTAGTAATTGAACTTATTTTAAGAAAACTTACATGCAAAAATACACAAACAAATAGGATATTGTGCCTCTTCATTTCAAAATAAAATCTATTGCCATCAGATTATGCATCTTTCCTTTCCGAAATATTAATTAAAAATCTAATCTAAGATGTAGTGTGTAGACACCCCAATTTTGTACCCTTATTTTATCTTGTCCAATAATTATCACAAAATGGACTAACGCTTTCTTTTTATACATTTCAGCGATATCAAAGTAGAAAAACAAGAAAAAAAAAGAAGAATATCAAAAAACAGAAGAAAACAGGAAAATCATGATCAAGAAAAAGAAAAAAGAAAAGAGAAGAAAAGGCAGCAGCCGCCACCCCCCTCCTTTCACCCCATTTTCCATTTTTTTCAAAGCCAACATGATCACCCTGCCAACCTACCCCCCTACTCCCATCACTCCATCACCTCACCATCATCACTCCCTCATTCTTGGTTCACCCCTCTCTCTCAGCCGCCTCCCTCATCAGCCCTCTCTCTCAACAGATTGATCTCCCTCATCCTCCTCCTCCTCTCACTTTCCTTCTCTTAATTCACTCCCACCAAAAAAAACCACTTAAATCACTCGCTCTCCTTCGTCAGAAAATATACTCCCTCAACGGTCCTCTCTCTCTCTATAATTCGGCTCTCTCCTAACTGACTCTTACTCACAAAAAAACCCATACTCCCTCACTCAATCTCTCCCTCAAATTCACTCTCGTCTCATCTCTCATATAAGAATAACAAAAACTCTCCACCAAAGAACCCACTCATCCGAAATCTCTCACAAGCTCTTTTTTTCAGCCCCGGCCGAAACACTAAAAACAACAACAAAAACAACTCTTGCACAACAAGAGAAACCAAGGAAGAAATAAAGAAAAGGAGACAAAGAAGGCTAAAGCTTCTACAACTATCTTCTTTCTCTCTTACTCTACATACTTCTTGGAGAAGGTTTATTTTCTATTCCTTTCAAGCCTATATATTTTTGTAAATTTATATTTGCTAGCTAAGTAATGGTCTTTTGGGTTTGACTTTGTGATAAAAATGTAATAATAGTACATTAAGTATGCAGTAGTTACTTAGATTGTTATATTTTGTTCTCTCTCTAAGTTTCTCAAATGTAGACGTTATAATTGTTTTGTTGATGTGTGTTAAATCCTTACTTAAAATGTATTTCTTTTATACTTAATATATTTGTATATATTTTTATTATTGTTTTCTTTTAAGTTGCTTGCTTAACTGTAATTGTTTCCATTAAGTTTTTTTTTTCTCCTTGTGGTCATGCATGTTTAGATGCTTTGTTAGGTAAATTTACTTTTGAAGTTTTGATTATATGATATGTATGTAAATTCGTCCCATTTGTAATTTTCAGTTAGTATCTTTGATTCATCTTTACTATTTCATTTAGTTAACCTTTTTTTTTAATGCTTATTGTTTGGTTAATTTTCTTAAATTTAGCTAGTGCATTTTTTTCATGTTGTAGACTTTTTATTTAATTTTGTTGACTCAACTAGAGTTGACCAAAGTTGACTTAGGACATTTTGGTAATTTTATGTGTTATATTTTTTGACGTGAATATTTTTATTATCTTCTTGATATTGTTAAACCGTTGACCGTCCGAGACATTTTGACCAACATGACATTTGCCCACATTAGGAATTCAAGCATGTTTAGCAACCATTGAGACCGAAAGGACGAGTTGGGTGCCTAACCCCTTCCCGACTCGTAACTTAGCTCCCAAACCTTAGAATCTAGGTTTCCCTTTGTTTCTTTTATAAACGGTGGTGGCGACTCATTTTGTATTTATTTGAGAGTCCACTCAAGGTCAAGCGTATTCCACGTGCTTATGTTTTGTAACAACTCGTTTTCATGCGACGAGGGGGGTCGAAACGGGGTTCTCACATAGTGCCCTCTTGGTCAAAAATCCTAGATATGGTCAAAAATCACCAAGGTATCAATGGCCTGGTGTACCACCTAAGTCTAAAAATAGAAAGTACCTTCGCGGCGTGGTAAGCATAGTTGTCAAAGTCGAGAGGCGCCAAAAAGGCAATAGGTCCAAATTTGAGGCGACAGCCGAGGCGTTAAAAAGGCGCTCACGGAAAAAATACTAACGAAAAATACATAAAATACATATAACTTAACAAATATAAACAAAACATGTTATAAGTGAGCATAATGCATGAAACTAAGTTCTAAAATAATATCAATCACACAAATTTTTCATTCATAGTTGAAATTCATATTATCGACCACTACTACTTGAGGGGACTAACATTTCTAATCAAAACGAAAGAGACAGAAAAACAGAGTAAGTTGGAACAGAGAGAATTTGTTTAAAAAATAGAAACAATAGTACACAGTTAACTAATGAAAGGAAATAGAACATAGTAAATTTTTGTTTAGAAAATTGAAACAATCTTATTTAATTTTTTAAAAAATGGTACAAAGTTAAGACTGTTGAGTAATGAAATTAAATAACATTGAGTAAATTTGTTTCAAAAATAGAAACAAATTATAAAAAAAAGGATAGAACTAAGACAATGAAAGTTGAACAGAGTCAATGAGTCAAGAACGTTCTGTATTTTATATATATAAAATAATCAATACTATGAAAGTCAAACAAAGCTATCACAGAGTCAAGAAAGCAATTTACTTGGAATAGATAGTCCAAGCTGAAGACAAAACCTAGCCTTGAAGTCGGAACCCTATCCTTGAAGTCGAAAGCAGAAGACGAAGTCATAGACCTGAGTTCGCAAGTTGAAGATGAAGCCCTAGGGCTCGTATGAGTATTGCAGGGTTGAAGACCAAGTTGAAGATGAAGCCCTAGGGATCGTATGAGTGTCGCAGGGTTGAAGAAGAAGCCATAGGGCTCGTATGAGTCGTAACGTTGTAGCAAGGCTTCGTATGAGTCGTATCTCATTCGTCATCGTGGTCTGAGACTCTGAATTGGGATTTGGGGTATTTGAGGCTTTACTAAAGCTAAACAACATCATTTGGTAGTTAAAAAATTTTAAAAATAACTGAGCGACTTATAGGCTTTTTTAGCGCCTCCCACCTCCCAAAAAGGCGCTAAAGACGTTCAGCGCCTCTTGCACATCGCCTCACCTAGGACACATGAGGCGCTACACCCTCACCTCGGGCGCCAAAGGCACTCGCCTTTGACAACTATGGTGGTAAGCATCTATATTAAAGACGTTATACTAGACTGAACTTCCCAATCCATTGGCAAGTATTCGAAATCCAAAACATTTTAAAAATAGAATCTCAACAAACATCTTTGACTACACATCCACTTAACAAAATGATTGCCAAAGGTCTCAACAGTCCGCCACACATCTTCCCACTCAAAGCCTTACTTCCTTTCTTGGTTTGTCCACTCCAAGAGTTTCCTTTCAAGTTTAATCCCAAAGTTACAATGATGTTGAGTAAAGCACATACTTTTGTTTATACTCATTAGGCTACTTAAGAACCTCTAAACTATATGACTTGTCAAATGAGGACTCTGAGAGAGGAACGGCAGAGTATGGCCCAGGTTAAGTTATCAAAAGTAAAGAGGGCAATGCTTAAAACTAGCCCTGAGACCACATGCTAAGCATATATCTTTACAAATAACAGCATCAGAAAACTAAACAGTGCAGTGAAGAGTGTTTTATAAAATAAAATAAAATAAAAAAGAAAGAAAGAAAGAAAAACATTTGTAAAACGAATTCTCATTTCTAATTATGTAACAGTCCATTCTTTAGCAAAAAGCAGCACACTTGTCATTCTACATATACAAATATTGGCACCAGTAAGCACTAGCGGGAAATGTGCTCCAAAAACAACTGTATAGGGCAATCAAGGACAAGAATTACTTTTCGCAAAAGCCATAACCACCTCCAACAGTAAAGGGATAGGTTTTCAGTTCAAATGCTAGTATGTAACCGTGCGAGCATTTGAGAATTGTGAATGACAGGTTCGTACAATGAAAATTAAACCCTAGCAACAACTAAGGACACAACATTTCGATTCAACATCCAATCACTTTAGTCCATGCATACCCCCACAATACATACATTATACAAAAAAACACAAACAGTAAAGATGGAGAGT
This sequence comes from Codonopsis lanceolata, assembly GCA_013146195.2. Classification (NCBI taxonomy): domain Eukaryota; kingdom Viridiplantae; phylum Streptophyta; class Magnoliopsida; order Asterales; family Campanulaceae; genus Codonopsis; species Codonopsis lanceolata. The sequence goes on from CM028379.1 coordinate 156,447,787, forward strand.
GAGAGTGGGGGGTACCTATTGGAGATGAAGGAAAAGTCCAGGTGAGTGGATACGGCCATGAGACCGGTGCCGGAAAGGTCGCACATAGTGAAAACCTGTCCTACAAAGGCAGGCCCACCTCCCTTCCCGTTCGAATTCAGGCCCGAAATCCTCACCGCCGACGGAAACCTAGTGGTGGACTCCCCCCTCCTGACTGACGACGCCGACGATGTTGATGGATGGGAAGGCAACGAGTCATTCTGAACTGAGTCAAACGAAGAGGAAGCTGGAGAAGCAAATGGTGGTGTGAACGGAGAGTCAGCGAAGAGGAGGGGAAGCGGAATGAGTACTTTGGAGGGAGACATAGAAGAGTTTTTCGCAGGTTTGGGGATGAAGAGAGATGACAAATTTGTGGCGGTGGATTGGATGAAGTTGGAAATATTGTTGAATGATTGGTGCCGTTCGTGGTGGTGGATGTGGTGCCGGCGTTCGGTGGCAGCGGCCATTTTGGATTTCTTTTGCCGTTTGTTTGGCTTTCGAAATAGCTAGAGAGAGATATTTGTTACGCTGATGGTTTCATCGACATATCTTTTCGGTTCTTTTTGTATGGAAATTTAATCCGGTTTGTGATTATTTCGGTGGTACATATGGGAAAGTTTTTAGAAAGGCAAAACACATAAATTGCTCAACCTACCTACCAACTTTTTATAATTTAGTGGTCGAAATTTTAAAATTGTTATTTGGACAATTGAACTTTAGTTACGATATAAGCGAGTTAATTTTCAAACGGGGGCATTAGATCACGACGTTGAGTAGAAAACATGTTTTAATGTCAATTTAGGTTAAAAACTTGTTTTGCCATCGTTTTATCTTCTCCAAAAAAAAAAAAAAAAATCAAATTCAAAAATCTCAAATTCAATAAAATTTACAAAACCAAATTCAAAAAAACACACAAAGCTTCCCCAATAATCATCACTTCAATCAATCAGTCTCAAATGGTGAAATTTCAGCCATGAAGAACACATATACACATACACACAAGCATAATCACAAACCTAAATTTGTATTGCTCCATCGTTTCCAACTCTCTCTCTCCCACTCTTACACACAAGCACAAATCCAGATCTGGATTGCTCATACTCATCTCCTAGTTCGCTCCCCCTCAAATCAAAACTAAGAATATTGAAATCAATGCTCATTTTTCCGGCAACACCCACTATAAATCAACTCAACAAAGACTATGGACCATTAATTTCCCTCATCAATTAATATTTTGACGCAGTAGACATTAACAATTTTAAATCAAATTGAGAATAGTACATCTTTCCTCTTAATCATTCATCCATTTCCTCTTTCGACTGCATCTTGATTATGCAGCTAGGTTGTTCGAAATTGGAAGATCTTACTTGAAATGCATAATGGGGGTTTCCAATTTCAAGCCCTAGGCTTGGATTTGCAGAGATTTCACGAAGAGTGAAGCTCAGAATTGTAGATGGCGGAGGAGGACGGCACTGGAGCTGTGTGGGCGTTGACCGAGGATGAAGAGCTCTGCACAATGCTAGTCGAGCAGAGCTAGCACTAACGAGGATGTGGTCGACTAAGTTCTAATGAAAACCCACGGCACATCTGAACTGGAGTTGTGGACTGGGAAAAGAGACAGAGGATGATGATGATGGAGCGGAGGTGGCAGGCGGGGTTGAAATTCCGACATTGTAGAAGAGAGAACCGGAGAGTGGAGCTTGTTCTCATGGCAAATCTAGACTGGAATTGTGGAGCGGGGAAAGAGAGGGGGGACGAAGTTGGAGCAGAGGTGGCAGCAGCCGGTGATAATGGAAGATGGCAGGAATCATGGATGGAGTTCCGACGCTATAGGAGAAAGAACCAGAGAGGGGAGCTTGAATGTGAGGGAGGGCAAAAGAAGACGAAGTGGGGGAGCCGGGGAGGGGGCGGGCGGTGGCCGTAGACGAGGGTTGTTTAGTTTTATTTTTTATTACACTTTTACCCCTTCTATTTATACAAATGACATATGTAATTATTTTTTTCAGTTAGACCCTTTTGGGTTAGTAAAATCACACAAAATATTGTATTTAGAAAAGTAAAATAGATATTTGACATAACTTAACGGTAAAATCTAACGTGCATCCAAAAAATGAGCGTGTTTGCATCATAACTAAAGTTCAGTGACCCAAATAACATTTTCAAAGTTTCGGTGGTCTAATTGCAAAAAAAAATGGAAAGTTTGGTGGCTCATTTGTGTGTTTTGCCTTTTAGAAATATCAAAGCAGTGATTTCAAAACTAACCTCACCTACTCAAAACCTCTTTTTCTATGAAAATCCCATAATGACCTCTATTTTTTTAACGACTTTCAAGCAAACGAATCACTGATTGATGAAACGACTTTGGAGTCAATTTCATCGACCGACTGAGTAGATTAACCGACACAAAGGTCATTTCATCAACTTTTCATTGACACACTGACTCGATCAACTAGCTCGAGGTTTATTTCATCGACTTTTTTTTGAAAATGTTAGAGGGGACATAGACCGTACCCCCAACCCTTATTTTTTATTATTATTTTAATGCCTTGAAAGACTACAATTATATTTATATGATGTCTTTGGTGTGGCTCGAACAAATGGTGCCTCTGGTGAGGCTTTGAACACTCGATCTCTCGGTTGAGAGTAGTGAAGTACCAAGGTACCTCTGGTAGGGCTTGAACACTCAACATCTTCATTAAGATAAGTAAGTAGCTAAAGGGAGCCTTTGGGTAAGACTTGAACAACATCGGTGCCTTTGAAAGGGCTTGAGCACCTGACCTCTCTATTGAAATTTGTAAAGTTCAGGGTGTCTCTAGTGAGACTTGAACATCCGACCTCTATGTTAGGAGAAGTGGGCAGTACCAGTTGAGCTAGAGCTCGTTAGTTTATTTAATCGACTTACTGAGTTGTTTAATTAGAAAGAGAACGATACGAAAGGGTTTGAAAGTGAGAGAGAGAGAGAGAGAGAGAGAGGGAAGCGAATAGGGTTAGAGAGAGATCTACCTCAAGCAAGGACGACGACGGCGGTAAGGGAGGAGGCGGAGGGACGCTTTTGGGTTGGAGGGCAGTGTGAATGTGAGGAAGACGGTTGATTGTGAATTAGATTATTTGGATTTTGAGGGGCTTTTTGGGAAGTTTATTCTAAATTTTGGTTAAAGGTCAAAAAATATATGACTGTGTCAAGAGGCCATATTTAATGTATAACACATATTAAGCATGATCTCCTAACCAAACAAGTTATCTTTAATAGTTGTGTTATACATTGTGTATTTTGGTGTTGAAAAATCAAAAGACTACATAGGTTATAAAATTTGCATGCAATTTTTGACATGAGAACTTGATTCATGCATTGGCTATTTTAGATTCCTAACCATTCTTCTTACGTTGCTTCACAAACGGAGTTTCATTTTTTCTATAGGAAATTCTTGTTGGCTTATTGTGGTTGAGATTTCTTTGCAAAGTTTTGCTAGGAGCCTGCAAATTGATACGAGATAGACCGCAATTGATGAAAGAATAACTTTGATCAGAATTAGTTTCCTGCTTTTAAAACCAATGATGTTTTTCATCGTTTCGTGCTTTGGAAATGAAGGATGCTTTTCATCACGATTGTCTGTGCTCAAAAAAATTATAGAAATCTTTGAAATATTATCTTTTTTGGCTAGATATTTTTTAGATCCATACCGAGATAAACACCTATACGACTATAGGCATGCTTGATTTGACTTAGTGATATGTGCTGATGACTTATTACTTATGACTAATAACTTATTGCTTAATGCTTATGACTTATGACTGATGACCAATAACTTGTATTGTTTGATTTAACTTTTTGAAAGTGTTGATTAGCTTTTATAAGTTAGTATGTGTGTTTGATTAATAAGTTTAAAACGTAATGAATTCAAATATAAAAACCAAAATAGTCTTATCACAAAATCTCAGATGATGATGATGATGATGACCCAGATGATGATGATGATGATAACGACTCTGATGATGATGATGACGACTTTGATGATGCGATGACTCAGATGATTCAGATGAGGATGAGGATGATCATCATCATCATCATCATTATTTCCCTCCTCCTTCTCAGCCTAGCTCCACTTTAATTTGCACTTTAGTAAAGTCCCTTTATGGTTTAAAGCAGGCTATTCGGCAATGGTTTCACAAACTATACAATGCCTTAAAGCTCTATGGATATACTCAATCTTCTCATGATCAAACATTGTTCACCCATTCTTATTCCTCATCTACTTCGTTCACAGCACTTGATAGATGTGTTTTATACGCATCTATTTGGTATATATTCCTACTTAGATTGTGTTTTTCCATGAATTTTAGACTACTAATATGGGTTTGTAGTACTTTTACAAGTTTCAGGTTTAATTGGAGATCTTGGTAAACTTGAAGGCCTTTTCCATGCAATTGGAGACTCTAGGGACAAATGTGCAAATTGTATCGAATCTTATGTTCTAGCACTTAATTCTATTTAATCAATTATTATTTATTACTTAGATTATCTTTGGTCTTTCACCGAAACTCTCGCATAATGACTGCGTTTGTAGAAGTGTAGGCTCTTGGGTATGACAGACTGACGATCCATATGCATAAATCATACATTGGCCAACCTAAGTAATAAATAGATCTTTCTGAATATTCCTGATCGGGCTAAGGTATAGATCTAGGTTCGTGTGTGTTCTTCGTGTGCTTAATGGACCCTTAATTGTTATGTGGATGGATCAAGAAAATATAACTACTAAGTATTGTAATCCGTGATCAATGTGTCTCAATCTTTACATTAGTAAACGAACCCGTAATTGATTGTGATACATAAGATAGACGAATATAAGAGTAGATATAAGTGAATCCTAGTTCCTAGACGTTCCCCCATAAAATCAATCTTCGGTAATTATGTGATCTTTGCAACAATTTAATTCTTTTCCTAAATTAGTTTAATTTTCCAGTAATTAGTTTTAATTATTTTACAAACCAAAACCCCTTAGGTTAATTGTTATTTTTACCTGTTAAACTTTCGCTAATTGTTTTTCTCTTTGTGGCTCGACCTTTGCTTCCGCATAACTATACTTCGTTGACGCGTACACTTGCGAGGTAAATAAACATACATCAAGTTATTGGTGCCGCATCCGGGGAAAAACTAGCAATTAGGTTAGTTTAGTTGGTAACTTATTTTAATAAAATAAAAAAAATTTCTTTTTCGGCAATTGTGCATTTTATGCTCGATCGTCGTTCAATAAGTCCCATACTGACAAATCTTAATAGAAATCCTGTTAACCCCACAAATCAGGGTAACGTAGGAAACGTAGAAGATCTTCTGGCTGATCCTCCGGCCCCATTTAATCAAAACATGGGAGACCAGCAAGTCATTCCAAACATGACCGTTAATAAAGCTCCACGGACCATGAAAGACTACGTATGTCCTACGATAGACTTTATTCCATCTTATCTAGTCTTGCCTGATGCAGTAAGAAATTTTGAGTTAAAATGACATTTTTATAATATGTTACCTACCTTTCATGATATGGCTACAGAAAACCCTTTGTCCTTTATGCAAAAATACATTCATATGACACATAATTTTCCTTTAAGAGGATTAACGGAAGAATAGTTGCAGATGCGTTATTTCAGTGTGCCCTAAGAGATGCAGCAAAGAAATGGTATATGAGTTTAGCGCCTAAGAGTATACACACTTGGAAGCAACTTTATGATTTATTCATAGCAAAATTTTATAAGCATTCTTCACTCTCAAAGTCTAGGAAACAGATTATGAATTTTGCTCCTGAGCAAGGAGAATCGTTTCATGAGGCATGGGATAGATTAAAATCATTACAACTATCGTGTCCATGCCATAATCTTTCACAAGATGTAATCATGACTCAATTTTATGACTCACTCCCTCCTCATCTCCAAACTATGGTAGATAGTACTGCTGGTGGGTCAATTCATGAATTAACCCCAACCCAAGCAAATGAGTTGTTTGAAATGTTAAGTTCTAATTCTCAGCAGAAGAGTGTTAGGGGTAAACCTAAAAATTTATATGAAGTTCAAAATAATTTTCATCCAAATGAATCAAGTATGTTGGCAGCTGTTCATGCTAAATTTGCAGCTTTAGAAGCACAAATGGCCTAGGCAAATATAAATAATATTTATGATGTTTGTGCTATTTGTGGTGATAATTCTCATGTTACTAATGTTTGTCCTTCTAGTGCACAAATACATGTTTACTCTGAACATGTACATTCGATGAATTCTTATCTGCCAAGACAAATGAACGATACATACTCCAACACATATAATCCGGGCTGGAGAAATCATCTGAATTTTTCTTGGGGAGGTAACAAGCCTTTGCAATTGCAAGCTCCACCACAGGTGTATGGCTAAGGAAATCAGAATACTTCTGGTAATGTGCAAGGCAATGGGAATCAGCAAGAGTTTATGAATTCTATGAATGCAAACATAAAGAAGATAATGACACAAGTTGGGCAAATGGCTGAAGAAATAAAAGAGCTCAAGGGACGTGATTATGGGCAGTTTCCCAGTCAAAACAAGCAAGCGAAATCTATTACTACATTGCGTAGTGGTAGAACAATTAGTGAAAAGCTAAGTATTCCTGCTCCCTTATCTACCCAAGTGAAAATTTCTGAAAAAGAAAAAGAAAAGGAGAATAAGATAATAGAAGAAACACGTGACTTAGGTAAAGATGAAAATGAGGAAACTCATGATGAAGAACCTTATATTGCACCTAAGGCATATGTTCCCCCTATTCCGTTTCCTGACAGATTGATGAAAAATAAAATGTATAAACAATTTGCAGAAATTTATAACATGCTTTCCAAAGTAAATATAAATTTGCCTTTACTTAATGTAATTAAAAATATTTCATCTTATGCAAAAAAATTCAAAGATCTTAACTATAGGAAACACAAATTTAAGAAAAATGAGAAAATTATTGTTTCAGAAAATGTTAGTGTTGTACTTCAACAGAACCTTCCACCTAAGCTGAAGGATTCTAGTAGCTTTAATGTTGAAATCACTTTAGGAGATTCTAAAAAGGTGAAAACAATGTTGGATTTAGGTGCTAGTATCAACTTAATGCCATATTCAATTTATCAACACTTAGGTTTAGGAGAATTAAAGTCAACCACAATTTATAATGCATGTTGGCGGATCGTTCTATTAAACATCTTTTGGGTATTGTGGAAGATATTCTAGTGCAAGTGGATAAATTGATAATGCATGTTGATCTTGTTGTTCTTGAAATGGAAAAACATATTAATAGTAATCATGAAGTTCCCCTTCTCCTAGGACGACCCTTCATGGCTTCTGCTAATACTGTTATAAATGTTTAAAATGGCAAATTGTTAACGACTATCATGGGTGAAACTGTTGAAATGTTAGTTTTTTACGCTATGAACAGACTCAATGATATGAATGTTTGTTTTGCTGTTGATGAAGTGGAAACGTTGACTGCTAAGAATTTAGATCAATAAATTAAATCTGATAAATTAAAAGAAGTGTTGACTAGTCAAGGTGATAGCGAGAATGATAAAATTATTAAATAGATGAAATTATTTGAGGAAAGTGAAGAGATAACCACCAAGGAAGTCCCTCTTGATCCCTTAGGTCATTTTAATGATAAGTTAGTCCCTTCAATTGAATCACCACCGATTCTAGAATTAAAACCATTACCTTCTAATTTGAAATATGTTTTTCTTGATAAAAACGACACTTTGCCTGTAATAATAGCTTCAAATCTTTCTGAAAACCAAGAAGAAAAATTAATCAGTGTGTTAAAGGAACATAAGGAAGCTATAGGATGGACTTTAGCTGATTTGAAAGGTATAAGCCCCACCACATGCGTGAACAAAATTCATCTCGAAGAAGTGTTAAACCTTCTCGAGAACATTACGAAGATTGAACACACACATGGAAGAAGTTGTAAGAAAACAAGTTCTTAAACTGCTCGATGTCGGTATTATTTACCATATTTATGATAGTAAGTGGTTAAACTCAGTTCATGTAGTCTCCAAGAAATCAGGAATCACTATAGTAAAGAACGATAAAGATGCGTTAATGCCTACTAGAACAATTATTGGGTATAGGATGTGTATCGACTTGAGGAAACTCAATGCCGCTACTATAAAAGATCATTTTCCTTTACCTTTTATTGAACAAATTCTAGAAACACTAGCTGGTTATGATTATTGTTATTTCCTCGATGGATTTTCAGGATATAACCAAATTTCCATAACACCCGAGGATCAGGAAAAGACTACATTTACGTGCCCTTTTGGTACGTTTGCATATAGAAGAATGTCTTTTGGTCTATGTAATGCCCCGGCCACTTTTCAAAGATGCATGATCTTGATATTTTCAGACCTAGTGGAAAGATGTGTGGAAGCATTTATGAATGATTTTTCTGGCTTTGGAGAATCATTTAATAAATGTCTTGAAAATTTAACCCTAGTACTTAAACAATGTTGTAAAATGACTTTAACCCTTAGTTGAGAGAAATGTCATTTTATGGTTAAGCAGGATATTGTATTAGGACACATTGTGTCTAAGAGAAGGATAGATGTTGATCAAGCTAAGGTGGAAGTAATCTCTAAATTACCTCCGCCTACTTCAGTGAAAGGGGTTAGAAGTTTTCTTGGCCACACATGTTTTTATAGGCGTTTTATAAAAGACTTTTCAAAAATTTGCAAGCCTCTATGTAACTTGTTAGCCAAAGACACTGAATTCATTTTTGATAAAGATTGTCTTGAAGCCTTCAACCTTTTGAAAGAAAAATTGACTATGGCTCTCATCTTAGCCATTCCTAATTGGTCACTTTCATTTGAAATCATGTGTGATGCCTTAGACTTCGCTGTAGGTGATGTGCTTGGTCAAAGAGTGAATAAGTCACCGCGTGTAATTTATTATGCAAGTCGAGCACTTAATGATGCACAATTGAATTACACGACCACCGAAAAGGAATTTTTGACGGTAGTGTTTGCACTTGAAAAATTCTGGTCTTACTTGCTACGATCTAAGGTGATTATTTTTTCTGATCATGTTGCATTAAAATACTTGTTAACAAAGAAATATGTTAAGCCTAGATTGATTATGTGGATGCTTTTGTTGCAAGAATTTGATTTAACAATAAAAGATAAAAAGAAAATGATCTGATAATGTGGTAGCCGACCATTTATCGAGGTTAGAATTATGGCCTATGTTTGAAAAACAGTTATTTGCAAATAATTCCTTTGAATGAAGATTTTCCAGACAAACAGTTATTCGCTATTCAGAAAAATGAGCCATGGTATACCGATTACGTGAATTTTATAGTAGCCAACATCAGAAATCATGATTTTGGATATCATGAAAGAAAGAATTTTTATGTGAAGTCAGACATTACTTTTGGGATGAACCATATATGTTTAAGTGTGGTCCTGATTTAATTATTAGGAGATGTATTCCTGAGGAAGAGCAACAAAGTGTGTTATCATTTTGTCATGGCTTTGCTTATGGAGGACATTTTAGTGGAAAAAAGACTACTCGAAAGGTATCACAATCAGGCCTTTATTGGCCTACATTATTTAAGGATGCATACCTGTATAGTAAGAATTGTGATAAATGTCAAAGATCTGGAGGAATAAGTAAAAGGGATGAGATGCCTCTAGTAGGTAATTTAGTTGTTGAAGTATTTGATGTTTGGGGAATAGATTTTATGGCGCCTTTTCATATTTCTCATGGTTTTGAGTACATATTGGTAGCAGTCGATTATGTTTCAAAATGGATAGAGGCGATATCTACTAGGAATAATAATGTTAAAATTGTGGTAAAATTTATATGTGATGTTATTTTTAGTAGATATGGAATGCCTGGGCAATTATAAGTGATCAAGGTACCAATTTCACTAACCGTTTGGTGAACACATATTTGAAGAAATATAGGGTAGCGCATAAGTTGTCAACTCTCTACCATCCACAGACATCTCGTCAAGTGGAGGTGAGTAATTGACAAATTAAAGGAGTCTTGGAGAAAAATGTGCAAACAATAGAAAAGATTGGGCGTTGAAGCTGAGCGATGTTTTATGGGCATATAGAACAGCCTATAAGACCCCAATTGGTATGAACTCATACAAACTTGTATTTGGGAAAGCGTGTCATTTGCCTGTTGAGTTAGAACATAGGGCATTTTGGGTCATTAAAGTACTCAACATGGATATGTTTTTAGCCGGTGAGAAAAGAATGTTCCAACTTAATGAGTTGGAAGAACATAGATTAGAGTCGTATGAAATTACGAAAATCTATAAGGAGAGGACCAAAAGATTTCATGACAAAAAGATTATTCATAAGGACATGTACCCTGGTATGAAAGTTTTGCTTTTTAACTCTAGATTAAAACTTTTTCCAAGAAAACTTAAATCTAAATGGTCAGGTCTATTTGAAATAATGAATGTCTTTCCTTATGGTACCATTGAATTAAAAGATTATAAATCAAATGAAAGATTTAAGGTAAATGGGCATTGAGTCAAACCATATCATGAAGGACTGTCACTTGTTAGGGAAATTTAGTTTATGGATCTGTTTGAACCATATTAATTGGGTTGGACTAACGTTGAACAAACGACATTAAACAAAAGCGTTGTATGGGAGGCAACCCATCTATTTTAATTTTTAATGATTTTTGTATAATAAATGTGTTTGGAACTTTTGCTTGATTCTTGAGATTTTTAATTGCTTTCAGATCATTGCTTAAATCAAGTTTTGGGGAAAAATGCCATTAAGGTTGTATTTATATGTTTTCTAATGCTAATTTTTATCTTTAGTATGTTTTTGTAAGTAGTTTTTGTGTAGGAAAAGAGATTACAAGCAACGAGGATGATAATTTTGGACCATTAGAAAATTTTCATGCAAGATTGAAGGCTTGAGATGAAAAATCATAAGGCGCTCGCCTAGTCTTTTTGACTAGGCGACCGCGCATTTGATAAAAGGTTGGTCAGTTTTTAAACAGACTAGGCGGTCGCCTAGTCCTGTGGACTAAGCGACCGCTTAGTCTCAATATTCAAATGATGCCATTTCGCTCCAAACATAACCCTAAGCACTATTCATAACTCTCTCTCTCTCTCTCTAAACGGCACTCTATCCTCTTTCTCTCTAAAAATCGGCCAAAATCCCTACCCTAGCCTCCTTCCATTAAAACTTCATTATACCTCCATTTCACTCATCACTCAACATTTTCATCTTCATTATCAAGAAAAGAGGCGCTTTTGGACTTCAAAGATTCCGACGAAATTGCATTTTTTTTCCGGTGAAGATTCTAGCAGCAAGCTTTGGAAACTCTCATTTTTAACAAGTATCTTCTACCCTTAACTTATATTTGTGCAATTTATCTGCTAAATCTTGATGTTAGGCATAAATTTGGTGATTTAGGGTAATTTTATTTGTTATTTATTTACAGCTTTGTTGGGATTTTCTGGTTTTGAGAGGAGTGTTTTGAGTGACCTTAGACTAATGGCCCCCAAAAGAAGTAAAACCCAAGCCGGTGAAGCTTCGTCTTCTTCTGCCCCTTCCCCTGTATATAATGTAGATCATTTTAAAAGCCCTAGAAATTTTAAAATTTACACCGATAGTTTTAATTCTAAAACCATTTCGGCGGAGAGGGGTTTTGACTTTGATAGTTATATGTTGATAGCCTATTTTAGGCTGAATGGGTGGGAGAAGTTGTGCAAGCCACATGGTGAGGCTGTGGTGCCTATCGTCTATGAGTTCTATGCTCACAGTGGACGAGTGATAGGAGAGGACCCCAACATGTCGTGGGTGAGAGGTGTGTTTGTAAAGTTCAGCATAGGGGCAATTCGTACTTACTATGATCTACCCATTGTGCGGACTGGTGATTACCAATCCTTCTTGCCTTTCAATCTTGATTTGTCCACCTTTAGCGAAAGGATCGTGTCGTGTTCTGAGTGGACTTTAGAACGTGGTGAGACAACTGATCATCCCCGTTCTATTAAGGAGTCTTGTTTGACTCCTCAAGCTAAAGGGATTTATAAGTTTATTTGTACTAGGGTGATGCCAACGACACATCAATCTGATGTGACTTGGAATAGGGCTGTGTTAAATTGTACCATTTTGACTAAGGGGACCGTTGACACGCAGATTTGATTAACCGGCCGCTTAGAGGCATGGTTGATAAGACCTCGAACACTGGGTATTTTTTATCATTATCACTGGCCTCTATGCTAGCCCAGAAGCTGATTTAGAGAGAATTAGGCCAATGCCCAATGTCGCCCGAAAGGGTGTAGCAAATAGAACACGGTTACCCTATGCTCGTCACCCTGAGATCATAGGTGAGGATGTTGATGAGGAGTCCGATGTGGATCCTCTTAAGGAGTTATCCACTCAAATAGTGGAGCTGCAGATGGGCCAAGAGGTGATCCAACAGCAAGTTGCGCAGATTCGTGCCGACCAAAACTACTTCTTTGGGTGGTCTGGTCAATTTTTTCAAAACGTGGCTTCTTATCTTAACATGCCTCCAAATTTTGTCCCTGAATCGCATCCCCTTTCGTTAGATGGCCCTAGCTCGCAATGAGTTGATGCTTAAATAGCATCATCCTTCGTTATGCGGATCTGTAGTTTGTTTCCCGTTCTCTTTCCCAATCAACTCCCTTATTGGCTGGTCCAAAATTTTGAGGACAAAATTCAATTCAAGTTTGGGGGGGGGATTCTAGGTCCAAGGACTTTTCAGACCCTAACCTAATGAGAATTGGGAACTTGTAGCGTAGATCATGCTATGTACATGGGACAATTAGTGTCCCTAATATCTCTTCATCTATCCACCTTCTTGTTTTTGCTTATTTTTATTTTAGGAATTGATGTTGACAAGTACAAAAACAAAGGGAATAACCATTTTAGTTTCTTCCAAACAAGTAAGTAGATGTTTGCCTACTTTGGCAGCTGTCTGCTTATCCAACCTTAGATCGGTCAATGTAAAATTCAATTTTTCTAAAAAATTAAAAATTTATTCTCGAGTCTGAGTGTGGAAATCCCCGCCGATGATGATATAATGTTATGATCCACATGACTCTTCCATTGATCCTTCTGGAATTTACTATGTTGTGTAAATTTCCTATGATTATTCACCCTTTGTGTACTCATACCCTACCATTATTGAATAATTTGGATATTTTTATCTAGTTTATAGTACACATTGTATTTCATGCGATAGTCATCTATACGTGAGTGTTACATTAATTTGTAATTGCACGGTCATTTTCATGAGAGATAGAACCTTTTGAATTGTCTAACTAATATATCTCAAACACACTTTCGAATCGTGATTACATGTTAGTCTTGAATTTCCCTACATCTTTTCTAGCGAATGCTTATGTCAAATGCATTAGGAGTTTTTCATTTCATAAATGTATGTGATATTTATAATTGTATCTCTTTTCTATATAATTTTAAACTACTAATATAGGTTTGTAGTACTTTTATAAGTTTCATGTTTAATTAGAGATCTTGGTAAACTTGAAGGTCTTTTCCATGCAATTGGAGACCTCCAGGGACCAATGTGAAAATTCTAGAAGCTGTTAAAAAAGACAAAGAAGAGGCTAGGCACTCACCTAGCCCACGACTACCATGCCACTACCATCTTCATCTAGCCCAAGCAAGAAGAAATGAGTAGGCGCTCGCCTACTCCCTAAGTCAGGCTCTCGCGCAAAATCCAGTGTTGAGTGTCCAGAGACAATCAAGTGCTCGTCTACTCCTAAAGCTCACGCCACCGCACATTTTCCAGTACTACACCTAACGAGAAAAGCCATCAAGCGGTCACCTAGTCCCGAAAGCCAAGAGACCACCTAACCCCGTTTTTAGCAATTGCCAATTTTGTAATTTCTCCAATTATGTAAACCTAGTATAAACACAACCCTAGCAATTTAGGTTTAGGGATCCAATTTTTAGCCAATCTTTGGGCTAGAAACACATTGTTTTCAGTTTTATTTTACTTTTATTGAAGATCGATTATGAGTTCATCATCCGCTTTTGTTTGTTCATCAATTGTGATGAACTAACCGCATCAATCTAGGAATCAAAGGTAACTTGTATTAAATCATATGTTCTAGTACTTAATTTTATTCAATCAATTATTGTTTATTATTTAGATTATCGCTGGTATTTCACCGAAACTCTCGCATAATGGCTCCATTTGTAGAAGTGTAGGCTTTTGGGTATGACGAACTGCACGATCCATATGCATAAATCACACATTGGCCAACCTAAATAATAAATAGATCTTTCTGAATTCATGATCAGGTCGGCTAATGTATAGATCTAGGTTCATGTGTGTTTTTCGTGTGCTTAATGGACCATTAATTGCTATGTGGACCGATCAAGAAAGCAAAACCAAAGCGGGGTACTAAGTATTGCAATCCGTGATCAATGCGTTTCAATCTTTACATTAGTGAACGAACCCTTAATTGATTGATACATAAGATAGACGAACATAAGAGTAGATACAAGTGAATCCTAATTTTTAGACTTTTCCCCATAAAATCAATATTCGATAATTATGTGATCTTTGTAACAATTTAATTCTTTTCCTAAATTAGTTTAATTAGTCAATAATTAGTTTTAACTATTTTACAAACCAAAAACCCCCTAGGTTAATTGTTCTTTTTACCTATTAAACTTTCGCTAATTGTTCTTTCTCTCTTTGGTTCGACCCTTACTTACGCACAACTATACTTCCGTTGACTCATGCACTTGCGAGGTAAATAAACATACATTAGCACTCCTTGTTTATGTTGATGACATTGTCATCAATGGTTCTTCTTCTGCAGCCATTCACGATCTTCAGAAGTATCTCCACTCTCAATTTTCCATCTAGGATATTGGCTCATTGAGATATTTTATAGGGTTGGAAATCACCAGGAACTCTTCTAGCATTTGTTTACATCAAAGAAAGTATGATATGGGCATCATTAAAGAGACTGGTCTCACTAATGCCAAGGTTTCTGTTATTCCTATTTCTTTCAATCATGTTCTTGCACCTGACAATGGAGAGTTGCTTAAAAATCTGGAGGTCTATAGGAGATTAGTGGGCAGGTTAACATATTTGACAATTACCAGATATGAGACTTCTTATACAGTCCATGTACTCGGTCAAATTCTTGCCTTACCACCAGACGGTCTGGTACTCTGGTTTTTGTACCTTCCTTGGTACTTCTCTCATTTCATGGAAGAGTAAAAAGCAAACCATTGTTTCTAGATCCTGAGCTGAATCAGAGTACAGAGCCATGGCCGCTACCTGCTGTGAAGTAACATGGCTTGCAGCATTATTGATGGATTTCAACATCTTTGTTTCTACCTCTATTTCCCTCTTTTGTGACAACCAAACTGCTCAACACGTCGCTGCCAACCCTGCGTCTCATGAACAAAGAAAGCACATCGAAATTGATTGTCATGTTGTTCGGGAGAAGGTTGATCAGGGGCTCATCAAAACTGATCATGTTCTTATTGCTCATTAGCAAAGGCTTTACCTCAGGCTCATCTACTCTACTGCCTTTGTTAGGCAAGCTGCAAGTGGTCAATCTTTTCTCCCCTTCCACCTTGACGGGGGGAGGGGTGTTAACATGGATCAATGCCATAATGTTACTACTGCTGAGAAGTTGGGGGAGGCAAAGGTAGTTATACAAAATAATAGGGGTGTCGAGTGTGTAAGTAGAAAGGACAGAATTCTGTTTTACAAAGGTTAGGCGGTTATCGGAGAGATACTTTCCCCAGATATAAATTGGGGCTTTGTACTGAGATTGGGATTAATGAGAAAATCTCAATTACTCCACAAACATACTTGGTTTCTTTAAAGAACGTGAAAAAACTGTTACAGCATTCAGGGTTGTTTGAATTGTACCAATACATGTGTTGATACTCAACAAACCTAGTATCTACCAAAGCAATTCTTGAGAAAGCTGGGAATCCTTTATGACCATGGAAAGTCTTCATCAATGTTCAAAGCTTTATCGATGCTTGCCAGTGAACTCATGAATTGCTATAATCCAGAGGTGCTTCCAGTGGCTTTTCAGCAGTAGCTAATGCATAACCACTCTTGGAAAGATGACTCCCACGTGCGATGCATGGGGTTCTTTCAAGTATACAAAAATGGAAAAGAGAATCATTGATGTTACCTCACTTTCCCCGCCTCCATTTTTCATTTATATGCTGACAAGATACATTAGTTCACATTTAAATACTACTCGGTGCATCTCAGGCTACTAAAGGCGACTCATCAGATTCCTTAGGTTCGACTGAGCTTACTTCAGCAACTTTGTATAAATCAGCTTCATCTTTGACCATATCTGAACTTGCTTCAACATTCTCCGTCAACCCATTCGGTTCCTCATCAGCTCCTCTCTAAATTTGTGCACCTCATAGCTATCACTATCAGACTGAACTTGATCCCACATTCTCATCCAATTCAGACGGGTCCTTGTCAGTTTTCTCACTAAATTTTTCCACCTCATTGCTATCACTACCAGATACATTGTTACTCTTTGATCGAATTTTAACTCGTTTTCCTTTTATATACCGGTATTCCCATTGTGGGGGTGGGTATTTCTTCTTCAACTTTTCGTATTTGTCCAGCATATCCAATTTCTTAAACACATCTCCAACCATCGAAACGACTGAAACAGTAGGTCGAATACCAAGCTCTTCCATATCAGCAAACACCTAAGAGAGAGAAGATTCTCATCGGTTACATGATTTAGATGCAACAATAGTGCAATGAAATTGCGTTATATGTATTTAAAAAGAAGTTAAAATATATAATTAATTTCTGCATTGCCGGATTGAACGAGCAATGAATGATGCCAGCTACTTATATCGTCCAATATCTTACCTAAAATTGCGGGAAAAAAGAAATTGCTATTCACAAATTTTAAGAGAGAACTTGAAAAGACAATGAGATATTACATCAACTAAATAGCTACAACTAGAATATATTAGACCTAAAAACATTATCATATAGTGGTCATAAGAAATGGATTTTTAGAAACAATTGTTCAACAAAAGTAAATATTGTCAAGTTGATGCACTTGTCTTAAAATAAATTCACTCTTGATTTATGAGAGTAGAAAATAAATCAAGACTGATTTGGGATCATCTTGTTTAGAAACTTAATGTTATGTGTAAATATTATTGAACTTCAGAGGCCACAAGCAGTGGTAAAAACAGAAGAAGAAGAACATTAGAATGTTGCTTAAAGAATAAATCAAGATATATAGAGGTACCTCAAAAATCTGGTCATGCATTTCCCTCTTGTAGTATATTTGAATAATTTTCTCAAAGAAGATGCGAGGCATAGCCTCCAAGTTCTTACAGAACAACTTATTCCAAAGCTCTTCAACTTCCTCTAGTCTTTCGTCTTCTGCCAAAGCATTTAGCAATGTATAATAACTCCCCATTGTTCTTCCTTGACCTTTGCTTAACATCCATTTGGTGACCTTTAAAGCAGAAGTAATGTTTAAAAATCAGTTATGAGAAATACCCAAATCAATAAAGAGCAAGAAAGATTAGCATATGGATAAAACTTGGTTACCTGAATTATCCTTTTCCAGTCCTTTTCATCCTCAAGTGTCTTTAAGGCTTTCTTCACAGTAATTAAGGGAAACTCCAATTCCCATGCAATAAAAGAATCAAGAGCCCCATAGACTTCCTCTTTGACATTTGACAGCTCTTTTATCTACACAAGTTAGGGCAAGAGAAGTCACTACACAAATAGCAAATTTAGTTTTATCTGTTCCTCTTGAAGTGTTCAATTATTGACAAAATCTCAAATCACTGTAGAATTTTTTTTTGGAAAATGAAAGGGATCCCAGCTCTAAGTCTCAATTTCTCATCCCTATCTAGATGCTTAGCATGTGATGGGTAAAATTGTGATGTCACTTGTTTAGTGATGTGATGTCACATGCTTTGCCACAGCCCTAAACTTTTGGGGGCCCATGGCAAAAAAAAATAAAAGGGCCCTCTATAGAGATGTAAAAATAAAATTTTGAATATATAGAACTAGGGATTGAACCTATGATCTTATATCTCATAATCAATGAACAAATATACTATCCATTGAGACAACTTGTCTATTGTAATTTTTATAGTAAATGATATAATATATACTTTTGAAAGTAAATTCACAAACCAAAATTAATAAAAAGTTCATCACCAACCAACGATTCAAACCTATGATCTCCAATGCATCCGCAGCACAACTCACCAATGCGTCAAGCAAGATATTGTGAACATTTTCAACATTAAATTATATATACAATACATAAGGCAATTTCTACAAATTTGAGGCCCTCAAAATTAGGGGCCCTGGGCGGTCGCCCTTCTCGCCCTCCCTCATGGCCGCCCTGTTTGCCACATACATTGGGATGAGAAATCTGGACAAAAAACTGGGATCCATGTCACTATCAGAAACTAAAGCAATTTCACAAACTTTTGAAAACTAGAAGGATATTCACCATCACATGCTGTGAAAGCATGACGAATTGACGAGTTTATTTTCCCTCTCAGACTAACAAGCATGAGAGAATAACTTACACGTTCGACAAGCTTCAATGACTTGGAAATGGTCCCAACTTTCCTTTTACTTTTCCATACTCGAGGATATCTTGGTCGAGGACCTTTAGCCGCACATACCTGCAATTGGTGAATGTAATAGATAGAAGAGAAGATTGAGCTGTTGAGGTACATAACTATCCTTAAAAGTAACCATGATAAAGGAACTAATGAGCTGAAATGAGGGAGTATAGAAATATAATTACTCTTGAAAGTCACTATAACAAAATTCATAATGGAATGCAACTTATATAAAGGGTAAAACAGGAACCTTAATTTTCAAATATGCACTCTAATTTTCCGACATCCCAATAGACTTTGTGACTCTCGAAGTAGGACATAGGAAGCATCACCTAGCTAGTATTCAAATGTCTCAGTCTCAGACGCTTGATTGGTTGCTGTGACCCAGCCAGAAACTGAATCTTTTAAATTACAGAGAAACTGAAGGATAGAATACCCTTTTGATACTGTGAATTAGCAGGCACTTTGGATTTCTCGGAATTGTCATGGGATACAGAGAACCATCATATAAAAATAAGTATGCAAGAAGCTCAACCTCTCCTCTATTACTGCTATAAAGTGTGGCTGCTTTTGATGCACTGTCACACTTCCTTCTCATCGGCTCAAGACTTTCAAAGTCAATCGATTAGTTTCTGAATCGAAATTGGGAATAGTTGTAGTTACAGAATAAAAGTGTAACTGTTGCATACCAAGTAAGAAATTACTTAGGAACCGCAATTTTTATAGTTCCTGGAAAGTAAAGAAACACACATGAAATCTCCAGAAAGAAATTTTCATTACAAAAGTCAAAAAATGACTTGTTAATGTTATCTACAAAAATAAGCGTCCTATTGTTAAGATGTGCAACGAGTAAGATAGAATCAATGCATAAATATTGCTCTTCATAAAGAGGCTAATTGCAACTTACAATTATGCTGCTACTGCTATTCCTCGGAAGTTCAACCGACGGCGATCTCCCGGTGACAACTGCCGAGAAGCATCTCAAATTAAGCATCCTACAAGACCAAAAATCAATTAAATTTGATAAAACAAGAACCCCGTAAGTTTTCAAGGAAATTCAGCCGGATATCCAATCATTTTGAACGTTATCAACACGAGATATGAATCCCCTATTAGAATATTTGAGCTAGGGCGAGAGTCTCTCGGAGAGACTTACCGAGCTGAAGTTTGCAAGTAATGCGAGATAGTGCGTGAAAGAGTGGGAAAGATAAACAGCGAGGGGCGAAGGAGAGAGAGAGAGAGGTGTGTGTGCGCGCTAGCTGCCGGATGCCCGGATTTCGTGCCTGTACGAGGCTCTTCAAGATGGTATAGAAATTCCAAATCTCAGTTTCGTAGATGATCTCATAAAGATGCTCGGCAGTTATATTATTGGTCAAAAAAAAGTGAAGCGATGAAAAAATTCTTATCTTAGATATAAAAAAATACCGAATTAAAAACCAATTTTTTTTTGCAAAAAAAGATGTTCAACAGTTATATTATTGATCTGAAAAAGTGAAGTGATGAAACATTGGTTTCACCAAAATTCTTATCTCAGATTAAAAAAATACTAAATTAAAAACCAATTTTTTCGCAAAAAATAATGAATTAATTGTAAGGGAGAAATAAGATAAGTTTAGCAACAAACAATATTTCAAATTCCCGTGGAGAGAACTTACGAATTCCAGTGGAGAGAAAATGTTGGATGAGGGAGAACTAGAGATGAGGGAGAAGTAAATCCTATATATCTATTAACTATAACTAAAACAGAAGTCGATGTTGTCACGTGTCGGCTTTCTGTTAAGTGCTTAATTTTTTTTAAGTAATTTGGTACTGCTACGTGTCACTATCTATGAATTATTAAAAAATAAAATTTTAATAACTACAAATATGATAACTAAATTTTAAAATATTTTCAAAAAATATTCTAATATTACTTTTTGATAACTACAATTGTGATAACTAAATTTTAAAATATTTTCAAAAAATATTCTAATCTTACTTTTTGATCTACAATTGTGATAAAAAATTTCTAATCAAAATTGCCGTAAAGTAGATTTCACAAAATTTTACTTTTTGATAACTACAAATGTGATAACTAAATGTTAAAATATTTTCAAAAAATATTCTAATCTTACTTTTTGATAACTACAATTGTCATAAAAAAATTCTAATCAAAATTGCCGTAAAGTAGATTTCACAAAATTGTCGTCAAATGTGATAACTAAATTTTAAAATATTTTAAAATTTTACTTTTTGATAACTACAAATGTGATAAATTTCTAAATTTTAAAATATTTTCAAAAAAATGTTCTAATCTTAATTTTGATAAAATTTCTTGATAAATTTTATCACATTTGTAGTTATCAAGTATATTTTATCACATTATCAAGTAGGTTAGGATAAATTTTATCGCATTTGTAGTTATCAAGTAGATTTTATCACATTCTTAGTTATGAAATAGTTAACCCTTTTTTTCACTCTTTTTTTATACGTTCTCTCTCTTTCTCTCTCTCTTTTCTCTCCATACGAATTAATGTTATTATTTTTTCAAGCAAACCTGGGCTTCTTAATCATTTGAGTCAACAATTGAAACGGCAAGAACAAGACTTGTGCAGGTAATTTTGTCACTCTTTTTTTATACGTACTCTCTCTTTCTCTCTCTCTTTTGATAAAAATTACCGTTTTTGCAATTTTCACTTGGTTAATGCCACTAAAATGGCTTGCATTGGCATTTATGGTTATTTCAGTACATGGACGTATGATCTCATGTCCAATTTGCCCATGCTATGTAATATCAAATCTGGCCAATTGATACGGTGACAAAATACTTGGAACAACCAACTGCCCACGAAAATTTGAACAGTCCAATGGCTGAACCAAACTCTACCAAAACAGCCAAAGAACTCACCACTTAGTCTCTAAAATCTTATTGTTCTTCTTGTGGAATTTTCCTTACAATAATAACCAAAAATCCCTTACAATTTGTTTATAAAATAATGACTTTAGTCCAGCTTTTGGACTGTCCCAAGCCACACAAGTAATCCTCCCCAAAACAGCCCCGTTTTATGAAAGTAGCGCTTACAAACCCAGCCCCTAACTTAGCCTACAAATTGCCCCAAAAGGCAAGAGACTGAATATCTGCCCTTCTTTTAGTCACCTTCCTTTCCTGTTCTATTTCCTGAAGAAGATTTAAAATCTTCTCTTCAAAACCATCACACGAGGTTATTACCCGTGCGATGCACGGTTGACTTAGTATTGTTAATGAAACTTAATTTTGTAAATAGAATTTGCAAGCTATCCACATAATTAATAAATAAATAAATAACGTGAGATCACACTGAATCATCAAACCGAAAATTCATGCGAATTTTGTAGATTTAATTTGCAAGCTATTTCGTAGTGGTTGTTTGTGGTGTTGGTGGAACACATTTAATCAAATTGGATAAAATCTAGTTTAAATTAACTGAGTTTTTGTAAAATAATAAAAATTAAAAATTTTCTACCATGAGAATTGAGGAGTCCAAATCAAATTAAACTTGTCTAAATCAAATGTGATAAAATCTATCGGGTACAAACTGATTTTGTAAACAAAAAATGGTAAATAAAAAAATCTTTTACCATGAGAATTGATGAGTACTAATGAAGTGAAACACGTTAAAATCAAATGTGATAAAATCTATCCGCAAATAAAAAACTTTTACCATGAAAAATTGGAGTACTAATCAAGTGAAACACATTAAAATTAAATGTGATAAAATCTATCTGATATTAACTGATTTTGACAACAAAAAGTGGTAAGAAAAAGGAAAAACTTTTACCATGTATAAAGGAGGCACCGGTTTTAAAATCTAGTAGATTTTAATTGTTGTTCCAACAATTTTTGGTTGATGCATATACAATGATTGAAACAGAGAGACTTTCTTACATTCGAGCCAATCAAAAAAGTATGAGATCAGAATCATACAAGAGTTTAGCCGAAGCTGCGCAGAGAGAAAACACCAACCCTTCTTCCGCAGGAAAGCGTATAGTGTTACCTTCTTCGTTCAGAGGTGGTGCTAGATACATGGTCCAAAATTATCTAGATGCTAAGGCTCTTTACAAGTGGTATGGATATCCTGATCTATTCATAACATTCACTTGCAATCCTAAGTGGCCAGAAATTACTAGATTTGTTCAACATCGAGGCCTTAAATCTGATATCCTATGTTGAGTGTTCAAAATTAAACTAGATCAACTAATTAAAGATATGAAAGAACAAAAGATTTTCGGTCGTGTCCAAGCAGGTATATTCTATATCATTACTTGGTAGTTGACACCTTTGTTCATTAATTTACTAAATGATATTCTTTAAATTTACATGAATAAAATAGGGTCTATTAATCATGTTCATTTAAAAAAAAATTATGTACTTTAATATGCATATACAGTTTCTTCACAAAAAATTTAAACTTTTTATTATTAACTAATTATATTTTTGTTTACCAATATAAGGAAAACTTGAACAATTTTTTGCAGTTGTTTATACTGTGGAGTTCCAGAAGCGTGGGCTTCCTCATGCCCACATATTGTTGTTCATGCATCGCGATGACAAGTTTCCCAATTCAGAGGACATTGATAAAATTATATCCGCAGAGATCCCTGATAAACACAATTATCCTGAGTTGTATGAAATTGTTAAGGATTTCATGATACATGGTCCATGTGGTGCCTCAAATGTCCGCTCACCATGCATGCATAATGGAAAATGTTCAAAACATTTTCCCAAGAAATTCCAAGAAAGAACCAGTATTGATGAAGATGGTTATCCTAATTATAGGAGACGTGATAACGGAAATACAGTGGTGAAGAATGGAGTAATTTTGGATAACGGATTTGTGGTTCCACATAATCCGTATCTTCTAATGAAGTATCAAGCTCACATCAATGTTGAATGGTGCAATCAATCTAGATCAATTAAGTACTTATTTAACTATATAAGTAAGGGACATGATCGTGTTACTGCAGCTGTTTGTCGAGGTCGTGGCGATAATGGAGAAGATAATAATGAAATTGTCGATGAGATCAAGTTGTACTATGATTGCAGGTATATTTCACCATGTGAAGTTCTATGGAGGATATTTGGTTTTGATATTCACTATAGAAGTCCCCCGGTGGAAAGATTGTCTTTTCATCTTCCGGGTGAGCAAAATGTTGTTTTTCAAGACAATGATCCAATTGATTATGTTGTTAATAAACCCGGTATTGATCACTCAATGTTTTTAGCATGGATGGATTGTAATAAGGTGTATGAGCAAGCCAAAAATATAAGTTATGTGGAATTTCCTACGAAGTTTGTGTGGAACCAACAATCAAGGAAATGGACTCCAAGAATCTGTGGCTTCTCAATTGGAAGAATTCATCATGTTCCACCTGGTTGTGGTGAGAGCTATTATTTAAGGATTTTATTGAATAAAGTGAAAGGACCTACATGCTATGAGGACATATGTACGATTAATGGCGTGGTATACAATTCATTCAAAGAAGCTTGCTATTCATTAGGATTGTTGGATGATGATAATGAGTACATTGAAGCCATAAGAGAAGCAAGTTTTTGGGGATCTGCGCATTACTTACGAGCTCTATTTGTGATGCTTTTATTGGTTGATAGCCTATCCAAACCTGAATCAGTGTGGGAGTGGACATGGCAGTTCTTAGCAGATGATATTCTTTACAAACAACGAAGAATTCTTCAACTTGATGGTAATAAGATATTCGATCTCATCTCATAATTATTTAATTTTTAATGATATTATTAGTAATTCATATAATAGCCCTTCATATGGAAATTTTGTTGAATTTGACTATAAAAAATTTACAACACCCGCCCTAAAAAAAACTTTTTTCACAAAACATGAACAAAATATATTAGGATAGATAGTAATTTTTTTAAAACATTCTTTCAAAATATTTTTCCTTGTGTTTTACTACATTTATTTAATACTTATATTGTTAATTATCTGTATATGGTATATACAGATCTGCACCTAAGTGATGAACAATTGAAGAATTACACTTTGGCTGAGATAGAACAAATTTTGCTTTGCAATGGTAGCAGCCTTGCAAAATACTCGCATATGCCTTTTCCAAATGGTATGGTCATCTCAGAAGGTCAGAACAAGTTGATCCAAGATGAGCTTCACTATGACCGATCATCTTTACAAGTAGAACACAACACACTTTTTTCGTGCTTAACTGATGAACAAAAGGAGGTGCATGGAGAAATCATGAATTTTGTATCAAGAGGTAAAGGGGGTGTTTTTTTCATTTACGGGCATGGCGGGACTGGAAAAACATTTATTTGGAGAACTTTGTCTGCCGCTATACGATCAGAAGGTGAGATTGTGTTAACTGTTGCCTCGAGTGGAATTGCATCTCTACTTCTCATTGGAGGAAGAACCGCAGATTCTAGGTTTGCAATTCCTATAAATGTAAACGAGGACTCAATTTGTGCCATTAGAACAGACACATATTTGGCTGAGCTATTAAACAAGTCGAAGCTCATTATTTGGGATGAAGCAGCCATGATTCACATATTTTGCTTTGAAGCTTTGGATAGAAGTTTAAGAGATATTCTTCGATCCTCAAATCCTGCTAGCTTGCAACAACCATTTGGTGGAAAAGTTATCGTGTTTGGAGGTGATTTTCGACAAATATTACCCGTCATTCCAAAGGGTAGCAGACAAGACATAGTTTTCTCCGCGATCAACTCCTCTTATTTGTGGAATTTTTGTAAAGTATTAAAGTTGACAAGAAACATGAGACTTCAAGTTGGATGTGTTGATGTAAATGCAAATGAGATAAAAGAATTTTCAGATTGGATATTAAAAGTTGGGGATGGGTCTACTGGACAGCCAAACGATGGGGAAGCAATAATAGAAATACCAGATGACATCCTCATCAAGGATACAAGTGATCATATTGCTTCGATAGTCGATTGTACATACCCCTCTATTATAGAGAACCTAAGGGATCCAGGATATTTCCAAGAGAGAGCAATTCTTGCTCCAACTCATGAAATTGTGGAGATTGTAAATGAATACTTGCTATCAAAGGTACAAGGAGAAGAGAAAGTTTACCTAAGTTCAGACAACATTTCCAATGCCAATAGAAATGTAGAAAGTCATGAAGATATTTATTCTCCAGATTTTCTAAACAGTATCAGATGTTCTGGATTACCTAATCACAAGTTAAAGCTAAAGGTTGGTGTCCCAGTTATGCTAATAAGAAACATTGATCAACCTTCGGGCTTGTGCAATGGTACCAGATTACAGGTAACTCAATTGGGAAATCATGTAATTGAGGCTAAGATTATCACTGGCCGTAATATTGGGAACAAAGTGTTCATACCTCGTATGTTATTAAGCCCGTTAGATTACCTTTTAAGCTACAGGGAAGGCAATTTCCATTGGTTCTTTGTTTTGCTATGACTATAAATAAAAGTCAGGGGCAATCTCTTTCACATGTTGGACTGTATTTACAAAGGCCAGTTTTTAGTCATGGTCAACTTTATGTCGCAATATCAAGGGTAAAATCCAAAAAAGGATTGAAAATTCTGATTTGTGGCAAGGATGGTCAAACAAGTAATTGTACTACTAATGTAGTATACAAAGAGGTATTCCAAAATTTGTGACAACAAGGTATTGCTATATATTTCTAATTTTTTTTTGTTTCAATCAATTTGTATCTCATTATAAAATTTTAATTTGGTTATTGCAACTTTGTTTCTTTATCTTGATTTTTTTATTTGCTTCAGACATTACTTCACGTATTGGATTCATATTCA
The DNA here is from genome assembly GCA_013146195.2 of Codonopsis lanceolata. Taxonomy (NCBI): domain Eukaryota; kingdom Viridiplantae; phylum Streptophyta; class Magnoliopsida; order Asterales; family Campanulaceae; genus Codonopsis; species Codonopsis lanceolata. The sequence continues at coordinate 156,474,244 of CM028379.1, forward strand.
AGAGAAGAGATGGGCTTTCATGGATTGAAAAGAGAAACGAATATGAAGGGAAGAGTTTGGTAAGAAGATGCAGCGGCCATGGGTATTTGGCAGAAAGTGGGATGTGAGTTAGTGTGCAAAAAATGTGTTATTTTGAGCAAAGGGTCTAAGTAGGGGTGTGCAGGAGAAGAAATGGAAGAAAAAAGAGGGAAGAGAGAAAATAAAGGGTAATTCACAACTGTAAACTAAACAATAATTTACCATAAATTTACAACCGTAAATTCACATGCTTGAGATAATGAGAGTTAATTCTAGCCAGTAGTTGTACTTGGTAAAAACAAAATCTGGTCGGTAGTTGGCTTTTTAGATTTCAAGTGTGTGATAGTGAGTTGTATTATAATATATATTTTTTCTAGGAAATAGTATATAGATCAACTGATACTATAAGCACTAGGGTGTAAGTGGTTCGGTTTGGTTAGGTTTAGGCCAAAACCACAAACCGAACCACATCTCATTGTTTCCTAAAACTTCAAACTGAACCAAACTGAAGATGGATTGGAACCGAACCAAACCACTCGGTTTGGTTTGGTTTGGTTTTAATCAACTTAACCATCATTAAGAATAAGAATAAAAATAAGATTTTAATCTGGAATTAACCTCAAAATTAGATAATAACCTAGTAAAATAAAATTATTATAAAGATTACAATACAAGTTCCAAAATAAACACAAACAATAGAAGAAATAATAGTCCTCCAACAATCAAGATTTTGTTTGTTTAGTATGTATGTGTGTGTGTGTGTATATATATATATATATATATATATATATATATATATATATTATGACTAAATCAAGATGATCTAAAAGTTTATAATAGTTAACAAATGATATATAATATACATTATATAATAAATAAATAAAAATATATAGGTTGGTTTGATTCGATACAAAAACCGTAAACCGAACCGAGTGATTTTCCAATTGTTGAAACCGAAACCAAACCGTCTTCAACCAAAACCGAACCAAACCAAGCAGTTTGGTTTGGTTCGGTTTGGTTCCGTGGTTCCGATTTACACCCTAATAAGCAGACACCCCCCTCCCAAAAAATTTTAACTTCTTATTTTGCCCTTTTGATTTCCTCAACCCAACTAATCATACCCCTTCCCTTTTCCCTCCCTTTCTTAACCGTGTACCCCTTCCTCCTTTTCTCACCTACCGTGTATCAGCACTCAGTGCTTCCCTCTCCCTTCTACCTCCTCCCTCCCCCTCCCCCCACTGCCTCCCTTCTCTTTCCCTCCCTCCCCATCTCTCATTATTATCGCTCCTTCCTAGCTACCTCTCCTCCTGTAACAAAAAAATGATTTCGAAAATAACAAAAAAATGATTTACTTCCCAAAATCACACCAATAAAATTTTAAAAAAAAGATTTTCAATGTTCGGCTCTGGTTGACCGAACAACATTGTGTTGTTCGACTAGCCCACGACGAAAATTAACGAAATTAAAAATTTAAAAAAAATTATATTGCTCAGTCACAGTTGGCTGAACAACATTGTGTTGTTTAGCTACAGCCAATCGAACAACACAATTTTATTCGACCAACTGTGACCGAACAATATAATTTTTTTTAAAAAAATTAATGTCGATAATATTCGGTGTGAGCTAGTCGAACAACACAATGTTGTTCGGCCAACCAGATCCGAACATTAAAAAAAAATTGTTATTTTACCAGTATGACTTTGGGGAAGATTGAAAAATCATTATTTTTTGCTATTTTCGAAATCATTTTTTTTGTTATAGGAGGAATAACAGTGAGAGAAGGGGAGGGTGAGAGGGAGGCAGTGGGGGGAGGGAGGAGGAAGAATAGTGAGAGAAGGGAGGTGATGGGGGAAGAGGAAGAATAGTGGGAGACGGGGAGGAGGGAGAAAGAAGAGATGCAATGGGAGGAAGGAGAGGGAAGCGCTAAGCGTTGATACACGGTAGGGGATAAGGGGAGGGAGGGCTACACGATGAAGAAAGGGATGGAGAAAGGGAGGGGGTATGATTAGTTGGGGAGAGGAAATTAAAAGGGCAAAATAAGAAGTTTAAATTTTTTGAGGGTCTGCTTATAGGATTGGTAGGTCTATATAGCGCAACTCTTCAGAAAATCACCCCATAGGCCCATGCATTTAGGACGGGCCTATACGCACCCCAATTTCTACTCTTTACACCTTATTTTTTGTAATATACAACACAATGTACAATAATTCAGTACATAAAGTGGGTGTGAATAGTAAAAAGAGGGGTGTGTATAGCCCCACCCATACATTTAACCCTTGATTACGGCTATTCAAACCCACAATAATGCTATATACACCCACCAAATATTATTTACAAAATCGCTATTGTAGGAAAATACAAAATAGCCCTCGTCTTATCTCTTCTCTCTCATCCCATGTGCCATCATTCCCTTTCTATGTTTTTGCTTTGTATTCATCTTTTGCCCCTTCCATTAGGCTCTTAAACCCTACATCTATTACTTCAGTCAATCGTACCCAATTCCAGTTACGAGCTTAGCTTCATAATTAATATATTCATCTGTTCCATCCCTCGTCTTTCTGTAATTCGCGTGCCACTTTACATTGAAAAATATATTGGCATCGTGTTCGCCAACCGTTGCCAAACAATGCAGTGGTGTTCGACAAGCACCAACCGAACATCACTGCAATATTTAACAAGAGAAGATAAAAGGGAAAGGGTAAAGAAGAGGGTTTGTATGAATTAGGGAAGAATATGAAATGTAGGGTGGGGTGTGTTGAGTAATATGGTAGAATAAGAAAGAAGAGATAATGTATGGTGCAGTGTATTGAGTGATATGAATTCGGGAAGAATATGAAATGTGGGGTGGGATTGATACGTCTTAATTAATAGTTTATTTTTTATATATCACGGTCACTACAAAATAACCTTTTTTATATTTCTGACGTGCAAGGTTGGATTACTAGTCACTAGTGACTTTTTAATTGTCCGGTTTAACAAGGGCAATAAAGAGGCTTTCAAGAGGTACTTAAATAAATCTCTCAAAGTCAAACTTAAAAGGCCAATTGCATAAAGTGTTAATATTGGAGCCAAATACTCTCGAGTAACCCTAAATACAACACAAAAAACACTAAATGTAACACCAACTCAAGGGTTTAATTACTAATATAGCCTTTTGTTAAAAAAAGGTTACAATTACATTTAACCTCTCACCAACGTCACACCAGTTACCCTTCTCCTTATCTACCATTCTCTATCTCTAAACTTTTCTTTTCTCCTTCACTCTCTAACAATTTCTCAATGAATTATAATCGTTAATGACGTTCATGTTGATTCCCATTTTACAGTAATTACATATAGTTACATACATTATACTATATATATATATATATATATATACACACACACACATATATATATGTTAGGAAATATTACATGGAAATCAATAAAATCAAATACATAATTGATAAACAATTGAAAGGTTACTGCTTAAGAGTGAAGTAGACTTGAAGTCTGCTGAAAAGGCAAGCTTCCTAGAAGTTTGGTGGACTAAACCTGTAAAGGTCTGCTGATGAACCTTTGCAAAGTATGCTGGTGAGCCTTTGCGAAGTCTCCTCGTGAGCCTTGGCGAAGTTTGCTGGTGAGCCTTTGCAAAGTTTGTTGTGGCGAAGTCTGTTGGTGCTTCACACAAAGTCTGATGTTGTCAAAAGAGGTGTGTTGCTGTAGAATTGTGATCTACCTGATGACTGGCGAATGGAAGACTTCTGGTTCGAGGCATGTGTCGTACATAGTTTCCTTAAAACAGATTCGCCCCTTCTCGTATGTGCTTGGAAGCTTTACTGGACGTCTGTCTCACATGATACAACGGAGACACCGGAGAGACCTTTAGCACAAGGGTTTCCGGCGAACTGAATCTGTGCCTGACTTTATCACCAAAATGAAAACATGAGGCCAAATAAATACGCTCAACGATTTGCAGAAGAGAAATGAAGATTGTTCTTAATCATGTTTTTCAATTGTGGATGTAATCTCCTTTTATAAGAGAAGACATGAGACTGATTAAATAACCACATTATTTCATCATCAATAGGCAAATAATATCTCTCATCAAAGCTACTAATAACATCCCATAAAGTATGTTATAAATGTTAGAGTTACAAAAATCAAAAGAATAATTAACAAAACGTGGGTTGGTTTGAATAGACAAATGTGGTCCGACATTCGTGTCCGTGGGACGCGCTCGCACATGAGTACGATACCCCGAAGGCTAAATTGGACCAAGATTTGCACCCCCCCTGCGCAGGCGTACGCAAGAGAGGACCTCTATTCTATACAAGCTTACCCTTACCACATAAGGCACTTGTATATATAAACCACTCAAGCTTTTGTTAATTTCTCAATGTGGGATAAACCCACTTCCAAGAACCACACTTTAATCAATCATAACTTATTCATCTAAACACCAAATTGGACAAATAAATATATGGTTTCGATGTTCTCATGGAGTAGAACACGATTCCATAATTATCCTTGTTATTACACAAATGACTCGTGAAGAAATCCGTTCCACAACATTGCACAATTTCATTCTTTAAACACAATTTTTCCAACAATCCCTCACAAGAAGGAAATTGACGAATTTGGTGATAAAGTCTAGCAGTCGAAACCTGCATAGGATAGGTAGGGGTTACCCTTTGAACCTTCCCTCAAAAAAGCATATTTACTTTATTGGATGATCAGTAGACATGATGTCTTTGAACTGTTCTGTCGTTAGTGTAAACGATCATATACTTAACAGAGGAATCTTCCTAACACAATTCAGTTGTCATAGCTATGCTCATTCATGACCTTGAACATACGTCTGGTTCTGTGAGAGGGTCTAAGAATTGAGCCTCACACAATTCTTCTCGAAGCGGCCCCACTTCTCTCTCACATAGGTGATTCTTACTTAGGAATCATTAAAAGCCATATGTTTATCCTCTTACACACGAGCATCACTGTTACAAGGGATGACCCCCCACAGTGAAGCTAAGAGTCTTTTTATAATTAGGCCGTCTCTTTGAACCAAGTTCTTGTGATCTCCAGTCAACAAGGTTGAGTTTCCATTGTATCAACTCATATTTAAAGGCTTAAGTCACATTCCTTTGGAAGACTTATCAACTAACTCTCTATTTAACCCTTTGAAAGTTAATGGATCTGCTAAATTATCCTTTGACTTCACATAGTCAATAGAGATAGTTCCAATTGAGAGTAGTTGTTTAATAGTATTGTATCTACAATGTATATGTCTAGACTTACCATTGTACATATTACTCTATGCCCTGCCAATTGCCGATTGACTATTGCAATGTATGCAGATTGCATGCACATTTTTGTCCATCTGGGAACATCTTCTAAGAATTGACGTAGCCATTCAGCCTCTTCACCACTTTTGTCTAGAGTTATAAACTCATACTTCATCGTGGATCTAGCTATGACAGTCTACTTAAAAGATTTTCATGATATGACTGCACTTGCCAAAGTGAATACAAATCCACCAATAGACATTGAGTCTTTAATATCTGAGATCCAATAGGCATCATAGTATCCTTCGATCACTGTTGGATCTCTTGTACAGTGCATTCCATAATCATGAGTAAATCTTAAGTACCTTAGTACTCTGACTATCGCTTTCCAATGATCAATCCCAGGATTACTCGTAAATCTACTAAGTTTACTCACTGCATAAGCTATGTCTGGCCTTGTACAACTCATTAAGTACATCAGACTTCCTATGATTCTCGAGTATTCTACCTGAGAGACAGTCTCACATCTATTCTTTGATAGATGTAGACTAGAGTCAATTGGAGTTCTAGCTATTGCAATGTCATTCTTGCTAAACTTCTCTAGAATTTTATCCACGTAGTGTGACTGACTTAAAGTAAGTCCACTTGAAATTCTATAAATTTTAACACTAAGGATTACATCAGCTAACCCATATCTTTCATGTCAAATTTCGATTTTAACATGTCTTTTGTGGATTTAATCATATTATCATTAATACCAATGATAAGCATGTCGTCTACGTAAAGACCTAAAATGACATAGCCATTTTCAGTGTCCTTTACATATACATATTTATCACATTCATTGATCTTAAATTCACAACCCAACATGGCATTATCAAATTTCTCATGCCACTTTTTTGGTGCTCGTTTTAAGCCATACAAAAACTTAACCAACTTGCACACTTTGTTTTTTTTCCTTGGAGCAGAAAGTTGTTCCATGTAAATCTCTTATTCTAAATCACCATTTTAGAAAGGCAGTTTTTACATCCATTTGATGTACTTCAAGATTCCGCAACGTGGCAATTGCAAATACTATCCTTTTGGATGTTATTCTCGTAACTAGAGAATAAGTATCAAAGTAATCAAGACCTTTAAGTTGCCTGTAAACTTTAATTCCAAGGTTGGCCTTATATTTATCAATTGATCCATCTGCTTTCAATCTTCCTCTTGAAAATCCATTAATAACCTAGTGGTTTACTTCCTAGAGGAAGATCCACTAATTCCCAAGTGTGATTTTGAAGGATGAAATCAATTTCATCTTTGATTGACTCTTTCCAAAGAGGTCCTTCAGAAGAGCTAATAGCTTCCTTATAACTTTGAGGTTCCGTTTTCAGCATGTAGGTTAGAAAATCTGGACCAAAGGATTTTTCTACCCTAGCTCTTTTGTTGCGTCTAAGCTCTACCTCTTCTTCCTCATTCACATAATGTTCTTCTTCTATTGAATCATGTATTTGTTCAGATGAGGTAGACACACTACTCAATCTGTATGGAAATACATTTTCAAAGAACAAGACATTTCTTGATTCAATTATCGTATTCTTGTGTATGTCTAAAATTTCAGAATCATGCACAAGAAACCGATAAGCACTACTGCTATGTGCATAACCAATGAATATGCAATCAACTGTTTTTTGTCCTAATTTCACCTTTTTAGGTAAAGGAACAACAATCTTAGCAAGACACTCCCATACTTGCAAGTATTTGTAGGATGGAACTCTACCATGCCACATCTCATAAGGGCTCTTGTCAAGCTTCTTACGGGATACCTTATTTAAAAGGTAATTAACTAACAGCACAACTTCTCCCCACATGTTATGTGGTAATCCAGAACTTAACAACATGACATTCATCATCTCTTTTAGAGATCAATTTTTGCGTTCAACAATGTCATTCTGTTAAGGTGCATAAGGTGTTGTTGTCTCGTGGATGATACCATGCTCAGCACAGTATGCAGCAAATGGTGACTCATATTCACCTCCACGATCACTTCTTAGCATCTTAACTTTTTCTGTTGAGTTGGTTTTCAACCTCAGTTTTATAGAGAATAAACTTCTCTATGGCTTCATCTCTACTTTTGAGAAGATACACATAGCAATACCTAGTGCTATCATCAACAAAAGTAATGAAGTACTTACTTCCACCATGTGACTGTGTTGATTTAAAATCACACACATCAGTGTGAATTAATCCAAGTGGTTCACTATTTATTTCAATAGTATGAAATGATGTCCTTGTTAACTTTGCTTCTAAACAAGTTTCACACTTGTGTTTGGAATTTAGGTATGTAATTCACGTTAAGTAACTTGCGCAGGGTTCCATAATTAACATGTCCTAGTCTACCATGCCACACATAGGATGACTCAACCAAATAAACAGAAGACTTATTCTTATTATTATTGCTTGCTGGTTTAACAACCATAACACTGAGCTTAAACAACCCATCAGTTACATAACATTTTCCAACAAACATTCCACTCTTAGACAGAGTTACAACATCTGACTCAAATACAATACGGAAGCCATGTTGCACTAACAGCGTTTCGAAGACTAAATTCTTCCGGATATTTGGTACATAAAGTACATTGTTGAGAGTCAGTTCCTTCCCGGACGTCATCTTCAGCACCACTTTACCTTGACCTTTGACTTCAGAAGTGGCAAAATTTCCCATAAAAATATTCTTGCCATTCTCAGCAGCTTCAAAGGTATTGAACATCTCTCTGTTGGAGCACACATGTCTACTGGCACCAGTGTCGATCCACAATTAATTGGGGTTTTAACCCACCAAGTTCACTTCAGTGACAACCGCAGCAAGGCTAAGGTCCAATACATCTTGAGAGATGTCATCCACCATGTTTGCTTTACGTTTGATCGATGTTTTAATTAATTTTTTTCCTTGCAAGTGGACATGACTATTATAGAATAGTATTGGAAGCAAGGGTCGAACCCACAGAGACAAGTGATCACGAACAGTGCAATTTATTGATAGCAAATTATTAATCTAAAAGGGGTTTTTATATTTAATTCTATTCTAAACTACAATTTATATTTAGATGTTTAACTAATTAGCAGTAATAACATATATGAAGATCTTATGGTGGGTGGCAATCTAGGATTCTGGGTTTCACTTGTATCTCTTCTTCAATTCATAATAACGTCATTCAATGTCTTGGGTTCGTTCACTAAAGATAGATATACTCTGTTGAACAATTGGTTCAGCCTCCATCCCCGCAAAAATTCATCAATTCTATATCCTAAGCACAAGAACTGTAATCTAGCTGTCACCTAGATTTATGATCTATCTGTCACCTAGATCATGTATGAACTTGGTCCTAACTTATCACTCTCGTGCATCGATAGGTCCAATTTATTGTGTTGGTGAGCCAGTGTACGACATATGCATATTGGTCATGCAGTTATCCGCACCTCTAAGCCTTTATTATTTGCGATTACATTCATTTGTTCAAAGCAAAATAATATAGGGATTGATAAACAACACCATCAACAAGCATTGAATGAACATATATATAAGAATCAAAACATAAATTTGATACAAGTTACCTCCCACCTCCTAGATTATGGATGATTTAGTTCATCATAGAAAATGAACAGCACATGGAGATGATCGGATACATGATTTGATCTTCAATACTTGAAATTACACAATCTAACTATGTTATACAATCTATAAACTACCTAAAATCTACCTAAGAGAGCTTCCAGCTGTCCTCTCTCTATGCTTTGGCTCGGCATCTGACTTCTATATATACTCGGGAGTTGTAATTCAATCGAATGACTGTGTGAAAATCCGAAATAGTCGTATTCTGACCACCTTGCGGTCGCAAGGTGTTGGGTACCTTGCGTCGCAGGTCTCCAAGATGTCCAAATTTGGAATTCTTGGTTTCTGCTTTATGATCCGTACTGCCTACCTTGCGGTCGCAAGGTCTGAGGCACCTTGCGTCCGCAAGGTGTCCAGTGTTGACAGCTTCCGTTCTTTCTTCATTTTTCCTTTTTGGCCCTTCTTGAAATTTGCACTTAAAACCCTGGAGTTTCGCATATTTTCACAAATAACCCTGAAACTTACAAAACTCACCGAAAACATATATTAGTAGCCAAAAGTCTCGTGAAATAGCATAATTTAGGTCATAGAAGTGTATAAAATCGACGTATAAAATACATCGATCAAATACCCCCAAACTTAAATTTTGCTCGTCCACGAGTAAACAATAAACTTATAAAAGCATATGAATAACAAAAATTAAAATCTTTTTGGAGGGTGACACTATTTACACTCCTCTATAAACCCACAAACTCAAGGAGACTCTTTCGAGTGACTCGACTCTGCAGATAAATACAAAAACAGATAAATACAAAAGCGAATAAAAATTAAACTACAAATAAAACATAAAATCTTTTTGGCTTCATCTCAAGTTATAAGTGTATGGTATGCAAGTAATCTCAGTTCGATGCTCACCACATGTATGCAGGCTTTGTCATATAAAACCAACTGATCTTTTCTTAACATTGCTACTACTTCTAATTTCTCCGTGTGTGTGTGATCACCAGTCTTAAAGAATATCTTAACTAAAACAGTTTTATTAAGCTAAACACCACATTCATATGAAAATCAAAGTTTAATAGAAAATCATGCATTAAGAATTATGAGATCTACCATCCAAACCCGGTCAGTTACAGACAGAAAGGTCCCAAGGATTTAAAAGACTTATACATCCATCCCATGCACTTCTATGTATGACATACAATGCTCTCTTATCCCAATTACTTGTAATAGCTAATATTATGCTAACACAGTGAGCTTTAGGGTGAATAATAATGAACATGAAGGGTTTGATCAATTCCATATTACTCACTTGACAATTAAAACAGCATAAGCATTGGCAAGAAGATCATTAGGTCTTTATTTAGCTTGTAATGTAAGGCCAAGGTGATGGGGGATATGATGGAAAGGATTAGGAATTCAAAGTGAGAGAGTAAGACTACCATTTATCCCTCATACTTCCAAGCAAAAGGAAGTTTTCCCTATTTAGGCTAAGACCTGCAAAGACTACAAGTGAAGGGGTGTTTTTCGTTACTTTTCACTTTTCTTCTTTCTCCCCTCAAACTTGTTTTGGGCAATATATATTTCTAAAAATATCACATCATTCTTATCAGCATGATTTTTCTAACATATTTTTCTCTTGAAAGCTATGCTTCCATTTGAGCTTTTGTTACACTCTTCTTCTTCCATTTCATTTTTCTCGTCGATACACAATTTTTCTCTCTTTTTCCTTTTTTTTTTCGACGACGGAAGGAAGAAGTTTTCCGAAAAATAGCCTAACTGAAAAGAAGTGATCCTCCTAGAATCAATTTCCCACCCACATCCTACTCTCTCAAAGGGTAGGCTAAAAGTGTATAGGCTTTTAGGGTCAAGTTAATGTGGGTAATAGAAACGATGGCGAATGGGGGTTTAAATAGTGTGCTTAGCACACTCCATTCTTTTTCATTAGGCTCAACGTGGACACTAGGGATATATTTTAGGATAGGTCAGGGAATATTTAGGCTCTAACGATCTAAAGATGGCCTAAGTCATTTCTTAATGCCAAATGCTCGTGTAGTTTTTAAAGCAAGTAAGACAACACAAAATATCATATCAACTAAGAGACAAAATATCATATCAACTAAGAGTAAATTTCTCTTAAGCAGACTTATTACTTTTAAAGAGTAAAGTCAAGAATTTTTACAGTCACTAAGAGACAAAGGTAAACTTTCTAAACTCATAATTTTAGAAGGTTGTTTATGAAAATTGTGAGCGACTGATTTCAAATTTGGTTAAGATATTTTATGAAAAGGTATTTTTTCTCTTTCCTAAAAGCCGTCATTCATTAAGTCTTGTCATCAAAAAGGCGTCTGACTTAATGACATTTCACAAGTCTCTATGATGACGTCCTTTCGTTTATAAACCCTCAACCGCCAAAAGCTCATTTCACAAAACTGTCTCTTGCTATTCTCTCTCTCTAAAACTTTCTTCTCTCTAAGAATTCCTGGTTCCTTCGCCCTGTTCGTTAGTTGATTCTGCAGATTCACTTCCTTTCCATCTTCTTCTTCTGCGAATCTTCTGCAATGGTAATAAATTTCTAACCCTAACTCAGTTATCACAGTGTAAGCACAAATTTACACACTCTCGTATGTAATTACACCATTATTGACTGTTCATATGACTTCTTGCTCCATAACTCTTAGAACTTCCAAATTTATTGTTCATTACTGGTAGTATCTACTTATTACTGTTCACGAACTGTAGATTTTAGTATTCTGAGTAATATTCAGCCTGTATATGACATTTCATGAGTTGTCTAGAAATTTCTAGGGCTTAATGCTACACTTTGTTCATATTTCGAATTCTTGAGTTTTTGCCCTAATTTGTTTCTTTGAAATTCTTTAGGTTTGGAACTTCTTACGCATCATCGTTCTCGAGCAGGCTCGAGTTCACTCTTGATATTCCAAAACTGCCCTCTACCATGTATCACCCTGGAATGTGCATCGACGAACCATCTGTTCGAGCTTACACATCTGGAGTAAAAATTGTGGATGACTGAACGATCGGCATTCTCGCCTGTTCATGTTAGGCGATGTCGACTTACTGACAACCTTACGGTGAAGAATTCTTCCAGAAGGCTATCATAAATGACTCCAGAACTACCATCTCAGCTGTTGTCCGAACAGTCTCTGTCACCATCTCTGCTTCCAGGATCGCCAAGACAATTGGCGTAGAATTTGACGGACCTACTTCTCTAACTGATGCTGAAAAGGCCACTGCTTGGTCTTATATGCGTGGAGAAAACACTCCAAGGGAGGCTGCTGCTAAGATGAAAAGGACCTTGTTCGAAGATGATGTCTACTTCATCAGCCATCTATTCGACAAGAGTCTGATTTTCAAGAACGACACCCATGACATCATGACTTCAGACCAGCTGGAATACACGTCTGCAGTCATTCTCAATATTCGACTCAACTGGGCTCAGATCCTCTTTGAGCTGCTGTGTGATGCTGTCGAAGCAGTTAAGGTCTCTCTCAAACAGAAGCGGCCATTCGTCCGACTGATCAACTGCCTTCTCCGCTCAAACCGGTCCTTTTTGAAGCATCTGGTGAATTTCGAAATAAAGAAAGTTCAGAAGTCCATCCAATTCACCAGCACCTTCATCATCAATTACCACAAGCTGAAGAATGAGAAGAGAGCTCAACAAGGTCTTCCACCTCTGGTCATAGTCCATGCTATGAACCCACCTCCACTAAAAGTCATCAAGATAAATCCCGAGACAACCGTGGATGCTTTCATGGCCAAGCAGCTGAGTAAGAAGCTCTCCAAGGAAGCTGCTGCTGAAGGCTGCTCCAACAAAGCTGCTGAACCTGCTCCCTCCACAACTCTCAAGAAGAAAAAGAAGATGTATTCTGTTGAGGAGGAGCCAGTCCCAAAGAAAAGGAAAGCCACTTCCTCAAGTGATGCTCCCACCGACCCTGCTCGTCCCCAGGCCAAAAAGAAGACAAAGACTGATGCCTCATCCAATCCTGCTCCGGTGCCTGTTGAGGCTGCTCAACCAGACCCTGCTCCTCTCCGCTCTCGAAAGCGAAAAACCAAACGCACCGAACCCTCAGAACCTTTCATCCCTTTCGTTCCCCCTTCATCTCCTATCACTTCTTCCTCCCCTTCCCTTTCTTCTTCAACAGCCCCTGCTGCTGTTGGGGAGGAGCCTGCTGCTACCCCTCCTTCCTCTCCTACTTCCTCTTCAACCCCTGCTGTTGTTGAGGAGGAGCCTTCTTCACCTATTCCCAAGAAGAAGAAACGCAGACTTCGTAAGAAGTCTGTGGCTCCAACACCATCTTCTCCACCCTCTCAACCCATAGACACTATCCCTTCTCCGCCATCTTCTCCCGAACCCATCTCCTCCATTCATCCAGAATCCTCCCTAGCCATCATACCTGTTCTCACACACTCTTCTCCCTCTACCTCTTCTCCTTCCTTCTCTATGCCCGAACACTTCTCTCCTCTTGCCCCTCATATATCTACTCTTCTCTACCAAACAGCTTTTCTTCCAGAAATCTTTCCTCCCATCTCTCAGTATCTTACTCCTATCTCCATCTCTTCTGATCTTTACCAGATTCTCTTCCCTTCCATCTCTTCTGCCACACATTCCTTTCTATTTGATTTCTCTTCTATTTCCGACCTTCTCTATCCTTCTTCCTCCCCTCCTAACTTCATTCTTTTACCCGACTATCCTTTTCCCTCCTATCTTTTAGAAGCATCCTCTTCCTCTTCTGCTTCTTGTTTCTCTGTCAGTAGCCTAGCCACTGACATTGAAGTTGATTCCAAACCCTCTTCCTCCACCTACAACATCTCGCTCTAATCAACCTGCTTCTTCATCTTCTTCTCCTCACCCTGCTCCTAACCCTTCTCAGACCCATATCTCCGTAAACCTCAACCCTTTCTCCCTTCCAAATAACTCTGCTGATCCTGCCCTTCTTGATCTCCTCCGAGCAAACAATGACCAGCTCGCTCAGCTCAACAGCACGGTCTCCTCTATGGCTCAGCAGATCGAAGTGCTCAGCTATGGCCTCAACGCTACTCATGCCACCATCTTTGACATCGGCAAGATTGTTGATCAGCGGTGAGCGACCTTTGCTCAAGCCTTCACTACTCACGGTTCTGGTTCAAGATCAACAGTCTCACGATAGGCATCTTTGCTCCCAGATCGGCATTCATGCCCTCTTCGATGAGCTCAAGGCCAGGAATGGCACGAGCAATTATTCGTCGACGGGAGGTTGTTGATTTCACCGCGATCTTCGCCTTGTCGAGCAAGGCGATTTGGCTGAGCAGCGTAGGGTTGGTGCCATTAGGGAGGAGAGCTACTCACTTTTTGAATCAAGCCACGATTGAAGAACGAACCGACTCGAGAACGCTGAATGACGAATCGAGTGCAGGTTGGAGACTACTTAGAACGACGACGCACTTTCGGCCAATCTATTACGAATGCATTTGGTATTTAGTTCTGTATCTTTGTTTTTAAACTCTGCTGTTTTACCAAAACTTCTGATGTTAAACAGCTTGTTTAATCACAGATGACTTCAGTTTCTTTCAAAGTTTAAATTGCTTTATCCTGCTATTATTTAGTTCATTTAAACTTCGTGTTTAAATCTTTACATGTTGCATGTATGTTTATCTCATAGATTTAAACCCTGCTCTACTTAGTACTTGTTTTTAATGCTTTTCTCTTGTAAGTACTTAGTCTAGTAGCTATCTCTCTACTAAGGCTTCTGCTCTGAGAGACATGTCTGCTCTTAATAAAAATCTTTAAGACATGTTACTATCTCAGTGCATGATTCAAAGTCTGCTAGTAGCTGAGATGATGACCTCAACCAAATAGGAGGAGATTGTTGATTCCTAATTATAGATTTGGTTGAGTCATCCTCTGATTCTATTGTACAGTGGCTAAAAGGTCTGCGTACCGATTAGTGTGGCAACTGTCTTAGAATCAATTTGTTTAGAACTGTTTAAGTGTTAGTCTAGGCGCGGTTTTGTTAGCTTCTTCAACAACCTTGGGAGAACAGCAGACTTTGAAGTCTGCTCAAAGACCGGAAAATCAAATTGGCCAAATCACGATATTATGACACGTGTACACCTATTTAGATATTTTCGAAAATATCTAGTCTTTATGTCTTCATCAAATTTCGTTTTCAAGAAGTCAACTCTACATGATGACAACTGTCCAGACTGTCTCCTGAAACCTGAAGCCTGAAGACATTACATGTTTTGGCTAAGAAGACTTTCCAAGCTGCAGAGCCTGCAATCTGAAACTTTACTCAAATTGGGAATGTCTTCTCTGCACACACTACATCTCTGATGACTGTGGCTATTACATCTCCCAAAGCCCCGAATTGCATTCAATGCAAAAGAACGTTGGACACAGTTCACTCTGTCTCAGTCCAACGGTCCAAAGATCTTTTCCTGGTATTTATTCAAGTTTTGAAGATCTGAAAAACAACTCTTGCGCATTAAAACTCTCAAGCTTCATCTTCAACATTCAAGCATTCAAGAGATCAAAAGGACAAGGACTAACACTTCACCAAACTCTCTGAAGCTGCAGATCTGCCATCTTAAATTCGTTTCAGCTTCTTTTAGTTTGTTTTTAAACTGTTCTTTAATTCTGCACGTGAAGAGAACAATTAATCATTGATTGTATCTCTCACCATTATACACTTGGTTAAAAACTTATTTTGTACACGATCCATTAGAGATCTTACTCATAAACCTAGTGGATAAACAAGTGCATTTTTAAAATCCAAAGCTAACCACTTTGGTAGTGGATGTAGTACTATTCACAATACGAACCACTTCAAATTCCTGTGTGCTTTTTGAACTGTTCTTATATTTCTCATTAACTGCTTAACTGCTTCAGAATCTGTACTACCTAAACAACACTCTTGATAGTTCAGATTCTGCTTTGTTTCCGCTACCTTAACACTTCTATTCAATCCTTTCAAGAAATCATTAAGAAGTGTTTACGAAAAGTTTTTATAAAAACATAACTAGGCTATTCAACCCCCCCCCTTCTAGCCTAGATTGAGCCTATTTTGGGACCAACAGTTCGAAAGTGTGCTTGAGATATATATAAATGAGAAAAATCCAAGGGATCTAACTATCATGCAATTGACCATAAGTCACAATTTAATGCAACAAGTATGTTCGAATGGCTATGCATCATATTCTTTTGCATATCTAGTTATAATGAAGTAGGTGTTATAAACTTTATAAAACTATTCTAATCAATCCATAATTATGACAGTTGTGGGTGCATGAAGAATTTGGAGAAAAGTAAAAGTTTGGACTAACTATACGGTTCATTGCACTAACTCCTCATTGACTACGACTAGCATTACCACATCTAAAACTTGAGGATGAAAATTTTGAAAATATAATATTTATATATATATATATATATATATATATATATATTTTTTTTTCTAAGAAATTTGGAGATGATGACGATGACACAATTGATGATGGGACCTCACAAGAGGAACCCACGAGCATCCAATGTGAGTGTATTCTGGTCAAGGCAACACCTCCGAAAATAAGAAAAAATTAAAAACAGGAAAATAGGGTGAAGATTTAGATGGTCATCGTATAAATAAATTTTTCTTCACCCTAAAAACATAGCCCAACTCCATTCCTCATTAGGCTAGGACCTGCTAGGACTTAAAATTTAAAATCCCCCCCCTAAACTTAATTTATATTTTGTCCTCAAAATAGAGGAATATATGAGTGGATTGATGGGGTAGGACAAATATAAAAAGGACGTAGCAGATCCACCTAACGAAAGAGGATGGAACTTGGGCCTCGACTCACGGTGAGTCGGGCGGAAATAACAAATGAGGATGCAACTCGGGGATCGTGCCAGGAGGCAGCCCATAATAGGCGGAGACATTTTGTCCCACCGTGTTAAGCCAACCAAATAGCTTCTCTTGGTCGGCACGAATTTGTGCCAACTGTTGAGTTTCCATCTGGCCTTCTAGGGCGACCTCTTCTAGCCTATTGGAGATCCCAACGAGCGGGTCCTCCTCCTCCTCTTCGGGTTCCTCCTCTTGAGGAACCCTCACTCTCGGCTGCTGGTGATGTTCAAACAAAATGGCCCTCGTAATGGCCGGACCAGCCTTCAACCTCTCCGCGTGTTTGGGCATTCTCACACCTGCCCCCTACACAACTCGGTAATCAAATGTGGGAACGCGAACCCCGCATTCGTCCTACCTTTAATAAGGGTCTTGATTTGGCCGTTGATCAAACGGCCAACATCGACAGACCCACCGGTCATAATGGTGTAGGTCAAGACAGCCCTCTCCCAAGTCACCGTGTGTTGGTGACTGGAGGGCATGAGACGCCCGCAAACAAATTTATACACGGCTTAGGAGGAAGGACTCCCCCATGGTGCGTGGTCCAAAAGGTGGATTACGGTTATAGGACAAAACCACACCAGAGAGGGCGATGGTCGCATTGACCACCTCGACATCGATACGGGGGTTGAGGTGTGTGCTAAAATCATTGGCACCAACTGCAAAGTTGGAGGTGCAGAAATATGTGTTAATGCTTTGGGACGAAAAGTCTACAACCACGTCCCTAACATTAACGGTGTCTAGCACACCGCCATCTATGCCAATGTTGCCATTGGCATAGAATTCTCGGACAATGGGCACTACAGCTGCCCTTGGCGGAGAATCTATCAAAAGCCCCCACCTACGAGCTATCAGATTGGGACAGAGGCCAAATTCTTCAGCCTTGAATCCCCTTTCGGGCACCAAGGACTTGGAGAGCTTGACCGTATACCTTTCTGATGCCTCGTAGGATATGAATCGGGTGATGTCAAAATTTTGTTCTTCCTTCCTCGAGGGCCTGAGGATTTCTACGCTTACTGAAGATTTTGTTTGATTTTATAAAAATTAAAAACTAAAGTTTAAAAATTTAAGTTTAAAAATTAAAAATTTATTCTAAGCATGCAAAATTTTTATCTACGTTAAAAATTGTCTAGCACCCTAGCATGTAAATATTTTACGTGTAAAATTAAAGAGGGTGATAGTGTTACTTGTTTGCAGCTTAGATAGAAAGTGTGCAGCCGAAGTGTGAGCTCGATCGGCGTCGGCAATGGAGGTTCTTCTTCTTCTTCTTCAAAAAGTCTTCAACCTTGATGGGGTGTAATGGTGGATGTGAGGGAGGTAGAGGATGAAGAGTAGTGAAGGAGGAGAGAGATTCTTTGAGTGTATGCCGGAATTAGAGACGATCTGCCGGAATTTGAGAGGGATAGGGCGGCTGCTGCTGTCTTGCTGAAGGAGGGAGAGAATTCTGTGATGATTTCAAGAAAACCCTAGGCCTTTATATAAAGGGGACCTGCGGTCGAGCCGCCACACCTTGCGTCCGCAAGGTCGGCAGTCAAAACGGTTCTGATTCTCGTTCATTCCCCATGTCTGACAGTACATTGCACGAAGTCCGCATTTACGGAGCACCTTGCGGTCCCAAGGTCTCCACCACCTTGCGTCCGCAAGGTGGGCAGAGTTTTTCCTTCATGTTTTTCTTTCTTCCTTTTCAACAGTTTGCAGTTTAGCCCTTCCGTTAACTTCCGTTATGTCTTGAATCTTTCCTGTATGCAAAAACTAAACAAAAACTCTAAACTAAAATTATTAGTAACATATAAATACAACACTAAGATGTTTTTCTCCCTCAAACTTGGATTTTGGCATATTTAATTAAAAATTAAATGTCCAAAAATTAAATTTAACGGAGAAAAACATATTTAAACTAATTATAAAAACAAATAACATTCGAAATAGTGGGTTGCCTCCCACTTAGCGTCTTTGTTTAACGTCTTTGGCTCGACCAAACTGCAAGCCTAATCTCAGGGTGGTTCATTGTCAGCCAAACGAATTAACTCAATTGTTTGTTCAACTGACATCGGCTCTAAATATGGCTTGAGTCGGTGTCCATTCACTTTAAAAACTTCATTATTTTTAGGGTTTTGAATATCAACAGCTCCATGAGGATAAATTCGTACGATTCTAAAGGGACCAGACCATTTAGATTTTAACTTTCCAGGGAATAGCCTTAATCTAGAATTAAAAAGTAATACTTTCATACCTGGATGAAACATTTTGTTGGCTAACCCCATGTCATGATACTTTTTGGTCTTTTCTTTATATGTCTTCGCATTCTCATACGAATTCAACCTATGTTCTTCTAACTCATTTAATTGAAATAATCTTTCTTCTCCAGCCAATGTCAAATCTAAATTTAACTCTTTAACCGCCCAATAGGCTTTATGTTCAATTTCAACTGGTAAATGACAATCTTTGCCATACACCATTCTATATGGACTCATTCCTATGGGTGTCTTAAAAGCAGTTCTGTATGCCCATAAAGCATCCTTAAGTTTAGATTCACAATCTTTACGATTAGGCCTAACAGTCTTTTCTAATACTGCTTTTATTTGCCTATTGCTAACTTCTACTTGGCCGGATGTTTGTGGATGGTAAGGTGTAGCTAACTTGTGAGTTACACCATGCTTTATAAGAACATTATTCAACAACTTATTGGTGAAATGAGTTCTTTGGTCACTTATTATGGCCTTAGGCACTCCATATCTAGCAAATAAATCTTCTACAAATTTAACCACTGTTTTTCCATCATTAGTCTTGGTTGCTACTGCTTCAATCCATTTAGATACATAATCTACTGCTACTAGAATATACTCACAATTATTTGACACTGGAAAAGGACCCATAAAATCGATACCCCAAACATAAAAAATTTCAACCACTAAATTAATATGCAAGGGCATCTCATTTCTCTTTCCTATTCCACCTGTTCTTTGACACTTGTCACATGTTCTATAAAACAATTCACAATCTCTAAAAACAGTTGGCCAATATAAACCTGATTGCAAAGATTTCCTAGCAGTTTTGTTTCCACTAAAATGACCTCCACAAGAATATCCATGGCAGAATTCCATAATACCTTGTTGGTCTTTTTCTGGAATACATCTTCTTATTAAAGAATCAGAGCAAATTTTGTATAAATGAGGTGCTTCCCAAAAATAATTTTTAGTTTCTGCCAAAAATTTCTTCTTTTCATAATGATCGAAATCCGGAATAATGATATCAGACACATAGTAGTTGACAAAATCAGCATACCAGGGGTCAGAATCTTTAATGGCCAAGAGTTGTTCATCAGGAAAATTATCATTTATGGGGACAGGATCATCAAGAAATTGACGTTCAAGCAATAGTGAAAATTCCAACCTAGACAAGTGGTCGGCTACAACACTCTCGGTTCCCTTTTTATCTTTGATTGTAATGTCAAATTCTTGTAACAATAACATCCATCTAATTAATCTTGGTTTATGATGAGCACAAGATTTCCACGAATTTTCCCGGGAATTTTCTTTTATTTTGTGTTATTTTTGAATTAATTATGCTTTGGAAATATTATTATTTGTGTTTTTGTGCTTAATGTAGGTTTCCATGCATAATCGAGCTTCTATATGGTGTTTAGCACGAAGTTCAAGACAATTCCGGGCTTAAAAGTTAATTTGGAAAGTATTTGGTCAATGCCCGTTAAGTCCGTCAAGGTTCCAAGGCATTCAGAGGCTAACGGAGGCTGAATATGCTAACGGAGGACTAATTTGCAAAGCTGGGAGAAGACAAACTTCGAGTCTTCGGGCACCGAGCAAATTTTCAGAGAATGAAGGGCGCCGCAATTGCAACTGTGCCTCAAGGCGTTGCCGAGCCGGCGGCCACGTGGCGCATTCTCGCCGCCCGCCCCACTCACCAACCCGCCCTTTTCATGGATCTGGTATGACCCAAGGCCCGTACATTCCTCCAGCCCATTAGCCCACCTGCCTCACCCGCCTCCCTCTCACATATCTCACCTGCTTTTCCAAATTGGCAACCCGCTGATCTCTCCCTTTGGTTTAGCCCGCGACCCAGCCTTTTATTCTCCCTTTCGCCCCATCTTTCCATTGCACTGCCGAAAATGCCCCTGTTCTGTCCGGCCTCTTGTTGCCTCCTCCATTTTGTTTTCCAAGCAGCTCATTTTCGAATTCAGAAGCCCCATTTCGGGCTGCAAGCCCTAAATGGGGCACCAGCCCCCATTTCCACCAGAATCATCCAATTTCTTCGATGCTTGATCACCATTGAAGGTTTTGAACATCAAATCAAGAGCCAAGGACGCACTTGCAAAGGATTTCAACCCCGGATTCGCGATTTTTCGGTTCAATTCTTTCTACTCATATTTTTAGATATTTGTTATGTTTTCTTGGGTTGATTTATTTTGTAAATGTTGATTTGGTTTGTGCTTCAATTATTTATGGAATGCAATTAATTTTTATGTCTAATGTAGTGTTTTGATTTAATTTATTTCTTTATTTAGTACACAAGCATGTTGGTTATTATTTTGTGAAATTAATGCTTTTAATTATCTGGCCAATAATTAAACGATTTTAGAAATATTTAGGATCCGCGAGAGCTACCTATTTATTTCGGACCAATCAATTTAATAGTTGGTGTTTTGTGACGCACACCGATAGCCGTTATGAGACTAGATTTGACACGCGATCGAACCACCTTAGCCATTCGCGAGGTCGGGGAGATTAGGGTTGACTATAAGATGCGAGAGCCCGTAGTTAACTAATTTTAGCAGTCTCGGCTACCAACATGACTTGTAGAAAAATATAAAGAGTTTCTTTTTGCGAAGTATTACCCATGCGCTTGGTTATTATTGTGTTTTCTTAATGCTTTTAATGGCGTAGCGAACCATTAGATGGTCTCTAGAATGATAGGATACGAAGCGAAAGCCCGTAGCGAATAAAATAGCGCGTCCGACTACCAAGACTTGAGTTAAAGAAAAACAAAAAGAGAATTAAATTAAAACACCGGCTAGACTAGAAATAATGCGTTCCTATATTTCTATCTTGATTTGTTGTTGCCAAACCACATCCGCGTTAGTTTAGATTTAATTGCTTTCTTAGGTTGTTTATATTTTTAGATTTTAATTTAATTTCTTTTCGCTCAAATATAATTAGTTAGCATAATTTCGGTACTTAGTTGGAGTGAGAATTACGCGCATTCCTCGTGGGATCGACTCGTACTTACGTACTTTATTACTTGATACGGCTGGGTAATCTTCCCCGAGATGCGTTCGCGCACATCAGTTTAACATCTTTCTTACTTAACAGATATTTCAATGCAGAATGATCATAAAAAATTATCACCTTTGATCCTAGCAGATATGATCTAAATTTTTCTAAAGCATATATTACTGCTAAAAATTCCTTTTCAGTAGTTGTATAATTCAATTGTGCATCATTTAGAGTTCTACTAGCATAGTGGATCACATGAGGCTTTCTATCTACCCTTTGTCCTAACACGGCTCCAATTGCGAAATCTGATGCATCACACATGATTTCAAAAGGAAGTGACCAATCAGGGCCGGATAAAATAGGGGCAGTAGTTAATTTTTCTTTTAATAAATTAAAAGCTTCTAAACATTCCTTATCAAAAATAAATTATGTATCTTTTGCTAGCAAATTACATAGAGGTTTACAGATTTTGGAAAAATCTTTTATAAATCTTCGATAAAAACCAGCATGACCTAGAAAACTTCTAACTCCTTTAACTGAAGTGGGAGGGGGTAGTTGTGAAATAACTTCAATTTTAGCTTTATCAACTTCAATGTCTTTATTTGAAACAACATGCCCTAAGACAATTCCATGTTTTACCATGAAGTGACTTTTCTCCCAACTTAAAGTTAAATTAGTTTCACAACATCTTTTTAGGACTGATGTAAGGTTTTCTAAACAGTGATCAAAAGAATTTCCAAAGACTGAAAAATCATCCATGAAAACTTCTACACATCTTTCAACTAAATATGAGAATATAGAAATCATGCATCTTTGAAAAGTAGCTGGTGCATTACACAATCCAAAAGACATTCTCCTAAAAGCAAAAGTACCAAAGGGACATGTAAAAGTTGTTTTCTCTTGGTCTTCGGGTGCAACAGGGATCTGATTGTTACCAGAAAAACCATCAAGGAAGCAATAATATTCATGACCGGTCACCTAGATCATGTATGAACCTGGTCCTAACTTATCACTCTTGTGCATCGATAGGTCCAATTTATTGTGTTGGTGAGCCAGTGTACGACATATGCATATTGGTCATGCAGTTATCCGCACCTCTAAGCCTTTATTATTTGCGATTACATTCATTTGTTCAAAGCAAAATAATATAGGGATTGATAAACAACACCATCAACAAGCATTGAATGAACATATATATAAGAATCAAAACATAAATTTGATACAAGTTACCTCCCACCTCCTAGATTATGGATGATTTAGTTCATCATAGACAATGAACAGCACATGGAGATGATCGGATACATGATTTGATCTTCAATACTTGAAATTACACAATCTAACTATGTTATACAATCTATAAACTACCTAAAATCTACCTAAGAGAGCTTCCAGCTGTCCTCTCTCTATGCTTTGGCTCGACATCTGACTTCTATATATACTCGGGAGTTGTAATTCAATCGAATGACTGTGTGAAAATCCAAAATAGTCGTATTCTGACCACCTTGCGGTCGCAAAGTGTTGGGTACCTTGCGTCCGCAAGGTCTCCAGTATGTCCAGCCTTTGGAATTCTTGGTTTCTGCTTTATGATCCGTACTGCCTACCTTGCGGTCGCAAGGTCTGAGGCACCTTGCGTCCGCAAGGTGTCAAGTGTTGACAACTTCCGTTCTTTCTTCATTTTTCCTTTTTGGCCCTTCTTGAAATTTGCACTTAAAACCCTGGAGTTTCGCATATTTTCACAAATAACCCTAAAACTTACAAAACTCACCGAAAACATATATTAGTAGCCAAAAGTCTCGTGAAATAGCATAATTTAGGTCATAGAAGTGTATAAAATCGACGTATAAAATACATCGATCAAATACCCCCAAACTTAAATTTTGCTCGTCCACGAGTAAACAATAAACTTATAAAAGCATATGAATAACAAAAATTAAAATCTTTTTGGAGGGTGACACTATTTACACTCCTCTATAAACCCACAAACTCAAGGAGACTCTTTCGAGTGACTCGACTCTGCAAATAAATACAAAAACAGATAAATACAAAAGCGAATAAAAATTAAACTACAAATAAAACATAAAATCTTTTTGGCTTCATCTCAAGTTATAAGTGTATGGTTTGCAAGTAATCTCAGTT
Organism: Codonopsis lanceolata; assembly: GCA_013146195.2. Taxonomy (NCBI): domain Eukaryota; kingdom Viridiplantae; phylum Streptophyta; class Magnoliopsida; order Asterales; family Campanulaceae; genus Codonopsis; species Codonopsis lanceolata. Next base: position 156,498,374 of record CM028379.1, read on the forward strand.
CGATGCTCACCACATGTATGCAGGTTTAGTCATATAAAACCAACTGATCTTTTCTTAACATTGCTACTACTTCTAATTTCTCCGTGTGTGTGTGATCACCAGTCTTAAAGAATATCTTAACTAAAACAGTTTTATTAAGCTAAACACCGCATTCATATGAAAATCAAAGTTTAATAGAAAATCATGCATTAAGAATTATGAGATCTACCATCCAAACCCGATCGATGCATGTAAAGGTCCCAAGGATTTAAAAGACTTATACATCCATCCCATGCACTTCTATGTATGACATACAATGCTCTCTTATCCCAATTACTTGTAATAGCTAGTATTATGCTAACACAGTGAGCTTTAGGGTGAATAATAATGAACATGAAGGATTTGATCAATTCCATATTACTCACTTGACAATTAAAACATCATAAGCATTGGCAAGAAGATCATTAGGTCTTTATTTAGCTTGTAATGTAAGACCAAGGTGATGGGGGATATGATGGAAAGGATTAGGAATTCAAAGTGAGAGAGTAAGACTACCCTTTATCCCTCATACTTCCAAGCAAAAGGAAGTTTTTCCTATTTAGGCTAGGACCTTCAAAGACTACAAGTGAAGGGGTGCTTTTCGTTACTTTTCACTTTTCTTCTTTCTCCCCCCAAACTTGTTTTGGGCAATATATATTTCTAAAAATATCACATCATTCTTATCAGCATGATTTTTCTAACATATTTTTCTCTTGAAAGCTATGCTTCCATTTGAGCTTTTGTTACACTCTTCTTCTTTCATTTCATTTTCCTCGTCGATACACGATTTTTCTCTCTTTTTCATTTTTTTTTCGACGACGGAAGGAAGAAGTTTTTCAAAAAATAGCCTAACTGAAAAAAAGTGGTCCTCCTAGAATCAATTTCCCACCCACATCCTACTCTCTCAAAGGGTAGGCTAAAAGTGTATAGGCTTTTAGGGTCAAGTTAATGTGGGTAATAGAAACGATGGCGAATGGGGGTTTAAATAGTGTGCTTAGCACACTCCATTCTTTTTCATTAGGCTCAACGGGGACACTAGAGATATATTTTAGTATTGGTCATGGAATATTTAGGCTCTAACGATCCAAAGATGGCTTAAGTCATTTCTTAATGCCAAATGCTCATGTAGTTTTTAAAGCAAGTAAGACAACACAAAATATCATATCAACTATGAGAATTGGGGATTGAATGTTTAGCATCACTGGATTTCATATAAGCATTCGCTAAGACAGATGGTAGGGACAATTGAGACTAACATGCAGACACGGTTCGAAAGTGTGCTTGAGATATATAAATGAGAAAAATCCAAGGGATCTAACTATCATGCAATTGACCCTAAGTCACAATTTAATGCAACAAGTATGTTCGAATGGCTATGCATCATATTCTTGTGCATATCTAGTTATAATGAAGTAGGTGCTATAAACTTTATAAAACTATTCTAATCAATCCATAATTATGACTGGTGTGGGTGCATGAAGAATTTGGAGAAAATTAAAAGTTTCGCAAAATTAAGTAAATTTCAGAGGGATCTACGGACTAACTATGCGATTCATTGCACTAACTCCTCATTGACTACGGCTAGCATTACCACACCTACAACTTGAGGATGAAAATTTTGAAATAATTTATTTATATATATATTTCTAAGAAATTTGGAGATGATAACGATGACACAATTGATGATGGGACCTAAAGGTCCTTCCTCTTATAGTATTCTGGTCATGGCAACAGCTCCGAAAATAAGAAAAAATTAAAAACAGGAAAATAGGGTGAAGATTTAGATGGTCATCGTATAAAGAAATTTTTCTTCACCCTAAAAACATATCCCAACTCCATTCCTCATTAGGCTAGGACCTGCTAGGACTTCAAAATTTAAAATCCCCCCCCCCAAACTTAATTTATATTTTGTCCTCAAAATAGAGGAACATATGAGTGGATTGATGGGGTAGGACAAATATAAAAAGGACGTTGGACACAGTTCACTCTGTCTCAGTCCAACGGTCCAAAGATCTCTTCCTGGTATTTATTCAAGTTTTGAAGATCTGAAAAACAACTCTTGCGCATTAAAACTCTCAAGCTTCATCTTCAACATTCAAGCATTCAAGAGATCAAAAGGACAAGGACTAACACTTCACCAAACTCTCTGAAGCTGCAGATCTGCCATCTTAAATTCGTTTCAGCTTCTTTTAGTTTGTTTTTAAACTGTTCTTTAATTCTGCACGTGAAGAGAACAATTAATCATTGATTGTATCTCTCACCATTATACACTTGGTTAAAAACTTATTTTGTACACGATCCATTAGAGATCTTACTCATAAACCTAGTGGATAAACAAGTGCATTTTTAAAATCCAAAGCTAACCACTTTGGTAGTGGATGTAGTACTATTCACAATACGAACCACTTCAAATTCCTGTGTGTTGTTTGAACTGTTCTTATATTTCTCATTAACTGCTTAACTGCTTCAGAATCTGTACTACCTAAACAACACTCTTGATAGTTCAGATTCTGCTTTGTTTCCGCTACCTTAACACTTCTATTCAATCCTTTCAAGAAATCATTAAGAAGTGTTTACGAAAAGTTTTTATAAAAACATAACTAGGCTATTCAACCCCCCCCCTTCTAGCCTAGATTGAGCCTATTTTGGGACCAACAGTTCAAAAGTGTGCTTGAGATATATAAATGAGAAAAATCCAAGGGATCTAACTATCATGCAATTGACCATAAGTCACAATTTAATGCAACAAGTATGTTCGAATGGCTATGCATCATATTCTTGTGCATATCTAGTTGTAATGAAGTAGGTGTTATAAACTTTATAAAACTATTCTAATCAATCCATAATTATGACAGGTGTGGGTGCATGAAGAATTTGGAGAAAAGTAAAAGTTTGGACTAACTATGCGGTTCATTGCACTAACTCCTCATTGACTACGGCTAGCATTACCACATCTAAAACTTGAGGATGAAAATTTTGAAAATATAATATTTATATATATATATATATATTTTTCTAAGAAATTTGGAGATGATGACGATGACACAATTGATGATGGGACCTCACAAGAGGAACCCACGAGCATCCAATGTGAGTGTATTCTGGTCAAGGCAACACCTCCGAAAATAAGAAAAAATTAAAAACAGGAAAATAGGGTGAAGATTTAGATGGTCATCGTATAAATAAATTTTTCTTCACCTTAAAAACATAGCCCAACTCCATTCCTCATTAGGCTAGGACCTGCTAGGACTTAAAATTTAAAATCCCCCCCCCCAAACTTAATTTATATTTTGTCCTCAAAATAGAGGAATATATGAGTGGATTGATGGGGTAGGACAAATATAAAAAGGACGTAGCAGATCCACCTAACGAAAGAGGATGGAACTTGGGCCTCGACTCACGGTGAGTCGGGCGGAAATAACGAATGAGGATGCAACTCGGGGATCGTGCCAGGAGGCAGCCCATAATAGGCGGAGACATTTTGTCCCACCGTGTTAAGCCAACCAAATAGCTTCTCTTGGTCGGCACGAATTTGTGCCAACTATTGAGTTGACATCTGGCCTTCTAAGGCGACCTCTTCTAGCCTATTGGAGATCCCAACGAGCGGGTCCTCCTCCTCCTATTCGGGGTCCTCCTCTTGAGGAACCCTCACTCTCGGCTGCTGGTGATGTTCAAACAAAATGGCCCTCGTAATGGCCGGACCAGCCTTCAGCCTCTCCGCGTGTTTGGGCATTCTCACACCTGCCCCCTACACAACTCGGTAATCAAATGTGGGAACGCGAACCCCACATTCTTCCTACCTCTAATAAGGGTCTTGATTTGGCCGTTGATCAAACGGCCAACATCGACATACCCACCGGTCATAATGGTGTAGGTCAAGACAGCCCTCTCCCAAGTCACTGTGTGTTGGTGACTGGAGGGCATGAGACGCCTGTAAACAAATTTATACACGGGCTTAGCCGTGTCCTGGAGGAAGGACTCCCCCATGGTGCGTGGTCCAAAAGGTGGATTACGGTTATAGGACCAAACCACACCAGGGAGGGCGATGGTCGCATTGACCACCTCGACATCGATACGGGGGTTGAGGTGTGTGCTAAAATCATCGGCACCAACCGCAAAGTTGGAGGTGTCGAAATATGTGTTAATGCTTTGGGACGAAAAGTCTACAACCACGTCCCTAACATTAACGGTGTCTAGCACACCGCCATCTATGCCAATGTTGCCATTGGCATAGAATTCTCGGACAATGGGCACTACAGCTGCCCTTGGCGGAGAATCTATCAAAAGCCCCCACCTACGAGCTATCAGATTGGGACGGAGGCCAAATTCTTCAGCCTTGAATCCCCTTTCGGGCACCAAGGACTTGGAGAGCTTGGCCGTATACCTTTCTGATGCCTCGTAGGATATGAATCGGGTGATGTCAAAATTTTGTTCTTCCTCCTGAGCGGGGCCGGATGACGAAGCACTGGTATTTCTACGCTTACTGAACATTTTGTTTGATTTTATAAAAATTAAAAACTAAAGTTTAAAAATTAAAAATTTATTCTAAGCATGCAAAATTTTTATCTACGTTAAAAATTGTCTAGCACCCTAGCATGCAAATATTTTACGTGTAAAATTAAAGAGGGTGATAGTGTTACTTGTTTGCAGCCTAGATAGAGAGTGTGCAGCCGGACTGTGAGCTCGATCGGCGTCGGCAATGGAGGTTCTTCTTCTTCTTCTTCAAAAAGTCTTCAACCTTGATGGGGTGTAATGGTGGATGTGAGGGAGGTAGAGGATGAAGAGTAGTGGAGGAGGAGAGAGATTATTTGATGATTTATGAAGAAAAACCCGGTAGCCAAAAAAACTTGATCGACCATAGAGAAGCCAAAAACTTGATCGATGTTTTAATTAATCTTTTTCCTTGCAAGTGGACAAGACTATTATAGAATAGTATTGGAAGCAAGGGTCGAACCCACAGAGACAAGTGATCACGAACAGTGCAATTTATTGATAGCAAATTATTAATCTAAAGGGGGTTTTTATTATTAGTGCATATCTTCCTTTCCATCTCTAGAACCGCAAAGTCAACTGGAATGATTAGTTTATCAACCTGAACTAGGATATCTTCCACTATACCCAAATGATATTTAACTGAACGATCAGCTAATTGCAATTGCATATTAGTGGGTTTTAGTTCTCCTAACTCTAACTGTTTATAGACCGCAAAAGGCATCAAATTAATACTTGTTCCTAAATCTAGCATTGCTTTCATCTTTTTAGAGCTTCCCAAGGAAACTTGGATATTAAAGCTACCGGGGTCTTTCAACTTAGGTGGTAATTCGGGTTGTAAAACAGAACTTACGTTTTCAGAAACAACAATCTTTTCATTGTTTTCAAACTTGTGTTTCTTAGAGTGAAGATCTTTGAAAAACTTTGCATAAGCTGGAATATTTTTAATAACATTAAGCAAAGGAAGATTAACATTCACTTTGGATAACATATTATAAATTTCCGTAAATTGTTTGTCCATTCGGTTTTTCATAAGTCTTCTTGGAAACGGAATTGGAGGAACATAAGGTGGAGGAGCCACATAAGGTTCCTCTTCTTCTTGATCCAACTCTTTTTCAACTTCAATTGTATTATCTTTATTTTGAACCTCTTTTTCTTGTTCCTTATTTGGAACTTCTACTTCTACTTCTACTTCTACTTTTGATTACTTAATTCATTATTCTCTTTATTACTCTCATCACTATCTTTTTCGATTTCTTTTTCAATTTCCTTTTAAGAATTTTCTACTGTAGCAGACACTTTAGAAGAAGGATCAGGATCACTTACCTCTTCACCTATTATCTTACCGCTTCGCAAGACGGTGATTGACTTGGCTTGCTCGGTTTGACTATGAAACTTCCCTTCTTCTCTTTTATCAACTTCAGAATTTGCAATGTGTTTCTTTAGATTTTCAATCTCTTCAAGCATGTATTTCATCAATGCTGCTTGACCTTTACTAGCTATCTCTTGCTTGGGAACTTCTTCAATTCTCAACTGATTTTGATTTGGCAACTGTGGAGGTTGTGGTGGTTGAGGTTGGAATTGTTGAGGCTGCAAAGGCTTATTTCCTCCCCAAGAAAAGTTAGGATGATTCCTCCAACCAGGATTATATGTGTTTGAATAGGGATCATTCCTTGGCCTTTGAGGGTACATATTCATAGCATTAGCCTGTTTAGAATACAAAACACTTGATGGACAAAAATTAGTAGCATGAGAATATAATCCACATAAAGCACATGCTTCTTGAATTTGTCAATTTTCAAATTGAGCTTGAGTATTTGAATTATCTTGTAATTGATATAGGCTTCTATTTTTACCTCTAGCACTTTTCTGTTGGGAATTAATGCTTAACATCTCAAATAATTCTTCTAGTGCTTACGGTGTCATTCTATTAATAGAACCACCAATTGCACTATCAACCATAGTTTGTAAGCTTTGGCGAAAGACCATGATAAAATTGAAGCACTAACACATGTTGAGCCAAATTATGATGAGGACACATAATGAGCAGATTTTTAAATCTATCCCATGACTCATGGAATGTTTCACCTGGTTCATTTTGGAATGACATGATTTGTTTTCTATACTCAGTAAGAGATGCATGTTTGTAAAATTTACTCATAAACAAATCATATAATTGAGCCCAAGTATAAACACTATTAGGTGTTAGGTTCATAAACCATCTCTTTGCCAATTCTTTTAATGCACTGGGAAAATATTTCATTTTAATTTGATCTTCAGTCAACCCTCCTAAAGGAAAAGTACTCATCATGTATTCATATTCTCTTAAGAAACTGACAGGATCTTCATGAGGCATCCCATGAAAAGATGGTATGGCATTAAAATAATGACCTTTTAACTCAAAATTCCTTACAGCATCTGGCAAGACTAAACATGATGTCACAACATTTAATGAAGGTCTACTAAAGTCATTAATAGTTCTTTGATTTATCACTACTTCCATATTTCTTCTTGCATGTTCTTCTTCTCTTTGATTCCTATTGACTGGGTCAACTAGGTTTTCAGGATTACGATTATTGTTATTCTCTTCCATTGGAGGATCAACCAGAGGATCCTCTTGATTCAATTGGTCTTGATTATCAAACTCGGGAGCTAGATTTTCAAGGACTTCTTGATTTCTTCTAACAATATTTATATCTTGATTTAAGTCTACCAATTTAGGATTCAAAGATCTACGACCGTGCATAAAAATAATTTAAAGCAATTTAAAAACAACTAACTAAAATAAAATAAAATCTTTTTGTATTTTTAATTTTTATAAAAACTAAAAATTAAACTAAAAACTAAATTAAATTAAAAACTACGCTACCTACAAACTAACTACGTGAACTAGCTTGTCCCCGGCAACGGCGCCAAAAAACTTGATCGATGTTTTAATTAATCTTTTTCCTTGCAAGTGGACAAGACTATTATAGAATAGTATTGGAAGGAAGGGTCGAACCCACAGAGACAAGTGATCACGAACAGTGCAATTTATTGATAGCAAATTATTAATCTAAAAGGGGTTTTTATATTTAATTCTATTCTAAACTACAATTTATATTTAGATGTTTAACCAATTAGCAGTAATAACATATATGAAGATCTTATGGTGGGTGGCAATCTAGGATTCTGGGTTTCACTTGTATCTTTTTTATGTTCAATTCATAATAATGTCATTCAATGTCTTGGGTTCGTTCACTAAAGATAGATATAGTCTGTTGAACAATTGGTTCAACCTCCATCCCCGCAAAAATTCATCCATTCTATATCCTAAGCACAAGAACTGTAATCTAGCTGTCGCCTAGATTTATGATCTATCTGTCACCTAGATCATGTATGAACATGGTCCTAACTTATCACTCTCGTGCATCGATAGGTCCAATTTATTGTGTTGGTGAGCCAGTGTACGACATATGCTTATTGGTCATGCAGTTATCCGCACCTCTAAGCCTTTATTATTTGCGATTACATTCATTTGTTCAAAGCAAAATAATATAGGGATTGATAAACAACACCATCAACAAGCATTGAATGAACATATATATAAGAATCAAAACATAAATTTGATACAAGTTACCTCCCACCTCCTAGATTATGGATGATTTAGTTCATCATAGACAATGAACAACACATGGAGATGATCGGATACAGATTTGATCTTCAATACTTGAAATTACACAATCTAACTATGTTATACAATCTATAAACTACCTAAAATCTACCTAAGAGAGCTTCCAGCCGTCCTCTCTCTATGCTTTGGCTCGGCATCTGACTTCTATATATACTCGGGAGTTGTAATTCAATCGAATGACTGTGTGAAAATCCGAAATAGTCGTATTCTGACCACCTTGCGGTCGCAAGGTGTTGGGTACCTTGCGTCCAGGTCTCCGATATGTCCGACCTTTGGAATTCTTGGTTTTACGCTTTATGATGCATGCTTGCCTACCTTGCGGTCGCAAGGTGCGAGGCACCTGCGTCATGAGGTGTCCGATGTTGACGACTTCAGTTCTTTCTTCATTTTTCCTTTTTGGCCCTTCTTGAAATTTGCACTTAAAACCCTGGAGTTTCGCATATTTTCACAAATAACCCTGAAACTTACAAAACTCACCGAAAACATATATTAGTAGCCAAAAGTCTCGTGAAATAGCATAATTTAGGTCATAGAAGTGTATAAAATCGACGTATAAAATACATCGATCAACGGTCTCTACTTGGTTTCCTGTAAGTTGTGGCCTTGTGATCCATGTCACCACAATTGTAGCACTTTCCAGAAAATCTCTTTTTGGAGATTCCTCCCTTGGGTCCCAAACTGAATCCTTTTCCAGCAACAGCTTTGCTTTTGCCTTTTGAGCTTTGGCCATGCTTTACCATATTGGCTTTAGCAACCACATGAATGAATGTCTTCTTATCAGAACCTATGTTGTCCTTTTCTATATGAAGTCTGACAACCAACTGTTCCACATTCATCTCCTTTCGCTTGTGTTTCAGATAGCTCTTGAAATCTTTCCAAGTTGGAGGCAATTTCTCAATAATTGCAGCCACTTGAAAGGTTTCACTAACAACCATCACTTAAGCTTGAATTTCATGAAAAATCACTTGCAACTCTTGCACTTGACTGTAGACGACTTATTGGAATCCACCATTTTATAATCCAGGAAGCGACCAATAATAAACTTCTTGGCTCCAGCATCCTTGGATGTATACTTGTGGTCCAACGATGTCCACAACTCCTTAGTCATTTTCTTATAATGGTAAACATTATACAATGAGTCTATCAACCCATTAGTACATAGTTTCTGCAAATGAAATTAGAATGATTCCATGCGTCCATAGCAGTAGCAGCTTGGACATCATTCTGATTCTTACCCACCGTTTGAGGATCTTCTTTCAGAAACCTCGCTAGGTTCAGGGTGGTCAAGTAAAACAACATATTCTGCTGCCATCGCTTGATATTCAAGCCACTGAACTTCTCCGGTTTCTCGCTATGATGCATTGGCACAATAGGATTGGCCACAATCTGAGTCACAGTAGCGTTAGAGGTCGTTGGGTTCAAGGTCACGTTAGGTTCCTTTCTAGTAGCTTGGGTATTCAATTCAGTTGTCATATCTGAAATATGAACAAAGTCAGAATACACAATTCTATATTTTTGTAAAAGTATGATTCCCCTTTAGAAGGGTCTATTGTTATCCAAGATAACAGTGCTAATCTGTTTTAAGATTGTTAGAAAATATTACAGGAATTAATAAAATCAGATATATAATTGATAAATAATTGAAAGGTTACTGCTTAAGAGTGAAGTAGACTTAAAGTTTGATGAAAAGGCATGCTTCCTAGAAGTCTGCTGGTAGACTAAACCTGTGAAGGTCTGCTGATGAACCTTTGCAAAGTCTGCTGGTGAGCCTTTGCGAAGTCTGTTCGTGAGCCTTGGTGAAGTCTTCTCATGAGCCTTTGTGAAGTCTGCTGTGGCGAAGTCTGCTGGTGCTTCACACAAAGTCTGCTGATGTCAAGAGAGGCGTGCTGCTGTAGAATTGTGATCTACCTGACGACTGACGAACGAAAGACTTCTGGTCCGAGGCCTGCGTCGCACATAGCTTCCTTAAAATAGATTCGTCCCTTCCCGTATTTGCTTGGAAGCTTTACTGGATGTTTGTCTCACAGGATACAACGAAGACACCAGAGAGACCTTTAGCACAAAGGTTTTCGGTGAACTGAATATGTGTCTGACTCTATCACCAAAATGAAAACTGGAGGCCAAAGAAATACGCTCAACGATTTGCATAAAGTTTATTATAAATGTAGGAGTTACAAAAACCAAAAGATTAATTAACAAAACGTGGGTTGGTCTGAACATGCAAATGTGGTCCGACATTCGTGTCTGCGGGACGCACTCACACATGAGTACGGTACCCCGAAGGCTAAATTGGACCAAGATTTGTACCCAACCCTACGCAGGTGTGCACGAAAGAGAACCTCTATTCTATACAAACTTAACCGTTGGAGGATCTTCTTTCAGAAACCTTTCCAGGTTCAGGGTGGTCAAGTAGAACAACATCTTCTGCTGTCATCACTTGAAATTCAAGCCACTGAACTTCTCCGGTTTCTCGCTATGATCCACCAGCACAATAGGATTGGCTACAATCTGAGTCACAGTAGCGTTAGAGGTCGTTGTGTTCAAGGTCACGTTAGGTTCCTTTCTAGTAGCTTGGGTATTCAATTCAGTTGTCATATCTGAAATATGAACAAAGTCAGAATACACAATTCTATATTTTTGTAAAAGTATGATTTCCCTTTAGAAGGGTCTACTATTATCCAAGATAACAGTACTGATCTTTTTTAAGATTGTTAGAAAATATTACAGGGAAATCAATAAAATCAGATACATAATTGATAAATAATTGAAAGGTTACTACTTAAGAGTGAAGTAGCCTTGAAGTTTGCTGAAAAGGCAAGCTTCCTAGAAGTCTGCTAATGCACTAAACCTGTGAAGGTTTGCTGATGAACCTTTGCAAAGTCTGCTGGTGAGCCTTTGCGAAGTCTGCTCATGAGCCTTGGTGAAGTCTGCTGGTGAGTCTTTGCGAAGTCTGCTGTGGCGAAGTCTGCTGGTGCTTCACACAAAGTCAGCTGATGTCAAGAGAGGTGTGCTGCTGTAGAATTATGATCTATCTAACAACTAACGAACGAAAGACTTCTGGTCCGAGGCCTGTGTCGCACACAGTTTCCTTAAAACAGATTCGTCCCTTCCCGTATGTGCTTGGAAGCTTTACTGGACGTTTGTCTCACAGGATACAACGGAGACACATGAGAGACCTTTAGCACAAAGGTTTCCGGCGAACTGAATATGTGCCTGACTCTATCACCAAAATGAAAACTAGAGGCCAAAGAAATACACTCAACGATTTGTATAACGTTTGTTATAAATGTAGGAGTTACAAAAACCAAAATAATAATTAACAAAACATGGGTTGGTCTGAACAGACAAATGTGGTCCGACATTCGTGTCCGCGGGACGCACTCGCACATGAGTACGGTACCCCAAAGGCTAAATTGGACCAAAATTTGCACCCCCCTGTGTAGGCGTACGCGAGAGAGAACCTCTATTTTATACAAGCTTAACCGTTACAGGATCTTCTTTCAGAAACCTCGCTAGGTTCAGGGTGGTCAAGTAGAACAACATCTTCTGCTGCCATCGCTTGAAATTCAAGCCACTGAACTTCTCCGGTTTCTCGCTATGATGCACCAACACAGTAGGATTGGCCACAATCTGAGTCACAAGTAGCATTAGAGGTCGTTGGGTTCAAGGTCACGTTAGGTTCCTTTCTAGTAGCTTGGGTATTCAATTCAGTTGTCATATCTGAAATATGAACAAAGTCATAATACGCAATTCTATATTTTTGTAAAAGTATGATTTCCCTTTAGAAGGGTCTACTGTTATCCAAGATAACAGTACTGATCTGTTTTAAGATTGTTAGAAAATATTACAGGGAAATCAATAAAATCAGATACATAATTGATAAACAATTGAAAGGTTACTATTTAAGAGTGAAGTAGACTTGAAGTTTGCTGAAAAGGCAAGCTTTTTAGAAGTCTGCTGGTGGACTAAACCTGTGAAGGTCTGCTGATGAACCTTTGCAAAGCCTGCTGGTGAGCCTTGGCGGAGTCTGCTGGTGAGCCTTTGCGAAGTTTGATTGTGCTTCACATAAGTCTGCTGATGTCAAGAGAGGTGTGCTGCTTTAGAATTGTGATCTACCTGACGACTGACGAACGAAAGACTTTTGGTCCGAGGCCTGTGTCGTACATAGTTTCCTTAAAATAGATTCGTCCCTTCACGTACGTGCTTGGAAGCTTTACTGGACGTTTGTCTCACAGGATACAACGGAGACACATGAGAGACCTTTAGCACAAAGGTTTCCGACGAACTGAATCTGGGCCTGACTTTATCACCAAAATGAAAATAGGAGGTCAAAGAAATACGCTCAACGATTTGCATAAAGTTTGTTATAAATGTTGGAATTACAAAAACCAAAAGAATAATTAACAAAACATAGGTTGGTCTGAACAGACAAATGTGGTCTGACATTGTGTCCGCGGGATGCGCTCGCACATGAGTACGGTACCCCGAAGGCTAAATTGGACCAAGATTTGCACCCACCATGCACATGCGTGCACGAGAGAGAACCTCTATTCTATACAAGCTTAACCTTACCACATAAGACACTTGTATATATAAACTACTCAAGCTTTTGTTAATTTTTCAATGTGGGATAAACCCACTTCCAAGAAGCACACTTTAATCAATCATAACTTATTCATCTAAACATCAAATTTGACAAATAAATATATGATTTCAATGTTCTCACGGAGTAGAACATGATTCCACAATTATCCTTGTCATTACATAAATGACTCGTGAAGAAATCCGTGCAACATTGCACAATTTCATTTGTTAAACATAATTTTTCCAACATATATATTGTAACACCCAGGAATTGCATATTTTATTAATTGTGAATTAGGGTGCATTAGCATGATTAATTACGTGCTACGTGTTATGTTTAATGTGTTTATGTGTTTTGTGTTGTGGACTTGGGTAATTACGATACGAGAGTCTATTTGAACTCAAGATATGTTGGGCTTGATCTGTGACATATTTAAAGTCTATATTAGACTTTGTTTATGTTAATTATGATTTATAACGTTGGAATAGAAAATGACACGTTAAAACTAGAAAATATATATTTTCGGCTAGATTGACCCGAAATATATCGTACGTTACGTGCTTCTTTGTATATTGTAAAAATATATTTTTATTTTAACATTAGCTAATTAATATTGATTAATTAGTGTCAAATTGGATCAAATTGGTTTGACATTGTTGACTTTTGACCAATCATAGGATAGATGCTCAAAATGACTAACTCAATATATATATATATATATATATATATATATTGAATATTTAATTAGTTCCAAGTGATCATTCACTTTGAAATTTCCACAAATTTCGGTAGAATTCTTTTGCCTTTGTTTTGGTTTGACCAATTTGGTCGGTGGTAGTGGACACCCTTCCTTTTCCTTTATTCGATAATTGAGAAGCAGTTACTTCATTTTCCTTTCCTTCACCTGCGTTCCGTACGCTATATCTGTGAGTCTGAGGGTTCGAGCTATTCAGCTCGATTTGTTAACGAAATATTACCCGTTTTTAATTCCGACTCCGCATGAGTGTTCTATGTGTTTAAGGCTACAATTACACCCGGATATTTTCTGTTTTTACCTATATTTTTCGGTAGAGGTAAGTTACTATCCCCCCTTTACATGAACTGTGGGTTACTCTCATATGATTTGTTTTGAATATGAAGTATGAATAATTTAATTACGAATTATTATTAATTGTAACTGGTTAATGTGTTAAATAGTTTTAAACCATTATTATGTCGAGTAATACGTCGGTGAGATTGTGTTGGGATGAATCATGCAAGTCGCGGTGATGCCCAAAATTTATAAATATTAAACAAATGACTCAACGGAGTCGATTTAAAGACAATAAAATATAACGAGTGACGTGCTCGATTCCTACGATAATAGGGAATACTTTGGTGTAGTTTATTATATGTAAAAGATTACATACCTTGGTATTTGTGTGTAAGCAAATAAATGCTTAAGAGTTTATTTATAAGCAAATAAGCATGCTTGTTACGTGTGTTGAGCTCCCCAACTTTAGAACTCGATGGTTGTGTTTATTACCAAGTAAACATCTACTTGTGTATCGCATTGAGTCTAGCTGACATATGTGGTTGTGTCGACAATGGGACGATAATAGTCTTTACGAGAGTTAAATCTCGTGATCGCTACGGGTCGTTGCATGTGTCTCTCCCTTGTTATTGACCGTGACAAGGATGTAGCCTTGTTAGAGCAATTCGCATGACAAACAAAAGGCTAGACTCTTGGGTAAAACTCGGGGTAATGAGACTCCTGGTTAAGTCCCAAGGTCATTGGTCCTGATTATAGTTGAATTTGGAAGTTTGTTCTTGTTCTGCTATCAATAGCCATGTCCGTTCAATCCATACATCATTCTTCGGTTGGCGCTGAAGCCCACTTCCGTATTTAGTAGTAACACGGAGTTTTTGTTTGTTGATTTTGTTAGGTTGTTTTGTAAATTGAAGACTAGAAGAGCAATCAATAGCAGTAGAGAGATGAGAGAGAGACACTGTTATAACGAGAGTGTTTTTTTTCCAAAAGTGAAAAAAATAAGCCTTTATTATTAACAAAATTGGAAGGATGGTAGTTTGGTAACTTTATCTCTCTAGTGATGTTGTATTTATTGTTTTTAGGGTGAATTCCCCAAATGGTCCTTTAATTTTTTGCCATTTTTGTGATTGGTCCTTTATCGACTTAAATGGTCCCTGTAATAATCTATTTGAGAAATTGATTCCTCCGTCCAATTTCATCAATTATTAGCCATTAAGTTTGAGCACATGTTTTTTGTCAAAGGTAAAAAGGTCATCTCTTAATTTCTCAAGTTATTCCCCAATATTGTCATTGAGCATTTTCCCAAAACTTGACTCTTCCGGCTACTCCACCATCGAGATGAGCAGAGGGGAGTGCCCAGTTGTCACACGGCTAGAAGAAAGGAGTTTCGGTTCACACATCGGTTGTCTTCTTGTTTGTCGAGATGTAAAGGACCTTAAGATTTCCACAAGCCCTTTTCTCCTGATAATCAAATTTGACATTCAACATTAAGGCATGGAAAATCAGATTTACTGCCCCATCCATGGAGTCAAGAGTGAGACTGAGATTGTGTAGAAGTAGGAGAGAGAGGAAGACCGAGATCGCAAAGCACATAGGAAGCCATATGAGTTAACATCTGGTGAGGGCAAGTGTTTGATATTAGGACAATCATTGGATTTTTAGAGAGAGAGAGAGATGGGGGAATTGGGGGAGGTTTGAAGCAGGAGATTGATTTTGGTTGATGGACCTCCAGCGAACTCGTTGGTGTTCACCATGGACGACGACAAATAGTGACCTCCTTCCACTGTAATGTTTGGATCTCCATTGAAATAGCATTAGTATTAATTTCACAAAATGTTACTAATTTTTGGATCTCCATTGAAATGAACTTTTTTGGATGATCATTTGTAGGGAATAAACTGCTCAAACTCCATCTATCCCCTTCCCCTTTTCCTAGTTTTGTTTATTATCTAGAATTTGTTCACCCAGTTAAGAAAAAAAAAAAGCTTAGTACAAGGATTTGATTTCCCACTTGGTCTTGGTCTGTCAAGAAATTGAAACGAAGATGGACAGAGAGAATCAAGAAAAAGGTGTTGATTTGTGTTGGGTATTAAAGAGAGGTAGAATTAAACCATATAAAGATTCAATCTTTGAGAAATCAACCATCCAGGTAATAATTCCCACAAATCCATTTATCTTTCTACCTTAATTGCAATTGGATTCAATCTTTGAGAAAGAAATTACACATATTTAAAGGAATAGTTCCTGTACTAATGTAAAGGAATTGACTATTTTATCCCTGTACAAAAACACATAAGAGATACGTGTACGTATTTAACGGTACAAAATTGACGAAATTGAATGAAAGAACAAATTGGTTTTAATGACATAAAACAAAGATTTGATTTTTTTGAATTTTAGTACATGATCGATCGCAAAAATAACAAAAAGTTCATGGATCATTTTAGAAATTCGCCTTTGTTTTTAATTGTTACATTTAGGGGTTTTGATACTTGAAGGAAACTAAAAATATCTCCAGCCAGTCATTAGCCGCCAGGTGGTCTCCACCTGTATCTACGGCATATTCGTTCGTTGGTCGTAGGGCATCCTTGCCATCAACAAAACACCCCCAAAAAGGAAGGCTCCTATCGGATAAAATAGAAACTTCACCGGCAGCGCTCTGAGCAATTCAGCCGATCTCACCGGAATAAAATGCTGGTGATTGAACCGGCAACCGCCGTTCGTTTATCCTCCGGAACATTCAGTCGAAGCCGCCGTCCTCTCTCTCATCACGGCAGCTTTTTCGTTCCCTGGTACTACTTCTAATTCACTTTTAAAAGCATACAGTTGAATGCTTAGGAACCTGTGGAACGAAGGAGAAACAAACGTCACTTATCAGTACTCGTTTGATAAGCAAAAGTCGTATTTTCCTTTCTATTCTGCGGTGGAATGAAACTTGTATTAAAGTGGCGCTGAATGGAATGACGATTGTTGTGTACCAAACTAGCACTTTATGTAGTATTGGATTTATATTGCAAAAGTTATGATATTAGAGATTAAATGTTAGACAATACTTATTTGCCTACTTAATCATAACCTACTCAATTAATTGCTAAGATACGAATACTAACTTGTTGGATTAGATAATTCCTAACACCCAAATAAGCACTCAGTGGAATAATCAATAACAACTAATATCACTACTTCAATCAATTTAATTAAGGAGGAGTAAACTTTTTTTTTTATAATTAACTCACAATGAACAAGAATATAGAGGAGCCACTCACAAGCCCGGAAACTGCGTATGGCCGGGACACCACGGCTTAACAGCCTTTAACAATGTTTCCTCATTCATGTTATGATAGAAATTTTCAACCCATCTATTTATAATACCCTTAATAAATCCAAATCATATTAGGAAAACCATATTTGACCTCAACTTATAAAACCTAAGCTTAACAATATTAATTATCTCTAAATAATAATTAATAAGAAACTCCTAAATATTTATAAAAATTCTAAAATGAGTTGGCTTGGTTTAACATCGAACAATATTCTAGCAATTATTTATGAGGGAGACTGAATTTAAAATATTGTTGACACTGATTGACAGGAAAAAGACTGGGAGGTTGAGTAATTGTTCTTCTTGCACGAGATGGAACAAATGTGTGAAGAATGGAATTAGGGCATCAGCTAAGGGGCTGCCCGGTCCATTACATCCAAACGCAAAGCCCCAGCGTTATCATCCTTCTGAGGACATTTCGGATTCAGAATCAGATGACAATGGGGAGGCAATGCTTAAACCTGCAGAATCTTCTAGAACTGTTATTGAGGTACTTATTCGTAATTCCAGTTCAATATTTGGCATCGAAAGTCAAAAGTTTCACAAGTGAAGGCATATGTTATTTCATTATAGGTTGTAGTTGTCCATAGACATGTTTTTGATTTCGAGAGGATGTAAAGCAATAAAAACATGCACACAAGTAGGGGTGGTAATTTGAGGCACGGCACGATTGACCGACACCGAACACGACAAATTATAGGGTTTGGGCGGGGCTTATCGGGTTCGGGCGTTAAATTATAGGGTTTGGGCTGGGCTTATCGGGTTCGGGCCGTTATAGGGTTGATAAAAATGGATTGTTATCTTGGCTTGATAAGCACGGTAAGGCACGATAAGACACGATAAGCGAAGCGAATATATATGTTTTAAAAATATATTTTTAAAAATTTACTAGGGGTTATTCACTTCTTTCGAACTATTTTCATGATTATTTCATAGTTTTATCATTTGAAAATTTATGACTTTTAAACTATTTGACTATTTATATTGATAAATTTTCAAAATATGTATTAAAAAATCAAAATTATATATTTTATAATGTTTATTGGGCTTAACGGGTCTGACTAAATAAATCGTGTTTTTTTTGCTTATCGTGCCTATCGTGCCGTGCCGTGCTTTTCGTGTTTTTATCGTGTCGTGTTCGGGTTTTAATATTAGGCACGATAAGATTATCGTGCCGTATTCGTGTTCGTGCTTATCATGTCGTGTTGTTATCGTGCCGGCCCGATAACAGCCCAGCACGACCGATTTGCCACCCCTACACACAAGTACACGACCATAGAATTGAATAAGCAAGAACACGCAGATGTAGGTCTTCACCAAGGCGAGAACCAATCAGTTTCATTACAGCAAAGGACTCCAAGCTCTCACAACAGGCACCATCTTAACTTTTGTGTATATCAATGTTTTGCTCCCAGCATTGAACCAAAACCTTTGTCTAACCTACTTGTATCATTTATTTCCGTCCATGTACCTTTAGGCTTTACACTACTTAAATCTAGTCCATGTTGTCTATCTAATACAGTATACATGTAATAGAACCAACCTAGAATGCTGGCTAGCTATATACAATGAGAAACCACCCCATTTACGACTTACGTGTAAAAGATTACATCCAAAAAGTAGTGGTAATTGCTTTTTATAGCGATTTAATAATTGTAATTTGCAAAATATTAGACTGGGATAGCAATGTATACACGACATCTGGCTACAACTGGATGGGTAGCCTTGTCTTGGGAGTTAAAGTAACGGTGTTTTACTTTAGATGTATCCACGGCGTGCTGATATGAAGGTTTATGTTCATGTCTCAAACTGATTACGTAAAGACTCAATGTTTATTACTAGCAACAGATCCACATGTTTGCTTGGGCAATATGCATAACCCCAAAATACCTTGAGCTCCTACCAGAAGTCAGTTAAACTGGCCGAAGAAACAAACCCTTCCCTAGATAGCTCCAAATTAATCACCTTTCTTCACTCCAGAGTCCAGTCTATAATAGCTTATGTAGCTTGTAAACATGCCATTTGCAGGTAAACAGCAAAGCACTGCTTATGTTTGAAGGTTTGATTAGTGATGAGATACAAGATAACCTTTTCTGGCCTGATCTACCTTATGTAACAGATGAACATGGAAGTAAGTAGCCTAAATCAAATTCTTGTTGTGTTTCTTTGTTGATGGAACTTTCATCATTCGACTGAAGTGTTTTCTGGTGATGCATCTTGCAGATATCTACTTCCAAGTGAAAAATGACGAAGACATTCTGCAGACTCTTACTTCTGAAGATTCTCCGGTGGTAAGGATCACCAACTGCAACTCACTTTTGCCATACACAACATATATCGCTAATCTAGCTCAGAGAAACTCTAGCCTGCCTTACAAAAATATTTCCTAAGATCCCATCACCTATACATTAGTCTTTCATTATGAAGCCATTTTCGGCGATACATATTCTCACTGATTATTTTAGTCATACAGTGCCTTTATTTTTCCAGGCTTGTTTTATGACTCGTTACATGTTGGTTAGTTTTTTTTTTTTTTTGATAAGTAACACACATGTTGGCTAGTATATATATTTTTATAGGTTGTTCTAATCGATAAGAATTGGAAGAAGCATGACATTAGATCTAAGTGCAAAATGTAATGAAGACATCCTCATCTCCCTCAAAATCTACCATATTGACTTTAACTCCATAATATAACTCAACCATGTCAGAAACACTACATATTATATAATAAATACTACTACAGTCAGATGCATCCGCTTGTGGCAAACTGATTGTTATATGTGATTGCCATTTGATTGCCTTTTTTTGATCGGCGTGATTGTCATATGATTTAGTACTATATCGATTGGGCTTCAAGGTGCGGGCTATTGTAATGGCTTCAAACTGATCCTATCATCTATTTTCATCTCTTCCAAGTTCCAACCATTATGTGCACATGTTTTTTTTAACCTTCACCTTGCCACCTCTTCTTTGTTTCCTTTTCTCTCCCACATTTAGCATATACTGTCCTGAGTATACTGAGGCCAAGAGGATACCAATTGATAGCTTCTCTTCATAAATGTGGATATGTTGCCTTAGAACTTAATTACATTTGTCTGGGAGGTTTTTACGGGTAAATTACGCAGACTCACAATGGTCTTCTGATGAGCTGACTTACCTTGTTTGCAATCAGTCATTTGTATATCAAAGGACAGTTTAAAAATGATGATGAAACTAATGATAAAAGAGAAATTTTAGAAAGAATTACTCTCTTAGTATAGTTTTAAAAGACCCATCCAAATATCTCTTTGTCACTCGTAATCTTATTCAGCACTGAACACAATGCAGCAAGTCATAATAGGCCTGGATACTTCGGAAATGATCAGTGAGATGGAGTCAATACGTCAAGCAGATATGAGTTTTGATGATGAAGATATTGAAGATGAAGATAGTGATGTCGATGATGACAGTACTGATGATGAGGATGAAGATGATGAGGATGGGTATAATGATGAGGTGTCAACTTCTTTGCTTTAATTTGTTCACTTTCCAGTCACTAGGATTTCGGTCATGCAGCCTATTTCATAGTGGCTTATTTGCTTTTTGTAGGATTGGGTAGGAATTCTTGAAGATGAAGAAGATGGGGAGGATTCTGACGGATCAGTAGGAGACTGGGCGAAGTTGGAGACCATGCGTTCTTTGCATCCGTTAGAGTTTGCGAGAGAGTTGGCCGAGGTAAGTGTCTATAGAAAATGTTTTTCAATTGAGAAATATACCCACCAATTATCTGAAAATGCCCTTTTGCTACCTTGATGTTAAGTATACGTAACCATGTACCTCGTAGTATTGTATTGTTAAATATCTAACCTATTAGAAGGACTGTTAGTAAATTTACTGAAGTAATCATTTTTGGGTGAACTCCTGTTGTTCAGTTTGTATCAGAGGATCCTGTAAACTACATGGATCAGCCTCCTGCTGGTCTTGTCATTCAAGGCCTTCTGAGACCTGCCTTCATTGAAGAAAATTCTGTCATCAACAAGAATATATTTGACCATAAACCTAGTGGTGCCGAGGAGAATCAGATTAGTGAAGTTGTGGAAGATAAAGAAGAAGAGATCAGTGCTATTAATGGTCATATGCATGAGCTAGGGCCATCTCGAGATGGCGCTAGTTCTGATGAAGGATTGCAGAAGGATCAAAGCCTGGGAAATGGGACTTCATACTACAAACTAGAGATGATGAAAATTCATTTGATTACAGCACATGGAAGTCAGGTATGTTCCGTGATATCGAGCCCAAAGAAAAAGATTGTCCGTTAACTGTTTTGAACTCGCTAGATTTTGCCTTGTCATTGTTGATATTGTTTTCAAATTGCAGTGGAAATTCTATTAGCTGTTAGTGATCATGAATATTGCCCCTGAATCATAAACTTCTTGCTCAATTTCAAGGATCATGTCAGAATTAAGATACACCTTCTTTTTGGCTATCTTGAGCTTTCATGTAAGCTAAATATCTCATATCATGATCACTGTCAATCATCTTCCAGTAAATTTAATTTTGAATCGGGTTTAATCCACTTTGTAACCACTTTGGCTTGGGAAAGACCATGCTGGAATGTAATAGCTGTAAATGTCGACACCTGACCTAAGTCTACGGTTGCAATATGCTTCTGTTATGGTAGATTCTGCTCGTGCTAACTTTCATTTAGATGAATAACCTCTCCAACTCTCATGCTCAAGATTCTGCAGGAAATATGCTTTCATACGTCCTATTCTTTATTTTCCTCGGTTCATCAATCCATAAACACTCTAATAGCCTTATATGACAACTTTAACATGTAAAATAATTTTTTTTGTTGTTGTGTGTCTTATTAATAAACATAAATGTTTATTTCTTTCACCCATTTAAAAAATTACTGGGAGTTTTTCATTTGGTGTGTGTCAAATGGGTGGGAGCTGTTCAATTTTATTGCATACGAAGTTAGAAAATAAGAAGGTAATTAAATTGTACAATTGCTGTACAGATTAATGTTGAGCTGGAAGAATTCAGGAGAGCGAAACCTGATGCTATCGCTCATTCTGCTGCTAAAATCATATCTCGTCTTAAAGCTGGTGGAGAAAAGACGACACTTGCCTTCAAATCACTCTGTTGGAGATGTAGGGGTATTCAAGTGGAGGTAACACTCAGTCGCCTTCTGTTGTGTTCATCTCCAATATTCTACACAGTTTCAGACATGTAAAGAGATAGGAAAATGATACATTCACAAAAAGTATAAACTTAAGAGTGGACTTAAGTGCACCAAATGCTTGTATGGTACAACCATCTGTGTTTTCGGTGGTTGGGTAATACAATTACTTGATGCATTTCTAAGCACTGTGTATAATTTATTTTTTACTTCTAAGCACATCATAACTCATAAATTTATTTGCTATCCTTTATCTTTGAAACGAGTTATACGAGTTCCGATACAATTTTAGAGAAATATTCTTGTGTTGCTGTCTTCTAACTATCAACGTCATATTTGTTGCTTTATGTGTGTAAGTTTCTAATCATGAGAATTTGTTGTTGCAATTCTGAACAGGAGGTAGCTCTTATTGGTGTAGACAGCCTCGGCTTTGACTTGAGAGTTTGTTGGGGGAGACAGGTTCAGACACTGCGATTTGGATTTAACAAAAGGGTATTTCTTACACCTCCAGCATGAAAGTAGAACTTAAAATTCAAATTTATTAGCATGCCTGCTTACTTATTGGGAGTACTTTATTAAACTATTATTCCCTCTGTTCCGGGTAAAGAGTCCACTATTCCATTTTGAGGTGTTTCTCTTAAAGAGTCCACTTAAAAAAATTAAAGCATAAAAGTGTCATTTTTTTTATTAATGAACTACTAAAATTGTCATTTTTTTTTTAAAGTTTGACTTTCAAATGGGGACTTTTTGCCGAGAACGGAAGGAGTATAATACTCTCTTTTATACTGCTTAGAGGTCCTCATTCTATGTTTAAAAGTCAATAGACCATTATAATTCTCTCTTTATACCGTTTAAGGAGTCCACATTTTATGTTTAAAAGTCAACATGGGCATTATATCAAATTCATATTCAACATACATTTATTCTGTTTTAGGTAATAAAATTTCAACCATTAGAAAATATAATACTGTGAAATGCAACATTTATAATTTTGTAAAACGAGTAAATTTATACCTATAGATCTTTGGTCAAAATTTATTCAAGTTGACATAAAACATTCAAAACTAATCTCTTTATGTGGAGCAAAGTGGGAGTATGTCTGACATTGATTGTGGCTGAAATGCTAGAGAAAAGGTTTCGTTTGGGCTTTGAGGATCCATTGTGTTGGGGTGTGCATATTTTTTTCAAGTCCATCAGATTGTAACCTTGTAGAGAGGGATGATAAATTATTGGTTGCACTGTTTTCGTGTATATCCGTGCAGTAAACTTGGAAATAATGCAGTTGACTAGCATATGATTTAATGATTTATGCAAGTGATTGGTGAAGGATGATATAGTGTGGTATGTTTTCTCTTATAGACTTAGTATTATCTCAACTTGGATTTGCAGGCATATTCTGAGTACAGTGCTGAGAGACAACTGAACTGCTTATTATTCCCAAGGATAGGCCACCAGCAAAAGAAGAAAGAAGCCCACCAATCTGAACTGTAATGATACAGAAGTACCAAAATTCCAGAATACCTCTCTCTGAGTTCAGTTGTACAGCCCTTGCATTCAGAAACTGTACATAGCAGGCTCAAATTTCCTTTGCCCCGTTTCAATTCGTGAGATGTATCTGTTTATCATACTAAGTTATTGATCATAAGTCTCCATTGTCTTTCCCTTTTTCCAACCTCTGCCCAAAGTTAGTAGTTTCAGTGATATTATGACATTTTTCTAGCTGTATTGAAACTGAGTATTGGTGGAAAGGGCTAAACGAAACAGACTACTGACAGGAAGACCAGAAAGTTGTGAAATGCTAAGTTTGTTAACAAGGGCAGTATTGCCAGGATATTCACATTTAGATCAGCAGTAGCCAAATAGATAAATACTTGGCCAAACCCTGGGTATAACTCGAGCACGATGAATGCAGCAACTTCTCGAATTTGAGAACAACTTCGTCCATGTGAAGATCACATTCACAGTGTAGCAAAATAAGATGATTACAGAAATACAAAGTAGAAAGAGAATTGCACCGAAGTCAAGTCCCTAGTGAATAGTGATCATCATATTCATAGATAGCTTAATTCGTGGTTTATTTATGAACCTGGTCATTCACATAAGTCTCATAGACCAATTGCGCGCTCAAAAGATCAACAACGGCAGAACCAACAGATTTGAACACCGTAATCTCCTGTTGTTCACACCTCCCACCCTTGTCTCCTTTAATCAACTCCACCAAATTCCCCTCAATATCATCCTTCTCGATCACCCCTCTTTCAAATGCACCCACCAGCTCCCCCGCCTCCTCTAATGCCACCTCATTATCCACAAACACTTTCCCCATCCTTATCACATCATCGTCACACTCCTTCATTGAAGGCTTATACGATCCAACCAAATCCAAATGCGCCCCTTGCTTTAACCACTTTCCAATTA
Organism: Codonopsis lanceolata; assembly: GCA_013146195.2. Lineage (NCBI taxonomy): Eukaryota > Viridiplantae > Streptophyta > Magnoliopsida > Asterales > Campanulaceae > Codonopsis > Codonopsis lanceolata. The sequence continues at coordinate 156,523,078 of CM028379.1, forward strand.
CCAATGGCTCCTCTGAATTTGTCGCGCAGCTCACTATATCCGCCATCTCCACCGCATCCTTCAACCTTTCACTTGCTTCAATGCAAACTCCTTCCAATTCACTCTCACCACACAATTTCTCCGCCAACAATTTCGCTTTCTCCGCATTCCGGTTCCAAATTATGACTCTCTTCAGACTCGGCCGGGTTGTTAAATGAGCTTTAATCAAGTGCGTAGCCAAGGAGCCAGCACCTACCATTAAGAGAACTTGTGAATCGTTTTTTGATAAATACTGTGAAGACAAGGCGGAGACGCAGGCAGTACGATGAAGCGTGAGTTCCGTACCGTCCATCGAGGCTAGGGTTTCGCCGGTGACGGAGTTGAATAGGACGTAACTAGCGTGTATTCCGGGCAAGTTTATGGATGAATTTTTGGGGTGAGTCGTGACAAGCTTGACGCCTATGTAGGGGAGGGTGGACGAGAGAGACCAGGAAGGCATGAGCAGGAGAGAAGATGAAGGAGAGGTTTGGTGGGATTGGCGAATTGGGGATTGGATGGTGGAAGTGGCTGAAGGGAGAGTGGTTTGGAGGTGATGGATTAGGGTTTTGTAGGTGAGGATTGAGCGGAGATTGGCTGCGCCGATGAAGATTGGTGGTTCGATGGCGATGGGGTGATTTGGATTCGAGTTGACCTGGTGATCGCCGGTCGGCGTCGCCATGGCAGAGCTGTAAAATTTGTGCCCAAAGAAAAAGAAACGAGCGGGGAATGGCAAATCATATTAAGATGTACGGAGTATATATTGGAGTACAAGAAATCTCCGAAGCAGCTCACCCCAAATAAAATATTTCTTACTGTATTCTATTTTTATCTATTTCAATTTATTTATCAACATATATATTAATTTGCTACTAATTTTTTAAATAATAATTATTAAGATTACACAATTATTAATTCTAGTATATTTAATAATTTTATATTTATAATATTATTTGCATCATTAATAATATTTAAAAATTAATAATTTTATAATAAATTAAAGAAATATAATTTAATAAACATACAAGCAATTAAAAATACCATAAAAATATAATAATTAATACAAAATATAACAAAAATCATACCTGCTGATATATAAGGACAAAAGTTGCATGTCATTTTATTTATGGTGTGTTATATGTATGCATTTTTAAGTTTATAAATGTTCTAATAATTTTAATTTTAATATGTATTCATTTTTTTAGTTTAAATGTGAAATTGGTATTCCTTAATTAGTATAATAATAATTTATTTATTTGTATATAATATATACAAATAATTGAAAAAATGTTAATTAATTATAATAATATTATTATTTATACTATCTGATATTAGATACTTATTAATTTTTAATACATTTAAATTAATAATATCATATGATTAATAATTTTGAGTACTTAGTAATTCATTAAAAATTAATATATATCGTGGGTCCCCATCAATACCAAAATTAGGGAATGAATAGTGTAACCCCAAATTTGGGGTTGAACTATTCACTGCCCCAAATTTGTTATAGGTTTTGGGGATGAGTTGGAGTGAGAAATGTTGGAAAACTAGTGTTTTTAAGTGAAGTAAATTAGGACTTTGAGACACTAATTTATTTGTGAGTCATTTATGTAATGACTATGGTAATTGTGAAATTATGTTTTTCTTCGTGAGCACATAAGAATACTATATTTATTTGTCCAATTCGGATATCAGATGAATAAGTAATAGAGGTTTAAAGTATGACATTGAAAGTATTGGAAGTGAGTTATCCCACATTGAGAAAATATGAAAAGCTTGAAGGGTTGGTTTATATACAAAGGCTCACTTGTGTTTGGTAAGCTTGTATAGAAAGAACTATCCTCAGCTCGTAGGGGTGCAAATCAATGCCCAATTTGGCTTGGACCGACGTACTGTGCCCTTTACATGCGTAAACAGTTTTAGTAATTAAAACATGTTGGTTTCTCAGCACTAGTTCGGGCGGACCTTTAGTGCGTAGTCATCCGGTACCACTGTTGTATCCAAGGAGACGATCGTCCCGTGTCAGAACTCCACGCACTTACAAGTAGGGGTGAGTAGAAGTTTTTCGGAACCGGACCGCAAATGGACAAATACTTTGGATTGGTCCCGGATCCGAATTTTACGTAACCGACAATTGGGTCGGTCCCGGTTCCAGAAACCAAAAACGCAGAACCGGACCGAACCAGACCAATGTGTATTTATTATTAGTTTATTATATATAATATACTAATATAGTAATATATATATATATATATATATATATATATATATATATTGATAAGAAGATAATGAAAGGGATACAACTTACAACCTAAAGAAAATATATAATAATTTGATTCAATATTCAACCAAGTTTCCTTATTTGATTAAAGAGAAAATAGGAGGGAAAACATTGTTCTTCCCTATTAATTAATTTTCGCTTTTGTGATTCCAAACATTATTATTTTGAAGGATTGTTACCTGTAAATTAATTAAATTAACCATAAGAAGATTGGAGGGGAAGATGACTTGCAATAAATTTCCTTACAACTTTCTTTTTCGTTTCTCTTTATTAATTTGGAAGTAATGATTTTTACCTTTAGTTTATTTTCACAAGAACAACGAACCCAACAAAATGTTGTATGAAGGAAGAACATGATTTGATTATTGATCATTGTTTTTTAGAAAATCTAGTTATCCTCTTGATCAAAGATACGCATCGTATTGGTCCGGTCTGGTTCTCGTACGCTCTCAATTGGTTCTCGACCGGACCAATGTATTGGTTCTCAAACATATTGGGTTGGTCCCATTCTATATTTTTAAGAACCGGACTATTGGTCTGCCGTCTCTCAGCTTTTTAAAAAGTGGACCGAACACGACCAAGCTCACTCCCTACTTACGGAGTGAGACGAATAACGCTTTCAAGGAAACCGTGTGCTACATAGCCTCGATTAGAAGACTTTACAAGTCTTCTCACGAAGCAACTTCTAAAGTCTTCTTCAGCCAGAGACTTCACAAGTCTTCTTCAACAACGAGCCTCTTAAGAAAACTTAACAAGAGCGCTTCTACTCAAGAGCAATGCTTTTGTTTTCTACTTTAATTATTCTGTAATATTCGTAAGATTGTAATAGTGATATTTCTCAACAATCTTGAAACGTTATTCTTATATTACGTTAATTATTGTTATTTTAGATAACAATAATCTCTTCTATAGAAAATTTTATAATCTTACAGATTATTGTCGTATTTCAGATATGACTAATGAGAACAATACCTTAGCTCCTAATACTGGAACTGGAACTGAAAAGAATGTGACTGGAGACCCTTCGAACTCGAATCCTACTATGACCAATACTGCAACTATGACTCAAATGGTGACTGTTCCACATCTACCGGTGAACCATAGCGAGAAATCAGACAAATTCAAATGGTTGAATTTCAAGCACCGGGCAGAAGATGTTGTTTTACTTGATCACGTTTCATTTCGCAAGGTTTCTAAAAGAAGACCCTCCAAATGTTGGTGAAGATGCCGATTTCAAGTCATTAGTGCTTTGGATGCATGGAATCAATCTAATTTCCTTTGCAAGAACTATGTACCGAACGGATTGGAAGACTGTTGTACAATGTTTATCGCTTTAAGAAACGACAAAGGAACTATGGAACTCTCTTGACCATAAGTACACTTCCGAAGATCCGGGGCCAAGAAGTTCATTGTTGGTAGATTCTTGGACATCAAAATGACAGATCTTAAATCGATGTACAGTCAAGTACAAGAGCTGCAAGTGCTTTACTTTGAGATTGAGACAGAGGGGATGGAAGTTAGTGAAACCTTCAAGGTGGCTGCAATTATTGAAAAATTGTCTCCAGCTTGGAAGGATTTCAAGAGTTACCTAAAGCATAAATGAAAGGAGATGACTGTTGAACAACTTGTTGTTCGTCTTCGCATTGAAGAGGACAACATAGGCAATGAAAAGAAAACTGTCACTTATATGGCTGCCAAAACCAATGTTGTGGAGCATGGTCAAAGCTCCAAAGGCAAAGGAAAGTTTGCTAATGGTGGAAAAATGACAAACTTGGGTCCTAAGGAGGTTTCTAAGAAGAAGTTTTAGGGAAATGCTTCAATCGTGGAGGCATAGGTCACAAGTCCACGGTTGCAAGAAACGTGCCAATCTCGTGGATGGCATCGCCAAGATGTGTCGGATATCAACCTTCGCGGTGATCTCGAAGTCAATTTGGTGGGTTCAAACCCAAATCGGTGGTGGATTGATACCTATGCCACTAGGAATGTTTGCTCCAACAAGGTGATGTTCAAGGCACCTTTGAAGCTATCGAGAATTGGGAAAAGCTCTACATGGGAAATTCTGCCACCTCCGATATCAAAGGTCAAGGGAAAGTGGTCTTGAAGATGACTTCTGGGAAGGAATTGACTCTCAACAACGTGCTCTATGTACCTGAAATTCGGAAGAATTTAGTGTCCGGATCTTTGCTTGTGAAACATGGCTTCCGTGTTGTTTTTTTAGTCTGAAGTGGTAACTTTGGCTAAGAGTGAAATGTTTGTAGGCAAAGGGTATGTTAATGATGGACTGCTTTAAGCTATTTGTAATGGTTGTTAAGCCTAAGATCTTGCAATAATAATAAGAATACATCTTCGCTTCCTGCTTGAGTCTTCCAATTTGTGGCATGATAGACTAAGACATGTTAATTATGGTACTTTACGAAGGCTAATTAACATGGATTGCATACCAAAATTTCAAATTGATACAAATCACAAGTGTGAAACTTGTGTAGAAGCAAAGTTAACAAGAACGTCATTTCATTCTATTGAAAGAAATAGTGAATCACTTGGATTAATTCACACTGATTTATGTGATTTTAAATCAACACAATCAGGTGGTGGAAACAAGTACTTCATTACTTTTGTTGATGATAGCACAAGATTTTGTCATGTGTATCTTCTTAAAAGTAAAGATGAAGCAAAAGATAAATTTATTTTCTATAAAGCTAAAGTTGTTAGAAAATCGGTACAGGGAAAACAATTATAAACAAATATAGAATTGAAACAGTTGAAAAATTACTACTGTAAGTGAAGGTCTGCAGGTAGAGATCTAGTCTGCAGGTAGAGTTCAGTTCTGTGACTTCACAGTTGTGCGTAGACTTCAGTCCGCCTTCGGCCAGTAGTAGACTTCAGTGCCGCTAGACCTGGCCGGTAGACTTCGCCTCAGTGAATCGAAGTCTTCGGTGAACCGGGTTATAGAACAAAGTTAATCTGTCCGAGGCACCGTGTCATACACGCTTTCCTTAAAACAAATTTGTCCTTCCTCGCATGGCTTGGAAGTCGTAATGAACGCTCGCTCTCCCAGGATACAACGGAGAGACCGGAGAATCCTTTAGCACTAAGGATTCCGGCGAACTGAAGCTGTGTCTGACCTTATCACCAACAAGAACACAGAGGGCCAAAGAATTCACTCAACGATTTGCAAAATGCAGAAGTGAAATGGAGATTGTCATCAACTGTGTTTTCAATTGTGGATTGTATCTCCTTTTATAGGAGTAGACAAAAGACTAAATTAATAACCACATTGACGATGAAATAAATTCATCATCAATAGGTAAATAATATCTCACATTAAAGCTGGTAATAACAGCCCATAATGTTTGTTATTAATGTTGGGAGTTACAAAACAAAAGAATAATTAACAAAACGTGGGTTGGTCTGAACAGGCAAATTTGGTCCGACATTCGTGTCCGCGGAAACCGCTGGCGCCCACATACGAGTACGGTATCCCGAAGGCTAAAGCCGGACCATGATTTGCACCCCCGCAGCGCTTGGCGAGAGAGTTTCTATTCTATACAAGCTTACCCTTACAACATAAGGCACTTGTATATAAACCAATCAAGTTTTGTTAATATTCAAATGTGGGATAAACCCACTTCCAACAACCATACTTTAATCAATCATAACTTATTCATCCAAACACCAAATTGGACAAATAAATATATGATTTCGATGTTCTCACGGAGTAGAACGCGATTCCACAATTACCCTTGTCATTACGCAAACGACATGCGAAAAAATCCGTGCCACAAAATGCACAATTTCATTCTTTAAAAACACAATTTTCCAACAATCCCCCACAAGAAGGAAATTGAAGAATATGGTGATAAAGTCCAGCCAGCTTGAAACCACGCATAGGATAGGTAGGTGTTACCCTTTGAACCTTCCCTTGAAAAAGCATATTTACTTTCTTGGTGATCAAGAGACATGATGTCTTTGAACTGCGTCTCGCCGTTAGTGTAAACGATCATATACTTTACACGTGGAATCTTCCCGACACAATTCAGTCTCTCATAGCTATGTTCATTCATGGCCTTGAACATACGCACGGTTACGTGAGAGGTCTAAGAATTGAGCCTCACACAATTCTCTTCAAGCGGCCCCACTTCTCTCTCACATAGGTGATTCTTACTTAGGAATCATTAAAAGCCATATGCTTATCCTCCTACACACGAAAGCATCATCTTGTTATAAGGGATGACCCCACAGTGAAGCTAAGAAGTCTTTTACAATTAGGTTGTCCCTTTGAACCAAGATCTTGGGATCTCCGATCAACAAGGTTGGGTTTCCATTGTATCAACTCATATCTAGAGGCTTAAGTCCCATTCCTTTGGAAGACTTATCAACTAACTCTATTTAACCCTTTGGTTAATGGATCCGCTAAATTATCCTTTGACTTCACATAGTCAATAGAGATAGTTCAGCTTGAGAGTAGTTGTCTAATGGTATTATGTCTACGACGTATATGTCTAGACTTACCATTATACATATTGCTCAGGCCCGCCAATTGCCGATTGACTATCGCAATGTATGCAGAGCACAGTTTTGTCCATCTCGGAACATCTTCTAAGAATTGACGTAGCCATTCAACCTCTTCACCACTTTTGTCTAGAGCTATAAACTCGGACTCCATCGTGGATCTAGCTATGTGACCTCGCTTAGAAGATTTCCATGATATGGGCACTTTGCCGAGTGAATACAAAACCACTGGTAGACCTTGAGTCTTTAATATCTGAGATCCAATTTGTATCACATTATCCTTCAATCACTGCTGGATCTCTTGTATAGTGCAATCCATAATCACGAGTATATCTCAAGTACCTTAGTACTCTGACTATCGCTTTCGGATCGGTCCACCCCGGATTACTCGTGATATCTACTCGCTTTACTCACAACATAGGCAATGTCTGGTCTTGTACAACTCATTAAGTACATCAGACTTCCTATGATTCTTGAGTATTCTACCTGAGAGATAGTCTCACCTCTATTCTTTGATAGATGAAGACTAGTGTCAATAGGAGTTCTAGCTATTGCAATATCATCCTTGCTAAATTTCTCAAGAATTTTATCCACATAGTGTGGTGACTTAAAGTAAGTCCACTTGAAATTCTAGAAATTTTAACTCCAAGGATTACATCAGCTAACCCCATATCTTTCATGTCAAATTTAGATTTTAACATGTCTTTTGTAGATTTAATCATATTATCATTGCTTCCAATGATAAGCATGTCATCTACGTAAAGACATAAAATGACATAGCCATTTTCAGTGTCCTTTACATAAACACATTTATCACACTCATTGATCTTAAATCCACAACCCAACATGACATTATCAAATTTCTCATGCCATTGTTTTGGTGTTTGTTTTAAGCCATACAAAGACTTAACCAACTTACACACTTTGTTTTCTTGCCCTGGAGCAGAAAACCCTTCTGGTTGTTCCATGTAAATCTCTTCTTCTAAATCACCATTTAGAAAAGCAGTCTTTACATCCATTTGATGTACTTCAAGATTCTCAATGCGGCAATTGCAAGTACTATCCTTATTGATGTTATTCTCGAATGGCGGAGAATATGTATCAAAGTAATCAAGACCTTCACGTTGCCTGTAACCTTTTATTACAAGTCTGGCCTTATACTTATCAATTGATCCATCTGCTTTCATCTTCCTTTTGAAAATCCACTTATATCCTAGTGGTTTACTTCCCCGGAGGAAGATCCACTAATTCCCAAGTGTGATTTTGAAGGATGGAATCAATTTCACTCTTGATAGCCTCTTTCCAGAGAGGTCCTTCAGAAGAACTCACAGCTTCTTTATAGCTTTGAGGTTCACTTTCCAGCATGTAGGTTAGAAAATCGGACCAAAGGATTTTCTACCCTAGCTCTTTGTCCGTCTAAGTTCTACCTCTTCTACCTCATTCTCCTCATGCTCTTCTTCTATTGAATCATGTATTTGTACAGATGAGCTAGACACACTACTCAGTCTGCATGGAAATACATTCTCAAAGAACGATGCATTTCTAGATTCCATTATCGTGTTTTTATGTATGTCTACAATTTTAGAATCATGCACAAGAACCGATAAGCACTACTGTTATGTGCATAACCAATGAATATGCAATCAACAATTTTTTGTCCTACTTTCACCTTTTTAGGTAAAGGAACAGCAACCTTTGCAAGACACCCCCACACTCGCAAGTATTTATAGGATGGAATTCTTCCATGCCACATCTCGTAAGGGCTTTTGTCTAGCTTCTTACGGGGTACCTTATTTAAAAGGTAATTAGCTGACAACACGGCTTCCCCCACATGTTACGTCGTGTAATCCGAACTTAACAACATGGCATTCATCATCTCTTTAAGAGTTCGATTTTTGCGTTCAAGCAATGCCATTCTTGAGGTGCATAAGGTGTTGTTGTCTCGTGGATGATACCATGCTCGGCCACGATAAAGAAATGGTGACTCATATTCACCTCCACGATCACTTCTTAGCATCTTAACCTTTCTGTTGAGTTGGTTCTCAACCTCAGTTTTATAGAGAATAAACTTCTCTATGGCTTCATCTTTACTTTTGAGAAGATACACATAGCAAAACCTAGTGCTATCATCAACAAAAGTAATGAAGTACTTATTTCCACCACGTGAATGTTGTTGATTTAAAATCACAACATCAGGTGTGAATTAATCCAAGTGGTTCACTATTTCTTCAATAGTATGAAATGATGTTCTGTTAACTTTGCCTCTACACAAGTTTCACACTTGTGTTTGGAATCGATTTGAATTTGGGTATGTAATTCATGTTAACTAACCTACGCAAGTTCCATAATTAACATGTCCTAGTCTACCATGCCACACATAGGAAGACTCAAGCAAATAAACAGAAGACTTATTCTTATTATTATTGCTTGTTGGTTTAACAACCATTACACTGAGCTTAAACAGCCCATCAGTTACATAACATTTTCCAACAAACATTCCACTCTTGGACGTGAGTTACAACATCCCCTCAAATACAATATTTTAAGCCATGCTTCATCAAAGAGAGTTCTGAGACTAAGTTCTTCCTGATATCCGTACATAGAGTACATTGTTGAGAGTCGCTTCCTTCCCTGACGTCATCTTCAAAGACCACTTGCCTTCGACTTCATTCTAAGCTGGGCAGAGTTTCCCATGAAAACCTTCTCGCTCCTTCAAAGGTATCGAACATTTCTCTCCGTTGGAGCACACATGCCGCTGGCACCAAGTGGTCGATCCACCATTGATCGGGGTTTGAACCCACCAAGTTCACTTCTCAAGGACAACCGCAAAGGTTCAGCTTCGATACATCTGAGATGTCATCCACTATGTTTGCTTCACGGTCTCTACTTGGCTTTCTCGAAGCCGTAGCCTTGTGACCTCGTGCCACCACAGCTTGTAGCACTTTCCTGTAAAATCTCTTCTTAGAGATTCCTCCTTAGGTCCCAACCGACTTTTAGCAATAGTTTCTCTTTGCCTTTTGAGCTTTGGCCATGCTCTACCATGTTAGCTTTAAGTACCACAAGAATGAATGTTCTTTCTGTCGAATCCCCATTGCCCTCTTCAATACGAAGTTCCACAACCGCTTGTTCCACATTCATCTCCTTTCGCTTGTGTTTCAGATAGTTCTTGAAATCTTTCCAAGCCGAGGCAATTTTCAATAATTGCGTACCACTTGAAAGGTTTCACTTATAACCATCCCTTCACTTGAATTTCGCGTGAAAAATCACTTGCAATTCTTGCACTCGACTATAGATGCCTTGGAGTCCACTCATCTTATAATCCACAGTAGCGGCTAACAATAAACTTTTTGGCTCCAAAGACTCTGATGTATACTTGTGGTCCAACGATGTCCACACCTCTTTCGCCGTTGTCTTATAATCTGCAACCTTCAGTGACAATGGCCAACCCATTCAAGACATTGAGTTTCTCGCAGGAAATCGACGCTTCCATGCTTCACAAATAGCCAGTGCCTTGGACATCATTCTCGATTCTCACCCACCGTTGGAGGATCCTCTCTTCACACCTCTAGGTTCGTGGTATTGGCAGAAAGCATTTTCTCTGCCGCCATCGCTTGAAATTCAAGCCACCGAATTCTCCTGCTTTCTCGCATGATGTACCGATAGGTGGATTGCCATTATCCGAGTCACAAGAGTAGATTAGAGGTCATTGGGTTCAAGGTCACATTAAGTTCCTTTCCAAGAGCTTGGGTATTCAATTCAGCTTGTCATATTGAACCGTAATATGAACAAGGTTAGAATACACAATTTCGAATTTGTAAAAGTTTGTTTTCCCTTTGAAGTGGCTATCGTTATCCAAGATAACAGTATTCAATTGCTTTTAAGATTGTTAGAAAATCTGTACAGTGGAAAACAATAATAAACAAATATAGAATTGAAACAGCTTGAAAATTACTACTCGAAGTCAAGGTCTCGCAGTAGAGATCTAG
>CM028379.1:156533977-156560327 GCA_013146195.2 Codonopsis lanceolata
CACCGAGAATATCAAGGGCGACAAGGTCAAGAACAAGGACAAGACTGGATAAATAATTACCAGCTGACTAGAGCCAGAGGCAATAATCAGTCACAGCAGACAAGAGAGGCTAACATCTACCCCTCGAACGAGATTCGAGAATCACAATTTACTCCACTCTGACACTACCCGCTAAGAGATCATGTTCCGTTGGGGATGCGCCGCCAGCTTCCTTACCCGGCTTGACCCTGAGCTCACTCACACCAGGGACAACACGAAGTATTGTGATTACCATCATGGTAACGGTCACATGACTGAGGAATGCACTGTGCTGAAATGGGAAATACAGAAGCTGATCAATGCATGCAAGTTGGACCGCTTTAAAAGAAACCCATGAAACAATAACAATGCCGGTAATGATCGGCAGGGAAGACCCCGAGGAAGAGGTACAAAGCCCCCTAAAATTCGGTGTGAACATGATCCAAGAAGAGCTCCCGTCCAACACTCGCCTCGAAGCACATATACTCCTTGTCCAAAGCTATCAATACACCAGCAGTACAGCGGGCAGGGGAACAGAGCATATTCTTTAGCCGCAGCGAGCTGGCAAGCACTCCTCTAGCTTCCGAGCAGCTGCTCGTAATCTCTTGTCTGATGAACAATTGGCAAGTCCACATGGTACTATCGGACACCGGGGCATGCAAAGACATCATGTATTACCTCTGCTTTCAAAGGATTGGAATTATCAGACACCCAGCTTGAAGGTTTCACTAACCATCAAGTCAGGGTTAAAGGCACCATCGAACTTGAGGTCTTCATGGGAGATGGGGCAGAGACGCAAACAAAGATGATCACGTTCTTGGTGATCGATCTAAAATCCGCTTACAATTGCATCCTGGGTGCCCCGGCCATGGCCAAGTTTCAGGTTATAACTGATCGATGTCTTATTTTAATTATTTCCTTACAAGTGGACAAGACTATTGGAGAATAGTTTTGCAAGCAAGGGTCGAACCCACAGAGACAAGAGATCACAAATAACACAATTTATTGATAGTAAATTATTAATCTAAGGGGGTTTTTATATTTATTCTATTCTAAACTACTGTTATTATTTAGGTGTTTTAACTACTTAGCAGCAATTACATGTTATGAAGATCTTATGGAGGATGGCAATCTAGGATTAGGGTTTCACTTGTATCTCATCTATGTTTAATTCAAAATAATTATCATTCAATTTCTTGAGTTCGTTCACAAAAGATAGATATAGTCTGTTGAATTATTAGTTCAGCCTCCAATATCCCCGCATCATTCATCCATTCTATATCCTAAGCACAAGAACATATGATCTATCTGTCACCTAGGTCATGTATGAACCTGGCCCTAACTTATCACTCTTGTGCATCGATAGGTCCAATTTATTATGATGGTGAGCCAGTGTACGACATATGCACATTGGTCATGCAGTTATCCGCACCTCTAGGCCTTTATTATTTACGATTACATTCATTTGTTCAAAGCGAAATAATAAAGGGATTGATAATCACCACAATCAACAAGAATTGACACTACAACAAAAAGGACTATTTGTGACCCCCGTTATTTGGGAGGGCCAAAAAACGGTCCCAAATACTTTTTTTTGGGAAGGGAAAATTAGTGGTCACAATTCACGTAGTATTTTTGTTTTGTAATAACCGACCCAAATACTAGTGTATTTAGGACACTAGTGCAAACCCCGTACTAAATTCCTCTATTCGGTTCCAAATTAAATCGGTGGTAAAAATATTTCTAGAAGCATATCTTATTTCGCTATCCCGCGTCCCTCTCCGCCCTCAAAATTCCTCGAGGTTTTCCCCAAAATTTCCCACCTAGGTTTTCCTTCCCAAAATTAAGTGGATAGAGCTGTTACTCTAGCACATCGATAATTCTCTCTTGCTGTCGCTCGCTCTCTCTCTCTCTTTCGTCCGAAATCGCAGCAGATACCTCGCAGCAGATACCAGTTTGCCGCCATCTTCACATCGCAGAAGCTCTCAGTCTCATCGGTAAGCCTTTGTCTCTCTCTGTCTTTCTTTGTCTCTTTCTCTCTCATTCTATCATTTGTGTATGTGTCTGTCTGTCTCTGTCTCTTTCTCTCTCCCATTCTATCGTTTGTGTATGTGTCTGTGTTATAATTCTAAAATATTAAGTCTATCTATTATGTTTATTTGTTTGACTATGCATTTCAATTTGGTTGTAGAACTTTTGGATTTTATGTCAAGTTAGAGATTGTGTTTGAAACTTTGAAATTCATTGTTTGTATCTTTACAATAGTGTGCGTGTCTTTGGAGTATGTGTGTGTTTTATTATTGTTGGTTTCATTTTGGTTTCCGTCCATACTCCGGCTCAGCATGGGCCTGGATCGGCCATTTATTAGTGTGTTTGGGATTTTTTGCGAATATAACAAATAATTGGAAGAAAATCACTATAATATATATAGGGTTACATTGAGTCTAAAATCACCGACTGAAATTTTCGAGAAAGTTATTAAGAAGTTTAGGTTTATAATAGATTGTTTATAGTTTATTGGATTCATACTGAAATCTATGATTAGACATTTTTTGTGTTTGGGAATTGGTAAAATTGAAAGCAATATGGATTAAAACAATTGATGGTTCTATTTCTGGATTTCATTTGGACTGCGAGTGACGACTTAGACCACAATTTTTAATTTTGCATTAATAGCTCGACCTGATAAGAACTAGAAGTGAATACATGCATATCAGTGAGCCTAAATCTTATTGATATATATGAAGAATTAAGTTTGTTGAACTAATCAGCAATCTTGTTTTCCCATCAACATGAAATGACTGGAAATTAAAGAAATACTGTCAATAATAATATCTATCCTGTGATACCTTTCCCATAATATTACAAGGATAAGTCAAACTGCCATGAAATTGGAACATAGAGTAGGGCCACTGTTGAAATGTATGGCTTAGGTTTTGTATCGATTGAGAATTGAGAATAGATAGTATGTGACTATGTGAGATTGGAAGGTCCATACTATTCATAAATTTCTCGAGGAAAGATAAGGAATTAACTTCGATGAGTCAACCTACAAGGTTGGAAAAAGACCGTAAACCGTTGAATAGTCAAATCAAGCCAACCGAGTACATGTACATCCGATCCGTCACACAGGTTCCTGGCCAGTTGGTGCACTTGCATCATAAACCCTACTTACTAACTAGTGTAATTGAAGACCATTGAAACCACACACGCACACACACAAGATATTACTGAATTGTTAGAGAGTGCATACTCTGCGCACACGGGTTTTTTTTTATAATAATACTACTATAATTTTTAAATGTAATATATATATTTTTTATTTTGATAATAGTAATAGTATAATTTTTAAATTTTTAGGATATCATCTGGACGCATGCCATCACGCAACATACGGTTAAACAACGTTAATGCCCAATTGCCACAACCATGTTGTGCACATCCAACAATTGCTGAGTTCCATGAAAGCGATGTTCTTTCCAAATTTCCTTGAATATGGCCATTGCATCACCTATATTTCCACTTTTAGAATACAATACGACAAGAGAATTACCCACAAAGACATCGCATAACCCTAGCTTGATAGTTACTGCATTTATCCTTTTCCCCTATCAAAAGCATCCATTTCACAACATGAATTCAAGGCACTAGTGAAAGAAGATTGATTTGGAAGAACCCCCATTTTGAACATGCCCCCAAAGACCTCCAACGCTTCTTCATGCTTGCTATTTAAACCATAACCAGCTTAAAAGAGTCCACACAACCACATTCATATGCAACTTCTCATTAAAAACTTTGGTAGAAAAACTAATTTCCTTGCAAAGCAGCATAAAAGGTAACAAGTGAAGCAGGTGACATATGCATCGCATCGACATGTATCCTTGCTTAACGATATTGCCATGAACTTGAACACCCAAACGTAAAGCCATTACATTTGCGCAGGTAGTTATTACAGATGAGTAAGTTGTCGAAGTGGGTTGAACACCATCATTTGACATCCGCTTAAACATAATCAAAGAGTCATCGCTCTTCCCATGCCGATCAAGCCCACTACTCATCGAAGTCAAGCACATTCCGCCATGGCATCACCTTAAACAACTTCACAAAGACATCTTCCAATGTTATTGATAAAATACCCATAAATCATTGAATTCCACGCAGCTATATCCTCACAGCATCCAACAACAAAAATCATTTAGCCGACTCGATTTCCCCAATCCGCAAGAACCCATTTATCATAGTCGTCCGAAATCACATTTAAAGGCATTTCATCAAACGACTTCCTACCCATACCCATACCCAAATCCCCACAATCCGGACATCCTCGATAATCAAGTTCCACATAACCAACCGTGTCATGCACGGAATTTCATCAAATAGCAAAGCATCCCGAGCCTCTTGTTTTTGACATAAAGAGCAATCATTTTAGTGCAAATATATATATATTTGGGGAAGATAATTTATCAAAAGTTGCGCGAGCTTCGTCTAATTGGTAGTTTTCAAGGTGATTAGTATATTCTTTTGTGATCGGTTTGCCATAACATGCGAACCCGGCTAAGCTTTTTGTGGTGGTGTGAAATTGGTTGGTAAGCCAATCGAGAATTATAGTGAACCATGTGGGCAAAGTTTTGAGGCTTCGAATCATGGCGGGGAATGGACCCATGACTTGATCATTTGAGTTGGTGTTGCTACTAGTTGACTTAAAATCCAAAAGTTATAAAAAGAGAGAATGATGTAGCTGTATAACTACTCTCTCCCTCGGTGGATGGATTTCAAAAAGATAAAAAGGTTATCGTTTAAAGTTACAAGATAAAAATGCCCCCCACCCAACCTTCAGGTCATCCATTTAGGCTAATCTGTTTCTTAAAAGAATATTTTATTATCCTTGTTCACCTTGTTCTTTTTGATTCCTTTTGGTAAAAGTAGAATAGCAAAAATAGATTAACAAAGAGATCATACTAGTTATTGCTTATGAGAAATGGTTATGTTCACCTTGTTCTTTTTTGATTCCTTTTGGTAAAAGTAGAATAGCAAAAATAGATTAACAAAGAGAACTTGGAGCGCCATTGGGTTAAAGCACACTTGGTTCTCAAAAGGCCTTCTCCCATTCATTAGGTTTTTTTGTTTTTGCTGGGGATGATGATTGAACCTTTTAAAGAAACTCTGTTGGTGATGCAGAAAATTTCTATTTTCTGCAGACTACAAATTCTTATTGTGGGAAGTTTAGACATGGCATGTGTAAGAGCATAGCATAATCCAAAGAAAAGTGAGAAAAGGGGAACTAAATGCGAACCATTATGATATTATTTTCAGGTCACTTTCTTGTATTCCTCTGCAAGCCTTTGCAGCTCTTTCCTCGATTGTCAGAGTCTAGTTGTACAACACATCGACCCTTACTTGCAGTTCCTCACATTCTGCCTGATTAAAATAAAAAAAAGCAATAGATATTTCCTACATTATGAGAGGTCTTACTTAAACTGGTTAATTGTATGGACGACAAAAAAGTAATGGAAAAATGGAACAAAAGCGAAAAAAAATACTACCATTTTGCGTAATATGGACCTCTCGAGCCGACTCCCTATTTGATTACTTCCTCTTTTCTCGTTTATTTCTCGATCACCACGAAAAAGAATCCTATAACGGATGAAAAGAATAAAGCACACAATATGGATGAAGAATCTGATGATATGAATGATGATTTGTATTCGAGCATGAGTGATGAATCTGATGATTAGTTTATTGTACTTATTTATTTTTGGTAGAAAGATCAACTTACGTCAACACGCTTTTAAATGCATTTATCATACTGAATCCGTTGATGATTAATTTTATTTGATGACTATGTTCTTGCATTGGTGTTATATTTATTTAATCATTTAACTTATTTCTTGTTATTAAGATAATTGTCATATATTGATAACCTTAATTTGTATATTTTGTATGGCTCGAAAGAGACAGCGTAGCTACAATTTCATGTCGAAGTGCCAACTAATGAAGCACCCATTCAGCCCACACCACCACACAATACAACAACGCCACAAACATCGTCACAGGACCGGAAGGACTTCACATGCTCATATTCGAACAGAGGTAAGCTACATAACTAAAATGCTTGTTGGGGTGCCCTCGTTTGATGGGTGTGCACCATTGTTTTGTTGTTGAACGTAAATACTTTGTTGGGGTGCCCTCACTTGATGGGTGTGCACCATTGTTTTGTTGTTGTATGTAAATGCTTTGTTGGGGTGCCCTCGCTTGATGGGTGTGCACCATTGTTTTTTTGTTGTACGTAAATGCTTTGTTGGGGTGCCTTCGTTTGATGGGTGTGGACCATTGTTTTGTTGTTATACGTAAATGCTTTCGCTTAAATGATTTGTTAAACCTCATTTTAATAAAAAGTAAGCGAGAAATGAGACCTATAGCTTTTCTAGTGTCTTTGAAAGAGAAGTGAAAATCCATAAGATAAAAAATGCATCCAGGAGTGCATTGGAAATGACTAGCATGACTCTAACTCTTGTGATACCCGTTGCCGCTTTCTTTTTCGACTTTGCATCTTCGTTGCTTGTTAAAACTGTCCCATGATGTCATGTTCGAACCACAACACAGATCCGAAATTGTGTTCCTCTATTTCTCTTTTTCTCCTTTCGGTCTTCCAAAACCATCAGAG
Source organism: Codonopsis lanceolata (assembly GCA_013146195.2). Taxonomy (NCBI): domain Eukaryota; kingdom Viridiplantae; phylum Streptophyta; class Magnoliopsida; order Asterales; family Campanulaceae; genus Codonopsis; species Codonopsis lanceolata. Next base: position 156,540,660 of record CM028379.1, read on the forward strand.
TTTTTCTTTTATTTACTTGCCTTCTTTACGGGTGATGCATCATCATGTCACTCTGTATGATGGTGCTTATTTTCATCCAGTGTCATACTTAGAAGAGTTTAGGCTGGGGATGCATTTAGGAGTCTTTGTGCGGTGTATGCGGTGAGAGAGACGCGTACGGTAATGAGGGGTAAAATCTATACGCGAGGCATCAACCTATGAAAGATAAACTTACTCATGAAGCGGTGAATCTAAATCAAGAGAATCAAGCTAGTCCAGCTATTCACAAAGAAAGCTGAATTTGCTAAGTCCGCTAGTCGGTCAACCCATCAATAAGAATCAATTAAAGCAGATGTGTAGTCTTCTCCGAAAACCTGGGTCTATAGCGAAAGCTGTGAATCCCTGTCAATTCTATTTGTTCTCAGCGGCAGTCAATCTAGTAATTCAGAAAACAAATCAAGCTATTACAATACAAAGAGAAAGAGGCTAACCAAGACTAAACATTATCTTTATAGATGCCTTCACTGGGAAAAGAAAATTCGAGAAGGAAAAGTGTTGAAAAAACTCAACCTCGACCCAAATTCTAAGGAGGACAAATGTCGCTTTCTTGATACACAAATCTTACTAAGAAATCCTCTCTTAAACAACTCTAGTAAGGCTACAAAATTAGTATTTCATTTATAAGCATCACTTGGAGGGTGCATGCTTTAAGCGATGGCGAAAATCTAGCAAGCGCCATCAAAGTGCATATATGGCACTCTATTTTGGTCATGAGATAGCCACGTTCAAAATTTGAGGCAGGAATGGGTATGGAAATTAATGATCCCTCAAAATCTCAAACACTTTCTTAGGGTCGCTCAATATAACAGTCTCTCTTTAACTTTAACCCATGAGGCCCGACCATCTACTTCTTACTTAAAGACCCAATATAGACTACCTAGTTCCCATACCATGATCTCCCCCGTGTTTGTGCCAACTATATGAGTTAAAACATCAACAAAAAGAGAAAGCACTGAGAAAAAAGCAGGAAAGATAATTATTCAGCTAATTTTGAGTATCCAAAAATCATTAAGAAATAAACCAAGAAGTATCGTAAAAGTTTCGAAAGCTAACCAAGGAGCGAGGATTTGTTGTATTGGATGGAAGACCAAACTATTGACTACTGAACCTCGATTTAAAGTCATGACAACAGACAGAGACGAGTGTACACCAAATACCGACCCCACTCGAGTCAAAACTTCGACTATCCCACATGACCGAATACCTCCCGTGATCCGATTGCATCCGGATGTTCCCGTCGGACCAATGATTCCCTCCACACTCATAATCAATCTTACGTCCACTAAAACAAGTTTAGTTTCTAACTCTTTGGTGCATACTAAAACACACACATGCACACACAGAGCATTACATTATGCATATCAACATTCTTGTTGGCCAATGGCCGACAAAGCACTACCAATGGGCAACAATTTGAACCTTTGGGCTCTAGGGCTCTTGCGTGAAAGGTCCTACCCAACCCCACGATTCTAGCTTTTCATAGGTAACTCTCCCGAAACTAGGGAGATTAGATGGGTGTAGTGCTCGAGGATTAGGATCATAATATCCTATAGCCAGACGCGAAAGAAAGAAAGAAGAAGATATTGTTATGTCACTGGGCAAGAATAGTAGTAGATTCTCCAAAGATATATAGTGCAAGATCTTTCCAACTAGCCGCCTTTAACTTTGAAATCACATACTGCCTTCCTTCGTGTTAGCGACTAAGAATACATCAAGCGAAGACTTGAATGGATGATGATGACCGCTTGGCCCGAGCAAGAGATCCTTGGAGTTTGAGCTATCTCCCTGAATACTTTCCACCTCTTATGTAATTTAATATTCTTTTAATATTCAAAGCTCTTTGTAGGTTTTGAGGCGTTGGGCTCAATGAAATTTCCATATATTTATCGACCCCAGAGCCGTAGATTGCGTCTTTGCTTCTTCGAGGATTAGTCTTGAGTCCGAATATATTCTTGTAGGATGCGGTGCTGATGAGCTGTAGTAAATTTGTAAGGTTATTACAATCCAATCAAGGTTGAACAATAGATACAATCAAATAATAGCATCATACTGATTCTCTCTCCATCCATGAGTCTTTCTTAAAATATTTTGGGTGATATAACATTTGTGTACAGAGAGAAAATGGAATAAGGATGTGATATTTTGGGTTTACTGCGAGGAAAGAGTTCAAATGCAAATACCATGGTAAAGCTGTGTGAATATAAACCTGTTCAAACTGTTCCAAATACCATGCAAGTACACATTCTGCGCGGATGGGAGTCGTCGCGATCGTTGTGAGTTGTCCAATCAGTTCGTGTTTGCCTAGAGTGGGAGAGTGACTAAGTCAACCCCTTGCCTAATTTAGATATAAGGTTTCCTTTTTTCTTCTTTTACTATATCTTTTGGTTAAAAACATGGGTTGAGAACTTCGATTTAGTCGTGTCATGAAGGCGTCATGAAGGCACGCCTCACGCCTAAGCGAGTAAGGTGAGCCTCCATACCGCCATTCCTTATCTGTTGTCCTTAACTACCCCACCTCCAGTCATGCGCTGACCCCTCACCTCGCCTCAGGCCATTGAGGCACACACTTTTAATAAATATATGATATATGATACACACCACAGCAAAATGGAGTTGCAAAACAGAAGAATAGGACACTCATTGAAGCAAGAAGAACCATGTTCAATGGTCCAAACATACCAAAATAATTATGGAAAAAAGTCAATACTGCTTGTTATAATCTCAACAGGCTAGCATCACAAAAGATCCAACAAGGAACAACGGGGGAGGGTGGGATGTGATTTTTATTCTGATGCCCTTAGTTAAGTACCAAGAAACTAAATGAAGTGTTACGAACCAATGCATAACGCATATCGGTGCATACTAAAACACGCACATGCACACACGAGAGGCACATTATGCATATCAACATTCTTGTTGGCCAATGGCCGACAAAGCACGGTGGGCAACAATCGAACCTTGGGCTCTAGGGGCCGGAGGCTGCGAAAGGTCCTACCCCGATTCTAGCTTTGGCCAGATTCAATAATCATATTATCCCATACCTGAAATTTAATAAAGAAAACCAATGTGATTAAAAACATGACAGTAAAATCAAATAAAATAAGGAGCTGCACCGCCCAAAAAGAAATTTGCTATGGATACTTTCACTGCTAAAGACTGATCTAATCCACAAATCCTTTTCTAAGTTGCCTCTCTTTTACATAGGTAATTCTAAGTAACAAACAAATATTTAACCTACACTGGCTGCGTTGCCGGCCAACAAATCTTAACCCTTTTAAATATCTAAAACCAAGAATTTGAAGTGCGAGAAAATGAAAGAAAAATTGACACTTCACACCTACATGGTGCAAATTAGTCTTCCTCCGGAACCGGCGGACTTGTATCGTATTCCCACCTTCATCGCTGTGAAACCAACATGTAGAGGCTGCCAAAGAAAGAAAAATTGTGAAACCGAATATCATTTGTTGTTTTAATTTTCGGTGAGAAAATTTCAATGTATATTGGAGTTGGCACTAGGGAAATAAGAGACCAAGGCTGTTAATGGCCAAACAAAAATCAACCATCGGACTAACTTGTTGGACAAACTCTCATCATTTTCTTCATACCCTTACAGCAATGCCCATGAATGTACAAATATAGCCCAATGAGACGGCGACCCATGCTAGGATGTTCCCATAAATGTATATACATTTACAGAGTTACATATTTAGCCTAAGTATGAAGATTTATAGTTTCTCATCATTTAAAGCTCTTAGGTGTGAGTAGGAAGAACTAACGATGGACATCACCAACAAAATGTGCTAAAAACATGAGTGCTTCAGTCAAGTTGTTTGAAATAAGGAGATAGTTGAGCTTCTCATATTTAGTTAATATAAAACAATTTAACAGATTGTTGCTTACATTTAATCTTGAACTCGAGTCATGATAACTCAAAAATACTTGACGGTTGTTGCTTACATTTAATCAGAACGAGTCGGGATAACCCGACACAAGTTGCATTGTGTAATTGTAAATTGCTCATGTAACACACCTATCCTTACGTCCAACAGAGTCATGGCGGTCTCCTATCGAGAAAAAAAGTATTATCTTCGGGGAGAAACTAATCGAAGCGTGTTATTATCTTGGTCCCCAACACCAAAAGGCTTATAGAATCTTCAACAAAAGATCACATAAAATATATGAAAACATTCATGTTCCATTCTTGAAACTAGCGTTGAGCCTAGTAGGGTACTTAGCTTTGATGATCAACATGTACATATTCAAGAAACACAATGGACTGTATGCATGAGATCCAACTTTCTCGTTTGACATTTGAGGAATAGGGTGATGTTTTTATCTTCTTTATATGAACTTCAGCTTTGGTGCCTTTGTCTAATTGCTAATGAATTTTGTTCGAATCGGCGCCGGGTTCATCAATACTTGCTAGCTTTTGTTTTCATCTTTGGTTTTCTTCTTGTGTCTTGTTTTCCACTTCCTTTTGTAAGGTAGATTTCTTGCCCTCCATTCAATTTATATTCTCTTCTTTATCGGTAAAGATCATTTTTTTTATAAAATTACAATAATTAAGAACCTACAGATTTAACAACCCTATACTAATACTTCCCTAAAGAACAATCAAAACTCTCGGCCATTTCTTCGGACGGATTGCAAACCTTCTACATTATCTTCATATTCTATGGCACCAAAATCAACACAGGGTCATCGGCTGATTTATTCATATCAAACTCCATCCCGAGAGGATGTTTAATTGGCTCTCTTCCTATCGGTGATATGAAAAAAGCGGCATGAAGCTTTTGAGCATAACTAATCAAAAGTTAAGATGATTGGCACTAGAAGAATCTCTTCATACATTTCTAAGTAGAAGAATAAATGTGAAAGCAGAAACACTTACCAAACACAAAAATAACATATATATATATATATATATATATATATATATATATATATATATATATATATATATATATATATATATATATATATATGAACACGAATAACACCGATGATGGATGAATATAAACTTCTTGAGAACTCGGCGACCTTGTACATCCCAGTGATTGTAAGCCTTTTCACAACAACACGAAATAAAACTTGTCGAGAAAATCACACCCACCAAAAACGAAGCTCCTCAGAGATAAAAGTGAGTCCATGTCCTGCCGCATTAAAGACATACAAAATTAGTCCAACAGGAAAGTGCATCTCATTTCTACTTAATGTTTAGAATTTCAATTAGCAGCTTCTAAATCATTCCATGTTGAGATCAATGTCGGTAAAGAAGCTTAGAAATCAGTATCATATTATGATCAATACATGGACTTGGTTGCGTTGCATATTGGTAATTTGATGTCCTTATTTTTGCTTAAGAAATTTGTTCACCTTGTGTACTTATTAGATGAGTGCGAACAATGAAGATACTTCGCGTGCTAACGTGTTCATCAAAACACGAAGTAAAAAGGATGGTTGCATACCTCACGATGATACTAGAAGCCTAGTTGTAAGTAGTTTAATTAAAATTTTCATTATTATATGGTTTCATTAATTTAATGTTCACGTATAAAAAATACTTTTGTTTTTGTTTTGTTTTTAGGAGCGGATGAATGAAAAGTTAAGCGAGGTACCGAAGAGGAGCGAGCGGAAGCTTATAAGAGAGCAAGTTTTTGTTGAACTCATGGGGCCCGATGGACATGGGCGTGTGAGAACTTTGGTTACGGACCATCTCCTCGTCATATTTTGGGGGCTCGGTCATCTTTAACAACTACACCTTCTTCGGAGGTAATAGATAAGCTAGTGGAAGCTAAGGTAGCGCAAATAGCATCTCGATTGAAAAAAACAACGGGAGTTTGAAAAGACACAAATGGAGACACTTGAAAAGGTTGAGCATTATGCAATGCTTAATGGAGGTACATGGGCTACTGCCATTGTCGCCACGTCCAGGCACAAATGGCGGCGGCTCTGGATCTATTGTAGGTCAGGTATACCCTTATCATGTTCACCCTTTCATCGAGTCGTTAATTTTTTGTGGAATTCTTGCTTATTATATTATTTTTATTATAGGCTCGGATCAACCTTCCCAATTCTTCGATGGATGACGTGAGCTAGCAAATTCTAGGGATAGCGTCGACTCTTTTGTTTTTGAGCAGATGATGCTACAAATTCGCAGTTTTTCGTTTGAATATGTGCTAATGCTTTTGATTTGGATATGTGCGTTGATATATGTACTTTATGGGTTTGTGTTTCTTAATTAACTAGTATAACTTTGTGTAGGTATTCGCATTTTTTCTTTTGAATATGTGCTAATGCTTTTGATTTGGATATGTTGATATATGTTTATAGGTTTGTGTTTCTTAATTAACTAGTATAACTTTGTGTAGGTATTTTCAAGAATTGCAATTGTTCCCATTTTAATAATGTATGGTGGATTGATTATTTCAACACACCAAATGGTGGGTTAGTTTAGTATTTTTCTTAAATTACAATCGTGCCAAATGTAATTGGGAGGGCAAGAAAACCATCCCAAATGTAATAGCGAGGGCAAGAAAACCGTCCCAAATGTAATTGAGACAATAGGAAAAACCGTCCCAAATGTATTTGGGAGGGCAAAAATCCCAAAAATATTTGGGATGACAAAAAATCCGTCCCAAAAAGTCCCAAATGTATTTGGCGAGGCAAAAAAAATCCCAAAAGCGTCCCAAATGCATTTGGGAGTGCAAAAAATCCGTCCCAAAAACCGTCACAAATGTAATTGGGACGACAGGAAAAAACCGTCCTAAATGTAATTGTGACGGCTGAAAAAACCGTCCCAAATACTTTTTTGGGACGGCATTTTTAAAACCGTCGCAAATACCCATCAGTCGGGACAGCCATGAAAACCGTCGCCTTTTCCGTGACAAATACTTTTTGGGACGGTTTTGGCCGTGACAAATGTTTTTGGCACCCTTGTATTTGAGAGGGAGCGAAAACAATCCCAATGCCGTCCCAAATACCTTTTGTGACGGTTTTGGAAAGTATTTGGGACGGTTTTGGCCGTCCCAAATACTCATATTTCTTGTAGTGTGAATGAACATAAATATGAATTAAAACATAAATTCGATACAAGTTACCTCCCACCTCCTAGATTAATGATGATTTAGTTCATCCTTGACGATGAACATCACATGGAGATGAATGGAGACATGATTTGATCTTCAATACTTGTAATTACACAATCTAAATATGTTATACAACCTAAAATCTATTCTAAAGCTATACAAAACTGTTTCCCGTCGTTTCTAGTCGTCTTAGGCTTTGGCAACCGACTCCTATTTATCTTAGAGGAGTTGTATTTCAATCGAATCTCCGTGAAAACTTTTCGCAACTTTTCGCATTCGACCACCTTGCGGACGCAAGATGCAGGGCACCTTGCGTCAAGGTCCTTGAAATCCGGGGCTTTGTTTTCTTGATGTACTATCCACCTTGCGGGGCAAGTGCAGGAACACTGCCGCATGATATTTCTTTCTCAGCGTGATATTTCTTCTTTTCTTCTTCAATTTTCATCTTGGCCTTCTTCTTGGAATTTGCATATAAAAGCCTTGTGCTTTGCATATTTTCACTAAAACCACGAAACTCACAAAACTCACTTGAAAACACATATCGGTAGCCAAAAGCCTCGTGAAATAGCATAATTTAAGTCTTAGAAGTATAGGAAATCGACATATAAAATACATCGATCGGTAACCTCCATCCTTCACCAAAGGCTAAGTTTTACAGAGGATGGAGTGGGTATCCTCAATAGCAAGCGCGCGGTGTGGGAGTATGTCAGGGATTCCCAAAGGAAGAAGCGAGAAGTTGATCGTGGACACTCCAGAGCACACGATAGCGTCTCAGAAAAAGAGACCATAACCAACTGCTTGGGCCCGGTCTCAATAAACAACATCAAGCTCGGGAAACTTCTTGAACAACGGATCTCATGCGGATCGACCGACCCAGAGCAAGCTCAGAGCATCAACGGTCTCTATGGGAAAATCTCGGCGTCCTGATAGGAGATATTGAGATGGACATTCTACAGTTCTAGATAAGCCTGAATTCCAACTTCAAGGCGAGCTAAAGGAAATCATCATCAATCTTGCCCACCCTGAGAAAAAAATCAAGTTCGGGAAGGCCATGCCTCCTGAAGCTCGGAGCAAATTGATCAAGCTACTACGTGTTCATTGAGGACATCTGAGGAATCGGTGAGGCGTTACTCGCCATTGAATGACACGAATGTGGATCCAACCTTGAGCCTATTTAGGAGCGACCAAGGCGGTACACCCTAGAAAGAGTGGAGTGATCAAGGCGGAGGTCGAAAAGCTCTGGCGGACATCATTGAAATCCGATTGCCGACACAGGTGGCCAAAGTAGTAATGGTCAAAAAGGTCAATGACAAGTGGCACATGTGTGTCGACTTCACCGGCCTCAATAAAGCTTGGCCGAAGGATTGTTACCTGCTTCCGCGCATCGATATGCTAGTCGACGCCATAGCCGGTTTTGAAATGCTCAGCTTCCTGGATGCGTACTCAGGATACCACCACGTCAAGATGAATGAACGGGACAAAGCAAAAATAGCCTTCCGGGCAGGCGGAGGTCTGTACTGCTACAAGATGATGCCCTTCGGGTTGAAGAATACAGGTGCCACCTATCAGCGCATGGTCAACAAGGTTTTTGGCTCTCAGCTCAGTAGGAACATGAAAGCTTATACCGATGACATGGTCATCAAAACCAGAGGTCACGACCACACTCTTGACTTGGAAGAGACGTTTGCCAATTTGCACAAACATAATATGAAGGTGAATCCGAGCAAATGTGTGTTTGGAGTTTGAGCAAGGAAGTTCCTCGGGTTCATGGTCAATCAGCGTGGGATAGAGGCAAATCCAAAAAAGATCCAAGCTTTAATCGAGATGGAGCAGCCCCAATGCATCAAGCAGGTCCAACGATTAAATGGCAGGATAATTGCCCTTGGTCACTTCATCTCCAAGTCAGCAGAAAAATGCTTGCCATTCTTCAATATTACAGCGACAACAAAAGGTTTGAATGGAGCGAATGCGCCAAGGCGAAGGGAATATCTTGGCAAGCCGCCCCTCCTTATGTGCCCAGGGAACCTTTGTATACTTATCTAGCAGCAGAACCCGCTTATGGCATTGTCTTGTTAAGAATTGCACAAATTACTTATGTATTATGTGTCAAAGGCCTTGATCTGTATAATCATTTGGCGCTGCACAAGCCCGATTCATCGGCAAACTACTCAAGGGGTCAATCAAGCTAACATTACATTCATTATGGGCAACAGAAAAATTAGCACCCTTGCGCTTGGTAGAGCTTATTTTTACAAGCTTCACCAAGCAAGAAATCAAGCAATTCCCTTAACCGGCCCGGTGGGCAATCAGAGGCCCGCCTTAGCCACCTGGCGAGCTTCCAAGCTTCACCAAGCGCGGCCCATTGTTGGGAACTTCGTACGGGGCGGCGAGCAAAGTCGGGGCGGGCGGCATCCCTCATAGCTCCGACCAAGTTACGAGTTTGAATTGGCCTGCGATTCAAGTTCTCAACCTCCAACAACGTGGCTAAATCTGAAGCAATGATCGGTGTGCGGGCTCGCCCTTGGCGGACATGGGAGTTGAAGCGATCCACGGTGTACTCGGATTCACAACTAGTAGTGAACCAAGTCCGGGGGAATATATGGTGCATCACCCTCCACGGTCAAATATTGCGAGCTTGTCAAGAAAATCTTGAAAAATTTCAAGTTCTGAGAGATCATCAGATTGATCGAGTAGACTAATTGTCCAAGATCACGGAGGTGAATCTCGTACTACTAAACCCATCAGTAATGATCGAGCACCTAAGAACTTCGGCCATCGATAGACCTGTAATAATGGATGTTGAACCAGCAAGCAAGACCTGGATTGATGACTACAAGGACTATATCGAGCAAGGAATTCTGCCCGTAGACAAAGTCAAAGCCACAACAGTCCGGAACCAAGCTTGTCGCTACTCGGTAATGGGTGGAATCCTATATAAGCGATCTAAGGTCAGACCTATGCTTCGCTGTGTCCCCCCAACGAGGGTGTTCTATACGAGGTTCATGAAGGAGAATGTGGCGGGCACCAGGGCCCTAGCAGAGAAAATTATGCGTGCAGGATATTACTGGATAACTCTCAGAAGAGATGCAGAGAAATATGTCCGAGAATGTGACAAGTGCCAGAGATATGCAGTAGACACCCCAATTTCGTACCCGTGGTATATAACATGACATGAAATATGAAGACCTTTTAAAAAGCTAACGAATGTCAAGTTAGAGGGTCGAAAATGCAAAAAGCAAAAGCAGGATGCATAAACAGTGAAATGCAAGGGGCCTAAGTGCCAAAAAGGCAACCAAAAAAAGAGCTGGGCGCCGTCCATAGTCCCTCTAGGCGCACCCCCAGCTTCCTCCATGGGTGGCGCCCAACAGTGCTTTGTCTCCTATAGCACTTTGTCTTTGGTGCAATCTCTCAAGCGCGCGGTACAAGCTGATGAAGCTTAGTGTTGATTCTTATGATAGATTTATATCTGCTCAGTACATTACATTAGTTTTATACTTCAGTGGCTAATCAGGCTGCGTATCGATTAGCGTGGCAACTGTGTATAGAACTTTGCCTTGTATAGTTTTTATAGGACTTCTTCAGGTTCAGCGGAAGACCTCTTCACAGCTTCACCGGAAGACCTGCTCAAAGCTCAAGATCGGTAGACCTCGTGTCCACCTACTCTTGTACGACGTGTCCTATCCAGTAAAGATTTATTGGATTAATTCAAACTTATTCCAATATGATTATTTGAATTAAATCCAAGACATTCTCTGACATGTCAAGCCGCCGAAAGCAATTTTCCGAAAAGTAGGAAGACTTTTCGTCTGAGCGATGAAAGCAAGAAAAAGCGGTATCCCTACTTTCTGCTACAACTCTCAGATCTGACACCAAATCGCCCACCTTTCTTTTGAAGATCTCGAGAAATGATTATACGCTCTAGATATACGTGAAGGCGAAAATCCTTATGTGACCCCATGCATTTAATGCATTTATGAATAGAGCTGTTGAAGTCTTCGTCCTCTCCAACGAATTCTTTTGAAATGCACATGCTATAAATACTGCCATTGAAGACTGGAACAACAGACAACTGTACAGAATCAATCGAACACTTAAAGGATTGCTCTGAAACTTCGTAACTCCAAATCCTTCAGCTCAGTGCATTCAATAGATCCTTAACAGATCTAGAAGTCCTCGTCAACAACAAGAAGCTGCTCATCAACACTTATTGCTTTAATCTTCTTGTTGTTAACTTCCATTAACTATACTTCAGCACGAATTAAATATCTCTATTTGAGATATTTAATTCCCTAGACAAACACAAGTCAATATTTTGTACACGATCCATTAGGGATATTCTTTGTAATTGATCTAAGTGGAAAACATAGTGCACAATTTAAATCAAGGTTATTGCCTTGGTGGTGGGCGTAGCACTCATTATAGTGTGAACCATCCCAAAATACTTGTGTTATTTCTTCTTGTTTGTCATTACTTGAAGCGCTTAGCTTCATTGTTTATATTATCCATTTATTGAGAACTTAAGTAAAGCGTAAAAGGTCTAGGTAGTCCTTATCGGCACTGGAACAATCTTCTTGAAGGTCTTCGCTACTTGATTCTTTTCTGATTGCAAGTAACTTTCAAGGAATTTACTTAAAAGTTTTTAAGTGTTTAATAAGCTATTCAACCCCCCTTCTAGCTTATTATTGTGCTCATTGGGACCCACAATTGGTATCAGAGCCTTACTCTTTGAAAATAAGTTTTTCCAAGACTAAACTCTTGAGAGATGCGATATAATGGCACAAACACACTATATCTTTGCCTACATCTAATGCTAACCACGTCCCAATATTGGACGAAGGACATTTTGATGTATGGAAGGATAAAGTAATGAGATTCATGAACTATATTGACAACGAGGTTATGGAAATGTGTCACTGCAGTCAACATATACCAATGAAGGCAAATCTTCTAGCCTCCATCGTTTGGGAACCTGCGAGAAGTTCCTAAAGAAGAATCGGAATGGACGAGAGGGCGATAGAAAGCTGGTAGAACTTGACGACAAAGCAATCAATATAATCACCGGCTCTCTGACACAAGCACCTACCAACAAGTGATTCGTTGTACAAGCTGCGAAAGAGATGTGGGAAGCTCTTGTAGAATACTTGGAAGGAGACCAAGACACAAGAGACAACGAGAAAATATACATACATCCGGCCGGTTTGATTCTTTTCAAAAAGGATCTAAGGAAACCTTGAGACAAGCATACGATCGATTCGGTGAGGTAATAAATAGTTGCTTTTCTCTTGGTAAAACTTATGACAAAAAAGGAAATGAACATGAGGTTTCTAGGCTCTCTAGGTAGCTTATGGCATGTTAAGACCACGGCTATGAAGGAATCTAAGAACTTAAGCGAGATGACTCTTCGTAGTCTCTACAAGTTTAAAGGTTTATGAACTTGAAGTTAATCAAGCTCTAGAGCAAGACAAAGCAGTTCGAAGCGTGTCTTTGCCGACCGTGGTCAAGAAGAAATCATTGTTGAAAACAAACCTCTACTTCTTCTGTGAAAATGATTTTTTATCGATGAACAATTTGCTATGTTTGTTAAGCGTTTTCAAAAATTTGCAAAATATGGAAGGAAGAACACTCACCAACAACCTTTCGGAAAAATGGTGAAAGCTCATCTAAGGAAGAGCTTGTGTGTTATAAGCTGTAGGAAACACGATCATTTTGCCTCAAAATGTCCTAAGCAAAATTTGAAGCATACCGAAAACCCTCTTTTAGAAAATTTCAAAACAAAAGGGTATGTTGGTGAAGACATAGAAGACAAACAGGTTGCTACATGGTTTGATGATTCGGAAGAGGAGGAAGAGGATTGTGAGCAAGCTAACATATGCTTAATAGCTCATGATTCATGTCCTACCTATGACTCTGAAAATGAAGTTGTAGTTTCACCAAGTCCTTTGGACAAAAATGAAACCAACGGTGATAGCTTCGATGAGGAAGAACTTCTCAAGGATAATCGGGATATGCTTGAAGAATTTAATTCCTTTAGAGTAGCCTATGTTAAACTAGCCAAGCTGTGAAAACTTACGGTGAGAAATCTTTGATGGCGGTGAGATTCAAACTTTCAATAGCCGTCAACAAGAGTATCAAAGCGAAGGAAGAAAACAAATTTCTTCATGACAAAATTGGTACTGATCGGCCGAGCACATCAAAGGACTTGACCTAGAGAAAATTGCCTTGCAAAGACAATTGACTCTGGAATAGCTCAAGGATGCATTTGAAGAAATCCTTACAAGCCAAAAATCTAGCAATGATAAAGCAGGCATAGGATATTCTAATGTGTCTCTTCAGACAATCTCTTCGGTCGTAGAGAAAGGAGAATCCTCAGAGGCTGCAAATGATATATCTTTCTCTAAACAGGACATTTGGAAATATAGGGAAACAAGGCCTTGGTTACTCAAGTGTCCCTTTATGTTTACCCTAAAGCTCAGAAAGGAAAAGCCAAAATGAATGATTCAAATGAGAAACCCGAGAAGGTAACGGTAGAAAGTGAAGTCTACTCAATGACTATGCCAAGGCAAACCGACGGTAGACCTTAAACCTCTATCGTAACTATCAAGTTTGTCTATGAAATGCATTAAATCTCTTTACTGTTGAAGGTAAACTTAAAGGTATTCCACCGATCCTCCTCAAAGTGTTCTCACAGTGCTAAAGCTAAGTTTGTTGGTAACCTACCTAGGAAGATTCGAAAGAAACCAATTAAGTCTACCGTCAACAAGCAAGCGAACCAAAATGAATGTCAAGAAAAGGAATGATCATAAGCACTCTTCAGTTGAAGACTCTAACAGCTCTCTATGGACTTTCCATTTATGTCATTCTTGCTATTGCTTAGGCCATCAGCACCGAATGCCTACTAAGGTTCACCCCAAGATCCGAGACACCTAGTTCTCTCTCAAGGTCAAGGTGGGTTGCAAAAGGTTGCTAATCCTTAGGACCCAAATAAAGGGTACCTTGTTTTACTTTAACTCTTTACAGAATGCTTCATGGCTATAGAATCAAAAAACAAAGACATCGGGTACCAGACGGGTCGCTCAAGACACGTGATCGGGAACAAGTCTTCTTACGTATATAGCTGAAGCAAAGGACCCACTGTTATTTTCTGAGACAATGCAAGAGGAAAGACAATTGATATGGCTCAATTACTAGAGGAAGTCTCTCCATCAACAAAGTTTCTCTAGTAAGTGTTTGAGCACAATCTTTGAGTATATCACACCTCAAGCGACAAAGGACTTCTATGCCAATTCAATTCAAACACGTGTTCATCATCAAGGAATCATGCTCCACAATACCGACCGGCAATGCACAAGGAAACGCCTATGTCGTGGACTTAAATCTTCTAGGGAGATTCTCAAACCTCAGTCTAGTAGCCAACAATGTTCGCGACAACAATGGCTATGGCACAAGCTGCCTCGCCACCTCAACTTCAAGCACCTCTCCAAGCTCTTAAAAAATGGGCTTGTCAAAGGTCTACCTATGGTGTCCGCCGATCATGACGTATGTAAAGCTTGTCAACTAGGAAAACATTCCAAGTCTTCCTTCAAAAGAAAGTCTCAGATTGTCAACAAACGCATTCTTCAACTTCTCGCATATGGATCTCTTTGGACCTATAACAACAAAGATTTGAGACACACACTTGTAGTAGTTGATGACTACTCTAGATTCACTTGGAATGAAACTATGACATCTAAAGATGAAACGTGATAATCTAGTCACCGCACTTTTCGTAAGAATTCAAACTCAAAAGCTTGAAGACGCTTAGACATAAGATCGACAACGGCACCAATTCAAAAACAACGATAGTACTGATGACTATGATCGCCACAACTTCTCTCGCCATCGTACTCATCAACAAAATGGTGTAGCTGAACGAAGAATGCAATCGATTGAAGCGTTAGAACAATGCCGCGTATAAACTTCCTAAGTATTTCTCGGGCGAAGGGCCAATACCGCTTGCTACCTAACGTATCCCCTCGGTAAACAAGTTTCATAATAAAACCCATATGAAATATGGAGAGGAAGATCCCCAAACATTGGATTTCTTAAAATCTTCTACCAGAATGTTTTATTCTTTATAATGGAAAAGAGTATAGAGGAAAATTTGATGCAAAATCGACGAAGGAATTTTTCGGGTATTCCAAACATTCAAAAGGATTTCGTGATTTTTAGTAAATCTAACTTAAAAAATCTTAGAATCTGCATGTTTCTTTTGATGATTATGACTTGCCGAGCCTAGAATGGCTCCAACGCTGCTAATGATTCTCGATAATGATGACAGTACAAATACAAAGATCTATTTCCAATCCTATCGAAAACGGCAACCCGCAGATCCTACCAATACCGTAACTCTTCACCGGTAGACGAGACCTCACCGATACCGGAACAACTCATCCTGCTGACCCCGAACCCATCTCTTCTCTGCTTTTACCCCAAGCACCTTTTATAGATCTCTCATCCTTCTTGTTCACCAAAATGAAAGTTTTGAAGACTCTATTTCTTCCGAACTCGATTTTGGTGAATCTCCTTCAACCAACCTTAAGGGAAGAATCCACTGTAAGATCTTCCTCCAACTGTTATCGCAAGAGATCATCCCTTTTCAAATAATTTGTGATCTCAACTCGTGAGTTCTGTACGAGAAATAAGGTTCAGAAGAAACTTTGTTTGCTTATGCATTTGTATCGAACTCGAACCAAAGAAGATTGATGAAGCTATCAAGATCATAACTGATTGAAGCTATGTAAGAAGAGCCGAATCTTGAAAGATGTAAGGTGTCAGCTTAGTTCAAAGACCGATCGATCATCCAACATCGGCACTAAGTGGGTATTCGTAAATAAAAAGGATGAAGATGGAAATGTCACCGTAAACAAAGCTAGATTGCTGCTCACACTACAAGAAATATGAGTATTTGGGACGGCAAAAACCGCCCCAAATATTTTCAAAACCCCAAAAGGTATTTGGGACGGCATTGGGACTTTTCGCCTCCTCTCAAATACGAGGGTGCCAAAAACATTTGTCACGGCTGAAACCTCCCAAAAAGTATTTGTCACTTTAGGCGACGATTTTCATGGCTGTCCGGCCGATGAGTATTTATGACGAAGAAAAATGCCGTCCCAAAAAGAGTATTGGGATCTGCTTTTTCAACCGTCACAATTACATTTAGACGGTTTTTCCTTTAAGGCCCCAATTACATTTGTGACGGTTTTTGGGACGTTTTTTTGCACTCCCAAATGCATTTGGGACGCTTTTGGGACGGTTTTTGCCCTCGCCAAATACTTTGGGACTTGCTTTGGGACGGATTTTTGTCATCCCAAAACATTTGGGATCTGTTTTTTTTGCCTCCAAATACATTTGGGACGGTTTTTCCTATTGTCTCATTACATTTGGGATCTAAGTTTTCTTGCCCTCCCATTACATTTGGGACTTTCCTATCCTCCCAACTTATTTAATCAAGCTCTGCCTCCCACTACATTTGGCATTGTTTTTCCGCCCTCCCAATTGCATTTGGCACGATTGTATTTGCCTCCCAATTACATTTGGCACGATTATACTTTAAGAAAAATACTAAACTAGCCCACCATTTGGTGTTGAAATAATCAATCCACCATACATTATTAAAATGGGAACAATTGCAATTTTTGAAAATACCTACATAAAGTTATACTAGTAATTAATTAAGAAACACAAACTCATAAACATATATCAACATATCCAAATAAAAAGCATTAGCACATATTCAAAAGAAAACCGCTAATATCTACACGCTTATACTAGTTAATTAAGAAACACAAACCCATAAAGTACATATATCAACGCATATATCCAAATCAAAAGCATTAGACATATTCAAACGAAAAACTGCGGAATTTGTAGCATCATCTGTTCAAAGCAAAAAGAGTCGACGCTATCCCTAGAATTTGCTAGCTCACGCCATCCATCGAAGAATTGGGAAGGCTTGATCCGAGCCTATAATAAAAATAATATAATAAGAATTCCAAAAAATTAACGACACTCAATGAAAGGGTGAACATGATAAGGGTATACCGACCTACACTAGATCCAGTGAGCCGCCATTTGCGGCTCGATCGCGATAACAATGGCAATAGCCCATGTACCTCCATTAAGCGCTGCATAATGCTCAACCTTTTCAAGTGTCTCCATTTGTGTCTTTTCAAACTCCTCGTTGTTTCTTCAAGTACCGAGATGCTATTTGCGCTACCTTAGCTTCCACTAGCTTATCTATTACCTCTCGAAGAAGGTGTAGTTGTTCAAGATGACCGAGCCCCCAAAATATGACGAGGAGATGGTCCGAACCAAAAGTTCTCACACGCCCATGTCCATCGGGCCCCATGAGTTCAACAAAAACTTGCTCTTTATAAGCCCGCTCGCCCTCTTCGGTACCTCGCTTAGCTTTTCACCATCCGCTCCTAAAAACAAAACAAAAACAAAAGTATTTTTTATACGTGAACATTAAATTAATGAAACCATATAATAATGAAATTTTTTAATTAAACTACTTACAACTAGGCTTCTAGTATCATCGTGAGGTATGCAACCATCCTTTTACTTCATGTTTTGATGAACACGTTAGCACGCCGAAGTATCTTCATTGTTCGCACTCATCTAATAAGTACAACAAGCAAGGACATATTTCTTAGGCAAAAACAAGGACATCAATTATCATAATATGATACGATCGCTTTTTACCGACATTGATCTCAACATGGAATGATTTAGAAGTCGCTATTGAAATTCTAAACATTAAGTAGAAATGAGATGTAGATCAACATTGGCTAAGAGTTTTGATTGTTCTAGGGAAGTATTAGTATAGGGTTGTTAAATCTGTAGGTTCTTAATTATTGTAATTTTAGGTTCTTTAGAAGTATTAGTATAGGGTTGTTAAACCGCTACAAAGCTCGCTTATCAACAAAAAAAACCAATCGAAAAACCATATGTAAACAACCATTACAAACAAAACAAGGCAAGGCATCAAACATATCTAATTGTTTCAATCCATAAATTTTGGGTATTATCCCAACCCAATATATACTTCATAACCACACCCTTCAAATTTTGTCAACTTGTCCTGCTTTTTAATCTAATCAACGAAATATGTTATTTTTAAATGTGTCCTGTTTAGTATGTTTAATGTACAACACACAAGCTTGTTGTTCAAATGCTCTGCTGTCTATCATTTTCCTTATTCAAAATAATTCGCCTCGATTCCAATATTCCAAACATTCTTTAGTCAAAATAAAGATGCTAAATAATCTCAAAAATATGTCCCAATGGTTTTCCATAATAGAAACGCATACAAACCCAACCATAAAGATGTAATAGATGCATCATAAGTAGCATACCGGCTTAGGAAGAAATATTTACAAGACTTTGTGAACACAAGAAGCGACGCACATAAAGAGAAGATCTCGTGAACATCTCGAGATATCATACCAGCTTATAAGTTTAGATATCTTTTTCATAATTATGCGATAGCATGGAACCATATCAATCGTGAAGAAAAGTAACAGCTCATCCACGATTGGAACGAGTCCATGCTAACTCACCAGCAACTTCATCGTCATCGCCATTCCCATACCCTTTCTCCTCTCCACACCTCCAGAGACTGCTCATACTGGCCCTCACACACACTAGCTCTAGATGTATGTATATATTTTTGTTTATAAATAATTAATTAATTAAGTGTATTCGATATATTAATGTTGATTACGAGTATATAGTAGTAGGAGTTAAGGCAAGGAGAGGCACGTAAAGTCAAAACTCATGTGTGTTGATTAATTTTCTAGTTTTAAGTCCTTGAAGCGAGGGAATTGACTTTGGTGCCTCAAAAGCAGCCATTTATATATATATGTATATAGAAAGAGAGAGACTGCAAGTTTAATTTGCATAATATTGAAGAAGAAGAAGAAGAATATGGGAAGCAACAAAAGGAAGAAAGTGAAATCATGGAGATTGATCCAACTTTGAAGTCGCTAGATCCTTAACATGATGAACGAGAAGCTGCCGATCATCATCGACCGTAATTGATGATCATCAAGTACAACAAAATGATAGCAAACAATCATCGAATCGAAGATCACGTGGATGTTACACTTGGGGATGAATCCCTTCAAGATAACAGAACACCACGTAAGAGGTATACAATATATTTGAACATCTCTTCCAATCTCTCTCTCTCTCTCTCTCTCTCACACACACACACACTAGATGTAACTTATAGATAGAGATCTAGAGAGATAGCGAAAGCTAGATTAATGTTAATCTTTTGTATTAAAGATTATATATCAGCCCCTCGCGACACTAGCATGCGTTAGGCCGCTCGATCTCTAGAGATCAGTATGGAGCTAGCAGCTAGCGCCACGGCACTTAGCATTAATTACATGTGTATCAAATTATATGTTTAGAGTAGCTAATTCATTTTTAAAATTTTCCATGACAGCACTAACAAATCTAAATTCATGTGATCTTGTGAATTAGTAGTTATCAG
>CM028379.1:156560427-156588372 GCA_013146195.2 Codonopsis lanceolata
CCAAGTCTCGATGAATCGAGGAGTTATGAGACCTTATACTCCAAGCCCATTGAAAACATCCCATATATAATTAGCTAGCCATGTGGATTAATGAAGACATGGGAGTATGATTCAAGATACCGTGAGACAACAAGAACACCGAGATGCGAGCCGAACTCCTTTTTGATAACACTTTCATCGCGGCTTTCGCCCCCATAAGCGCCACATGAAAATGCTTAGCTGGGAATATATTTCTCGCCAAATATATTTGCTAGAAACAAGAATGAGCCACTTTCGCGTGTGAGATGCCAGTCAAGCTAGCGTGAAGTTGCTTATTATTGAGACTCCAAAGATGCAATGTCGCTGATCCGAAAGAGTAATTTCTCGAGTCGAAATGGAAGCGAGCAGCTTTGACCGATTTCTAAAATGGCAAATGAAGACAACCTATTGATCGAGTAAGGCCTTTAACTTGTATAAAATTGATGAACATCGGTTTAAGAGTAAAGAAAGGCATCCAATTATCTAACCACATCGAGCAACCGCCTCGCCCGATAATCCACTTAATGTGCCGCTCGATGGCTACTAACCGAACATATACGACGCTAGATGGAGGACCCATTATTGGACGCAGCAGAAGGATGAGAATTCGAGCAATACTTTGTTGTTAAGAACCGACTCCAAAGACTGTTAGATGTTCTGAATCGCCACCAAATCTAAATAAAAGCACAAATAACATCTCGAAATGATCCGATTCCAATACCCCTTCACGTGTTCCGGAACATTTATCCCAAGCTACCCAATGGGCTTTGAGCTTGGAATCAACATCCCCGTAAAAATTAAGAGCTTATGGATGTTTTTAATGACACTATTGGGGGATCCAAAAAAACAATTTGGTACATAACAATAGATTGCAAACATAATTGATAAGCGTGATTTTACCACCTGAGAGAGAAAGGCCCCCGCCCAATGCTTAATTTTTGGATAAGTTTGCTAAATAGCGGATCAAAGAGGATCTTGGTTTTCCTTCCCTCGAAAAGCGGGCAACCCAGATATGTAACCGGCATAATCTTGCGATTAAAACCCACCTGTCTTTTTATAGAGATCACCCTAGCTTCCGAAGTATTTCCAGAGACCATGAAACAGCTCTTCCCTTTATTTATAGATTGACCCGAAATATTTTCATAAGATTCAAGAAGTTTACGGTGATGGGCTAGAGAGTGTCTCAAGCACAAAAATAACGACATCATCAGCGAACGCTAGATGAGAAATAATGGGACATCCACTTGAGGAGGAAAAGGCAAAATTCGGATGATCAAGTTGAAGCTTGTTTAATCTCTGCTAAGAACTTCCGCCGCAATAATGAAAAGACTTGGGGATAGGGGATCTTGACGTAATCCGCGGAGGAGGCAAGAAAGAAACCCAATCAAGATCCATTAACCAACGTAAAATGATTATTAGATATGATTCTCCATATCATATCAATAAATGATTCTCCGAATCCAAACTTCCTTAGAACCTGAATCAAAAAATACCAAGAGACTCTGTCAAAAGCTTTCGCCATATCTAACTTGATGATAACGTTACAACCATTAACTTTCTTCTTTTGTTGATGAGTGAGTTCATGAGCTAACAGCAAGTTATCCTGAATCAGCCTTCCCTTCGTGAAAGCGCTCTGATTATCGGATATTATGAGAGGCAAAATATTAGCCACCTAGCAAAGAAGAATTTTGGAGACCACTTTATTACAAAAAATTGCACAAGTCGATTGGACGGAGGTCCATAAAAGACTTGATCTGATTGGATTTAGGAATTGTAATCAGGAGGGTACTAGTCCATGACTTTGGCATTTCAAATTTTGTAAAAAATTCCAATATAGCAAGACGTAAATCCTCCCGATAATATCCCAAAGAAGAAGTATAAAATTTTCCTTTAAAACCATCCCGTGCAAAGACTATCACCACTAAGCGAGAAAACAAGATCCTTAATTTTGGTTGTAGGAGGCGCAGATAGACTGGCATTTTGATCATCCGATATGATAGAAGGAATAACATCAATAGGGTGGAAGGGCTGCCTATACAAGCAATGAGTTGGTCTCTATAGAACTCAATGTCAAAGATTTTTTATATCATCTTTAGTGGAGGCTAAATTTATGCATATCGTAAATTGATGAATAAACAACTTGTTTCGAGTATGCTTAAGTGAGGCATGGAATAATTTGGTGTTCCTATCTCCATCCTTAAGCCATCGCAAATGGATTTTTGACGCCAATAATCTTCTTCCACTTTCGTAGTGTGTTTTAATTTGGCCTGCTAAATGGAGAGCACCGATTGGTGGAGGAATTCAAGTTTTCATAAGATATTTTCTAGCACATCATCTTCAAAGATGTTTTACGGCTTGAAATATATTCCCAAAAACATTTTGTTCCAATCCTTTAACGATAACCTCACCGCTTTCAATTTATTATCAAATCGCACCATAGGCCTACCATACGTCCCGGTCTCCCAAGCCAACGCCTTTAAAAGTATGATGATCCGCCCATACATTCAGAAACGAAAATGATAGGTGGTATGCCTGATGCAAATTGATGGAGAGAAGGAGAGGAGCATGATCGTAACACGCTCGATTAAGATGTTCCACCGACGTCAAAGCAAAAGTGGAAAGCCATTTAGTATTGCAAACGAGACCGATCTAACCTCTCATATATGGTGGCGTGACCATCACGGTTATTACTCCAAGTATATTTGTTGCCAAGAAAACCCAAGTCCGATAAACCCGCCGCATTGAGACAAGCTTGAAATTCAAGAGCCCCTGCCTATCCCAACCTAAGACCGCCGATTTTTTCATGAGGCCATGATTATATTGAAATCTCCTAAAACTAGCCAAGGAGAAAAGTTGATTTCCAGCCCCATATCAATAAGATCAGACCAAAGAGTTTGCCGCTCAATGTTGGTGCATTTGGCATGAATCGAGGATATATAAGCAGACTCAACCCAAGAATAGTGATGGACCCGAAGAGTATAATGTTGCTCAGATTCAGAAACATCCCGACATCGAAAAGGAAGACTTAGCCAAGATCCAAATAGTATTAGCGAATTGGAAAAGAAATAACGAAACTTTAACTTATGAGCAATAAAAGGCGCACGAGACTTATCTTGCTTCGGTTCACAGATAGAAAGAAAGGAGATTTGGTGCAATTTGATTAGCTTTTTCAAACGAGAAGTAGTGGAATCATTTCCAACTCCCCGCAAATTCCAGAATAGAGTCTTAATCGTCATGAGCAGACTGTGAGGAGCTTTCGTTGGAGGACTTTGTTTGTCTTTTGGAGCGGGTACACATACCTTTTCCATTTACTTTATGTGTTTTTGAAGCCTTAGTTTTTCCGTGTAGCATACTTGTTAATTCTATTTCAAACGGAGATGCATGGTGTATTAAAGAAATGGATTTATCACAAAGCTGAAATTTTCTGTAGGAAAAGGAGATTGGGCAATGCTTCTCCACTTTTCAAACAAGATATTCTCGTTGTACAATGTAAGGAAGCATCGTGTAAAAGTAAAATAAAGCGTTAAATGGAGTGTCTTTGATGACGGATCGGAGGGAGAGATAAAGGGGTTTATAGAGAGAACAGAAGGAAAAACCAGGCTCACACGTCTCTAGAATTGGAAAGAAACCTCGCCCGTGGGAAAAGATTGAAGGAAGATGATGTGCCCACCAAGTGCCACGAGCAAGGCACGAGCGCTATCACGTGCACCACAAACTCAACGGTCATGGGACCCACCGACCTAACGGGCAGAGCTAACAAGATATCAAGCAACGAATAAAATAACTCTCACTCAAATCTCGCCGGACACATGCCTCGCCTACTCCCGAGGGGTCATGCTGAACCACACTCACGCGGGCAAGGAATCAAACTTATCCCATCCAAACCTAGTCGAGCAATGGCCTTGCTCGGCCGAAGGCCATGCAGGGATCTACACTTGTCTATAATCAACCTACACCATATATATAGCTAGGTAGAACCTTGCTCGTCCGGGCACGCATCGAGCAGGAAACTCCATAAACTTGCTTTCCAAGACAAGTCAAAGGTTTCCTCATCGGAGCAGGATACTTACCTTATCTACTCCTACATTCACACGGCCAGCCGACTATCATGCCTACAATTTAGGATTCCATCCTTGATTGGTTGGGTAATTAAGGAAACCTAATCCCACCAGATTCTACGCCACAGGCATATAAATACCCCCCATGAACCACAAACAAGGTACATACTCTTCTTGAGCCTAGAACCTCTGTGGAAATTCTCTTTTGACTCTTACACACGATACTTACTTTTACTTACTGAGTGGTTTCGCGAGGCCAAGCCTTGCACTTCCACTAAGGTGTTTTTGTGATCTTAATCGAGTTCAGGGAGCGGATCAAGCCAGATATCCTACCCATCACACGGACGACCCAAGCTATATTTTTGTCATATATCGCTTGGTTCCGTTGTCGGGAAATGAAAGTTTCAAAACTTCCTCGAGTTTTCCCAGATTCTCAAAAACTGCTTATTATAATGGTTGGCAAGTAGCAAGCATCATGCCACGCTTAGCAACCACTGCAGGCCCACCGACTGGAAATAACAACCCATCACTTGGGGACTTGCCACCAAGGCGCCGCAAGGGGTCCAAACGAGGAATCAAAAGGTGGCAGCATGGTACGCGACTCACGGTGAGAATGTCTTGTATGTTGAGGATCATCTGTCTCAACATGCTAGCCAGAATCAAACGAGCTAGCGAGATGCTTGCCAAGTCATCAACGAGCAGAGGGATGCTCGTGCTCAAGACTTAAGGGTTCAACTGAACCGTCAACGGAAAACTGGCCGGGGTCAGTAAGCCGCCTGGCAAACCCCCGACCAACAAAGCACGCTCGCAAGTCCAAGTTAAGTATTACAATGAGATGTACACACTCAATCAACAACTGCTCGCCTTGGGCCACGCCCTGGTTCCAGTTGCCGATCTGGTATCGCTCGCTTCTCGAATCCAAAGCACTTGTTGGTGGTGGCCTCCCAACATTTACCCGCCTCCGGAAAGTGATCTGACATTCCTTCTCAAGTCATGTACTCCTCAGTAGGCCAATGAGTTGCGTAGAGGATGATCGCGAGAGCTATAACCCGGCCAGAAATCTTTCTCCTACGTACATCATCGCCGACAGAGCACCGAAGTTGGGGAAGAGCCATGCCAAGAGAGCGAGTACGCGGGGATAGGCACACCGCCCAAGGCACATGTCGCATATTGAGCGGAAGAAAGGTTTATGAACCAACCTTTACACGCTAGCACGTAGTCATCGGCTAGAGCCCGCCGTCTCCAAACTTACCTTGATGCGAAAAACGCCCGTCTCGAGCGAATGGAGGCCATGAAGCGAGACATGGCAAAGCAAATGGCCAATTTAGCCGTGGCCAAGCCCGGTTATGGAGCTCTTGGTTTGGAGGCGCTCGTTCACTCCCAGAGATCGAGAACGCACCACCCGCGCAAGGGGTAACCTTCCCACAATTCGAAAAGTATTTTGGGAAGACGTGGGCAAGTGACTGGCTTAGATCATTCGAGGTGCGATTAGGATGGTCACCGATGTAGAGGCCTTGAAGATGAGAGCTTTGAGGGTGCTCTCCAAGGGAAAGCACGCCATGGTTAAGCAGTCCCTCGAGGGTCTATTGGCAATGGGAGATGCTCCTGAGAAATTCTAATAGAGTTTGGCACGATAGGTCCAACACCTAAAACCGATTTGATCTCTGTAAAATTTAAGGTGGAGACAATGAGTCCTATAAGTAACTATCTTAAAAGGTTCAAGGAGATGCTCGACCAAGTAATCGCTATCCCGACCAGATCACGCTCGCTACCTTAACAACACAGAGCATGCCCCCGAAACAATTTCGCTACGAATCCGAAGGCCTCAAAAGCGCAGCCGTTGGCCAACTCCCACCTCTTCTCGCCGACCGAGAATATCAAGGGCGACAAGGTCAAGAACAAGGACAAGACTCGTGATAGCTCGACCACGCCAGTTGACTAGAGCCAGGAGGGCAATAACTGCGCCGCCAGACAAAGAGGCGAACATCTACCCCGAACGTAGATTCAGTGGAATCACAATTTACTCCACTTGACACTACCCGCCAAGAGATCATGTTCCAGTCGGGATGCGCCGCCAGCTTCCTTACCCGCTTGACCCTCGAGCTCACTCACACACCGTGGACAACACGAAGTATTGGATTACCATCATGGTAACTGCCACATGACCGAGGAACGCACCGGCTGAAATGGGAAATACGTAAGCCGATCAATGCATGCAAGTTGGACCGCTTTAAAAGAAACCCATGAAACAATAACAATGCCGTAATGATCGGCAGGGAAGACCCCGAGAGGAAGAGGTGTGTGCCCCTAAAATTCGGGGTGGTGAACATGATCCAAGAAGAGCTCCCGCCCAACACTCTCTGAAGCACATATACTCCTTGTCCAAAGCTATCAATACACCAAAGAAGACAATGGGCAAAGGGAACAGTAGCATATTCTTTAGCAGCCCGGGTAAGCACTCCTCTAGCTTCCGAGCAAATGCCAATCTCTTGTCGATGAACAATCGGCAAGTCCACATGGTACTATCTGACACCGGGCATGCAAAGACATCATGTATTACCTCCTGCTTTCAAAGGATTGGAATTATCGACACCCAAATTGAAGGTTTCACTAACCATCAAGTCGTGGTTAAAGGCACCATCGAACTTGAGGTCTTCATGGGAGATGGGGCGTAGACGCAAAACAAAGATGATCAATGCTCTGGTGACGATCTAAAATCCGCTTACAATTGCATCCTCGGGTGCCCCTACCATGGCCAAGTTTCGTGTTATAATCGATCGATGTCTTATTTTAATTATTTCCTTACAAGTGGACAAGACTATTGGAGAATAGTTTTGCAAGCAAAGGGTCGAACCCACGTGAGACAAGAGATCACAAATAACACAATTTATTGATAGTAAATTATTAATCTAAGGGGGTTTTTATATTTATTCTATTCTAAACTATCAAGTATTATTTAGGTGTTTTAACTACTTAGCAAAGAATTACATGTTATGAAGATCTTATGAGGATGGCAATCTAGGATTAGGGTTTCACTTGTATCTCATCTATGTTTAATTCAAAATAATTATCATTCAATTTCTTGAGTTCGCTCACAAAAGATAGATATAGTCCGTTGAATTATTAGTTCACCTCCAATATCCCCCCGCATCATTCATCCATTCTATATCCTAAGCACAAGAACATATGATCTATCTGTCCACCTAGGTCATGTATGAACCCCGGCCCTAACTTATCACTCTTGTGCATCGATAGGTCCAATTTATTATGATGGTGAGCCAAGCCACATATGCACATTGGTCATGCAGTTATCCGCACCTCTAGGCCTTTATTATTTACGATTACATTCATTTGTTCAAAGCGAAATAATAAAGGGATTGATAATCACCACAATCAACAAGAATTGACACTACAACAAAAAGGACTATTTGTGACCCCCGTTATTTGGGAGGGCCAAAAAACGGTCCCAAATACTTTTTTTTGGGAAGGGAAAATTAGTGGTCACAATTACGTAGTATTTGGCACTGTTTTGTAATAACCGACCCAAATACTAGTGTATTTAGGACACTAGTGCAAACCCCGTACTAAATTCCTCTATTCGGTTCCAAATTAAATCGGTGGTAAAAATATTTCTAGAAGCATATCTTATTTCGCTATCCCGCGTCCCTCTCCCGCCCTCAAAATTCCCTCCAAGGTTTTCCCCAAAATTTCCCCCACCTAGGTTTTCCTTCCCAAAATTAAGTGGATAGAGCTGTTACTCTAGCACATCGATAATTCTCTCTTGCTGTCGCTCGCTCTCTCTCTCTCTTTGGAAATTAAAATCGCAGCAGATACCTCAGCGAAGATACCGGTTGCCGCCATCTTCACATCGCAGAAGCTCTCAGTCTCATCGGTAAGCCTTTGTCTCTCTCTGTCTTTCTTTGTCTCTTTCTCTCTCATTCTATCATTTGTGTATGTGTCTGTCTGTCTCTGTCTCTTTCTCTCTCCCATTCTATCGTTTGTGTATGTTATGCGTGTTATAATTCTAAAATATTAAGTCTATCTATTATGTTTATTTGTTTGACTATGCATTTCAATTTGGTTGTAGAACTTTTGGATTTTATGTCAAGTTAGAGATTGTGTTTGAAACTTTGAAATTCATTGTTTGTATCTTTACAATAGTGTGCGTGTCTTTGGAGTATGTGTGTGTTTTATTATTGTTGGTTTCATTTTGGTTTCCGTCCATACTCCGGCAAGATCCACTGGATCGGGCCTTACGCCTATTAGGCTGTGTTTATGCGGGATTTTTTGCGAATATAACAAATAATTGGAAGAAAATCACTATAATATATATAGGGTTACATTGAGTCTAAAATCACCGACTGAAATTTTCGAGAAAGTTATTAAGAAGTTTAGGTTTATAATAGATTGTTTATAGTTTATTGGATTCATACTCGAAATCTATGATTAGACATTTTTTGTGTTTGGGAATTGGTAAAATTGAAAGCAATATGGATTAAAACAATTGATGGTTCTATTTCTGGATTTCATTTGGACTGCGAGTGACGACTTAGACCACAATTTTTAATTTTGCATTAATAGCTCGACCTGATAAGAACTAGAAGTGAATACATGCATATCAGTGAGCCTAAATCTTATTGATATATATGAAGAATTAAGTTTGTTGAACTAATCGGCAATCTTGTTTTCCCATCAACATGAAATGACTGGAAATTAAAGAAATACGTCAATAATAATATCTATCCTCGTGATACCTTTCCCATAATATTACAAGGATAAGTCAAAGCCGCCATGAAATTGGAACATAGAGTAGGGCCCTTGTTGAAATGTATGGCTTAGGTTTTTGTCTGATTGAGAATTGAGAATAGATAGTATGTGACTATGTGAGATTGGAAGGTCCATACTATTCATAAATTTCTCGAGGAAAGATAAGGAATTAACTTCGATGAGTCAACCTACAAAGTGGAAAAAGACCGACGTAAATCGCTGTTGAATAGTCAAATCAAGCCAACCGAGTACATGTACATCCGATCCGTCACAATGGGTTCTGCCCCGCCGCTTGGTGCACTTGCATCATAAACCCTACTTACTAACTAGTGTAATTGAAGACCATTGAAACCACACACGCACACACAAAGATATTCCGAATTGTTAGAGAGTGCATACTCTGCTTCACGGGTTTTTTTTATAATAATACTACTATAATTTTTAAATGTAATATATATATTTTTATTTTGATAATAGTAATAGTATAATTTTTAAATTTTTAGGATATCATCTCGGGCGCATGCCATCACGCAACATACGGTTAAACAATGTTAATGCCCAATTGCCACAACCATGTTGTGCACATCCAACAATTCTTGAGTTCCATGAAGCGATGTTCTTTCGAAATTTCCTTGAATATGGCCATTGCATCACCTATATTTCCACTTTTAGAATACAATACGACAAGAGAATTACCCACAAAGACATCGATTATCCAGCCACAGCTTGATAGTTCTTGCATTTATCCTTTCATATCAAAAGCATCCATTTCACAACATGAATTCAAGGCACTAGTGAAAGAAGATTGATTTGGAAGAACCCCCATTTTGAACATGCCCCCAAAGACCTCCAACGCTTCTTCATGCTTGCTATTTAAACCATAACCGGTTAAAGAGCATCCACACAACCACATTCATATGCAACTTCTCATTAAAAACTTTGGTAGAAAAACTAATTTCCTTGCGGTGTGCATAAAGGTAACAAGTGAAGCATTGACATATGCATCGAGACATGTATCCTTGCTATATTGCCATGAACTTGAACACCCAAACGTAAAGCCATTACATTTGCGGCCGGTTATTACAGATGAGTAAGTTGTCGAAGTGGGTTGAACACCATCATTTGACATCCGCTTAAACATAATCAAAGAGTCATTGCTCTTCCCATGCTGATCAAGCCCACTACTCATCGAAGTCCAAGAAATCACATTCCGCCATGGCATCACCTTAAACAACTTCACAGCATCTTCCAATCTGTTATTGATAAAATACCCATAAATCATTGAATTCCACGCAGCTATATCCCACAGGGCATCCAACAAAAAATCATTCAGCCGGCTCGATTTCCCAATCCATAAGAACCCATTTATCATAGTCGTCCAAGAAATCACATTTACGTAAGGCATTTCATCAAACGACTTCCTACCCATACCCATACCCAAATCCCCACAATCGGACATCCTCGATAATCAAGTTCCACATAACCAACCGTGTCACGAACAGGAATTTCATCAAATAGCTTCAAAGCATCACTGAGCCTACTGTTTTTGACATAAAGAGCTATCATTTTAGTGCAAATATATATATATTTGGGGAAGATAATTTATCAAAAGCTGCGCGAGCTTCGTCAATTGGTAGTTTTCAAGGTGATTAGTATATTCTTTTGTGTCGGTTTGCCATAACATGCGGACCCGGCTAAGCTTTGTAGTGGTGTGTGAAATGGTTGGTAAGCCAATACGAGAATAGTGAACCATGTGGGCAAAGTTTTGAGGCTTCGAATCATGGCGGGGAATGGACCCATGACTTGATCATTTGAGTTGGTGTTGCTACTAGTTGACTTAAAATCCAAAGTTATAAAAAGAGAATGATGTAGGCTGTATAACTACTCTCTCCCTCGGTGGATGGATTTCAAAAGATAAAAGGTTATGGTTTAAAGTTACAAGATAAAGGCCCCCCACCCAACCTTGAGGTCATCCATTTAGGCTAATCTGTTTCTTAAAAAGAATATTTTATTATCCTTGTTCACCTTGTTCTTTTTGATTCCTTTTGGTAAAAGTAGAACAGCAAAATAGATTAACAAAGAGATCATACTAGTTATTGCTTATGAGAAATGGTTATGTTCACCTTGTTCTTTTTGATTCCTTTTGGTAAAAGTAGAATAGCAAAAATAGATTAACAAAGAGAACTTGGGCGCCATTGGGTTAAAGCACACTTGGTTCTCAAAAAGGCCTTCTCGGTACCATTCATTGGTTTTTTGTGCTAGGGGATGATGATTGAACCTTTTAAAGAAACTCTGTCAGTGGTGATGCGAGAAAATTTCTCTTTTCTGCGGACTACAAATTCTTATTGTGGGAAGTTTAGACATGGCATGTGTAAGAGCATAGCATAATCCAAAGAAAAGTGAGAAAAGGGGAACTAAATGCGAACCATTATGATATTATTTTCACAGTCACTTTCTTGCATTCCTCTGCAAGCCTTTGCGACTCTTTCCTCGATGTCAGAGTCTAGTTGTACAACACATCGACCCTTACTTGCGGTTCCTCACATTACTGCACGATTAAAATAAAAAAAAGCAATAGATATTTCCTACATTATGAGAGGTCTTACTTAAAGCGCCCAGTTAATTGTATGGACGACAAAAAGTAATGGAAAAATGGAACAAAAGCGAAAAAAAAATACTACCATTTTGCGTAATATGGACCTCACGAGCCGACTCTATTTGATTACTTCCTCTTTTCTCGTTTTATTTCTCGATCACCACGAAAAAGAATCCTATAACGGATGAAAAGAATAAAGCACACAATATGGATGAAGAATCGATGATATGAATGATGATTTGTATTCGAGCATGAGTGATGAATCGATGATTAGTTTATTGTACTTATTTATTTTTGGTAGAAAGATCAACTTACGTCAACATGCTTTTAAATGCATTTATCATCTTGAATCCGTTGATGATTAATTTTATTTGATGACTATGTTCTTGCATTGGTGTTATATTTATTTAATCATTTAACTTATTTCTTGTTATTAAGATAATTGTCATATATTGATAACCTTAATTTGTATATTTTGTATGGCTCGAAAGAGGCGGCGTAGCTAATTTCATGCTGAAGTGCCAACTAATGAAGCACCCATTCAGCCCACTCGACCACCAATACAACAACGCTCACAAACATCGTCCACGGGACCAGGAAGGACTTCACATGCTCATATTCGAGCAGAGGTAAGCTACATAACTAAAATGCTTGTTGGGTGCCCTCGTTTGATGGGTGTGCACCATTGTTTTGTTGTTGAGCGTAAATACTTTGTTGGGGTGCCCTCGCTTGATGGGTGTGCACCATTGTTTGTTGTTGTATGTAAATGTTTGTTGGGGTGCCCTCGCTTGATGGGTGTGCACCATTGTTTTTTTGTTATGCGTAAATGCTTTGTTGGGGTGCCTTCGTTTGATGGGTGTGGACCATTGTTTTGTTGTTATGCGTAAATGCTTTTTGCTTAAATGATTTGTTAAACCTCATTTTAATAAAAAGTAAGCGAGAAATGAGACCTATAGCTTTTCTAGTGTCTTTGAAAGAGAAGTGAAAATCCATAAGATAAAAAATGCATCGGGAGTGCATTGGAAAGGACTAGCATGACTCTAACTCTTGTGATACCCGTTGCGCTTTCTTTTTTGACTTTGCATCTTCGTTGCTTGTTAAAAGCAGTCCCATGATGTCTGTTCGAACCACAACAGTCTGAAATTGTGTTCCTCTATTTCTCTTTTTCTCCTTTCGGTCTTCCAAAACCCATCGAGTTTTTCTTTTATTTACTTGCCTTGCTTTACGGGTGATGCATCATCATGTCACTCGTATGATGGTGCTTATTTTCATCGATGTCATACTTAGAAGAGTTTAAATGGGGATGCATTTAGGAGTCTTTGTGCGAGTTGTATGCGGTGAGAGACGCACGTACGGTAATGAGGGGGGTAAAATCTATACGTCTGAGGCATCAACCTATGAAAGATAAACTTACTCATGAAGCAGCTGAATCTAAATCAAGAGAATCAAGCTAGTCCACTATTCACAAAGAAAGGCTGAATTTGCTAAGTCCGCTAGTCGGTCAACCCATCAATAAGAATCAATTAAAGCGGATGTGTAGTCTTCTCAGAAAAACACAGGTCTATAGA
Source organism: Codonopsis lanceolata (assembly GCA_013146195.2). Taxonomy (NCBI): domain Eukaryota; kingdom Viridiplantae; phylum Streptophyta; class Magnoliopsida; order Asterales; family Campanulaceae; genus Codonopsis; species Codonopsis lanceolata. The sequence goes on from CM028379.1 coordinate 156,573,435, forward strand.
AAAGCGTGAATCCACATCCAATTCTATTTGTTCTCGGCCGATCAATCTAGTAATTCAAGAAAACAAGTCAAGCTATTACAATACAAAGAGAAAGAGGCTAACCAAGACTAAACATTATCTTTATAGATGCCTGCCTGGGGAAAAGAAAAATTCAGAAGGAAAAGTGTTGAAAAAAACTCAACCTCGACCCAAATTCTAAGGAGGACAAATGTCTGCTTTACTGATACACAAATCTTACTAAGAAATCCTCTCTTAAACAACTCTAGTAAGGCTACAAAATTAGTATTTCATTTATAAGCATCACTTGGAGGTGCATGCTTTAAGCGATGGCGAAAATCTAAAGCGCATCAAAAGTGCATATATGGCACTCTATTACGTCATGAGATAGCCACGTTCAAAATTTGAGGCGGGAATGGGTATGGAAATTAAAGATCCTCAAAATCTCAAACACTTTCTTAGGGTCGCTCAATATACAGTCTGAACTTTAACCCAATGAGGCGACCATCTACTTCTTACTTAAAGACCCAATATAGACTACCTAGTTCCCATACCATGATCTCCCCCGTGTTTGTGCCAACTATATGAGTTAAAACATCAACAAAGAGAGCACAGAAAAACAGGAAAGATAACTATTCAGCTAATTTTGAGTATCCAAAAATCTTTAAGAAATAAACCAAGAAGTATCGAGAAAAGTTTGCGAAAGCTAACCAAGGGCTTGAGGATTTGTTGTATTGGATGGAAGACCAAACTATTGACTCTTCGAACCTCGATTTAAAGTCATGACAAGATGCAGACGAGAGGCGAGTGTACACCAAATACCGACCCCACTTTGAGTCAAAACTCGACTATCCCACATGACCGAATACCTCCCTGATCCGATTGCATCCAGATGTTCCCGGTCGGACCAATGTTCCCTCCACACTCATAATCAATCTTCGTCCACTAAAACAAGTTTAGTTTCTTCTTTGGTGCATACTAAAAAAACACACACATGCACACACAGGCACATTATGCATATCAACATTCTTGTTGGCCAATGGCCGACAAAAGCACTACCGATGGGCAACAATTTGAACCTTTGGGCTCTAGGGCCACGGCGAAAGGTCTACCCAACCCCACGATTCTAGCTTTTCATAGGTAACTCTCCCCGAAACTAGGGAGATTAGATGGGTGTAGTGCTGAGGATTAGGATCATAATATCTATAGGCAGAGCCTAAAAGAAAGAAAGCGAGAAGAAGATATTGTTATGTCACAGGGCAAGAATAGTAGTAGATTCTCCAGCATATATAGTGCAAGATCTTTCCAACTAGCTGCCTTTAACTTTGAAATCACATACAGCTTCCTTCGTGTTAGCAGCTAAGAATACATCAAGCGAAGACTTGAATTGGATGATTGATGACTTGGCACTGAGCGATAGATCCTTGGAGTCTGAGCTATCTCCCCGAATACTTTCCACCTCTTATGTAATTTAATATTCTTTTAATATTCAAAGCTCTTGTAGGTTTTTGAGGCGTTGGGCTTAATGAAATTTCCATATATTTATCGACCCGAGGAGAGCCGTAGATTGCGTCTTGCTTCTTTGAGGATTACGGTCTTGAGTGCGAATATATTCTTGTAGGATCGGTCTTGATGAGCGTAGTAAATTTGTAAGGTTATTACAATCCAATCAAGGTTGAACAATAGATACAATCAAATAATAGCATCATACTGATTCTCTCTCCATCCATGAGTCTTTCTTAAAATATTTTGGGTGATATAACATTTGTGTACAGAGAGAAAATGGAATAAGGATGTGATATTTTGGGTTTACTCTGAAAGAGTTCAAATGCAAATACCATGGTAAGCGTGTGAATATAAACTTTGTTCAAATGCAAATACCATGCAAGTACACATTCTGCGGCCAGTCGTGTCGCGATCGTTGTGAGTTGTCCTGTTCGTGTTTGCTAGAGTGGGAGAGTGACTAAGTCAACCCCTTGCCTAATTTAGATATAAGGTTTCCTTTTTCTTCTTTTACTATATCTTTTGGTTAAAAACATGGGTTGAGAACTTCGATTTAGTCGTGTGTCATGAAGGCGGCGCCTCGTACTAGGCGAGTAAGGTGAGCCTCCATACCGCCATTCCTTATCGTTGTTGTCCTTAACTACCCGCCTCCGGTCATGCGTGACCCTCACCTCGCCTCGGGCCATTGAGGCACACACTTTTAATAAATATATGATATATGATACACACCACAAAGAAAATGGAGTTGCAAAAGCAGGAAGAATAGGACACTCATTGAAGCAAGAAGAACCATGTTCAATGGTCCAAACATACCAAAATAATTATGGAAAAAGTCAATCTTGCTTGTTATAATCTCAACAGGGCTAGCATCACAAAGATCCAACAAGGAACAACGGGGAGGGTGGGATGTGATTTTTATTCGATGCCCTTAGTTAAGTACCAAGAAACTAAATGAAGTGTTCGAACCAATGCATAACGCATATCGGTGCATACTAAAACACGCACATGCACACGAGAGGCACATTATGCATATCAACATTCTTGTTGGCCAATGGCCGACAAAGCACGGTGGGCAACAATCGAACCTTTGGGCTCTAGGGGCTGCGAAAGGTCCTACCCAACCCCACGATTCTAGCTTTGGCGGATTCAATAATCATATTATCCCATACCTGAAATTTAATAAAGAAAACCAATGTGATTAAAAACATGACAATAAAATCAAATAAAATAAGGAGCTGCACCACCAAAAAGAAATTTGCTATGGATACTTTCACTTTGCTAAAGACGATCTAATCCACAAATCCTTTCTAAGTTGCCTCTCTTTTACATAGGTAATTCTAAGTAACAAACAAATCTTTAACCTACACAAGCTGCGTTGCAGCCAACAAATCTTAACCCTTTTAAATATCTAAAACCAAGAATTTGAAGTGCGAGAAAATGAAAGAAAAATTGACACCGGCACCTACATGGTGCAAATTAGTCTTCCTCAGGAACAAGCGGACTTGTATCGTATTCCCACCTTCATCGCTGTGAAACCAACATGTAGAGGCTGCCAAAAGAAAGAAAAAATTGTGAAGCCTGAATATCATTTCTTTGTTTTAATTTTTCGGTGAGAAAATTTCAATGTATATTGGAGTTGGCACTAGGGAAATAAGAGACCAAGCTGTTAATGGCCAAACAAAAATCAACCATCGGACTAACTTGTTGGACAAACTCTCATCATTTTCTTCATACCCTTACTGCAATGCCCATGAATGTACAAATATAGCCCAATGAGACGGCGACCCATGCTAGGATGTTCCCATAAATGTATATACATTTGAGTTACATATTTAGCCTAAGTATGAAGATTTATAGTTTCTCATCATTTAAAGCTCTTAGGTGTGAGTAGGAAGAACTAACGATGGACATCACCAACAAAATGTGCTAAAAACATGAGTGCTTCGGTCAAGTTGTTTGAAATAAGGAGATAGTTGAGCTTCTCATATTTAGTTAATATAAAACAATTTAACAGTTGTTGCTTGCATTTAATCTGAACTGAGTCATGATAACTCAAAAATACTTGACGGTTGTTGCTTACATTTAATCACTGAATCGAGTCGGGATAACCCGACACAAGTTGCATTGTGTAATTGTAAATTGCTCTGTAACACACCTATCCTTCGTCCAACGAGTCATGGCGGTCTCTATCGGAGAAAAAAAGTATTATCTTGGGGAGAAACTAATCGAGCGTATGTTATTATCTTGGTCCCCAACACCAAAAGGCTTATAGAATCTTCAACAAAAGATCACATAAAATATATGAAAACATTCATGTTCCATTCTTGAAACTAGCGAGCCTAGTAGGGTACTTAGCTTTGATGATCAACATGTACATATTCAAGAAACACAATGATATGCAGATCCAACTTTCTCGTTTCAGCATTTGAGGAATAGGGTGATGTTTTTATCTTCTTTATGAACTTCACTTTTGGTGCCTTTGTCTAATTGCTAATGAATTTTGTTCGAATCGGCAAGCGCCGCGGTTCATCAATACTTGCTAGCTTTTGTTTTCATCTTTGGTTTTCTTCTTGTGTCTTGTTTTTCCACTTCCTTTTGTAAGGTAGATTTCTTGCCCTCCATTCAATTTATATTCTCTTCTTTATCAGTAAAGATCATTTTTTTTTATAAAATTACAATAATTAAGAACCTCTGATTTAACAACCCTATACTAATACTTCCCTAAAGAACAATCAAAACTCTCACCATTTCTTCGGACGGATTGCAAACCTTCTACATTATCTTCATATTCTATGGCACCAAAATCAACACAGGTCATCGGTGATTTATTCATATCAAACTCCATCCCGAGGATGTTTAATTGGCTCTCTTCCTATCACCGATATGAAAAAACGGCATGAAGCTTTTGAGCATAACTAATCAAAAGTTAAGATGATTGGCACTAGAAGAATCTCTTCATACATTTCTAAGTAGAAGAATAAATGTGAAACAGAAACACAGTTTACCAAACACAATATATATATATATTCTGAACCTGAATAACACCGATGATGGATGAATATAAACTTCTTGAGAACTCCCGACGGTCTTGTACATCCCAGAGTGACTGTAAGCCTTTTCACAACAACACGAAATAAAACTTGTCAGAAAATCACACCCACCAAAAACAGAAGCTCCTCCGAGATAAAAGTGAGTCCATGTCCCTGCTGCATTAAAGACATACAAAATTAGTCCAACAGGAAAAAGTTGCATCTCATTTCTACTTAATGTTTAGAATTTCAATAGAAGCTTCTAAATCATTCCATGTTGAGATCCAATGTCAGTAAAGAAGCTTAGAAATCAGTATCATATTATGATCAATACATGGACTTGGTTGCGTTGCATATTGGTAATTTGATGTCCTTGTTTTTGCTTAAGAAATCTGTTCACCTTGTGTACTTATTAGATGAGTGCGAACAATGAAGATACTTCGCGTGCTAACGTGTTCATCAAAACACGAAGTAAAAAGGATGGTTGCATACCTCACGATGATACTAGAAGCCTAGTTGTAAGTAGTTTAATTAATTTTTTTAATTATTATATGGTTTCATTAATTTAATGTTCACGTATAAAAAATACTTTTGTTTTTGTTTTGTTTTTAGGAACGGATGAATGAAAAGTTAAACGAGGTACCCACCAAAAACAGAAGCTCCTCCGAGATAAAAGTGAGTCCATGTCCCTGCTGCATTAAAGACATACAAAATTAGTCCAACAGGGAAAAAGATGCATCTCATTTCTACTTAATGTTTAGAATTTCAATAGCAGCTTCTAAATCATTCCATGTTGAGATCCAATGTCGGTAAAGAAGCTTAGAAATCAGTATCATATTATGATCAATACATGGACTTGGTTGCGTTGCATATTGGTAATTTGATGTCCTTGTTTTTGCTTAAGAAATCTGTTCACCTTGTGTACTTATTAGATGAGTGCGAACAATGAAGATACTTCGCGTGCTAACGTGTTCATCAAAACACGAAGTAAAAAGGATGGTTGCATACCTCACGATGATACTAGAAGCCTAGTTGTAAGTAGTTTAATTAAAAAATTTTTTATTATTATATGGTTTCATTAATTTAATGTTCACGTATAAAAAATACTTTTGTTTTTGTTTTGTTTTTAGGAACGGATGAATGAAAAGCTAAACGAGGTACCCGAAGAGGAGCGAACGGAAGCTTATAAAGAGCAAGTTTTTGTTGAACTCATGGGGCCCAATGGACATGGGCGTGTGAGAACTTTTGGTTCTGGACCATCTCCTCGTCATATTTTGGGGGCTCGGTCATCTTTAACAACTACACCTTCTTCAGAGGTAATAGATAAGCTAGTGGAAGCTAAGGTAGCGCAAATAGCATCTCGATTTAAAAGAAACAACAGAGTTTGAAAAGACACAAATGGAGACACTTGAAAAGGTTGAGCGTATGCAACGCTTAATGGAGGTACATGGGCTCGCCATTGTCGCCAACGCCCAGCACAAATGGCGGCGGCTCTGGATCTAGTGTAGGTCAGGTATACCCTTATCATGTTCACCCTTTCATTGAGTCGTTAATTTTTTGTGGAATTCTTGCTTATTATATTATTTTTATTATAGGCTCGGATCAACCTTCCCAATTCTTCGATGGATGACGTGAGCTAGCAAATTCTAGGGATGACGTCGACTCTTTTGTTTTTGAACAGATGATGCTACAAATTCGCAGTTTTTCGTTTGAATATGTGCTAATGCTTTTGATTTGGATATGTACGTTGATATATGTACTTTATGGGTTTGTGTTTCTTAATTAACTAGTATAACTTTGTGTAGGTATTCGCATTTTTTCTTTTGAATATGTGCTAATGCTTTTGATTTGTATATGTTGATATATGTTTATGGGTTTGTGTTTCTTAATTAACTAGTATAACTTTGGTAGGTATTTTCAAGAATTGCAATTGTTCCCATTTTAATAATGTATGGTGGATTGATTATTTTAACACACCAAATGGTGGGCTAGTTTAGTATTTTTCTTAAAGTACAATCGTGCCAAATGTAATTGGGAGGGCAAATACAATCGTGCCAAATGCAATTGGGAGGGCCGAAAAACAATGCCAAATGTAATTGGGAGGCAGAAAACAAGGCCAAATGTAAATTGGGAGGATAGGAAAAACCGTCCCAAATGTTATTGGGAGGGCAAGAAAACCGTCCCAAATGTAATAGCAAGGGGAAGAAAACCGTCCCAAATGTAATTGAAACAATAGGAAAAACCGTCCCAAATGTATTTGGGAGGGCAAAAAACCGTCCCAAAAAATATTTGGAATGACAAAAAATCCGTACCAAATGTATTTGACAGGGCAAAAAATCGTCCCCAAAAAGCGTCCCAAATGCATTTGGGAGTGCAAAAAATCCGTCCCAAAAACCGTCACAAATGTAATTGGGACGACAGGAAAAAACCGTCCTAAATGTAATTGTGACGGCTGAAAAACCGTCCCCAAATACTTTTTGGGACGGCATTTTAAAAACGTCGCAAATACCCATCGGGGACAGCCATGAAAACCCGTCGCCTTCTCTCCGTGACAAATACTTTTTGGGACGGTTTTTGGCCGTGACAAATGTTTTTGGCACCCTTGTATTTGAGAGGGAGCGAAAACCGTCCCAATGCCGTCCCAAATACCTTTTGTGACGGTTTTGGAAGTATTTGGGACGGTTTTTGGCCGTCCCAAATACTCATAATTCTTGTAGTGGGAAACAAAAAACTAAAACCTAACTTGGAGTAAAACCATAAATGACCCGAACAAAAACTAAAACTGCGGAACAAGCTCTTAAATAAAAGCAACCAAAGAGAGATAATGGGACCCGAATCTCTCGCTAACAAAAATTTAAATAAAAGCAACCAAAGAGATAGTAAATCTCTCGCCCAAAAATTACACGCGCAACAAACCATCGCAACATTAGACACGCCGCAACCAAGGCCGGCAGCTCAAAATCCCAACTTTTGATAAACCGGACCACTCAAAATCGGCTCTGAACCTGCCGGAGGAAACACCACTCCGGCTACAACATGCCGAACCATAACAATAACCATAACAATATAATCAATGCTAAACCACCAACCAAATCTCATGACTAAAACTGCCGGGTAGAGGAACAACAATAATACCAAAACTAGAATAAACGAGCCACACATGCTCGAAATGACAACGGAAATGGAAATAAATTCTAAGGATACAAAGGCTCGGCTATACAACCGGCTCCCAAATACACGACCATAACATAATAACTACACTCAACCCAAGTAAAGTCTACATAACTTTACATCCAGTCTCACCGATAAATAACAACAATAATAATAAATGACTCCAAATAACAACAATAATAATAATAAATGCTTATGGCTTGGAAGACCACCGCTAGAAATCTTGGAAGACCGCCGCCAAGCGCTAGAAATCGTTATCCACGGAAGCCGCTCACTACACACACTAGGGAAAACACTACACACACTAGGGAAAAACAATCACACGGAGTGAGTGACCCAAGAGTAATGACTAAATGCAGATAAGTTTCTATGGCATATTATGTCTATATGGCATATTATGTTATGGCATAATGTGCAATAATATAAAAATCAATCATATATGCTAGTATACATGGTATCATGAAACATAGTACTACATTTTTAAAGCACATAAACTCACATAAATCATGTAGCATAATATCTTTTTACAGCACATAAACTAAATGCATAAATAAACATGTAATAATATCAGAAACGAATCGAACCATACAACCAAAAACCGGGTCTCAACACCCAACCAACTAAATAAACATGTAACATGAGATCTTGAATCTCAAACCAAGAACCGTTACAACCAAACCCGGGTCCAACACCCAACCAACTTACCCAAGATCAATCTCAAACCAAGGGTTTCGAGGCTCCCAAATACCCAATCAATCATACCACGGGGTTTCTTCCTTTAAATGAGTCACATTCATCCAGGTTTTCCTTTATGAGAAATGGGAGCTTACATTCATCCATCCTCGTGAAATGGGAGCTGGCTCTCTCTCGAGGCCACATCCCACTGGCTCTATTGGCCAGACCACATCCCACTATTGGCCAGGGAACCAATGTGAGGAGAAAGGGAACCAATGCAACGATAGCATAGCGATTGTTTCCAAAGACTATGAATCGTCCCATTCTTACACAACAACCAAACCCGGTTTGGACTTAAACAACAACCAAACCCGCCATCAAGTAGATATTTACCAAAACGATTGCATAAACCAATGAGACCAAGTTTACTTATTATCGGGCTCATTAAATCATGTAGACCAAGTTCATTATTATCGGGCTCATTACAACTCATGTAGACCATGCACGTGCTCTACAACAACTTAAACCATGCACGTAATTGCAAGTAGGGCATAATGTTCCGATATACCATAATCCATGCACATATTTGGCATAATGTTCCACGATAGGACCATAATCCATGCTCACCAAGTATTGAACAATGCATATATTTGCAAGTAGGACATAATGTGTTTAACTAACTTACAAGTATCATGTTCAAAAACACATATTCAAGTACTCATTATTCCTCAAGTCATCAACCAAGTGTTTAACAAGTATAGCATGCTCTTTGTTTTAAGTGCAGGACTCAATCATAGTCTAATGCGTCCCATATTCAAGTACTCATTATTCCTCAAGATATCATCAATTCCAAGTCAAGTATAGCAAAACAACATGCAAGCTTAATAAAACTCCGTAGTCACTTTCTCCTAAGATACATATACATAACCCTCAACTCAAATCAAACCAAAGACTACTACGGAGAGAATTCTTTCTTAAAATTCTTCACTAATATTCAATTCAAGACTGACCATTTTATGTGGTCTCTATTGTCCCATGCAACAAGCATGCTCACTCAATATAGTTTTCTAATAAGTCTCCATACATGACATGATATTCCAATTCCATACACAAAACAACATGTACTCCGTAGTCACTTTCTCATTAGACACAAACCAAAAACCGGTGATATCAATACACGCAACCAAGATCTAAACAAACCCAAATAAGGAGAGAATTCTTTCTTAGGGTTTCTTCAACCAGCTTTTACCCGTGACCATTTTATTGGCCTTTAACGTCCCACTCTAAGCAAGCATTCAAGATATTTCTAATAAGTCTCCATACTAGTGTCTCAATTAGACACAAACCAAAAACCCGGTTGCACAAACATCAAACAAACCCAAATTTGTAGGGTTTCAACCCAAGGCTTTATCATTTTATTGGCCTTATAACGACCCGTTGAGTTTACTAACACATTTCATTCTTTATGTGTTTTATAAATTCACACTTTAATAATTCATTAAAGTTTACAACAAAATCCCAATGTTCATTCAGGTTTAATTCCCAAGTCTAAAATTCTATAAAGTTCATCACAACTATAACTCCATTTACGGTTTGGAGGCTATGCATATCATAACATTAATCAAACGAAATCCAATCGTCGTAGGATTTCAACCCAAGTTCGTTTAGCACATTATCGAACTTATAATGAGTCCGTTGAGTCCAAACTACCCTTTCTAAAATTTAGGGCATAGAAGCCATGGGTCTCAATATCCCCTATATTCATAACTATCATCAATAGCCGTCTTCCCAAGTTCATTGAACTCACAAAATCCCAACAAAATACTATCAATGCATCATAGAACAATTTTGCCAATTTGTGCAAAATTTTCATTTGAATAACCTTATTAATCATACTCTTCAAAACATCATTAAATCACACAACATGGATTAATATACTCTTCTAGACATGTATAACATAATAATCAAGCTTACAACTATGATTTATAAGCCAAGTCATAATTTGGGTAAAATCCCCTTCCAAGAATCTCTACCAAATCAAGCTCAATACTCATGGATAATTCACATAGCAAAGTTTAATAGACCATTTAGCATATGAATTTCATATAAATCAAGGTCTCACATAGGTTCAACCAAGCTCTATCAACAATTGGAAACCTAGGGTTCATGGCATCTCTAAAAACCCTAGAAATTGCATCCATTGACCTCACTTAGCAAATATGATTGTTTCCCTAGGGTCAATGGAGCCAAAAAAAGGAGAAAGAGGGGTAGAAACTTACCTTGGATCAGCCCCTTCAAGCCACAATCCCGAAATTCCAAGTGGTGGGTTGTGTTCTCCTCAATCTCCTCTTCAAATCTATGGTGTGGATTGAGAAATGGAAGCCCCAAGCTATGTGTAAGTCCAGATGGCAACGGTTAAGGCTAGAGGGGGGGTGAATAGCCTTTAAAAAAACTTTTGGGGGTTGACTTGTAACACTTAAAAGTTTGGCAGCGGAAAACTTGATCTTGTCAGTCAATTGAAGAATTGGTCAGTTGGCTGACACTTTGAAATTCTTTAAGCTGAAGAAAGTTTATCAGCTAGCTGACACAACAGTTTTCAAAAGAAATTTGTTTTGATGTTTGATCACTGAATATAGAGAAGAAACACGAACACAAGTTAACTGAACAAGTAAGCAAACAATTGTTGTTAACTGGCTGACACTTAATTAGTTGAATAACTTCTTAAGTGTTGAGTCGGTTCAAGAAATATAAGAAATGGCCGACAAATCGGTTGAAGTGGTTCACCAGATAAGCACTACGTCCACTACCAAGTTGGTCGACTTGGATTTTTGAAGTGCACTAATTTTATTAAAAATCTATTTGATCTCTAATGGATCAGTGTACAACAAAAGACCGGTGTTTGGGGAGAATGATTGAAAGACAATCAAACTCGTGAGACAAACTGACTGAGTTCTAAATAATTTGAAATGAAATACTCAGTGTTTTGTCTAAACAATAACTAGAGTGAAATTTTCAAAGAGAAATGTCTAGCTAAAGTTTTTCTTGAAGACAGCGGTTGAGAGATTGTGAGTTGAAAGCTTCTTGACTTCTAAAAATTGTTCCGATTCCCGTCTTCACTAATGCTTCCAATAGGTATTTATAGATAGTCTTTGCAAGCAACCCGTTAGGAACACATTTGAATTTGAAAATGTGTTATGGCAGAGGCAAGATCTCAAAAGATCTTGTGAGATATTATATGGCAGAACATCTACCAAAAACACAAAGTGCGAAAGAGTTAGTACAAGTGTATAATTAAACAAATAAGGAAGGATGAATTATCACAAAAGTACGTAGAGATCAGCTATGATAATTGGCTGACAAAAATGATGTGCGGCTGATCAAATATGATATCAATTTCTTGGCTGACAATCAAGTGAAATGTTTTTAAGCAAATATTTTTAATTTCAAGATTCAACAATCTCCTCCTATTTGCTTAAAACCATTCACTTGAAAGCAGAAAGCCAAGAATTTTTAAAGTTCCTGCAAAATTTACGTTAGTACCATAAGCAAACAATATAATGAGAAGTAGTTGATAGCTTAAGAACAATGCCCAAAGTAAGGTACAAGTAAAACGAGAGTTTTAAGGAGTTTGTTCATAGTAAAGAGAGAGAGAGAGAGAGATGAAATGTCCAATAAGCTGATGTGGATCCGTCAGTTGTTTTGGACTGCTTCAACTGATGGACCAACTTTAGCTTCATTTGCGATTCTTTGCGAGCCTGCTGCAAACGCTTCTTGAACTTGTTCTCCTTCAGCTTCTGCTTGTGTTGCTTGTGTTTCAGCTTGTGCATCAGCTTCTGGTTCTTTTTCAGTTTCACCATGTTCTTGAGCGATGTCGACCGGGTGTCAGCAGGCGATGGGCATCGACTTGATCGTTCCACGAGAATCAGGTTTCTACCTAAGCTTGTCGCTTCTTGCTTTCTGCTTCTTCTCCTCCTGAATGGTTTGAAGCATAACTGCTTCAGCATTGAAAGCACGATTGGACCACTCTTGCTGGTAGAGTAAGATAGTCCGCCATCATCATATAAGGCTTCACGAGGAGCACAGCGGTAATGGCGAGTTGCGCCTCGGTGGTAATGATCTGGGTGAGGTTTGGGGCGGAAGAAGCAACTTGTTGTTGAAGGGTAGTAAGGCTGATGGTATGGCGTGTGAGTGCTTGACTTCATATGCAAGTGATGAGCATATAAAGGTCGAGCTTAGGCAGCGAGACATAGAACCGGAGGAGGTAGAAGCTTGGCGGGTGGTTGAGTTGGTTGGGGTGCATCGGAGAATAGGCGATGGGTGTGAATATCGGCATCCTCGAGTCGGGGAAAACATCCATGGGGTAGGCTGGGATTTGGGCTTCAGGCTCAGGCTCAGGTGAGGGGGTAGGCATGTCTTCGGGAAAGACAATCTTTGTGACAGTAGGATGAAGTAAAGCTTTTGAAATAATTTTGCGTTGTTTTCTAGCTTTCCTCTTGGCTAAGCGAGAGGAGAGAGAAGAGAGACTCATCCTCAGAAGTGGACTTGGAGGAATCAGAAGATGAGTCCATGAAGGTTTGGTCCATAGATTTTTCAGGGGAGGAACCAAAATCTTCTTCCAGGAAAGGTTCAGAAGCAGTAGGCTTGAAGATAGATACTGGGCTAACAGAAAGAGTATGTGATGTGTGAAGAGAGAGATCAGGCAGAATGAGCAATGGTGAGGCTTGGTTTGGGTGAGAGGGTATGTCAGTTGTGGGAAGGAAGAGAAGCATTAGTGTCGGTGAAGAGATAAGGATAGCAGTGAAGCCACGAGTGCAAGCGACACGATGGGAAGAGAGGCGAGAATAGTGGCGGTTAAAGGGAGGAATGGATGTAATGACTGACATGAGGGGAACTGATGGAGGAATGGCTAAAATTTCTGGAGCAGAAGAGGGAGTGGTTGACACAGGTGGAGCAGGTTGAGGCATGGCTGACATGGATTGATCAAGAGAAGGCCCGGCAGGAGAGATGGGGTGGCCCGACACGGTTGAATTGGTTGAGGGACTAACTGCTTGTGGTGATGGAAGAAGTAGCGGGAAGAAGGCGAAGGTTGAAATCTGGGAGGCGATATGGGTAAAGTGGGGAGAGCAACAGTTGTGGTCGGAATAGAAGATGAGGCATCAGTGGCTGGAGTGAAGGATGGAAGAGAGATAGGTTGCAGAGTTGAAGTGGAAATGGCAATGGGTGAGGTGAGGCGAAGCGAGGAATGGTTGTGGGCGACACTACGAATGGAGCAGTTTGAAGGAGTGATATGAGGAGCAGTGGTTATTGATTCGATGATTAAAATTTGGTTCACTTGACATAGCATGGAAGGCGTGTCCATGGAAGCTCCTCGGCATGGAGCCATCCGTGCAATGTAATTCAATGTAAGCTAGATTTGCGGCATTCGCATCTGAACATACTTATTGGCGACTCTACGGATCCTAGCTAACTTTTAGGGCTCAACAGAGGGTTGTTCAGTCACAGTTAAGTACATCATCTTGGGCAATGCAGTGCGCCAAGCTAGGAAAGAATCATTTGAAGGGAGAGCTGGGAGATTATGGACTTTACTATAAATGGTCCAGGCCAGATAGACAAGCTCATCTTGGACAAATCTATCATTTGAGAGATAGAATCTGTTCCAGAGCAATGGGAGAGGGTCAAAGTACTTTCCATAGTTTGCAACTAAGTCTTCTTGACTAAGATTTGGGGTGGCAGGATACAAAACATAAGGTCTCCTTTTCAAATTGTGGTCGATATATTTGACTGGGTTGACAGGGGGCTTGTCAGTTTTCTTCTCCTCATGGAAAGAGAGTAGAAACTGAACAAAGTATGGTAAATGATCTATGGGAAAGACCCAGTTTGGAGGAATAGGAACAGGATTTGCTTGGTAATAGGAATGCCTAGGATGAAAGGTAGGATTCCTAATTGGAGGAGAAAAATTGATTGGAGCAGTGTTTGGTGAATTGGGATCAAAAGGGGGAGAGATGGGAGCATGATCAACTGCAGTAGAGGGAGAGAAAGGGACAAAGGTGCCTGGATTCAGCTCAGGATTCCTTCTTGGTCTCTTTGCAGCAATATCAGCTGCCAGTGTCAGTCTCCTCCTCCTTGGTTGCCTTCGTTCAGTGATTTCAGCCTCTTGTATGTCGGTAGGCGACCGTCTTGTGACAGGTCCTTAGGCGACCACTGGCCGACCCTTGGTGGCTAAACTCTTGTTGGCTGAACACTTGGCTGTGCGACTTTAGCTTGCTGACCATCATCAATTTAGGCGACTTGATGATACGGTAGTGAGGGCTTGAGTCCTTGTTCTTCTAGGTCTCTGCTAGGCGAAATTGGTTGAGCTTCTGACCAAATCTTAGAAATACTAGCTCTCTAATATCAGCGACAACATACTTCTTGATCTTAGCGGGTTCAATCACGCTGTAATGATGAATATGTCTTTGAAAATTTGGTATGTATCGAAGGAAGCGGTTTATAATCAAGTGATGAGTCGGTCTTGGATTGCCGATTGCCATGTTGTCTTTGTGCTTGGCAATATTCACCTTCAC
>CM028379.1:156588472-156714119 GCA_013146195.2 Codonopsis lanceolata
GAAAGAGAATTTGGTATAGTCACAGAGATGGAGATGGGGTGATATATCGAGATGAGGAGGAAAGATTTCGGAAATGTAAGGTCGCTTTGGTAGAGTGGTAGATATGCGAGGTCAAGAAGAGAGAAATGTTCTGCATGAGAAGGAGGAAGAAGAGTTTGTGTGAGCAGTATGATGGCTGGGTGGGATGATTCGTATGAATGGAGGAGATAGGTTCCTGCAGGTAAGTGAGTAGCGAATGTAGTCTAAGGTAGAGAAGGTGGAGAAAAAGGGGAACCACGTATCTCATGAAGCCTCGCTTCTTCTTCTTTGGGACAGAGAGTGGGCTCCTCCTCAACAGGGCTTGAAGAGGGTAGAGGCTATGAGTGGTAATGAAGCTCTCCCAACAGCCAGCAGGGGTCAGAAGAAGCAGGCGAGAGGGAAAGATGAGACGGAGGGGGGAATGAAAGGAATGAAGGGTTCAGAGGGTTCGACGCGCGTTTGGACTTACGCCGGTTCGAGAGGAGAGGGGTCTGTTCAGCCAGCCTCAACCTGCATTGAGAGGGAGCATAAAGTTGTTAGCCTTCTTCTTCTTTTAGATCAATGCCAGGTTGGTCAGAGTAGCTTTTGAAGAAGAAGTTTTCCTCTTTGGGGGCCTGGCTCCTCAATAGTAAGAGTTCTTCTTCTTGATAGTGGTCGAGGAGCAAGGTCGACAAATTTCAAGCTGAGCAACCAGCCTTCCTCCTGGGAGAGCTTTTTGGCTAGCTTAGCCATAAACGCATCTATTGATGTTTTCGGATTGATCTTGATGATTTGAGTGGAGGAGGGTTCATGGCATGGACAATGAGCGTAGGAGGTAGACCTTGCAAGGTTTCTCTCATTCTTCGCCTTATGTGACTAAGAACGAAGCCGGTGAACTGTGACGACTGGACTTTCTTTATCTCGACGCTCACCGGATGCTTCGTATCAGGTAAATCGAAACCACCGAACCATGAATCGAATCAACTAAACCAAACCGCCTCGGCTTGTCGGCTTTGGTCAAGACTCTCGATTTCTGCTTTCAAAAATTGGGGAACCACGCAAGTCTTTGATCACTGCTGTATCGAACTCAAACCAAACCAGACCGAACCAAACCACCCTATATGTTTTATTTATTTATTATATAATATATATTATATTACATTTATTAACTATTTTGAATTTTTGATTTATTCATTATATATATATATATATATATATATATATACTGATACTAAACAAAACAAAATCTTGATTGTTAATAGAACTATTATTTCTTCTATTGTTTGTGTTTATTTTAGAATTTGTATTGTTTTATTTATGATAATTTGTTGTTAGTAGATTATTTCATAATTTTGATGTTAATTCCAAATTAAAATCTTATTTTTATTGTTATTTTTAATGGTTGTTAATTTCATTAAAAATAATTTATATAAACTCACAAAACGAATTAAACCAAACCAAACCGAGTGGTTCGGTTCGGTTTGGTTCCATCTTTGCTTCGGTTCGGTTCGGTTTGAGATTTTTAAACCAAGGCGGTTGGTTTGTAGTTTTGGCATAAACCAAACCAACCACTTAACACACCCTACTCGTGAAAGGACCTTTGAGCGAAGAAGACAGCTTAATCGATTTAACAAATGGCCGCTCGGCTGAGAGGGACTTTAACGCTCAACAAAGATTACACTGGCAGCCTCAAAAAGGATTTGAGCCCAGTTGAGTCGAATGTTGAGGATGACTGCAGAAGTGTACTCCAGCTGGTCTGTCGTCATTATGTCATGAATGCCATTCTTAAAGATCAGACTTTTGTCGAATAGATGGCTGATGAAGTAGACATTATCTTCGAATAAAGTCCTCTTCATCTTTGCTAGTGCCTCCCTTGGAGTGTTCTCCCCACGCATATAAGACCAAGCAGACACTTTCTCAGCATCAGTTAGTGAAGTCGGTCCGACAAATTCAACGCCGATTGTCTTGGCGATCCTGGATGCAGAGATGGTGACAGAGACTGTTCGGATAACAGCTGAGATGGTAGTTCTTGAGTCATTGATGATAGCCTTCTGGAAGAACTCTTCAGCCAGAAGGTTGCTGTAGTCGACATCGTCTAACATGAACAGAGGCAGAATGCCAGACTAGTTCAGGTCATCCACAATTTTTACCCCAGAAGCGTAAGCTCGAACAGAGGGTTTGTCGATGCACATTCCAGGATGATACATAGTGGAGGGCAGATTTGGAATGTCAAGAGCGAACTCTGAGCCTGTTCAGGAATGGCAGATGTAGAAGAAGTTCCAGCCTAAAGAATTTCAGGAAATGAATTAGGGCAAAATCTCAAGAACTTGAAATATGAGCACAGTATACTATGGAGCCCTAGAAATTTTCATAGATATTATGTGAAACATCTTATACATGAGGAATCTTACCCAGAAAGATGAAATCTACGATAATGAATAGTAATATGTAACTAAAACTAGTAACAAACAGTAAATTTTGAAGTTTAAAGAAATGTAAAGCACGAAGCTATATGAACAGTCAACAATGGCGGATTTACAGAAGAAAGTATGTAAATTTGTGCTTACACCTTAGTGACTGAGTTAGGGTTAGAATCGTCTTACCATGGAAGTAGATTTGCAGAAATAGAAGATGGAAGTGAAGAGTGATTCTGCAGATTTTTCTCACAAACAATGCGAAGGGAGTAAGAAGTTTAGAGAGAGAAAGAGGAGTTATAGAGAGAAGAGTAAGAGACAGTTTTGTGAAATAAGTTTTTGGCGGTTGAGGGTTTATAAAGAAAGGACGTGCAGTCAGTCATAGAGACTTGTGAAAGGACATTAAGTCAGACGCCTTTTCATTGAAAAGACTTAATGAGTGACGACTTTTAGGAGAGAGAGAAAAAATACCTTTTTGAAAAATATCTCAACCAAATTTGAAATCAGTCCCTTTCAATTTTCATAAATAACCCTCTTAAACTAGGAGTTTAGAAAACTTACCTTTGTCTCCCAGTGACTGTATGAATTCTTGACTTTTCTCTTAAAATAAATAAGTATGCTTAAATATAGTATCAAGTCTGCTTAAGAGAAATTATCAAGTATGCTCAAAATATTATAATGAAAAAAATTAATTTTAATTAAGACATAATTTAAGCAGTTGGGTCAAGCATACCAAGCTCTCCCATGAGATAAGCAAACCTGTCTGCTTCTAGAGCTTTAGTGAAGATATCTGCCAGTTGATGTTCAGTTGAAATGTACTTCATGCTAATGTTCATCTTTTCTACATTGTCCCTTAGAAAATGATATCGAACATCGATATGCTTTGTCTTGGAATGCATCACAGGATTGTATGTGATTGAGATTGCTGAGGTGTTATCACACATGATTGGACAGTCTGCTACTTTGATGTCGTAGTCCACCAACTGTTGTTTGATCCAAAGCAATTGACGAAGCCTACCGCCAGCCTATGTACTCGCGCTGGTGGAGTTAGAAACCGATGCTTGTTTCTTGCTAGCCCAAGAGACAAGTCTGCCTCCTAGAAATTGACAAGTTCCACCGGTGCTTTTTCTCGACTTGGCAACCAAAGATAGCCTGCATCCGAGTAGCCTACTAAGTTGAAAGAAGATTCCTCGATACCGTGATACCTAAGTTGGTGGTGTCTGATACATACTTAATGATTCTTTTGGCTGCAAGAAGATGTGACTCACGAGGGTCTGCTTGAAATCTAGCACATACCCCAACAAAGATACACTATATCGTCGGGCGGCGGTGAGATATAGCAGAGATCCGATTATCCCCCTATAGTGGGTGATATCAACTTTCTTTCCTTGTAAGTCTTTTGTAAGTTTGCATTTAGCAGCCATTGGTGTGTCAAATGTGTTTGCTGTTTCTAATCCAAACTTTTTGACAAGATCTTTAGCATACTTGGATTGGCTGATGAATATTCCTTTGTTGGATTGTTGAATTTGAAGACCCAAGAAGAATGTGAGTTCTCCCATCATGCTCATTTGGAATTTGCCAGTCATGAGAGTCTCGAATCGCTTGCACAGCTTCTCATTGGTGGATCTAAAGATAATATCATCAACATAGATTTGTACTAGCAGAGAGTGTCCTTTGTGCTTGAGAATGAAGAGAGTGGTGTCTATCTTTCCTCGCACAAATCCTTGTTCTACTAAGAATTTGGATAGAGTTTCATACCAGGCCCGAGGAGCTTGCTTAAGACCATAGAGGGCCTTCTTAAGCTTGTAGACATGAGTCTCTTTTCCTTTTTCCACGAACCCGGGAGGTTGAGCAACATAAACCGTTTCTTGAAGATCACCATTTAGAAATGCGCTCTTGACGTCCATTTGATATAGCACAAAGTCCTTGTATGTAGCATAGGCTAAGAAGAATTCTCGATAGCTTCCAGCCTTACTAGGAGCAAACGCTTTCATCGTAGTCAATTCCTTCTTCTTCGGCGATATCCTTGTGCAACAAGTCTTGCTTTGTTTCTAATGATGTTTCCATCCTCATCCTTCTTGTTTCGAACACCCATTTTGTGCCAATGACGCATGATCGTGTTTTGGGACTAGCTTCCATACTTGGCATCGTTCAAATTGCTGAAGTTCTTCTTGCATGGCTTCTAGCCAACTTGGATCTAGAAGAGCTTCATCGATCTTCTTTGGCTCATCTTCTGAAACGAATGCAGCGCAGAACATACATTCATTTTTAGAAGTTCTTCTGGTCCATACTCCAACATGAATGTCACCAATGATTTGAGAGATTGGATGGTCTTTACATGTTCTTGTGACAGCAGGAATGTGATGATTTGCTGTTGTTTCTTCATGACAAGGTTCAGAAGGAGGACTAGAAGGAAGATCAGCTGTATCTTGATGAGTATTTTGTTCAGAATTTGATTCAAAGGTGAGTTGAAGAAAAGGATTTTCAGGTTCAGAAACAAAGGGTTCTGGGTTTGAGTTTTCTTTAGCAGGGTTGAAGTCTTCTGGTGACCCATTTGATAAGAGATGATGGTCAGGGATATTTGATTGAGTTGCTGGTGATGGATTAGGTATATGAGAGGATGATGGTTGGGAGGTACCTGTCACAACATTAACAAAATCATCAGCAACATTTGGAGCCACATGTGGCTCTAATAAATCAAATTCATCAAATGAGACATGAACAGAATCAACTATTTTTAATGATCTTTTGTTGAAAACCCTGTAAGCTTTGGAGTGTAAAGCATAACCCAGAAATACACCTTCATCGGCTTTGTTATCAAATTTGCTTCTGTAGTCATTACCATTGTAGACTACAAAACACTTACAGCCGAAGATTTTTAAAAATCCAATGTTTGGGGCTTTACCTCTCCAAAGTTCATAGGGTGTTTTACCGAGAAATTTGTTGATCAAGGATCGGTTCTGAGTGAAGCAAGCTGTGTTGACGGCTTCTGCCCAGAAGTGTTTGGGTAGCTTTGCTTCAGCAAGCATGGTTTTAGCAGCTTCGATAAGTGTTCTGTTTCTTCTTTCAGCTACACCATTCTGCTGTGGTGTCCTTACTGCAGAGAAGTTGTGACCGATACCGTGATCATCACAGTACTTTGCTATTCCATTATTGGTGAACTTAGTACCATTGTCTGATCGAACGTCACTGATTTCATCTAGTTTCTGCGTTTGCAGTCTTCTGAACAGAGCTGTGAGAAGATCGTATGTGTGGTCTTTATAAGACATCATCTCTGTCCAAGTATATCTTGTATAATCATCAACTACTACAAGCGTGTATATGTGACCACCATAGCTAATAGTAGTGACTGGTCCGAAGAGATCCATGTGGAGAAGTTGCAGAGGTCTCGATGTTGAGAGTCCTGGTTTGCTTTTGAATGACGTTTTTGAGAGCTTTCCCAGTTGACAAGCTTTGCAAGCACGATCATGATCAGCAGAGACCTTTGGCAATCCTTTAACTAGACCATCTTTGGACAGCTTAGACATATATTTGAAATTCAAATGGCTGAGTCTTTTATGCCACAACCAGCTTTTGTCTTGAGCAGAGTTTGCCACAAGACATAGGCTAGCAGTCTTGCCATAAGCATTCAAATCTATCACATAGACATTCCCTTGTCTATGTCCAGTAACCAAGGTTGAGCAGGAGACTGGATCCTTGATATCACATCTGTTTGAGGAGAATTGACATATAAGTCCTTTATCACAGAATTGAGAAATACTCAGAAGATTATGTTTCAAGCCTTCTACTAGAGAGACTTTTCCAATGGAGAGATTTCCTCGAATGATGGATCCGTAGCCAATTGTTCTTCCTTTAGCATTGTCTCCAAAGATGACTGGAGGACCTTCTGCTTCAGAAATGTTAGAGAGAAGGCAAGATTCTCCGGTCATATGTCTTGAGCACCCACTGTCTAGATACCATACATCTTTCTTTTCCGAACTTAAAGCAGCTACGAAGCACACCTGAGATGTAAAGGTAAGAAAATCATGGTCCCCTTTTATTTTTCTTATGGGTCCAAATGGTTAGCGTATTTTTGGAACCAATACTTGCTTGATTTTTGGAATAGGGGATCCAGCAGGCTTTATGATGGATTTCAGTAGACATTCATGGACCAAGTGGCCAAAACATTTGCAAAAGGTACAGTGATGAAAATTACATAATTCTATTTGATCATGCTGGGTATTGAAAGGTTTTTGAACATTTTTCTTAACAGCAGCTTTTGATTTAGCAGTTTTGTTGACAACAAGCTTAGGAGCATCTGCGTGAGGCTTCTTGAGTCTGTACACAGCAGTCTTTGCTTTAGCATAAGAATACTTGCTAGTAGTAGACTTCGATACCTCATACATCTTGCCTTTAAGCTTGGTATCAACATTCTGTGTAGCGGCAGCACCATCTGTAGTACTGTTGATGAATCTGATAGGTTTGAGCAGACTTTTCGTAGGCCCCAGCCTTTGCTTTCACGTAAGTGCCGTGGAGGGCCGTTGAGAGTCTCGCACCACACCACCTTTAGCAGGTTTCTCTCCAGATGATTGTTTTGCTTTCAAAGCTTCACTGCTTTTTGATAATTTGAACCTTAGGGTATTTATAAGGTAGTAGCAAGATAACCAATTCCTTCTTTACCCTTGTTAGGTTTCGATATTGTGCAGAACATTACTATTTACCGTAAAATGTTCATTTTCCTGCTCGAGGTTGCACTGTAAGTGTTTTCAGAGAATCCTAGCCTGATTTATCCGCTGAGGGCTTCGATCTCCAAGAATTTGATCAAAGACTGCCGTTGAGTTATTCCATGAGTTGATGGTCTTTTGCAACTCATCTTTCTCAGCAGATATTTCTTTGGCATGATCAATAAGGCAGGCAACCTTTTCATTGAGAAATTTGTTCTCTTCTTTTAACTTGATATTTTCCTGCTGGACTCCATGGAGAGTTTTTAACTCGGCTTCCAAAGATGGATTTCTCGCCTTCTCATGACTTTTAGCTAACTTAACATAGGCCTTTCTAAATTCATTGAATTCCTCTAGCATGTCTTGAGCATCCTTGAGGATTTCTTCTTTTGAAGGCTCTTCAGAAGATTGTTCAATGTTAGCTTGGAAAGGAGAGTATTTAACTTCACTATCTGAATCATAGGTGGGAGGTGACTCTAGAGCAACGAGGCAAATGTGTGCCTGCTCGAGTGAGTCATCAATATTATCCTCATCAGAATCAGTTTCAAACCAAGTAGATACATGGTTTTCTTCTAAGTCCTCAGCCAGTAGACCTCTATGTTTAGAAAATGATTTAGAAGGTCTCCTTTTATAGGCTTCATATTTTGGCTTAGGACATTTAGAAGCAAAGTGACCAGGCTTCCTGCAATTGTATCAAACTAACTCATTGTTGTGTGAGTTTTCAGCAGACTTTTTGAAAGTCTGCTGGTTTGCTTCCTTCCTTTTGTTAAATTTTGAGAATTTTTGAAACTTCTTAACGAACATGGCAAATTGCTCGTCAGAGAGAATTTCATTTTCATTTGAAGAAGTAGATGGTTTATTTTCTTGGGCAGGAATTTCCTGAGAGATAGCAGAAAAAGAAGGAAGTTTAAAATGTTTGTCCTGTTCTTGAGCTTGAAGCAATTCTTGCTCATAGACGGTTAAACTCGCATACAAACTTCTGAGGTGCATGGAGTTTAAGTCTTTGGATTCTTTTATTGCAGTGGTTTTAACATGCCATAAACTTCCTAGAGAAGCTAAAAATCTCATATTTACTTCCTTAACACTATATTCTTTTCCTAAAGAATAACAACTGTTTACTACCTCACAAAATCTGTCGTAGGCTTGTCGTAGAGTCTCCTTAGGATCTTTTCTGAAGGAATCGAATTGTTGAATGTAGTTATACTTTCCGTTGTCTCTGGTGGGCAGGTCTCCTTTAAGATATTCCACCAAGGCTTCCCACATCTCCTTGGCAGTTTTGCATCTGATGATCTGTTGATATGTGCTTGTGTCGACAGAGCTGGATATGATGTGAATAGCTTTGCTGTCGAGTTCAACAAGCCTCCTTTCTTCGTCTGTCCATTCGTTCATGGATTTAGGTATCTCAGGTGGTCTACTGGCTACTTCTGCAAGTAGGTTGGGTTTCATTGGAATATAAGGACCTGTTAGAACACATTGCCACAATCGATTGTCAATAGAGTTCATATATATCATAACTTTATCTTTCCATACTTCGAAGTGGCCTTCGTCCAATATTGGGACGTGGCTGGTATTTGAAGTAGGCAGCATATAGTGAGCCATATGATCTATTCACAAGAGGTTAAACTTGGAAAAATGATTTTTTCAAATAATTAAGCTCTGATACCAATTGTTGGTCTCAAAATAGGCTCAATCTAGGCTAGAAGGGGGGGGGTTGAATAGCCTAGTTATGTTTTTATAAAAACTTTTCGTAAACGCTTCTTAGTGATTTCTTTAAGAAGATTTAACTAAAAACGTTAAGGCAACGGAAACAGAAGAGAATCTGAACTATCAAGAGTTCTGTTACAGATTCTGAATAGATTATTAATCAGTATGAGCAGCTAACAGAAGTTATAAGTACATATCAAGCAGAACACAATGATATGAAGTGGTTCTTACTGTGAATAGTACTACGTCCACTACCAAAGTGGTTAGCTTTGGATTTTAAAAATGCACTTGTTTATCCACTAGGTTTAATAGCAAGATCTCTAATGGATCGTGTACAAAATAAGTTTTTAACCAAGTGTATAATGGTGAGAGAAACAATCAAGGATTAATTGTTCTCACACGTGCTGAAATAAAGAACAGTTTAAAATAAACAAACAAAATGAAGCTGAAACAAATTTAAGACTTGCAGATCTGCAGCTTCAGGAAGTTTGGTGAAGTGTTAGTTCTTGTCCTTTGATCTCTTGAATGCTTGTGTGTTGAAGATGAAACTTGAGAGTTTAATGCGCAAGAGTTGTTTCTTCAGATCTTCAAAACTTGAATAAATACAAGAGAGATCTTTTGGACCGTTGGACTGAGGCAGAGAGAACTGTGTCCAACGTTCTATTGCATTAAATGCAATTTGGCGCTTTGGGAAATGTAAGAGCCACAGTCATCAGAGATGCAGTGTGTGCAGAGAAGACATTCCCAAATAGAGTAAGGTTTCAGATTGTAGGCTCTGCAGCTTAGAAAGTCTTCTTAGCCAAAAAGGGTAATGTCTTCAGACTTCAGGTTTCAGGAGACAGTCTGGATAGTTGTCATCATGTAGAGTTGACTTCTTTAAAGTTGAATCCGATGAGGACATGATGACTAGATATTTTCAAAAATATCTAGATAGGTGTATACGTGTCATCTTTTCATGATCTGGCTATTCTTTGATTTTTCACTCTTTGAGTAGACTTCAAAGACTGATGTTCTTCCAAGGCTGTTGAAGAAGCTTGCAAAACCGCGCCTAAACTAACACTAAACAGTTCTAAACAACTTTGATTCTAAGACAGTTGCCACACTAATCGGTACGCAGACCTTTTAGCCACTGTACAATAGAATCAGAAGATGACTCAACCAAATCTAGAACTATAGGAATCAACAGTCCCATACCAGCTGGCGACAACGGACGACTCACAAATAAATATTTAGGATTCCAAACGAAAGATAATAATGCAAAGGACAACTCGAGTAATCCAATTGTCACTAACCGTCCCATACCAGCTGGAGACAACGGACAACTCACAGATACCAAGATCACATAAGCGGTCAAAGACCTGTTCAAACAATGTTTCGAAAAAATTCTAAAGACCCATAAGGGTAAAGGTTTCTAAAGGGTATATCCGGATAACTAACCATTTGTCTAGTGGTTAAATGATTTCAAAAGGTCACATTAACTCGTGACTAGGTAAATCGAAAGGTCACATTAACCCGTGACTAGGTAAATCAAAAGGTCACATTTACCCGTGACTAGGTTGTTTGACTTAGTGATCAAAGTAGGAAATTTTAAATAATCAAATACATTTTACAAAACCAGTATGAATGACAAACACATTTATGTATCAAATAGATATTTCACATAAAACATGATAGGTATGTGAGATTTAACGAAGGAGCATAATCATGAGTAATCAAATGAACGAAATCGACGGAGTTCAAAATCAAATACCGATACAAGATCGGCACACATTTTCAAGAAAAAGGCATTTATCAAAGAAATAAATGAAGCCTAACAGTATGGAACAAATAATTCAAAAGACCTAAATGAGGTATAATCTCTTACCTCGAAATACTTAGCAACATTAAATCACACCACGTACGATCACCCTTGGGAAGCTTGACTTTCAAGATCTTCTTGATTTCTTCTAATATTATTTATATCTTGATTCAGTTCTACCAATTTAGAATTCAAAGATCTACGACCGTGCATAAACAATAAATTAAAGTAATTTAAAAACAACTAACTATTAAAATAAAATAAAATAAAATCTTTTTGTATTTTTTTTATTTGTATAAAAATTGAAAAATTAAACTAAAAACTAAATTAAATTAAAAACTACGCTACCAACAAACTAACTACGTGAACTAGCTTGTCCCCGGCAACGGCGCCAAAAACTTGATCGATGTTTTATTTAATCTTTTTCCTTGCAAGTGGACAAGACTATTATAGAATAGTATTGGAAGTAAGGGTCGAACCCACAAAGACAAGAGATCACGAAACAATACACTTTATTGACAGCAAATTATTAATCTAAAGGGGGTTTTTATATTTATTTTTATTCTAAACTACTATTGATTTTAGGTGTTTAACTAATTAGCAGTAATTACAGTTATGAAGATCGTATGGTGGGTGGCAATCTAGGATTCTGAGTTTCACTTGTATCTCATTTATGTTCAATTCATAATCAGTTTCATTCAATTTCTTGGGTTCGTTCACTAAAGATAGATATAGTCTCTTGAACTATTGGTTCAGCCTCCATCCCCGCAACATTCATCAATTTTATATCCTAAGCACATGAACTTTTAATCTAGCTGTCACCTAGATTATGATCTATCTGTCACCTAGATCATGTATGAACCTGGTCCTAACTTATCACTCTCGTGCATCGATAGGTCCAATTTATTGTGATGGTGAGCCGACGACATATGCACATTGGTCATGCGAGCTTATCCGCACCTCTAGGCCTTTATTATTTGCGATTACATTCATTTGTTCAAAGCAAAATAATATAGGGATTGATAAACAACACAATCAACAAGAATTGAATGAACATATATATGAATCAAAACATAAATTCGATACAAGTTACCTCCCACCTCCTAGATTAAGGACGATTTAGTTCATCATAGACAATGAACAGCACATGGAGATGAACGGAAACATGATCTTGATCTTCATAAATTATAATTACACAATCTAACTATGTTATACAACCTAAAAACTATCTAAAATCTATCTAAGACTGTTTCCAGCCGTTTTTCTATATCTGGCTCTTGGCATCCGACTTCAATTTATACCCGGGAGTTGTATTGCAATTGAATCTCTTTGTGAAAATACGAAAAAGTCGTGTTCTGACCACCCCTGCGGTCGCAAGGTGTTGAGTACCTTGCGTCTGCAAGGTCTCCAGTAGCTCTGGCCTTGGTTTTCTTGCTTTGTTAATCGTACTGCCCACCTTGCGGAGGCAAGGTCTGGGTACCTTGCGACCGCAAGGTCTCCAGATTGGACAGCCTTCGTTTATTCTTCATTTTTCATCTTTGGCCCTTCTTGGAATTTGCACATAAAACCCTGGAGTTTTGCATATTTTCACTAAAAACCATGAAACTTACAAAACTCACCAAAACATGTATCAGTAGCCAAAAGCCTCGTGAAATAGCATAATTTAAGTCATAGAAGCGTATAAAATCGACGTATAAAATACATCGATCAAATACCCCCAAACTTAAACTTTGCTCGTCCATGAGTAAACATTTCATATAAATACAAAAGCATATAAATAACAATAAACAAAAAAAATGAAAATCTTTTTGGAGGGTGATACTATTTACACTCCTCTATAAACCCACAAATTCAAGGAGACTCTTTCGAGTGACTCAACTAATCAGATAAATACAAAAGCAGATAAAAATTAAACTAAAACAAAACAAAAATCTTTTTGGTTTCAATCTCAAATTATGAAAGTATGGCATGCAAAGCAGTCTCAGTTCGATGCTCACCATATATATGCAGGCTTAGTCACATAAAGCCAACTGATCTTTTCTTAAAACTGCTACTACTTCTAATTTCTCCGTGTGTGTGTGATCACCAGTCTTAGAAAATATCTTAACTAAAACAGTTTTATTAAGCTAAGCACCACATTCATATGGAAATCAAAGTTTACTTAAAAATCATGCGTTAAGAATTATGAGATATGATCTACCATCCAAACCCGGTCAATTACAGAAAGAAAGGTCCCAAGGATTTCAAAAACTTATACATCCATCCCATGCACTTCTATGTATGACATACAATGCTCTCCTATCCCAATGACTTGTAATAGCTAAGATTATGCTAACACAGTGAGCTTTAGGGCGAATAGTAATGAACATGAAGTGTTTGATCAATTTCATAAGACTCACTTGACAGTTAAAACAACATAAGCATTGGCAAGAAGATCATTAGGTCTTTATTTAACTTGTAATGTAAGGCCAAGGTGTTGGGGGATTTGATGGAAAGGGATTGGAATTCAAAGTGAGAGAGTAAGACTACCCTTTATCCATTATACTTCCAAGCAAAAGGAAGTTTCCCTATTTAGGCTAGGACCTGCAAAGACCACAAGCGGGGGGTTCTTTTTGTTACTTTTCAGTTTTCTTCTTCCCCCCCCCAAACTTGTTTTGGGCAATAAATACTTCTAAAAATATCACATCATTCTTATCAGCATGATTTTTCTAACATATTTTCTCTTGAAAGCTATGCTTTCATTTGAATCTTTGTTTGCACTCTTCTTCTTCCGTTTCATTTTTCGTCGATACATGATTTCTTTTTCTTTTCTTTTCTTTTTATTTTTCTTTTTTTTTTCGACGACGGAAAGAAGAAGTCTTTCGAAAAATTGTCTAACTGAAAGAAATGGTCCTCTAAAATCAATTTCCCCACTCACATCCTACTCTCTCAAAGAGTAGGCTAAAAGTGTATAGACTTTTAAGATTAAGTTAATGTGGGTAATAGAAACGATGGCGAATGGGGGTTTAATAGTGTGCTTAGCACACTCCATTCTTTTTCATTAGGCTCAACGGGGACACTAGGGATATTTTTAGTATAGGTCAGGGAATATTTAGGCTCTAACGATCCAAAGATGGCCTAAGTCATTTCTTAATGCCAAATGCTCATATAGTTTTTAAAGCAAGTAAGACACACAAAATATTATATCAACTATGGGAATTGGGGGTTGAATGTTTAGCATCACTGGATTTCACATAAGCATTCACTAATACAGATGGTAGGGACAATTGAGACTAACATGGAGACACGGTTCGAAAGTGTGCTTGAGATATATAAATGAGAAAAATCAAAGGGATCTAACTATCATGCAATTGACCCTAAGTCACAAATTAATGCAACAATTATGTTCGAACGGCTATGCATCATATTCTTGTGCATATCTAGTTGTAATGAAGTATGTGCTATAAACTTTATAAAACTACTCTAATCAATCCATAATTATGACTGGTGTGGGTGCATGAAGAATTTGGAGAAAAGTAAAAGTTTCGCAAAATTAAGTAAATTCCAGAAGAATCTACGGACTAGCTATGCGGTTCATTGCATTAACTCCTCATCGACTACGACTAGCATTACCACACTTAAACTCGAGGATGAATATTTTGAAATATTATATATATATATATATATATATATATATATATATATATATATATATATATATATATTAAGAAAATTGGAGATGTTGATGACACAATTGATGATTGGGTTTCCCGCATCAAGTTATCCTTTTTTAGGGAATACCAGGATATGGAAATACACCACCCTTTCATTCCCATTTTCCCTTTTTTAGGAGAAAACAGAAAAGTGCAAGAAAGGAGTGCTGCGAGGCCCCACTGGATCCAAAAAGTTTTAGAGTCGCCATCTTTATTTTAAGGCAAAAATAAAGCAAAACCAGAAAAAGAAAAAGAAAAAGAAAGAAAAACCAGAGATAAAGAAAACGGGTTCGGAGACTAAGTTACGAGTTGGGAAGGTGCTAGACACCCAACTCGCCCTTTCGGTCTCAAAATAGTTTTTGGCTAAAGTATGATTTTTGTTATATTTATTTAGCAAATAAATAAAGCATTAAAAGAGAGGAAAGTAAAACAAATACATCCGTGGCTACATTATTTACGGACTTGCAGTCATCTCCTTACAATAATTACAAATATATTTAAAAATATTTGGCCATTATAACGACTCTTTTACATAATATTTCATAATCTAATCTGGGTAGCACAACGGCTTATATTGACTACATTGGGCCGGATTTAAATAATAACTTTATAAATAATAAATAAAAAGAACGCCCTTAAAGGCTATTACCTTTTAGAGCGGTAGTGTGCTCGCTCTGTTCTTCAGGGAGAGGGAGTCTTTTTTGTTGTTGTTGTGTTGTTGTTGTTGTTGTGATTCGGGCAGAATGACTGCTTATTCTGGATGACTTTGGCTCGTTCACTCGGGTAGAATGACGACTTATTTTGGAAGGTTTTGGCCTTTTTGGTTGGGCGGAATAACAGCTTACTTTTTGTGTTTTTCAGCTCATTACTCAGGCAGAGTAACGGCTTACTTTTGGATTTTGGGCCGGGGAAGTAAGGTGGATACCTAACTAAAAGGCTAGGGATCACTTTTAACCGGTGGATTTATGTTTTGGCGGAGTTTGGACGGGGTTTAGAAGCTTTGGTGGGCTACACACACCTATCTCACTTCTCTCTCTATTCGGCGTTGTTAAGACGTGGAGAGAATTCCCCAGCATTTCTTCGTGGATGATTTCTTCTTCC
Source organism: Codonopsis lanceolata (assembly GCA_013146195.2). Taxonomy (NCBI): domain Eukaryota; kingdom Viridiplantae; phylum Streptophyta; class Magnoliopsida; order Asterales; family Campanulaceae; genus Codonopsis; species Codonopsis lanceolata. Next base: position 156,603,879 of record CM028379.1, read on the forward strand.
GAAAGGGGAGCCCAGCACCTTTATTTATAGGTGGAAAGGGGGACTCATCGGGAATTATAAATTCCCTCAGCGCGCTTTGATCGATTGTACAACAACCTTCTCCATTTGCACAATGCGTTAAGTCCTAGGGGTACTATAGCTTGGATGGCGCGGCGCCCAATCCTCCTTTAGCCCGCGCCATGTCCCTACTTAAGTTCTATTTTTGGCACTTTCACCCCTCACAATTTACTGTTTTGCGCATCTTGTTTTTCCTTTCGCATTTCTGACTCTTGTAACTTGACATTTGTTAAGTCTAAGCAGTTCTTGATATCACATATCAGAGGTACGAAATTGGGGTGTCTACAGAGGGGAACCTTTCTTTTTTATAGGCTAAATGTAAGGAAAAATGGGAAAATAAAATATCTGCAGACGTGACTTCCTCAACACGCGGTGCGGGGACCGAGGCGTCGTTGCACTTCCACATCCCATCAATGTAGCCCTACATTGGCCCGTATTTCCTACTATCCAGCTTGGTTGACCAATCTTTGTAATCAAAATGAACAAGTCTTACAACGATCAAAGTTTCCAGAAGGTGTCAAGATATTATTCTCATCGTACTGAGCACGTATGCTCACTGAATAAGAAGCAGGGGGCCACTGAACTGCCTGGCCCAAGAGGCCCAAGCTCTAGTCACGTGCTTAGCACGCCCTTCTCATGGTCACGAGTAAATCACGTGCACTCCTCAAGATTCAAGCTCATAGTCATAAGCGAGCAAAGACAAATCTCTGGCCACCTTAACACTATAAGCGAGCAACCATCTACCTGAAGCTTGGGGGCCAAGGGCACATCGAGTAGGCAGAGAGGTCAAGGCGAGCATGCTCACCTTGCTCAGTAACATAGTAACGATTGTCTTGAATGCGAGAAGTTACTGTCGGAAAACCCGCCCCCACGTTTTGGACATGGCCATGAATGTGCCCGTTTTACACGCTCCGACATTCAATGAGCAATTTCCAGCCGTTTTGGCTGGCTATATAAACCCCTCAATATGGAGTGAGAAGGTACGTCCACATAATCATAGGCTAAACTTTGTCAAATTGCTAACTCAATCGAATGTTTGCTAATTATCACGTCGGAGTGCATTTGCAGGGTAAGCCCCTGCCTAGTTCACGGTTCTTGTTGCCTTCGTTGATAGGGTTTGGGCCTTCAAAGACATCAGATAAAATTGAAAGCCAGATATCTAGATAATCAAGCTCAGTGTATCCATTCTTTTTGGATACATCAACGTGAATGAAAGTGTTTTTTTTTCTGGTATGAAAGAAAATATTAAGAAGTAAAGCGATTGAAAATCTCCAAAGTGTACCGACCTGAATTTCTCCAAATTATTTTAATAAAAGTCTGAATATTGTATCTTAATAAAATTTGAATATTGTTTTTATAGATGCTTAAATAAAAAGACTCGCTACCAAACAAACACATAGGTGTAGGGGGTCATTGTAGTTTAACTAAGGTAATTTCATTAAAATTTATGAAGTGTTTTTTTTTTTTGGAATTTTATGGCTACTAGAGGTAATTCTGGAAGAGCTTGACCATCAAAGGTTCTTCCCGAATAGGTTCTTTCCGAAAATGTTCTCCTGCCAAAACTATTTTCTGGCAAATTTGGTCGCGGTGAGAGATGGCGACGAACAGAGTGAGGACTTGAAATCATGTATCTCAACTTTTGTTACACTCTCTGTTCCAAAAGGAGTATATATAAGGGATTAGGAAATCTAAATTCAAGTAAATTCAGAAATTATACACTAACTACAATTATAATATATTACAAATATATTATATTCTCTTATATGCCTCCGCAAGATGGATCATCGTTAAGAGAGACCAATCTTGTGAAGAATATGCTGACAGCATGCAAGTTGACAATGAGAAAGAGTGGTCGGCGGCGAGCTGGTGAGAGTCGGGTGTCAAAGTGTTCTTGAGGTGCTTGATAGAAGAGCAGTTAAGGGAGGAATCTTCGGTGAGCTGGTGAGAGCTGGGTTTGGTCGAGCTGGTGAGAGTCTGGATGTGCCAAGGAGATCTTGGTTTGCTCGAGGAGCGACCTGTGGAGGGAGTGATCTTCAGCAAGTTGGGTCTTTCGAGGAAGGCGAGCTTATGAGAGCTAGGTTGGAGAGGGAGGATTCTTCGGCGAGCTGGTGAGAGCCTGGATGTGCCAAGGAGACCTTGGTGTGCTCGAGAAACGAGCTGTTGAGGAAGGAGTCTTCGGCGAGCTGGTGGGAGCCTGGATTTGCCAAAGAGACTTTGTTGTGCTCAAGAAGCGAGCTGTGGAGGGAGTGATTTTCAGCAAGCTGGGTCTTCCGTGCAAAAGGAGTTTGTGAGAGACGTATTGGAGAAGGATGAGTCTTCGGCGAGCTGGCGAGAGCTGGGTTTGGCCGAAAAGTCCATGAGGTGAGCGAGGAGGGAGCAATTAAACGACAAGCGAGTGGTGAGATGTGCCTCGACGAGCTGGTGAGAGCCAGGTTTGCCGAGGAGTCCGTGAATTACTCGAGGAATGAGCCGTTGAGGGAGAGCGTGAGGCAAAAGGGCATCGGCGGGCTAGTGAGAGCCTGGTTTGCAAAGGAGTTCGTGAGTTGCTCGAGGAGCGAGCTGTTGAGGGACAAACGAGTGGTGGGAGAGGGGCCTTAACGAGCTGGTGAGAGCCAGGTTTGCTGAGGAGTCCGTGAGTTGTTCGAAGAGTGAGCTGGTTGAGGGAGCTAAGTGAGGGAGGGCCTGGGCGAGCTGGTGAGAGCCAGGGTTTGCCAAGGAGTCCAGAGTTGCTCAAGGAATGAGCGATTGAGTGAGAACTTTGGCAAGCTGGTGAGAGCCGGGTTTGTGGAGTCCGGATTTGCTCGAGAAGCAAACCTGTTGAGGGAGGGCCTCGGCAACGGCGACTGTGTTGGGAGGAAGGAATCTTTGACGAGCTGGTGAGAGCTGGGTTTGGCTGAGGAGTCCTGAGTTGCTCGAGGAACGAGCTAATGGAATGAAGGTTGGTGGTGGCTGAGGTGGAAGAAGGTTTAAGGTTGCTGAAGTTTGGTTGTCGATGGCTGGGAAGGGACGTTGGTGAGCTCGTGAGTGCTTGGTTGGTTGATGTGTCTTTTAGACAGGTGGTGTGTGTAGCCATGAGTTGTCGAGGTAAGAAAGGGGTGACGGCTGTGGTGAGGTTAGCAGCGGCTGTGGAACGAGGTTTAGTTTTGCAGAAGTTTGGTTGACGGTGGTTGAGAAAGGACGTCGACGAGCTGGTCAGAGCTTGGTTTGCCGATGTGTCTTTTAGCTGCTCAAGATAGGTGGAAAGGTCTCGAGGTAAGGGAGGGGTGGTGACTGTGGTGAGGTTGGCAGCGATTGTGGTAAGGTTGGCAGCGGTTGTGGAGGGAGGTTTGGTTTGGCGGAAGTCTGATTGGCGATGGAGAGTTGTCGGATCTAAGATTGGGGTTGTTTATTTAGATCTGGGTTGGCAGCGGTTGTGGTGAGGTTGGTAGCAACTGTGGAAGGAGGTTTATGGAGGCGGAAGGTTGGTTGTGGTGGGAGGAAGTTTAGGGTTTGCCGAAGATGGTGGCTATAGGTTTTAAGAGCGATGCTCTGATACCGTGTAGGAAATAATAAATTTCAAGAATGATGACATAGTCTTTCCATTGATATGGTGAATATATATATAAGAGTACAATACTTGCTACATAAGTTTAACCCAGATAGTCTAAATATAAAAGGGATTAAGAAATCTAAATACAAGTAAATTTTGAAAGTATAAGCTAAATATAATTATAATATACTAGACATTCATGCTCGTGCCAATGGTACGGTGCCAGTATATCTGATTTCGTCAATTAAAAAGACAGTGCCTAAATAGAATGTGTGATTTAAAAAATGTTACAGTTGAGGGGTACATTGCTTCAAGTGATAGTTGAGAGATTGATGTTTTATAAGAAGTGACTATTTAAAAGATTAATCGCAGAGTATGATTTTTTAATATGAAGATAAAATATATGGAGAAGAAAAAAGGGTGACTGCTCACAATATTAATTGTAGGGGGTGACTTGTAATATGGAAATAAAAAAAATTAAAAATAGATAATTATTCACACATGTGAATGTGAGAGTGAATCTCAACCATTTATTATTATTATTTTTAGATAATTTAATCTCAACATCTGAATAACTCTAATTAATTACCTAGCTTGTTTATAATATAGACTAGTACTCTTGCCCGTGCCGATGGCACGGTGCCATTTTGAGAATTTATCAATAAGTGAAATAATGTGGAAATGAACCCAAATACCTAACAAAATAAAATATTTTACTTCGATATTTATTTTATAAGAAATCCAAGAAATAAATATTTTAATTATAAATACTGTTAAAATACAAAAAGAAAATTTTATTGTTTTCTCAATAACGAAAATTCAATCTTCTTCTTCTGTGAGGTTTTGCTTAATTTTGTAAACATGAAATGCAATAATTTTGGCCATTATTTCCACCTACACATGAGACAAAGAAAGTTCAAACCTATTCAATTAACCAAATTTTCTGCTTCATCCACAAAACTCGAATCCTCCCACATATTATCATACAAAATCTAACAGACGAACGAAGATGCATTTGATCCAAATTAATCAACCCTAAGAGCTAAAAAAATGACAATTAAATCAATGGAAACCAATACACATACTCCAACAAACGAAACTACAACAATGAGAAGATGTCCAACATTCTATAAAAATAAACTCGTGCCCGTGCCGATGGCACGGTGCCAGTAATAAGAGCGTAGTCAATGTATGAACCGAGCATGATGAACAAAATTAATTAAGAAACTACAACTAAATATTTGTAAAATCGTAAAGGCCTCTTGGCTCGGAATGGAGGGATTAATTAATAATTTGTACACGAAATTGCGGGCCGACCAAAAAATCGAGCAGGACAAACCATATGATTTTTTTTTAGTTGTATAAGAAATTACGGGCCGGAAAAAAATTAAATTGCCGAACAAAAAAACGGGTCGGACAAAAATTAAATTTATTAAGTTAATTACGATAACAGTTAAAAAGAAAAAAAAACAAATATTTCAAATTACAAAACTTACGATTTTTTTAATTGTATACGAAATTTCGGGCCGGAAAAAAATTAAATTGATTAAGTTAATTAAAATAATAATTAAAAAGAAAAAAAATTAAAATACATATATTCAAAACTTACCGCTGGACTAAAATTAAATTGATTAGTTATGCACGTTAAAACAATAAATCTCAGTAAAACAATATTGGTAAAACCATAAAACAATAAATGTAAAACTGTAAAACCGTAAATAATAAGTAAGTCGTAGAATATGCCTTTATTGGAACAGTTATCTATTTTTCGAAGAAAAAGAAGCAGTAAAATTGGAAAAAGTAACTGCCTTTAGCACGTTTATAGTTTAGATTATATGTACAGTGTAGGATTGCAGTAAAAGAATTAATCTCAGCCTGTAATTAGCCTTCATCAATTACACACATGTTTTGGCATCTCTGTGCCTATGACACGGTGCCAGTATATATGATTTCATCAATTCAAATGACTGTACCTAAGTAGAAGGTGCTATTTTTTTAAAAAATATTACAGTTGAGGGGTACATTGCTTCAAGTGATAGTTGAAGGACTGATATTTTATAAGGGGTGATTGTTTAAAAGACTAATCGCAGGGTGCGACTTTGTAATATGAAGATAAAATATACGGATAAGAAAAATGGGTGACTACTCATAATATTAATTGTATGGGGTTAAAAATGGATAACTACTCACACATGTGAATGTGAGGGTGAATCTCAACCGTTAAATTTTTAAAGATAATTTAATCTCAACCTCTGAATAGTCCTAGTCAATTACCTAGTTGTTTTATAAGGAAACCTAATTCTAACAGTATAAGGAAATCCAGAAGAGGAGGTTACCCAAATAAATGATAGCAGTAGGATGATAGTAAAAAAAATTAAATCCTGACCTCTGAATAGCCCAAGTCAATTACCTAGCTTCTTTATAATATAGATTACAAATATATTATATTTTCTTATAATTTTTTAACAATTAAGCTACCAATCAAGTTTGTTAAAGAGTTATGCCTAGTTTTGTTTAAGCTTCATTTTAATCCGTTTATGTATATTCAAGTTTGTATTCGGTCTACACTAATTGAGATTCGTCTTCTCAAAATCGACCATGTATTTTCATTCGATTTCGGGTATAATTCGGACTTGTCCAAGAAACTTGCAAGGACATTATTTGGAGGCAAAAAACTCAACGCCTATCTGCTCTCAAAGAGGCATGATTGATCATAAACTCACTAGAAGGAGAATAATAATCTAGAGGCCGAGTATTAACTTGATATTCGCTTATTAGTTATTGGCAGCAAAGAGACGAGAGTTGACGAAGGGTATGATCGAACGAGAATTGGAGATGTTGAATCATGAATGTGAGAAGTCCTGAGAGAATTCTGAATCAGCGGTACACAATTTTTTTCACACAATCAACCTTTAGAACAGTTACGTGACTAACTGAAATTTAAAGAATCATGATAAAGATTATGATTGACATATCATGTTCTAATGACCGTTTGTATAAAAAACAATTTTATACCGCTCGTGAATTAAAAATTTACTCTATAATTTATAAACCTTAAGACTATATTTCTTGGGGTTATTTGGACCGGGCTTCGACTGAATTTTTTAAAGAATAATGATTTAGGAAAAATTACAGACTAGTCTATTTTTTGGAATTTTTAATCGCTGAAGTACCATTTTTTTTATTCAACCGGAAAAAGTCACTTTTAGTTACAAAATGACTACAATACCCTTAATGAACCGTAGGCGCGATACAGAGGTCATTATTTTTACACCGTGGTTCAATAGTTTAATTGTCTAGTTTAATTGTACCACGATTCATTAATTTTATTGCATTAATTTTGCACCGCGGTTCAATATTCTAACTGCCTAGTCTAATTGCACCGCGATTCATCAATTTTATTGCATTAAATTTGCACCGCAGTTCAATAGTTTAAATGTGTAGTCTAATTGTATAGCGATTCATCAATATTTGTACTGCGATTCATCAATTTTATTGCATTATTTTTTGCACAGCGGTTCAATAGTTTAATTATCTAATCTATTTACACCGCGATTCATCAATTTAATCATGTACTTTTATACCGTGATTCAAAATAGTTTAACTGTCTAATCTAATTGCACCACGGTTCAAACCCGTAATGAAACAGACCATGTCCTCAATCTTCTTCTTCTTTCTCCTCCGTCGTAAGACTTCTTATTTCTCATCATTCATCTTTGTTTCTACTGTGAAAATCTTCCAACCCAACACATTTTCATTAAAGTTTCGTAGTTAATGATTCAGAAAACTCGTTTACCTTTCGGAGGCGTTGCCCCCAAACCCCCTCAACCCCTGCGACCTGACCGAGCAGGTCGATCCCCGTTTCGTTGCGCAACAATTGTGATTTTTGAATCCAAAATATGTTATCGGAACTGTTGAAGGAGATGATGACATTTTCGAAATAATATTTCAAAAGGTAGTCTTTTGCGATTAAAAAAAGACGATAAACTTTTGAAATTAAAAACTGATGTGGCAAAAGTGCACAGCTTGGGCCGTCTTTGAAATGGGTTGGATATCTGGGCTTGTGAACGTCTTCCCTGAGCCTGTTAAGATCACAAGAACACCTGAGTTGAAGTGCAAGGCAAGGCCTCGCGAAACCCCTCCGGCGTGAGAGTAAGTATCGAGTGATTGTCAAGAAGCAAATTGACAGAGTAACGAGGCTCAAGAAAGTGTGTGTACCTTGTTGATGATTATGGAGAGGTATTTATAGGCCCTCAAGGTGATTGAATCCGTTTAGGATTCAGTTTCCATAACTGCCGAGATAATCAAGGGGGAAATCCCTTGATTCTAGGCGAAACAGGCGGTTGACCGCGTAGATACAGGAGTTGATAAGGCAAGTGTTTTGCCTAATCATGGAAACCTTTGACTTGCCTTAGGAAGCAAGCTGTCAGCGTCCCCGGCTTGGTGTGTGCTCGAGCGAGCAAGGCTCTGCCCGATTATTCTGTTTGTATTGATCTCCGAACTTGTCAGTCTGAAGATCGGCCCCTGGTCGGGCAGGCAAGGCCGGTGCTCGACTAGGTCTGGGCAAAGTAAGTCTGATTCCTTTGTTACGCAAGTATGATTCCCGGTCATGGCCTATGGTCGGACAGGCAAGGCCTTTGCCCGCCCAGGTTTGAGTGTGGGTCATGCTGCTCGGTGCTCGCTGGCTCTCTCATCTTGCTCGCTGAGCTGTGGGCCCCAGGGGTATGGTGCTCGTGATTGGCACGTGATGCTAACTCGTGCCTTGCTCGTGACCCGGTTTGGGCCGGGTATATCAAAAACTTTGAAAAAAAGATCGACCAGTATTTTACCCAATAATTTATTGACCATGCATACCCAAACTTAAGACAATTTCCCTCTGTTGCATGGAAATAGTGAACCGCATTACTTTGGAATGTTTATCAAAAAGAGTTTATTTACAAAAACTATAACCCTCGATTTTCACTTTATTGTTTTGAGTTGTTTCACTTTAAAATTTACTTTGAAAAATTATGTCTATAACTTTTATAACATTTCAATATTATTATTCATATTTGATATTAACATATTGATTATACTTAAGTATTATTGTAATTATGAGTTATGACAAACTCCAATACTAATTATATATCCCTTAATAACTAAAATTTCCAAACATAGAATTTTCAGGTGAAATGGAGGGAGCCATAACATTTCAATTTTACTCTCTACATTTGATATTAACATATTAATTATGCTGAAACATTTTTGTACTTATTATCCACTCTATTGCTAATTATATATTCCTTAATTATTAAAATTTTCAAACATGAACTTTTTAAATGAAACGAATGAAGTTTTTTTTTCTAACCTCGCTTCTTTCACTCAATCTTAAGCTTCACCATAATTTTGTGTATTGAACGATGCAGGTTTCAAGCTTGATCACCTCATAAGACCATGACCAACGGAATATAAGAGCCAATACGACGGTGGTTTATATAGGTATTTAATTGGAATCTCTCAAAATAACGGATAATCAAATTCATATATTGGGAAAGCTAGTTTAGATACTGGATGTTGAGTATCTCACTGAGATACTCAACAATTGTTTAAATCTTCCTAGCCGGCTCTCTCTTTCTCTCTCCAAACAAGGAAGTCTTTATTTATAAATAGAGACTTGGTTTGACTCATTTGGATAGAAAATATTTTTTTTTCAAATTTGGAAGTTATTAGAGATAAAGATTGTGATATATGAAAGATTATTGAGGTTTGTGTCAAGCTGTTGAAAGAGTTTTTTGTTTGAGTAGCTTGTGGTATCAAATAGATTTTTTATTCATTTTTAATGAATTGATTATCAAATGGGGAGTAAAGAAGATACTCCGTTGTAGATGCTCTAAAGAAGGTATCTTCAAAGATTTTGGTGTCCAATGAAGTATCAAGAAGGTGTTTAAAGTGAATCAACCAATTAAAAAGGTGGTTGAGTATCTAATTGAAATACTCAGAAAGTTAGTATCAAACCCAAAGCAAGGAAGAATGGTATGTAAAATTATTGGAGTTTGTGTAAGAGCCAGTAGAAATGTTTTTTGTTTGACAAAGAAAAATCTTCATCGTCATAAAAACCTTATTTCTGCACAATATAAATAAATAGTCCATTCGAACTCTTTATGCATTTCAAAAACCTAATACTCTCTCCAATTAGGTGTCTTTATATCTTGTGTGATTAGCATAAAGGAAAGTAAAAAGACATTGATATTCTGATTTGACCATGACTGTGATTTTCAAAATACGGCGGTGCCACCCTACTACTACAAGCAACACCCCCATCTCTACCGCCACCGACAACAATGCCACCATCGTTGGTTACAAAATCCTTCTAGATTGGGGCTACGACTGCATCTACACCGTCGTCATCATCAACTGCACATTCCCCATCCCCGTCGGCGCTAACCCTTCCTCCGGTGGTAAATTGCTCATTCACGCCTCGGCCGCATAACAGTCTTAGACGGAGAAAGAAAGAAAAATATGGTCTTAAAGAGAGAGAAGATTCTAAAAAGAAAGAGAGAAAAAGGTAGGGAAAAGGTTTTCAAAAAAAAATTGATTTCTTTTTTTTTTATATTTTACTTTAGATCATTTTCCATATCAGCAACAAATTGATCGCCAGGTGTACATCGGAATTCAGTAAGAGCAAAATTGTTATTTCACAAAAAAATAATGTTTCATTCAAAGATAACGTCAACACGAATTAATATCAAGCTCAAAGTTGGGTCGGAGAGTCACCATAGGAAAGTTTCAACATTAGTTACCATATAAATCGAAATTAACAAGTTCAGAGACCAAATTATATAATTAATCCAAAATAATATTAGTGATGTGTTTCATAATATTGAGAATTTTTTTTATACATATAAGTCTATATTTTCTATAAAAAATCAAAACATGACATTATATATGAACCAACCAAAAAATAAATAAAAATAAAGAAATGTGACACAAACCCAATTGGAAAGCCAATTATCAATTGCCGCTGCAGGAACCCGTATGTGTGGCAGACTGGCAGCACCATGACTAGGAACGGACAAAGTAAATTTACATTTACAACACAAAACATCAATTTTCATGATGTGGCAATCAATTATTGGTGCATTAAAGAAATGTAAAAGTCAAAAACTCTAACCGTAGCTGATTCCAATATATAGAATTCCACAACTGCTTTCTCTTACATGTGATCCCGAGAGAGGTGGTTTGTGCCTCGGCTCTGCTTACATTTCCCTCCTTCCTTTCCATTTACAGCTAAACAACACACGCGTATCGATACAGAGGAAAACCCTATCCTTCGTCTTCATCTCAGGCGTTCGAACCAGAGATCAAACCGCCGATGCCGTTTCTGTAGAACTTTTTTTTATTGGTTGCCGGTGTTGTTGAGAATTAAATTTCCGTAGCGTTTTGAAAGAGGATTCTGTTTCAGTACAGAGACTGTGTTCGCTAGGGTTTTGACTATGCACATTGCTCGAAGAAGAACTTTCTAGAGAGAAGAGCTGTTTAATTTTTGGTTTGTAGTTGAAAATTCAGTTACAGTTGTGTGAAGAAAAAAAATTCTGTAAGGATTTGAAAATGAGAGTAGAAATTGAAGATCAAGGCGTGGTGTTGGATGAAAGTACAAATGAAGTTGCAAAGTAATTTAATGACTCTGTATCTGTATGTTGCGCTTGTGTTTAACTTGAAGCTGCTAATGTTGATGATTACTAATTAATGAATTTCAAAGACGATAATGAAATGATTTGATCCTTTTCTTGTTGGTGCAGACAGAGGAAGAGAAGGATTATATACACAAGGACGTTACTGCTGTCCTTTAGCGATTGGGAGACATGCAATGAATTACCAACTGATTTTGACTCGTCAATCTTGCGGTAAGATTAGATGTGTACCTATACGTAAATTTTTCTTCTTTTATCTACATTTATTACTATTTATTTATTTTTTGCTATAGTAATATCGTGGAAAATTGAAGAAATTTAACTTATACGAGAAATTAATCTAGCAATTGTTGCAACTTCCGAGTTGAGATTCAAGAACCTAAGGAAAATGAGCTGCTTTCCTCTTTGTATTCTGCTGAAAAATTCAACTGCCCTCCAGATGTATTTTGATGAATGTAAGATTAATTTTCTTAATTGTACAACTTTGAATGCTACCTAATTTTCTTAATCATTGTGGAAAATGAAGATATTGGACCTATATAAGAAGTAAATGCAATCACCAACAGTTACAGCTTAAAAAGTCTGAAAACCTATATTTGATAACCTATGAAAACTCAATTTGCTTTCCGGTATGTGTTTTGATGAATATTTTGGTGTTATTACATCCTGAGCTTGTTCGGAACATAAAATTCTATTGAGGAAGAAAATTAAACGTTTCATATTTAATGGATATGTTTTTCTTCTTTGTGATCTCAATTGATGATTTACCTTGTCAGTTTTTTGATAATTGTGTCACAAACTGGTAAGATTGTTGCAATTAATGTTTCTTCTGATCTTGCTGTTTGATGTTTTATTCCTATGTCTCTTCTGAAACAGTGAACTTTACAATGATGGTTCTAATGGTGCACTTGAACGGCCAAGAACAGAATGTAGCATGTCATTGTGTAGTTCTGATGGCAGTGAGTGTGGTCCCTTGCAGTCTTTTAGAGGCAACGAGGGTGCTTTTCAGGAACTGTTTAGCAAGTGGGACGGACGTTCGTCTTGGCTGAAGAATAAAGATGGTAACTCACAAAGAAATAGCAATCCAGGTAGGGCTATTACATCTGTCGCATTGGAATCTACTAATCCATCTCATAACATTTTTATTGTCTATATGTTTTATGGTTATTGTGAAGTACTTCTTTGCTATTAGTGCTTTATTTTGAATCATGTAATCCAGATAACAGTTCTCAAGAATCATCAAGTAAGCTGGCGGGCCGTTCCTTGTGGCTGAAGAACAAAGATAGTCACTCAGAAAACAATCATGATCCAGGTAGGCAGTATACGATTTTTCATTTTGTTATTCTCTACTTAATGTTGTGTTACAGCTTTGCTATCTATACGATATGGTTAAAGATTTGAATCATCACCTTGCTATGGATCACTGTTGTATTGCAAATTAGGTTCTAGAAGCATAAGAATTGCATGATATATGTTTTGTTATAAAAGCAAGGTATTAGAGGATATTGGCCTTGCAGACATTAATCGTGAAACAGGATCCATATCCTTGGAGCTTATTTGAATGTTCTGCATGCCTTATGCTGTTGCTGGAAAATAGTTCTGCTTGACAATGATGCTTCTGCATTGAGTTTAAATATCTAATACCTTAGGACATCAGATGTGGTTGAAACCGTTGGTGGAGCCATACACAACACAACATGGGACCATGCCCTGCTTAGCTTTTAAAGAGAAACGTCTGCCTGAGATAATACATAATCATTTCATGGAAAAAAGATTAAAGTTCACATCTATAGAAGTGTGCCTTCGTACCAGATATTTAAAGAGAAACGTCTGCCTGAGAAGCTGTATAAATCTCTATTTTTTAACAGATCTTTTCCTTATGTAGATATGCTTTATGTAAATTATAAAAATTCACTGCCTAACAGGTTGCATAAATACTCATTTATACCTTTCCTTTCTGTTGGTGATGGTTATTAAATCTCGTACTAAATTATGCTCTATTTGGTGTGTGGAGACGGTCATCCTATATGGGAAGGAAACCTAAGTTCCGTCATCTTGTTTGACGCTATTGGAATGCATGGGGAGAGGAGCCACTACCTACCTGTTCAGTTGTGGTGAAGAGAGAAGGCAGGAGGAGGGGGTGGGTTGGAATCCTGTGTGCGCACCTTATTGATATACCCATGAAAATGAAATTAACTACTTGGGAACAAAATCACAGTTAACGTTATCACAAAGTATATATGTTTCTGATTCAGAATATGATTGGGAAAAAAGGAACACAAAACAATGTCCAGGATAAGTTTTGACATTTCATAATAAACATGCATTCAATTACATTATCCACAATTTCCGTAAAAGGAGATTGTCATACTATAGCATGAACCTCAAAAACAAAGTCAATCTGTCAGTTTACTACCAAAAGATCGACTGGACAGCCGGCTGAAGCACAGATATAGGTGTAGATGATGTTCACACGACAAAGGACTTCTAAGGGTATACATGTGAACTTAGAAGTGAATACCTAGGGAAAAGTTTTTGTGCCTGATGGGAAGGATAGTCGATAATATTCCTTCTATCCTCTTAATTGTACTCAACAAAACAAGTGATATGTCCTTTCTACATCCACCCATCCACCCTTCCCACTTTATATCATCATCTGACTTAACGTGGACAGCTGTTGTTTACATTGCACCATTACCTGTTGCAAACTAAATAGTGGAGCATTCTTCGCCAATATCTGTGTAGTTGTGTACATAACAAACTCATAAAACTGTGTTGCACTGGAATTTAGTCAGTCGTGATCCATTTTATTTTCATGCAGATTCTGAGAGAAGTTGTGGAGACAGATACCAATTTTCGTCACAAAATCCTGATAGTGATGGGCTTCTACAAACTCCTGATTTCCCAATAGTATCTGCATGCACAGATGCAGTCTCAGCTCTAGTGGTTCAAGTGCACTATCAGCTCAAAAAGTGTGATAATCCATATCGTCCACCGCGTATGTACAAGGTGTGTGCTTAAACTTCTTATTCCTCAAGAGTCCTATGAGCTTTTGTATTGATGCATTGAAAGCCTATCAGCTTCAAATTCTGCACTATGTCTAATGATGTGAATATAATGAAGTATAAATACTGTCCAAGGTCGTGCCTTATAGTCTATAAGGAACATAGTGACCCACAAATTCAAGCCCAAAGCACCTATGGAGATTTGCAATTTTCTGTAGTTTGGGGAGGATCATTCCAATGATTTATTTCTATAGTAAAATTATGGTAAAATCACATATCACCTTTTCATGTAAATTCCACAAGTCATCAATTTTCCAACTCAAAAAATAAAAAATAAATCAATTTTCCTACTCATTGATATGACTTCTGATTCTGCAGGCTAAGAATGAAGAAGTCAAAGGTACCCTCATATCTGGGAAAGATTCTACTGTGACAAAGTTGTCAAGTGAGCAGCAAAATGAAAAACGATCAGTAAAGCAATCTACTGCAAGTGATCAGCAAGACGATACTGAGAGTATACATGATCCCCATATAAATGTGAATATCGTTACTATGAACCTATCGTCATATGAAGAAGTATCTGCCGATTTAGATGATTCATCCACATCATCATTTGGAGCTATCAACAAATCAGAACCGGGTGTTGATCAAGAGAATGAATCAACTGTTCGTGGGGCAGATCAAGTGACTGGGGGAATGAAAATGGGTATTTCAGATCAGGAATATGGAGAGTTGAGCTTAAACGAACTCTCTTTCTGTGCAATAGAAGTTGAAAGTGGTGCTTCAGCCATTCTCAGTAAGGTAATTACTTGCTTGTGAAGAAAGTGAAAGAAATTTAAGGACTTCATTAAGAGTAATGCTAGAGCCACTTAATGTGTACTCAAATTTGTGCACCAAATGATGTGGTTTTCAATGTGTCATCCTATTTGATATTTTATGGATGCCACTATGTGTTATTATATTGTCTGAATGAGTTTCATAATTGATCAAGTATGCCTTTCAGCCGTAGTTCGTAATCTCCTTTTAAACATGTGACTACGATGTCATTTATTCTTATTGCTTTATAATCTTCTTTTGTAATGAAATCATTAACGTAGTAACTGACGACCCAGTTTCTTTTCTCCATCAGAACCACATTGTTGAAGCATATAACACTCTGGGGCCAACTTTACATCGTAACGAACTTACTCCTTCACTCGCTGAAGGTATGCTCATGTATATATTGTAGAAATTCACAATAATTATAAATAACAGCATTAGTCTTTCATTGATTGAATCACCTATTTATAGAGAGTTACTATTAGGGTTACACAAGGAGTAGAGTACAAGAAACCTATACAAAGTATGAGTTCTAATAAGGTAAAAACTATTCAAGGAAAGGAACTATATACGTTGGTTACCACTAAATAATACTTATAAATATTGATTTTCTAATATGCTCCCGCAAGATAGACGTCCGAGAGGAGAGACCAATCTTCTGAAATAATTGCTGGAACCTGACGAGCAAGCGGTTTTGTAAGGGCATATATCGGCCAACTAATCAGCCGAGGAGACATGGGAAACCCGTAAGAGCCCGTCTTGAACTTGTTATCGAATGAAGTGAAAGTCTAGAGCCACATGTTTCATGCAAGTATGGAAGACCGGGTTCGAGCAAAGACTATAGTGGCTCTCATATTGTCACAGTAGATGACAGGTTGAGTGGAGGAGGTGATACCTAGTTCGCCGAGGAGAGATACAATCCAGCGGACCTCGGCAGCAATGGCAACCATAGCTCGGTATTCAGCTTCAGTCGAAGAGCGAGCAACAGTGCGTTGTTTCTTGAAGCTCCAAAAGACCGGGTTGTTGCCAATGTAGACAATGTAGGCGCCGGTAGAAGTGTAGTCATCTTTGTGGCCCGCTGAGTAGGCATCGATGAATGCATGGAGAGCTAAGGGAGACCGACGATGAAGGAGAATTCCAACATCAATGGTCCCATATAGATAGCGAAAAACTCGTTTGGCAGCATTCCAATGCTCGGTAGTCGGCTTATACATGAGCTGAGAGAGTTTGTTGACTGCATAGGCGACATCATACTAAAGGCTCCCGATCACAGCCCGAAACTCTGTAGGGTTGGTAAGAGCAGTACCCGATAGAAGTGCTAGAGTTGGCGAGGGGAGTAGCAACCGGGCGGGCATTTGTCATGCCCTTGCGAGCGAGGAGATCTGCAATATAACCGCGTTGGGAGAGCAGGAGACCACTTGGTCATTTAACAACTTCAACACCAAGGAAATAATGAAGTTCATCAAGGTCCTTAAGCGAGAGGCGAGTAGGGAGATGAAGGTCTAAACAGCAGTGGGCTGGTTCCCAGTGATGATAATGTCATCCACATAGACGAGATGTATGATGGGTTCCCCCCTGCATTAAGGATGAACAGTGAAATGTCGACGACAGAGTTTTTGAACCCGGATGCAAGGAGAAACTGGTGCAGCTTATTGTATCATGCTCGGGGAGCCTGTTTGAGACCATAGATAGTCTTGTGAAACCGACATACATGCTGAGGGTTGTCCTTGTTAATGAATCCCGAAGGTTGAGTCATGAATACCTCCTCGGAAAGAGTACCCTTGGAGAAATGCATTGTTTACATCGAGCTGCCGAAGAGCTCATCCTCGACAGACGGCCAATGAGAGAACTAGTCGCACTGTCGTGGGTTTAACCATTGTGCTGAAGGTCTCATGATAGTCGACACTTGGTGAAACCCCTTTGCAACTAGGCGAGCTTTGTAGCGATCAATGGAGCCATCAGCATGACGTTTGATACGGAAGATCCATTTGCATCCAACGATATTGCGAGCCTCGACCGAGGAAACCATATCCCAAGTACCATTGCGAGTCAGTGCATCATACTCTTCAGACACGGTCTGGTGCCATTTGACATCTTTAAGAGCCTAAGTGACACATGTTGGTTCACTGTCCACTGCTAGTTGAGCCGATAGACTGAGTTTGGTGAGCGGCTTATAAATATTGTTCTTGGAGCGAGTAACAATATATGAGGTGCCAGTAGTAGCGGGCACAGGAGCTGGGGCAGCGGGCACGGGAACGTCCTCGGGTTCAACGGGCACCGGATTGTCCTCGACCAGGGTGCTCAATGCCGGGGAAAGAGGAGTAGTGGACACATTGCTATCCTCTGCCATGGGGCATGATGGGCAAGCAGCGAGCATAGAACTGTCCTCGGGCAAGTCGCTAGTCTAGGAGGGTTCGGCAGTGTGCATAGGATTGACTGGTAGCAGGCAATGTAGTGTTTGGGTGAGGTTGGTGTATGGGGGAGCTGAGATCAACCACGGTCTGATTAGTGCTAGGAGCAACTGGCATGGAGTCACTGGAGCGGGCAACGGAATGTGTGTATGAATCCGAGAGCAGTTCATGCGGAGGTAACCAAGTGGCTCGAGTGGAGTCATTGGGTGAGCAAGGTGGGTGTCAATGGTGGACATGTGAAAAGTAGACTCAACAAACCGAACATGACGCGAGATGAACAACTTGGTGGTGTTCGGATCATAACAGAGATAGGCAACCAAAGGCACGAAGTTTGGAGTAGTGAGGTGGAATCCCAAACAGTTTTTGATAGGGAGATAGTTGTTCGAGTGTAGGTGTTGGAAGGCGATTTATGAGGTAGGTCGCTGTTTGGAAGGTAAACGACCAGAAGGGCAGCGGAAGAGAAGCTTTACAGAGAAGAGAGAGACCGGTCTCAACAATGTGGCGATGGCGATGTTCCGAGAACCCATTGTGTTCTGGAGTGAGGTGGCGAGGTGAGATGAGAGATGCCATTAGCGGATAGGTAAACGGCCAAACCAATGTCCCGGAAAGTCCCATGTATTCGTCTCCATTGTCCGAGTGAAGAGTGACAATTGTTGTTTTGAAATAGTTTTCCACAAGGGCTTTGAAGCGGTGAAAGATGATGACAACCTCAGACTTTTGTTTGAGCGGGTAGAGCCATATATAGTGGGTGTAGTGATCGACAAAAATCACATAGTATTTAAATCCATCTACAGAATGAATGGGAGAGGTCCGAACATCAGAGTAAATAAGTTGAAGCAGGGAAGAAGACACAATGGTAGATTGCAGAAAATGAATTTTGTGACTTATTGCATAAACAATCATTACAATGTATTTGTAAGATGCGAGAAATGTCTAAAGCTGCGCCTAAACTAGATAGAATCTGACGTTGGATGGGTTCAGATGGATGACCAAGCCAATGATGTCAGCCTTTGTGAGAAACTTTAGTGCCCACACAGGCAGAGGGACGAGGTGGATGGTTGATGGTCGGCCATTCATACACACCGTCTTTAGAGTGTCTGGTTAACAATATGTTCCCTGACAATATATTCTTCACATGAAAAGAAGATGATAAAAGCTTAATAGATGTTTTATTGGAGGTGCAAAATTGAGATATGGATATGAGGTTACGTTTCATGTTGGGAACAAAGAGAATAGTATGCAAGGCAAATGTGCGTGATGGTATGTGAAGAGAAGAAGAACTAGTTTTAGAGATAGTTAACCATATACCATAACTAATGACCATGTCATCGGTGCCCACGTAGTCAGAGTGTAGAGAGAGGTTGCCAAGGTCGCCAGTGACATGGTGAAAAACACCACTATCTAGAAACCAACTCAGTGTCCCTGTATCTGCTGTGGTTGCTAGGTGTGCCCGTGGTTTCCAGTTGAAGCCATTGGCCGAGCTGGGATCAGCGGGCAGCGGACAGAGGTATGGTGGCGACCAGTTGATAGTTGGGGCAGCGAGCAACCGTGTGTCCCTGTTGGCGACATCCTTGACACTTGCCAAGATATGGTCGCTGTTGGCAAGGAGCAGTTGCCGAGGACTGAGAGGGTTGCCGAGGTTGAGAGGACAATTGCCGAGCTTGCATGGATGGTTGCCGAGAAGATGAGTTGTTAGTCCTCGGGGTAGCAGAATAGGCCGAAGCAGGATACGAGAAGGACGCGGCTTGTGATTGTTTGAGAAACAACTCGCGGTTGATGAGCTTTTCATGAAGCTGATCAAACGGGATAGGAGTGTCGCGGCCTTCAACCACATCAACAATGTGGTGGTAGTCATCATCCAAACCCCCGAGGATGATCTCAAATCTCAATGAGATCCTCGTGGTCGAGTGGTTTTCCAGAGCAGCCAGCTCATCAGCACGACCTTTGACAAACTGCATGTATTCGAAGATCGACAAAGTGCCCTTGGAAGCTCGTTTGAGATTGTCCTTGATCTGCTTGATATGACCGCGAGTGGGGCGAGCATAGGTGTGAGCAAGGGTTTGCCATGCATCGCAGGTAGTGGCGGCCTGTTGGATCAAAGGAACCAAAAGAGCAGAAGGAAGTCAATTAGGGGCTCCAAACAGAAGTTTGTCTTGCCGGATCCTGGGTTGGTATTGTGGGTTGGGCGTAGGAACATCCTTGGATGTTTGAGCATCCTTGGAAAGGATGGTGGGAGGCGGACATGGATGAGAGTCATCTACGAACTTGTAGAGGTCATAGCCAAGGAGGGTTGCCTCAACTTGGAGTTTCCAAGCGATGTAGTTGGTGGTGGTGAGTTTGGTGACGTTGTGGTGGGAAATGTTAATGAGTTGGTAGGTTTGATTTGGGTCAACGGGATTTTGGATGATGAGGGTTTGGTTGCCGGAAGACATGGAGGCAAAAGATGGGTGGCGGCAGCAAAGGGAGGAAGGGAGGTTTTAGGAGTAAAGTTCTGATACCATGTAGAAATTCACAATAAGTATGAATAACGGCATTAACCTTTTATTGATTGAATCACCTATTTATAGAGAATTACAATTAGGGTTACACACGGAGTAGAGTACAAGAAACATATACAAGGTAGGAGTTCTAATAAGGTAAGAACTATACAAGGAAATAAACTATATATTGTAGTTACCACTAAATAATAAGTACAAATATTTATTTTCTAATATATATCACTGATGGTCTATATTTCATCTGTGCCACATCATTCTTCCTCTTTGGAGATCTAGGATCCTGCTGCTTTCTTGTTATGTGTCTAAAATTACAGACTTTTAAACAAGAGCTATCAGTTAATTTTTTCTATTTGCTTTCATTTCAGAGGAAAACGCAGCTAGTGGTAGGTCATCTGGCAGAAGAAAAGGTATAGTCAAAGTGAATGGAGGTTACAATGGGATTGTCACTGGACACAGCAGCACAGAGGCCTCTGCTGGTAGAAATGGACCTATTGACAAGCCCATGGCATCTATGTTGCCTAATACTACATATGAAAATTCTAAACAAACATACAGAAATTTGACCTCAACTGAGGCTGAGGGTCTTCTTATATTTGCAGTTGAGCAATCCATTTTATCAGATGATCGTGGATCTAGTTCAACTGTCAATCGTCCTGCCAAAGAACAGGTTTCTGAAATGGAATACGAACAACTGAATTTTGCAAATTCAGCCGCATTTTCTGAACAGAACATGGGATTTTCACTCAGACCCCATTGCAAAGAGATAGAAAGCCGTAATATTTCCATCCAGCGAAACACCAGAGACACTGAAACTCCGGAAGTAACTTTAGGAATGGATTTCCTGAAAGAGCTCAGCTCAGATGAACCAGCTTTCTGTATCCAAATAGGTTCCTTTCACCCAAATATAAGACTGGATAATTCAAATCCTTGTGGAACTAAATTTCAAGATGTGGATGATGATTTCCTAATTTCGATTCTTGATAACTCTGGAGCGTTTGATATGTGTGGTGAAGACACTAGGGCCATAATGTTTTTCGCGGGAACTGAGATAGATGAAATTGAGGATGATCAATCAGACTATGAAGAAGTTTGGGACAAAATATTATCAATGCTCAGAACGGAACAAGAGTCAGAATCCAGTCCTTTAGCTCTCTCTGATAAAACAGTTGGTTCAGATGATAAAGTATGTTCACTTGACGAAGACAGTTTGGTTTCCATAATAGTCTATGAAGGTTCAAAGTTTGTGTCCAATGCAGCGCCAGTTCTACCAACTGAAGAGGAACAAAATCTCCCTCCTCCGAAGCCTGATAAAATAGCTGATTTCAATTTGCCAGACGAAGACAGTTTAATCACAATCGAGGATCTGATAGCTCCGCTATCCTTGGAGTGTTTGAAAATTGAGAATATGGTGAAAACAGATAAGTTTACCTCTGAGGTTGTCCCCAATGAAAAAGCCACAGTACGCCATCTTAGTCCTACTGACCATGTCCATTTACAGAAGTCTCGCCTGCAGTCTCAGGAATCCAAGATGAAGACTGGACAAACACAATTGAGCTCTCAAATCAATTTCCAGGATCCCAAGACTGATCAAGGTCATACACCTCCTCCAGTCTGCTGTTCTTGCAATGATGAACATACCCTGTCCTGGAAAAGTCTAGCTGCCAAGCCAAACATCTTTGAGAATACCATATGTTATTCAGTGTTAGAGCAGCCAAGGAACCTCCGTCAACAGAGTCAACTGCATAAAAGTGTGACATTTCCTGATCCAGTAAAGCTACTGGGTTGTTCTAAGCATGAATTATGCACATACTTTTACCCCCTGAATTACCTCCAAAGAAGCTATCAGGGGTCTGGAGTGCCTAATCCAGGTAAACGATCTCTAATACTTGCCTTACTTTTTTTAGCTTTGCCATTTCTATCTTGCGTTCTTCTTCCATGCTGGTTAGTACAAAGAGTGGCAGTAGCTTTAGGTTAGTATGCTGCTTGCCCGATTTCCGATCTCCCTCCCTCATACTAAGAAAACTGAAAAAGACTTATCAGATAACTGTCACAACTGCAAATCTTGGGTGGGAGATAATTGTATATATGTCCAGATTTTTGTAGATTTGGAGGGAACAACGATCAAGCAATAGTCAGTGGATTCGGGGGTACAAATTTGGAAGCAAGGTCTATGCATCCTTACATAGCTCGCTATGGACAAGACCTCAGCAACCAGTCCATGCCAGGATTTCAGCATAGCTAATCATCAAGCCAATACCTCATCAACCAGCTTGGGCTGCGATTTTGGCATTGTTCGTCATCAATCTGGTATGCCTGAGCAGCAATAGTCACTTGAATTTAGACACCTTACTGACCCGTCGCCAGTTTAGATTTCCCATTTTGATTGTTGCCTGCTATAGTTCAGATAGTTTACTATATGTAGTCCCCATTTTCAATTCGAATACAATACAATAAAGAGAGGAAGAAAAAATAAATAAAGAGAGAGCATGTATTACTTCTAAATACAATCAGGTAGAGAGCATGTATTACTTCTAAATACAATCAGGTACCCTAGCTACTATGACAAATCATTTTCTTTGATCCTATAGTCCTCTTGCTGCCATTGACATGCTAGCTGAACGAAGTTCATAAAAACATTCTTTTTGTCGGTTTTCTTTAAAACAATGGATCTTTGGTTATTATTGTCATCTTTTTCTCGGAAAAGAAATTATTTTAAAACTCGACCAAATGAAGAAGGGAAGCGTCTCAATTCAAATGCCTGTGTAAAGTCTGGAGCCCTACATGGCACACGCAGGTAAATGGATCCCACTTAACATCAAGGCCCAAAGGAGGGCGATATATCGAATGCATCTCTGGCTGGAATGCACTATAACACCATTTCAAACTCCCTGAGCCCGAAAGTCTGATCCGTTATACATGTCCACCAAGTGCCTAGTAAGTTCAACTAGGCTCACCACATGTCCCTTCTCAAGTGTATGGATAATGTTAAAGCCATTGATCAAACACAATTTCCACATCAGTGTGATGTGAGAAAAAGATATTACAGCTTGGGTGGCAATAATGGAACTTGCTTGTTAGAACCACTTCAATGGTCAATCAATCAAGGCTCATGTCTGGCATTACTGGTAGCTCAGCTACTCACCATACGGTTGGAATCAACTCTCTCGTATTTTCAGTTTCTTGGTTGTGTAATAAGAGAAGTGATTGCCACCAGAGCTCGTTAGGGGAAACGAGCAAGGTCAAAATTGATACAACATAATCATCCAAAGTAATGTACCAGCGTTAGAATGATTAACCATAATTCTGACAAGACATTCTCACTGGTTATAAAGCCAGACTGAAGAAGTCTTCTATTGCATTCATCAATTGCAATTGTGTTGGCCTGTAGCAGTGTTATGTGCATACCGGATTCCAAGACTCTGGTAGTTACAAATCAAAAGGATGTACCATCAAATTCCTTGCATACTTGAGACACCATCCATTGCTCCACACCAAAAAAATGTCCCTCAAATAAGACAAATTATATTAACAACACTTGTACAATAATAATGTGGCATGCAGTTTGAACAAATTATACTAATAACTTTAATACACTAGCATACACAATGTTGGCAACTGTTCCAGTAATTCTGGACTGCAAAAAGAAAAATGAGTCAAAACTTGAATATACAGAGGACCAAGCTTTACATTTTACATTCCCGCATTACGAATTTCCTTATTTATTCTTTTTTTCATTTTTTTTCCAAAACGGTTAATATGTACATTATGAGAAGCTCCACAAGCGAGCTGCACAAACCAAGATCTCACAAAAGAAGATTTTACTTAAAATACTACAGAGGTGATCTTATCACTGCATGGCTGCAGAAGCTCACCGAACATTTCTCTAAGTCCTGGCATTATATCACATATTAAATTAGTGTCTGTCAAGCAGCAATAGAAAACATAAAAGAAATATAGTTCACAGCCCATGGGAGAAGTGTCTCTGTGCCTACCCAAAGTTAGCAACAAGCTCAGGTTGACAATCGAGAAGGGTGTCAATCACGTCATCCACATTTTCCTTATCTGACTCGATCTCATAAGTCGATAATAACCTCCTCTGCATTTACCCAGTCATCATCAGAAAAGCTACATGGGAATAATAAGACAAGTATGCTGCAAGGTTTTGGGGGAAAAAAAACAAGAGTTTGAACATGACGAATATCATTTGCCCGATTGTCTCACGGGTCAAACACTCCATTGAAAAATGTTTCAAACTAGAACGCTTACAAATATATTTTTATTCACTTTTTTTATTTTTTCATTTTGATAGGTAAGTATAGTCCCTTGGTATGGGGATTGGGATATTTTTATTTAAATATGCTTCAGTGGCACACGCGATGCAATTGCAGTTAAAGGAAACTTTCTCTCCCTCTTTTCTTTTTTTAATTTTGTAGTTTTTAATTCAATTCTCTCAATTCTTGATATATATCCTCTCCACCTTTTCCTATTTTTTCTCTCCACCTATCACTATATTTTCTCCCATTAATGAAGTAAATCTTTTTCTCTTTCTTTTTTTTTCCTTTCCTCTTATCACATTTTGTTTTTCTTCACATCTGTGTCTCTTAGTTGTGCCACGTGGCACAGTAAAACTCTCGACTACTATAACCACAAGTACCAATTGGCCTTTATGCTTAATATATGTATAGATAGATAGATATGGAAGATATAGATAAATAAAAGCAGAAGTAGTGTTTTTATTTTCATTTGAGTTTTTTTTGTAAGTAACAGATTATGGGGGATGATGCAGAGGAAGGAACTTCTGACAGCTACAGAACTCTTCAAGAATCAGGATTACTTATCATA
Organism: Codonopsis lanceolata; assembly: GCA_013146195.2. Classification (NCBI taxonomy): domain Eukaryota; kingdom Viridiplantae; phylum Streptophyta; class Magnoliopsida; order Asterales; family Campanulaceae; genus Codonopsis; species Codonopsis lanceolata. The sequence continues at coordinate 156,628,710 of CM028379.1, forward strand.
TAAGACGCTGTCAATAAATAGATGGCATGGGAGTTCCCAATAGCCAGCCACATCATTCAAGTTACTACAAGTATACAACATAACAACAACTAATTGTCATATTGAAGTGAGGAATACTCACATGATCCTCAAAATCAGGACTGGTTAAATTGATAGAGAGGTTCCTCATCAACAGCAACACCTGAAAAAAAAACAGAAAGGGCAAACATATAAAAGGGATTTCCACACATACACACACACACACACACACATATATATATATATATATATATATATAGAGAGAGAGAGAGAGAGAGAGACTATGCTATCTATCATGTCATTTCGTTTTCCTCATCATGTATCCAACAAGAATGCAAGTATCCTCTAAAAGCTCAATCCAAGATGTCTCATACTGGTCAAAAGAATTTAGACATCAACTTCAATACTTGCACCATGTTCCACTTTTTCACCCAAAGAGTCCTACCCACTTTTTATGATGTTCAACTTAAAAAGTCTTGTCCCAAAAACTAGAATTAAAAGATTAAGAGGTTCCACATCTATCCTTTATACATTATACTAAAATCAATAAAACTAAATGTATTTGTGATGTGGACTCTTTGACATGAAAGGAGGGAATACAACATAACCTTGTACAAAAAACCTGGAAAACTAAGATTCCCATAAACCTAAATCAAAAAAATCATCCTAAAAGAGTGTCTTACTTATCCCCCTTCCTTCCACAACCCCCAAAAAAAACACAAGGAGATCAAGTTTGGCTCCAATTTTATTTTATGGGCTTACTCAACAAGTATGTAATAAGCTATATCTTGCATTAACAATAATAAGAAAATTGCACATTTAAATCACACAATATCCACACAAGAAAACAAGACCATACCGTTTCAACATCAATTGGGTCCATTTTTTTGAGTTTTTGCAAATGGTCAGAAGCATCTGGATCAAAGACACTGCCAATGAAGCCGTATACTTGAGCAAAATCAGGTAAAACTGCACATAGCAAAAGGACATGATATTAGCAAGATTATCCAAGGAATATGGTTAACATAAATGAGGGTATATATAAATTTAGCACATGAAATGGAGCTAAAAGAGAGTAGGGTGAAAAAAGGAGCATAGACTTTTTTTTGATAGGCAAGTGTCCGCTTGTTAGCATGGGAATTGCAACCAAGGACCTCAAAGTCTTTGTTTGAGTGCCCTTGTCATCTCTCTCACCCCTTGGGGTCAAGAACAAACATATATGACGCCCAAAAACAAAGGGAATCATTTAAAAGGACAATCTCCTAAGTGAATACTAAGCACAACAAAATCCATAAATTATGCCTAGATACTAACTTAAATCTCTCTATGTTCATTGGGATATGTTAAAGCTTAGGTAACGACTTACCTCTCAATGAAGGTCCGTGACTCCTTTGATCGTTCATTTCACTTGTTGGTCGTGTCCTAGGGGTGCTCTCTGTACTACTGCAACAATTATTTGTTGCTGGCTGCCCTCCAGATGTCAAATCACCTGTAATATACCAGATTCAAAATAACAAACAAAAGTAAGGACCGAACAGCCAGAGGCCATAAAAGGATATAAAATATCAGCACAACTGATAATGGACCTTTTGCCATACGTGATAAACCGACTGTTTGCACAGTATTGTCGGGCCGGGATGATACAGCTGCACTAGTTCCAGGGTTCCTTACTAATGAAGAAGGATCAGTCCTTCGTATAAATCCAGGTTCAGAGAGAGCGGGAGAGGTTTGCAATGGAGCTGTAATTTGTGCAAGCACAGGAGCTGTCAAACATGATAAAAATGACAGGGTTAGATCAAGTTCATTAATTAACAACGCCAGCTTTACAAATGACTTATCCTTACCATTTTTTGAGGCTTTTTGCGGATATGGATGAGCAGCTTTCCTTTTTGGCCGTGGGGGAGGCAAATGTTCATTTGTTCCACTCTTTTGAACCTTCAGAAAATATTTCTGTGCATGGCTGCGTATCTGCGAAAGATGATCACAACTTGTTATCTCTCTGTAACAAGTTTCTAGCATCCTCAACAGTCAACATCCAATCACAGAACATTCAAGGTATATATAAACCAATAAAATTCTTTTTTTTATAAGTAAACCAATAAAATTCTTTGGGATCTCATCAACGCCGTAACTCTTAAGAGACTTTTGAATTTTTACGGCAAGACTATAAATGACAATGAAAAACTAATCAGTTCAATTTTAAAAAGTTAGTCGGATTAAATTTCTTCAAAAATTGAATTGTCCCTCATTTAAATGAATCCAGAATGTAAAGTGTGCAATACTCTCCATGACACAAATGACAAGATAGTAAAGAAAGTTTATAAAAAGCATGCAGAAAAGACTAATATGACTCAAAATAAACTATCAACAAAATATGGCCAAAATGCCTTCAGATCCAGAAAATGGTTCACTACTCCCGAGTCAACTGTTTTACAGAAACACAATCCATTCATCAAAGTTCAATTATTATTACCACTGAACAGTATGAGGCTGGTAAGATAAAATATTTCTGTAGAACTGAGAAGGGTAACTGCACACTATTTCCTGGGTTATATGCCGCCAGTTGAGTTCGTCCCTTACATATCTAATTGCATTTTATGTTTCAAAAATTTCCAAAAAAATAGATTCATATTAGTCCTGCCGTCTAGTTCTGTCAAATACTTGGACAGATTCATGAATGTGTGTACCACATGCTTAACTTTTAGGGGTAAAGTAGTCAATTTAATCCAAGTTAGGGGAAAATGTACATGCATGGCCGATGCATCTCATTATAAATTTATTATTCTTTTACCTTTACTATTGTTTTACCAAAAGTTAAAAATTAAAAATAAACCACACCAAATAGCTACTTCCCGTCTCTCATTGTCCTTCAACTGCAAGTCTGCAACACCTAATCTATCATTCCAACTTGTTTCTCATTTACCATAAAGATTTCTCATATTAACAATTCTGTTATTGAGGTTTTGTCAAAAAATTCCTCTCTTGGATACCTATAAATGAAATTTGGTGTTTTGTTTTAAGAGTTTTCAGTTGGTGACCAAGTTGGGATCTTTGATTGATGGACAATGGATCAAAACGACATCGAAACCTAGGACAAGGATCATGGTGCAGACTAGTGACGGAGGTCCTTCTTGGGTAACATGGAAACTTCCTTTGGGGTATTCTTTGTTGGGTTATGGTAGTAGGGAGAGAAAAGTAAAGAGAGAGGGTGGAGAGTAGGGACAAGGAGAGGCGGGGAAATATTATTGGAGATGATCATAAGAAAAAGAAGGCTCTTACTTATCAAAAAAAAAAAAAAAAGAAGGCTCTTACAAGCTACTTCAAGGCAATACAAAAAGAAAAAAATATCCTAAAACCTAAAATGTGAACATTTTCTAGATAGAGAAAGTGAATGACACGCCAATGGAAAGAGCTTGACAGGATCAACTACCCCAATTTGGAGGATTTGAACACTGATTTATAATCCTGTACTCTTAACCAGTTTATGGAACTACAAAACTACCCAAACAAATGAATATGAACAAGGAAACTCGACAACCTATCTCACTATGAGCTTTTATATGGCCTGCAAGAAAAGGGGCATCAAACTTAACTCATGATTGTGCCATACGATACACCATTGGTACTAAAACAAAGAGTCGCTACTCAAACTTTTTAATATCGCACTTTTGCTCCTCTATAATTCCTTTGGATTGCACAAAAGTTTTTATATTTTTTTGTTTGGCACGACACGTAGCATAAAAATCCTATTTTGGAAAATTGAAAAAATATGGAAACTTGTAACTTAAATTATAGAGATACAGTTCCTTTTCTTTCTTTCTTTCTTTTTTTTGGGACAAACCAAAATGTGACGTGTGAGCCTTTTTTAGGACAGACAAGAGTAAATAATTAGAGCGATTTAAACCAAACTAAAAATATAAGGGTGTGCCATATCAGCTTAAGGGATAAGAATGAAGTATTATACTACAGGCAACCGTGCAGAATATAAGCTGCCAACGGAAAAGTGGTATTGAGAAAGGAACATTGGCACTTGCTTACCTGAATGACAGTCTTGGACCCAACAAATGCTTCGATCTTCTTCCAATCACGGTCAAAGCTATGTAAACAAGGAGAACAAACAACAATCAGGAAGATGATCAGAACTTGAATAAACTGAAATTATAATCATCGTGACTAGTAAAAATAACAGAAACCGACATACTATTCCAGTTTGCACATATGTCATAAAACACCAAATTAGAGGACTTCTGATGATAATTCATACACTGAAACAATCTTATCATCAATCTCTTATCCTGATGTAGGCGAGAATTTGTTATTACCCAGGTCTTGAGTTAGGTTTCTTACCATCTACGAGGCTAGCGCCTAAAATTACGAAAATCCCAACACAACAAAATATGACCTCTCTAGCCACATATCTAATTCAACATTTCTATTTAACATTACAGCAGTTGTGTTCTCAACGCCACCCACTAAATACGTTCATTTTTTGGATGTAAACTTCAATGAGGGGAGGAGAAACCCGAGCCTCTAATTTGCGAACTCAATTCCATCATTCCAATCCCAATTTCCATTACACCACACAGCTAAAGAATTTGAGGGAAAGTAATAGTGAAAATGAATGTACCTTATCCCTTAGTCACAACTACTACTCGCATCAAATTTAAACTAAAAGGTCACATTTTTGCTTCGATTTCAGTAACCTAATACAAAACCAAAACTGTTTCGAATAAGCAAAACAAATTAACAAACAGTTGAACACCAGTAAATCACAATATCAACTCACAAAATGAAAAAAAAAAAATCCCTAACCCCATTTCAATTCAACCAATTGACGAAACAGTTTCATCCACCCAAACAAAAAACCCTAAAATTCAAACACCATAACCCTAATTCAACAACTCGAGAAAACAATTTGGATAGGAAAAAATTAAGAAACTTACAGTTGAAGGGCTTCGAGGAACTTATCATGCTCGGGCTCAGTCCAGCTCTCCCTGGACTTGGTAATGGTGTAGGGTTTACGAATCTTCTTAGAAGGGTCGTCGGACGAGGGACTGGTGGTCGAAGGGGCGGCAGCGGCGGTGGGGGTGGAGAAGGAGCCGAGGTTAGGGAGGGCCATGCCCATTGGATCCAAGTAGAAACCCTCCGGTGGGTTCGGATTCAGAGATACCATGTACTGTTTTCGGTAATCAGCTTTTTTTGATGTGTGTGCTTAAGGTTCAGAGGGGAAAGAGAGAGAAATGTGGTTTTGTTTCAAACAGCCAGTCAGCTCAACTATGTGCGAGTTTCGTTTCTCTGCGATCAGATTTATTACGACTTGTTTACAGCCAGGCAATCGGAAGGAAGGAACTGGGCTACACATTACCCATTACACATACACTAACTAATTAGGCATAGGGATTAGGGACTACTTCTCCTTCAGTCTTGAGTTTGGCATTAGGATTTTTATTTTTATTTTTATTTTTATTTTTATACACTATACACTTATCTTTCTTTTTACTACTCGTATCTCTTTTATTATTATTCACTTTAATCATTTTAAAATTAAATCTCACACTTGTAACGTTTTAACCCCTCAACAATTATTTGAAGCGATGTAACCCCTCAATTATAATATTTTCTTAAATTACACCTTTATTTAGGCACTTGTCAATTAACGGAATTATGTAAGATACTGGATTAATTACGAATAACCTCCTTACAAATAATATCCCTCAACAATTGATTGAATTCCAATTTCACCCCTCAACTACCAATTGAAATAGTGTATCCCCCTAATTACGTATTATTTTTACCATAATATATACTGACACCTCATCCAACGTCCATGAGTTAATTACAAACAATCCCCGTCAATTATGAGTTGAGTTCAAATTTCACCTTCAACTACCACTTGAATATGTACCCCTCAACTATAACAATTTCTTAAATCGCATCTTCTATTTAGGCAATATCGTTTCAATTGATGAAATTTAACGATATACTAACACCGTGTCATGAACACGGATATGAGGATCTAGTCTATGTCTATTATCAATGGACTAAATATTTTTTTTTGTAAAGGTGGCTCCATTTTACTCATTTTTGCCCAAAAGTGTTATGGGTGGTAATTTGTGTCCACATGCATATGCCAGCCTAAATCACACACAAATTGAAATTGATGTAATGATATATGGATGTCCGTATAAAATTAATTTGTATAAACATACATGGTTACAAATCAACAGCCATAGCCATTTCACTCTCCCGGCGATGTCATAAAAAATCTTTAGTCCTAACTCATAAGTAGAGACGACGATCATGACGGACGAGTTCAAGGGAATCCAGATCTTCAAGCATGAACTTGGCCTCGATTAGACCAATTTATGTGTTATTCAACTTTTATCACTAGAAAAAAAAAACAAAGCTACAATTTTCAAAAATTTGATCGGTCAAATGATTACTATTTTTTTGGATGGTGGAAGAATATTGTTTATTCTTAACAAAAGAAATAATAAAAGGTATTACTATTAACATAATTAAAAATTGTAACTTTAGTGATTATTGTTAACTATTTTATACTCGTGTGTTAAACGTCGAACATATATCTTTTTAATTAAATTATACTCAAACAAAACAAAAATAAAATACAAAAGTAAAAAAAGTAAAGGAAAAAAAATGATGAAGTCAACTAGTAGTACAAACTAGACAAAAATTTTGGTTTGTTTATGAGTTAAAATTTAGAGACTTGTTATTTGTATATATTCAAGAAAAATAAAGTTCAATTCTTAGAAAAAATAGTTTAAAGACAAACGCCTTATATGGGTTAGGAATGCCTTTGACATAATCCATTTATGTTGGACGACAAAAAGTATTGTACAACATTAATATCTCAGAGATATTAATCAAGGTCCTCAAAGAAAATGAACACAAATATTAAATAGTCAATGCATGTAAATCTAGAAATAATTGTAGGCAGGTACACTTTTCAAAATATTTAACCTCTTAGATACCTCTTTTTTTTTAACCGTATAAGTCAACTTTCATAAATTTGTTCTAATAATACCCAATCTTTGCCTTACTCTTTTTGAAACCAACCACTTCGTCTCCCGCTTTGAAATAGTTATCTATTCAAGTAGAAGAGTCCATCTTTCTTTGTTAAATGGAGGAATTAGTCACACCAATAAAAAAGAGAGTCATTCCGCATTGGGCTCAAGCGAAGGAAAGGCAAGATCAAAGTCGGCATTTGTAGGCATTTCCCCGTTGTTGGAGGGAGAAGCATTCCTTCTAGGGTTTTGATTCTTTGATATTTACCACTTCCTCCCCAAGTCGGTTCATCTTTGCTTCCTTGTATGACGCTTTCTTAACAAGCAGCGAGACTCTTCTTTTCAAGCCCCAGGTTGGGACCCTATTTTCTTTGAGCCACTAGGGAGTGACTTTTGACCCTAGATCTTCTCATTGCACTCAAATGAATGCTTAATCCCTCTATAACCGCCTAGAATTTGTGAAAAATTGACTTTATTTGCTTATCCAATTTGTGTTATACTCAACTAACTACTAAGCTTTCCAGGTTCACTACTCTAGTTGAGTAAATCAATATAGAACTAGTTACCTACGTGGGTTCTATAGATCGATGAAAGATAGGAGGGGACGAAACTTTAGGGAAGTGGATGCCACCTACAACTGAAGTAACAGAGAGGATCTTGAAAGGGAGGATGGATTGATCTTCAAAGGGAGGATGGACGCCACCTTTTCTCCAAAAAGCTACACACATTAGTTTGCGGATAAAACTTGCTTTCTTGTAACGAGGCAAAATTGTTGCATCCTTATTCACAATTGCAATGCACAATTTGAAATAAGTAATTTAGTATATAAAAGTAAATATCGATGCACAATTTTTATTTTTCGATGCATGAACTAGATTACCCATGAACAAATTCTAATGCCCAATTTTGGATTTGCGATGCACAATAAATCTCAAAACACAATTTTTTTTTATTTTTTAATGTTCAAATTGGATTTGTCATGAACGAAATTCTTATGCTAGATTTTGATTTTGCGATGCACAATTAATCCCGATGCACAAATTAGATTACCCCTGAAAAATTTTCTGATGCACAATTTTTATTTTGTGATGCACAATAAATTCTTATATACAGTTTTTATTTTCAGATGCACAAACTGGATTTTCGATACGCAAATTGCAATTGCGATGCAGTGCGTGTCTAATTCAATTTCATTAAGGGTATACTCGTTATTTTTCCCTAAAAATGTCTGTTAGCAATTAAATTAAAAGATATAGGAGTTTGGAGTTAGATATTGTGTAAAGTGGACTCCCCTCAATTTCTCCCATATATCTATATATAAGTCCATTTATGAAGACATAAATAAGGAGAGATTGAGTCCAAATCGGGCTTGGTATATGTTTTGGTCCACGGATCAGTGCTCGGCTTGATCATTTTAAAACAATCTATCATTTGGTCATAATTAATGTGGCTAGTAAATGTTGATATTATTTTTTAGGTCGACAAATGAAAAAGGGAGTTGTGATCAATGTAACTTAATGAGTGCATACACTTAATCATAGAGTAAGAAAAGCACTTAATCAATTTAACAATTGAAGCACATATATAATGTATCGTTGATAAGTGACAATCTTCTTTGAAACATAGAGTTAAACTGTGATTGATGATAAGTTACGGTATGAACACTTTTGAGCATTTATCATCAGTTATAATCTAAATAATTATCAAGCAAAAGTTACCATGAGTGAATATATTGAATAAATGAGTTTATCATGGTATACGAGATTTAAGCAACTTGAAATAAAATAGATAAGAACTTAAAATTCAAATATCAATTTTTCTAAAGTTTAATGAGATGGATACAACAAGATTGATTAGAATAAAAAGTTTGATGAAGCATGCAATCAATCTCAATGTGATGAAAAAAATGATGACCGGTTAAGAATAGTTCATGACAAGATATTTGAATAAAGATATGAAATGAATAGATGAATACTATTAGATTCAGTAATGAGGGAAATTTCGAAAGATGATTTTAATTCATATCTTTTAGATAGAGAGATGCGAAACATTTTGAAGAATTAAGGATGAGCTATAAAACTGCTCATTTTTAAATCTAAAAATGTCTCTTTAAATTCAAGGAATTTTAAAAAGTTTTTGTTTGAGCAAAGTCATTCATGGGGAGCATTAGTAAAAGATTATACCAATTTAGAAATGCAACTTTATTTTTTAAAAAAATTAATAATAAACAATAAATCCCCATGCACAAAAATTCGTTTGAAATTCCCAAGAATGTCAAAAAAACTATAATAAGTAGAGAACATACCTGGGTTCTTTATGTCTGATAAAAAAAACTTACCTTGTCAATTGTTGATTGATGATATATAATCAAGACAAGAATGATGGACTGGTCTTACAAAGGGTTGAGAAGTTTTTTTTTTTGTTGTAATCATCCTTATGCCATGATAATCTGATGGGTGAACGACCCATCAGTCATTTGCCTTTTACTTGGTGACTGATAGTTATCAGTCATGCGAGTTATCAGTTAATAGCGTGTTGTAGAATATATGTCAACTGATGGTGTGGCAATGGGTTAGTTGATGGTAGAGTAACTGATAGACTGGTCATCAACTAATGCAAACATTTGTCAGCTGACTTGAGTATCTAACTTTCGTCTTACAGTTGATAAGATTCTTGATGTACCTGTGACTGATTAGTATTTTGCATGTATAACTAAGAAGGAATGAGCAAACATAATTCACCTCTTAAAGTCATGAAGGACCATCACTAATTGAACTGTAAATGACTGAAAGCAATTTTAAACCATTGTGGATTCTTCAAGGTAGATTTTGACTAATGATTATGTTGTAGATCCCACTGTCATCTTCAGTTTCTCTTCTTTTTAGTATCTTTAGTTTTTCATGAACATTTGATAGATCTGACTGATTAGATTTAGTAGAGATGATAATCTACATACATAGTATTCTAAATTTCAAATAACAAAGGTTAAGATAGATAGAAATACATAATTCTTAATATATCATTCATGTTGAATATTAGTACATCAGCTAGTAAGACATTTACTAGGGAAAGTGTTTCCTTAATCTCTTAGAAATAATATATTATATGTTTTGTGATTAAATACAAATATCATTCAGCAAAGCATTATAAGATATACACGATATAGAATCTTAACATCAATCATATTTTAAGTAAGAGAAATTCAAATTAAGTAAGAGCTCATCAGTTTGTATTTCAAATAGGCTTGTTTAAGAACCAATTTTACATCAAGCTAATTTATTTAATATATATATATATATATATATATATAAACGATTTAGCTAATCGATGTTAGAGCTTTTGAAAATACTTGAAAATATTTTGAGAAAACATGATCAGTAGATACAAATTTGGACAGAAGATGAAGATTCATCAGTTTTATAATATATATAGCCATTCAGTTTACACAAACAGATTATAACGAAGTAGAGCATGAGCAGCTGATTGACAATTCATGTATTTAGGATCGATGAATAGTGTCAGTTGATAAATAGTGATGGTGAATAGTATCAGCTGGTGAATAGTGTCAGCTGGTGAATAGTGTCAGATGATGAACATTGTCAGCTGATGAATAGTATTGATGAATAGTGACCACTGATGAATAGTGTCTGCTTGTTTTGGTCAGTTGGAAGAAGCGGCTGATATTTGTGGGTCACTTGGAAGAAGCGGTTGATATTTGTTTTAGTAAATTGTTCGAGCTGTCATTTGCCTTGTCCCAGAAGCTGACATTTGCTTTGTTCCAGAAGCAGCTGACATTTGCTTTGTTCCAGAAGCAGCTGACATTTGCTTTATCGAAGGAGCTGATGTTTGCCTTAGCAAAATACAAGAGCTAGTGTTTTGTCATACTTTTACCAGCTGCGCAGGTTACCAAAAACCAAGCACATGGTTTTGGAGCCCAATTTAACTCTATGCATTTAATGCATTGTTGCCTCCAGCTGTATCCACTAAGTCAAAATCCAATGGCTATAATTTGTTGACTTGTGTTCTAAAGAGTTATCAGCAGCTTCTAGCTACTGATCCTATTTAAGTGTCAGCAATCTTACTTCTTTTGTTAAAACATTCCATTACTGACACTTACCTCATTTGCGCTTTGACAGATCTTAATATCTTATATCTCTCACACCGAATCCCTAGGATCTTGTGAAGAAACACTCTTTCGAATTATTAGCACAATTCAAATTCAAACTTGCTTCTAACGTATTGAAATTCCCGACCTCTATATAAGGACATTGAAGCAAGGATTGAAAACACTGGAGCATTCATTCATCCTCAAGCGATTATTTCTTTAAAGTGCTCCAGCCTTAAACATTTACTAGATGGTCTTTCATTTCAATTCCCTTTCTAGTTTTTGTTTAGACAATTACTGTATTGTTGTTCATTTCTTCTTCCAAATCTTTAAGGAACCTTTGATTGTCCCTCGAGTGTGAGTGTTTCTCAGTCATACTCCCAAACACTCGGTCAAAATAGTTTTTGTACACAATCCATTAGTGTTCAAGTTTGTTTTTGCACTCATGTTTTCATTTGTGAAAACTTGTCAATTGTGTAGATTTTATACTTGTAATTGATGGAAAAAATAGTTCACAGTTTGAAATCTAAGGTTAGCCACCTTGGTAGTGGACGTAGCACTATTTATAGTGTGAACCACTTCAAATACTTGTCTTCTTACTTAACTGTTTTTTGGTATTGCTTTTATTAAGTTATTGTGTATTTATCAATGTTTGCAAAATCTATAAAAAAAACTTTGTTGGGCTTCAATCTTACACAATAACTTGAGAAAATCCTACTGATGCTTTTTATATATTACTCCCTTCGTCCCTAAATTGTCGTCCTCCTTTCCCTTTTCGTCCGTCCCAAAATAATTGTCCAGTTTGAAACTTTCCTTTTTTGGAAGTGTTTTTTTTACCATTTTACCCTCTTTAAATCATGTGATCTACCTAGTAGGACTCACCCTAAACAATACGTAATTAAATTGTCTCTCCCCCCCCCCCCAAATTGAACAGTCGCTAATCAGTCATCTCCCTCTTTCCCCCCAAACCGTCTTCCTCTCTTTTCTTTCTCCCCAACCCATCTGTCTTTCTCTCTCTTCTCTCTTCAGCTTTTTGGATGATGGAAGTGAATTCTTTACCTCGGTGGGACATTTCCATGACGCTCATGCCGGAGCCGCGGAAGTTGTAGAGCTCGGATTCCACTTTATGGATGATGGATTTGGGAAGGTAGGCAGGGCCCGCGACGAAATTGAAGACGTGGTCTGTGGGTTGGGAGGTTGTGGCGGCGCGATCTTGGAAAATGGTTGTGGAGCAGGTGATTGACACGGATTTCAATTTGAGGGGGAGGAGGCGTGATGGGGTGAGGTGGGTAGTGATGGAGGTAGGGGTTTCGGAGAAGAAATTGGTGGGGGTTTTAAGGAGGAGGCTGGAGTGTTTAACGTGGAAGAACAAGTCGAGGCAAGGGTTGCCAAAGGAGAAGAAGGTGGGGGATTGGTTTTATGTGTAGTTGGATACCATAAGATCCATGAAATAATCAAATATCGAAGAGGTAGGTGGAATTTGGGATGCCGTGGGGGTTGGTTTAGGACGATAGATCTGGGGGGGTTGGAGTATTGAGTACTGTCAACTCTCTTTCATTGATTGGGGGCAAAAGTGGAAATTGATACAAATACCAATATTAATAATCCAGTCAATTGTGTTTTCTTAAACGGTGCGTCGGGTCAACCATGACAATTATTTTGGGACGGAGGGAGTATATCTTTATAAACAGTTAAGTACTTTACAATTTTGCCAATTAACTTGCTTGCCAATTAAGCTGGTGTGTCATTTATCAAAGTCTACTGATTTAGTAAGTTTTTGTTGTACTTTACATTTTTGCATCAGCTAGCTGAAGCTTGTTCACTCTTTCATTTGCTTATCTTTTGGCAATCTTTGTTAAAGCCACAAATTGCATCTTCTCACAAAGTGTGTTGGTACAAGCTTACCTATTTTTACAAGCAATTTTGTGATACACACTTTCCAACCATTCCGCTGCCCCAACTAATTTAATAGTTGATTACTTTATATGGAAAACAAATCAATTTATTTTAAATTGAAAACGATTTAATTTTAATTGATAAATAGGCTAATAGGCTATTCACCCCCTCTAACCTATTTCTGAGCCTCTCAAACTTTCAATGTTTGGAATTTCAGAAGGATAGGATAGTTGTTTATCCGCTTCAAGTTAAAACATAGTCTCAAGAAACAACATATGAGCTTTTCAATTTGTTTTCCAGGGAAAAAAAGCTCATACATCTACCCTTTCCGCTAGCACTCACCTCAACTGAAAGTCATTCTACTTGTTGTTTTGTTTGTACTCACATCAACTAAAGCTATTCAACTCGTAATAAATAATTATGAAAAAAAAAACTCACTATGACACTCATTTTCACAGTTTGACAACTTAAACAAAAGATACAAAATTTTATAATAAAAAATCAAAGCACAATACACATATTCCTTACGTATGTACTGTACAGAGGTGTATGTGATTTGATTCGATTCGGGCTAAAACCACAAGTCAAACCACCCCTTTTGGTTCCAACATTTCTAAAAACGAACCGAACCGTATAAAGTCCAGAACCGAACCAAACCACTCGATTCGATTAAATTTTGTTCGGTTTTATGGTTTCAAAAATAATTCAAGTTGGAAGTTGACAGAAACCAATAGCAACAATATCAACACCAATAAATTATCAAAGATGCTAGAAACTTTTAAGAAAAGTAATCAACTTGGATGAACAAAGAGCAACACCAATATACAAAACAAATAGGTTATAATGTTTAATGTTTTTTTTTTCAACTTTGAACAATAATTAGATTTAGGGTTCTTTTTGTGTATTGGCTATTGAGCAATTTGAGCTCATGAGTTGTATCAAATATCAATCTGAAGGTATGGAGGACATTGAAAAAAGGATAGAAGTACAAGACTATATGGTATGCAGCTGTCAAATACAAAAGAAGAATTAAACATATACAAAAGTAAATAAGTAATTAGGGAATTATAATATATATATATATATGTAAATAATATAATATATAATATGATATAAAAAATATTTAAAAGGGTGGTTCGGTTCGATTTGACATAATTAATCGTAAATCGAACCGAACCACTCAATTTTTTTATTTTTCTAAACAAAATCGAACCACTCTGACTTCAAAACCGAACCAAACCCCTCGATTCGATGGTTCGGACGTATACCCTTAGACTACTGCAAACAAACAAAGACTTTAAAAAGCTATACCAAATTTCCAACCTCTTTGATCGAATGGTGCACCCTAAAGCATCATACTACTTGATAGAAGGGAAATGGGGCCTCATCGCAAGCCAATGCCTAGAAAAAGAAAAGACTCGCGTAGATAGTTATGACCATCATATCTCATTTTGAAATCAATCCATGCTCGATTTGAGTATCACGTGCACGAAAAAACATATATTAAAAAAAAGAACAAAAAAAGTATTAATCTGCTGGTGCAAGAGGGGAATGTAGTAAGAATTTTTTTCATGATTTTTAAAAGGGAATTAGGAAAATAACATTGTTGGTAAACTTAATATATGCAAGTAATCAAGGGGTAATTTAGTCTAAATATGTATTTATTTAATGTAATAATTGATAATGTAGTGGATAAACAAAACTTGTAATAGAAATAACATCTCCCTTATTGATTTTGTATTATTTAATTATAGAATTCATTAAATGTTTGTTGTAAATAGAGATTTCTATTTTAGAAAAGCAAATTTTGATGAGAGTTCACTATTTTTAGACTATCTAGGCTTTATACACACACACACACACTAGATCTTCATGTCCGTGCCTATGGCACGATGCCAGTATATTATACTGATTTCGTAGGGTGTGACTTTGTAATATAAAGATAAAACATAGGGAGAAGAAAAATGGGTGACTGCTCATAATATTAATTGTAGGGGTAACCTGTAATATGGAACGAAAAAAATAGAGAGTTAAAAGTGAATAACAACTCACACATGTGAATGTGAGGCGAATCTCAACCGTTAAATTTTTCAAAGATAATTACATATATATAGTAATTCCTAACACTTTCCTAGTTCTGCCTTTTAGTTTGTACTCTTTTGTTATTTTGTTTCCACCGATTTGTTATGCTATAATTTATGATTTCGACATTTTTAATTGTTAAATATACTGAAGGGTCTCGGCCGGAGCCGACCTGGGACCCACCTTCTTACCAAGTCGGCCTGAGAAGGGATCAGTCATTGTCATGCCGACTAAAGAACAGACCCACAAGGCCGAGCACGACCCGATTCTTCTCATGAGTTCTCCAATTACGTGCGTCGCGGAAGATGATGAGAACATGGACGATGCATGAGAACATGGACCGACCCAATTCTTCTCATGAGTCCTCCAATCACGTATGTCTCGGAAGCTGATGAGAGCAAGGATCCCGACAGGAGCCGACCTGGAACCACACTTATTTACCAAGTCGGTTTAAGAAGGGATCAGTCGCTGCCATGCCGACCAAAGAACGGATCCACCGAAGGAATTCGCGATCAAACCACTGAGCGAGCTCAGCCAACCCTTCTGAGAAAAGGATCCTCGATCTTGCCCATGCCGAGAAATCTGGGGTCGACAGCGCTCGTCCCAACGTGGCACGCACCCCGATAAAGTCATTACACTGTAGTTCTGCCTCATAACCTGATCATACGACAAAAGTACTGCCACACTCAGCTAACTGCTCCCTGACAGACGTCCATCATTTTAAATCACCCACCTAATTCCGTGCCAAGCAAATGATGAAGGGCCGCCCAGACCTGCCAATAAGAAGAGGCCACCTCCATTTCACAGACAGCCATGCCCCTTTCCGATAGGGTATAAAAAGATAACTGAAGGTTACAAAAAGAAGAGGGCAGAATAGCAAGGAAAAAGAAGTATTAGTAAAGCTTACCCTAGAAGAATCTCCCAGAATCTTGGTCATTCATAACCTAAAAACCTAGATGTCTCCCTCATTTCTGTAAAAAATCCCAGTTCTTCAGTTCAGTTCAGTAATAATCAATGTAACCGCCATAACCCAAATGTTAGAGAGGGTTTGTTAATGTTCGGAACCTTGATCAGCTAGATATCTTTTTAAATTCATTATCTCTTCACCATATTCTGTTGTCTCACACTAGCATAGGACAAGATCACCAATTTTGCGTGATCAGTTTTGTTCCGTTGCCGGGAAACACACCACGAACGTCTTTTTATACTATTCGTTTTCCTGAAAACCACTCTTACGCAAAGATAAGAAAAGCATGGTGAAATCAAAAAGGCCAAACTCCAAGAACATAACCCCTACAGCTTCCACTCACCCAGAAGAACCTGCGAGACAGAACGAGGGAAAAAGACGACTCAAACCCCCCCCGCAGGCGTGAGTCGATCGCCCCATTACCGCGTGGCTCGAAGAAGGCTAGCGCTGGCCCAACGGATGACAAGGGGGAAAAGCAAGGTGACCCAGTATGGAAGAAGGGCACTTCGTCGCCGGGCGTCTAATACTCGCAGCGCAAGCGGCCCTCGAAATCAAGAAGACCCCTAGGGACCCGGAAGAGCTGGGCGAAGAGTATTTATACTGGGAGAATCAGTGGGACCTCCTCACTAGAATTCGACAAGCCGAAACTCGAATGTATGAGGCTGAGCGGCAAAGAATCGCCTCACGCACCTACCCTCCATGTACACAGCACACTACCAGCTCACTCGGGCTCGGTATGGCAGAGGCTAGGAGAGACCGACTTACCTAGACCGGCGGCAAAACCCACCTCGCATGTAAAAGAAAGGCTCGGCCCAAAAACCAGGGGTCATGCGCAGAAATCGAATGTACTTGCGCGTTTGTAGTTCCCTAGTCAATTACCTAACTGTTTTATAATATATATATATATATATATATATATATATATATATATATATATATATATATATATATATATAATTCTATTTATTTTTTATTTTTTTATAGACATTCCTCTAAGGGACATAGAAATAGATCGAAACTGAGACCTCAAATATATATATAAATTATACTAATAAAATTTGGTGGCTAATTATATTGTAATCATTTTACCTATTTATTTTAGCAGGTAGCTTTAGAGCCCTTGCTACTTGAAAAAATAAAAGAAGATAAATGCCCATTTTTGATTTTTGAACTATTTAAGCTTAAATTAGGTACCTCTATAGGACGAATTTTTTTTAGGGGGAATTTCAAGTGGGTACAATTTTTAAAACATGTTTTCATCTAGGACCATTAATTTTTTGCACATTTCATTAAACTACAAATTGCTTGCCAAATGACAAAAATGCCATTAATGAAAATTCTGATGCCAAGCCTTGGCATCAGGATGATTAATTTCAGGCATCAGGATAATTAAATACAGGCATCAGGACTCTGATGCCAAAACTCTGATGCCAAAAATATTGCTGATGCCAAAAATGCTGATGCCAAATCTTGGCATCAGGTGCAATGCTGATGCCTACAATTGATGCTGATGCCAAAAATAGTGCTGATGCCAAAAATGCTGATGCCAAATCTTGGCATCAGGTGAAATGCTGATGCCTATCAAACATAATTTTGGCATCAGGTGAAATGCTGATGCCAACAATTGGCATCAGGTGATTAACCAGTTACTCTGTATCTCAAATCAAATTTATTTATAGAATAATTCTCGGTTGTACAATCATTACTACTAGTTCCAGCGAGATCAGATCTTTCATCAATTGGCTTTCCAGTCTAATCAACTGACCAACTCATTGGAGCTCTTCATTGTTATACCCAGGGTTTTGATTTGTGTACGGAGGATAAGGATGGTAGGAAGAAGAAGAAGCTTCACCAAATTGTACGGTTTCCGGACTCATTGGCCGTTGCTCATAGACAACAGATGGCGTCGGATGTTTCCTCATATAATTCATGTTGGTCATAAATCCGCGTTGATAGGAACCTAGGGTTTCATGCTGATCAGAATAACTGAGGTTTCCGTACGGGTTATGAATCGGCGGCGAGGTGGCGTGTTCGGAGTGTAAATGGAGAGAATCGGCTTCTGAATCGATGTTGTCGGAGTCGTCGGAGTCGGAGTGGAACTGGAGGTGAGGCCGGAATGGGAGTGAGTGGCGTGACCAGCAGGCCGGAGGAGGAGGAGTGGAGGGTTGAGGATCACCTTTACGGTGAGTAGGAAGATTTAAGACAGGAGATGGAGCGGGCCGGCGAGAGGAATTTTCGAGATCGAAGAAGCGGTGGAGAAGCCGTGATTTGAGGGAGTGGAAGTAGGCGACATGAGCTTGGGCGAGGCGTAGCGTTGGTGGATTGCTTCGTCGAGGAAAGTGCAACGTTCGGCAGAGCGAGGGAGATCGTCGAGCTTAGAGTCTGTGTGTGAGTGAGAAGGCCGTATGAAACCCCGACTATGGAAATAACGGAAACTAGAGACTTCAATTTCTAATTCACCGGGAAGAGTATAGAGAATTAGAGATAATTAGAGTAGGGGAGAGAGAGAGAGAGATCGAATGATGAGAGTGAATTGAGGAGAGAGATAAGGGGCGGAGGAGGAAGAGGAAGAGGAATCTTTGACAGCGGGGAGTTTGTCATCGGTTTGTAGAGAAAAGCAATGACCGAATTCTTCCATTTAAAGGGTAGTGACGTAATTTTGCCCTAAAATTGTATCTAAAAGATATGTCCAAAAAATAGCTGGATGTATTTGAAAACATGTTTTAAAAAATGTACCGGCTTGTAATTATTCCTTTTTTTTTATCATCAATTCATCATTCATCAGGCGTGTGGTTCAAACTTTGGGAAAAGAAGAAAAGAAAACTCGAATGTACCATTTCATACATGGCCCGTTAAGAGCAACCACTACAACACCAATTACAAATTTTCTAAAACTCATTTTAAAGATTTTTAGCTCTAATTAAGCCCACAATGGGAGCCCAAACCAACTCTCTATCTCAAAAACCAAATAAACAACTTTTTTAGTTTGAAGAGTTATTTACTTTGAATAGTAACATTTATTCCAATTATGATGGGGAAATAGAATTACTATAATATAAATTTTAAAAATAAATCCCCTTGATGGGCATATATTTTTAGAAAGCTAATTGAAATTATCAAAATATAAATTTAAAATATAAACTATTTTATTCCAATTGTGGTGGAAAAATAAAAATAAAAAAGATGGAAGATATATTTGTAGTTAGAGCATCACCAATGCAATCGTATATTTTATCTCGTATGGCCGTTGATAAGTAACACCCTCAATCATATTTGACAAATACATTCAATCAAAATGGAGCTCTTTAGTGCAAATGTGGATTTGATCTTATGTGAAATACGTCTCACTACTAAAATGAAATTTGAAAAAAAAATTAAAAAATAAAATAAAGGAACAACCAATAGAAAAGAGTTTTTTTTAAAAAACAATATTGAGTAAGATGTATTCACACCCTCAAGTAGAATGTGAAATATTGGCATCGTTATCCACAATATAAAAAAAATTTAGTTGACACGTCATATTCTCAGCTGTATTGACGAAACTTTTTTTTTTCAAAAAAATGTATAAATTTTAGGCAATACCTAATTTATTTTCACATTCACATTAGTATTGGTAATACTCTTATGTTTGTTAGTTAAAATTTGAGGTTTTTAGATAGTTGTATTGAGAATGTTTGTTGAAGTGGATTCTTTTTTTGAATGTTGAAAAAGTGTAAATGAAACAGAAAACGAGGTGTTATAACAGTAGTTTGGAGAGCAACCATTGTAGATGCTCTAACATATGCTATCTCCGTTCAATTTAGAGTGTTCAAATTTGAAAAAAAAATATATAATTATTAAGGAGATGTATTAAAATTATTAGAGTTGGTTATAGTTACAAAAATACTTAATTACAAACAATGTATGCTTCCATCACAAGTAAATGGTAAAAATGAAATGTTATAGTAAATGTAAGCATAATATTTTAAAGTAAACGCTTTAAGTGAAACATTAAAAAATAATATAATGAACTACTCCTTCCGTTCTGAACAAATGATTTATTATTTCATTTTGAAATATTTTACTTAAAGAGTTCACATTCAAAATTAAGGTATAAAAATGTTATTTTATGATTAATGAGCTACTAAAAGTTTAATAAAAATTGACTTTCAAACGAGGATTCGTTACCTTAAACGATGAGAGTATTTAGCTAGAACAGATAGAATATATATTTTTGGGTTAAGATCACCATTGGTTCCTTGACTATGGTCGTCTCCGCCATTAGTCACCTAACAAATATTTTTACCAATTTGGTTCAATGATTTTAAGATTTTTGCACGGTCAATCATTTTAATTGATGTTTTTAATAAAATATCGTTAAGTTACCCGTATATAACATACAATTTCTCAAATATAAACTATAGGGAGTATTTTAATTTACAATGGAATACATAAAGTTTGAAAAGGTGAACACGTCATTTTTCAACAAACTATTTCCCCACCCTTTTCTTATTCCCTCTCTGTTCAAATCACAGTTACGGTTGTCTGCGTCTTTTTTCGCAATTCATCAATTCCCTCACTTCGCTCGCCTTCTATTCCACCTTAATCCTAGGATACCAACCCCACCTCTCCATATATTTCATTGAATGGTCGGCTATAATTGAATAGCAAATCAATTTTGTGTTTGGGAATCGTGTTTAATTTTTATTCCATGCATTCCTTCTTTCAGAAATGATTTCGTAATAAACGCACCTTGAACCTCTTTCTCTGCTCTGCTCCTCTCTCTCTCTCTCTCTCTCTCTCTGTATATGTATGTATATATATCAATAAACCCAGCTCTAATGGTGAGATATACCTTCTCAAAGTACAGAGAATTGGATCAATACTGATCAATTCAAGATTAATAGACCCAATTAATCCTTTGCGAGGGATTGGGACTAATTCAATTGTGTTCAGAATTGGGCTCTAATGGGTTCATCTTCAATAAGAAACCCCAAATTTGGTCAATTTCAACATCAAACACTATTCCAACTCAAACCAACAACCCAAAATCTCACCCCAAAATACAATATTCCTTAGCATATTTTATTTTTTTCTTTTACTTTATTTATTAACATGTATATTAATTTGCTATTAACCTTTTAAATAATAATTATTAAAATTGCACAATTAATAATTTTAGTATATTTAATAGTTATATGTTTATAATATTATTTACTTCATTAATAATATTTAAAAATTAGTAATTTTTTAAACTAAATTGAAAAAATATAATTTAATAAATATACAAGCACTTGAAAATACCATAAAAATATTACAATCAATACAAAATATAACAAAAATCATACAACAACAACAATTGCAAAAACACTCATAGAAAAAAGTAAATAATATTTTAAGTTTATAAAAGTTCTAATAATTTTCATATGTATACATTTTTTTAGTTTAAATGTGAAATTTGTGTTCTCTAATTAGTATAATAATTATTTATTTATTTATTTGTATATGATATATACAAATAATTGAAAAAAATTAATTAATTATAATTATAGAATTAATGATGTTCAATAATTTAAAATACTTAATATTAATATTATTATTTATTTATTATTTATATTATCTAATGTTAGATATTTATTAGTTTTAATACATTTAAATAAAGAATATCATATCATAAATAATTTTAACAATTACAAAATCATTAAAAATTAATTTATACCATAGGTCCCCACCAATATCAACTTTGAGGGTTTGTATGGTGGAACCCCAAATTTGGATTAGCACTTTACATAACCCCAAATTTGATAAAGGGTTTGGGGTTCGGTGGGAGCAAAAAGGTGGCCTCAACCTCAATTTTCCAAATTGAGGGAAAGAGGGTACCCTTGGAGAATGTTTTCATGTCTCAACCCGACTCAAACTCAATACAATTCATCTAATTGTTAGGCCTATATCATTCAGATAATTATGTTAAGAATTGCTACTAAATGAATGTCTGCTTTAAAATTTGTGTTATCTTTAAATGGGTGTTTATTTTAGTATAAGTTTTTAGTTTCATCTCTAGCGCATTATGTTCTAGTATGTACTTCTAATGTTATACTCCCCCCGTTCCGAGTAAAGAATCTCATTTGAAAGTTTTTTTTTTAAATAACATTTTTAATAGTTCATTAGTAATAAACTGATACTTTTATATCTGAATCCCTCCGTCCCTAAATTATCGTCTCCTTTCCTTTTTCGTCCGTCCCAAAATAATTGTCCAGTTTGAAACTGACCTTTTTAGAACATCACGTTTACCACTTTACCCTTACTTTTTCACTCTATTTTAATTATGAGCCACATATACATGGACTTTAAAGGAAATTACTCATTAAACCAATATAAATAATCAAGTCAATTGTTTTTTCTTAAATATAATATATAAACCAATATATATAATATATATATATATATATATATATATATATATATTATAATTTATAAATAGTGTGCACAAACTCTATTTATATTTCTAAATAATTTATTTATTGAGTAAAATATTATGCATATATGTAAATATATGTAATTGTGGGAGGGATGTTCGAACATATGGAAAATGACTTACGAAAAATGAATACGTAACTCTTTTTTCGGAAAAAAAAACTTCATTTTCTGTTGACTCGAAAAAACTTTTACGTTGAATATATTTTCCTAAGGCTACCAAACGCGGAAAAACGAGAAAAACGTTTTCTAGAAGACATTTTCCGTGAAACAAACGAAGTCTAAAGTTTACTTCAATTATTAGAGCCAAAATAGCAATGCATTTATGTTTTCTGTTGGCCAGAACGATTAGCAACCAAAAATACAATGTTCTAAAACTCCCCGCCTAGGCCCTGCCTAGGCGCTAGGCCCCTCTTTACCGCCGCGACTTTCGTAGTCGCCGCCGAATCGACCAAGTCGACGTCTATGTCAAACCTCGCTAACCTTAATTTATTTTTGTAGCTTTAATTTTGTGGCATGTGGTGACCGGAGAAGGAATGTGGAGTGGTAATGGTGAGACAGAGAGAGAGGTAATGGGAGACAAACTGAAGTAATATCTTTTTTGTTTTTAGTTCTAAACTTGGCTGGTTTATTGCTTTGGGGTTGTTGAGAATTGAAATTAATGGTAGGTTTGTATATTTTTGTTTATTTTACAAATATAGGCAAGTGTTTGATAAAATGGCAAATATAAGAAAAATTAAATTTGTAGTCAATATGTTTGATCTTTTATGTAAATTATTAAAAAAAATGGTAATTATCTTTTAATTCTATTCCCCGCTTAGGCCCCGACTAGTCCCCTAGGCGCTAGGCGCTAGGCGTTAGTGTGCCGCCTAGCGGCTGCCTGACAATTTTTAGAACCTTACAAAAATGTGAAAATGTTTGAAAATACGTATTTCTTGTTAATTTTACAAGAATTTAACCAAAAACATGTTATTTTATTTTGAGATTGTCCATTTAAAGAGTATGTTTCCTGTGATTCTATAAGATTCTTAATTCGTAAGATGAAACAGTACTCTTTTACATCTTACCCTAGTTGGAGAGTATAGATAGATACCATGAAACCGAACTAGTTTGGTTCAGTTTTGATCCAAGAAAATTCAATTTCGGTTTCAAAAATTGAAACACATGTTGGTTCATTTTACGATTTTTAATATTGAATCGAAACGAACCGAATTAAACAAACCTATATATTTTTATTTAATAATTATATATAATATATGCATATATTATATAACATTTGTTAACTATTCTGAGTCGTTAGATCATGCATAATCAAGACCTTTGACTTAGTCATTGTGTGTGTGTGTGTGGGGGGGGGGGTACCAAACCAAATCTAGATTGTTAGAGAGATTTTTTTTCTTCCATTATTTGTGTTTATTTTGAAATTTGTATTAATTTATTTACGATAATTTACTTTTAATAGGTTATTTTCTAATGTTTGATGTTAATTCCAAAGAAAAATCTTATTTTTATTGTTAATATTGGTTAAAAAGAATTTTTATAAATCATAAAACTGAACCGAACTAAACCAAACCAAACCAAACCAAACTAAACTGAGTGGTTCGGCTCACTTCAGTTTCAAGTCTTATTAAGTTCGGTTCGGTTTGAAAGTTTTAGAACCAATAAGGAGCTGTTTGGTTAGTGGTTTTGGCCTAAACTAAATCAAACCACATACACCATTAACTTCAACCCTTAATTTTTTAGTAGTTAAGTCCCAGGGTGCCTCTGGTAGGTCTTGAATACTCAACCTCTCCGTTAAGATAAGTGATCCGTTAAGATAAGTGAGTAGCTAAATGAGGCATTTGGATAAGGCTTTAACAACAACGATGCCTCTAAAGAGGCTTGCACACCCGACCTCTCTACTGAGAGTTGTAAAGTACAGGGTGTCTCTGGTGAGACTCGAACACCCAACCTCTCCGTTAAGAGAAGTGAGCAGTACCAGTTGAGCTAGAGCTCGTTGGTAATCTTTTTTATAGTTATAATTAACTTTATTGATACTTATATATTATTTAATTATTAAACTTTTTAAATATTTACTATTTGAGTGAACCAGAAGGAGTAACACTTATTTTAGAACAAAGTGAGTAACAAAATTAGATAGCTTTTTAAATCAGAATATCTAGATGAATTTATGGTTAACGGCTAAATCAATAATAATTGGTCAAAAGGTTGAATTTCCAAACAATTACTGTGTTACCTACCGATTAACCCTAAATAGAGAGGCTTTAAAGGTGTGATAAAAGATATACGACTTTGCGGGTGTTAGCATTTTATTGAGGTGATTTTATTTCCATCAACGATTTAGTAACCATGTATGCCAAATGATTTTTCTCTAGAGATTTTCGCAAGAAAAATGAACAAGGTCTTGTTCGAAAGAAAAAAAAAGTATTTCAAAAAGATACCTCTTCGTGATATTATCATTATCTTTTTTTTTTCGTCCGTTCTAAAATAATTGTTCAGTTTGAAACTTATTTTATTAGAACATTATTTTTACTACTTTATCCTTACCTTTTCACCTTATTTTAATTATCGGCCACATGTATATGAGTTTTGAAAGAAACTACACATTAAACTAATATAAATAATCAAATTAATTATTTTTTCTTAATTACTGTATCAAATTATGTAGACAATATAAAATTGTCTAATTAATTAAAACTCTGGTCTCGGTCGGCTTACACAAAACCTTTCTCACTATATTTTCAATCCTCCTTTCTGATGGGTAATAAGGTTTCTCAAACCATCTATTTATACTAGTCCTAATAATAAACTCTAAACTGATTAGGAAATACAATACTAATTGACCTCTAAATAATAAATAATAGAGACTTAAAAACAAATACTAATTCTAGTTGGATTGTGCTTGGTTTAATAATCAACATTGCATCCCTTAAACCAAGCTCGTTGGTCCATCACCATCTCGAGCAATAATATTCAACGCAATCTTTACAGCTGTCAGTATTTCATACACTTGAATTCGAACGTCGGTCTTCATCTTCACTCGCGATTGAGGACGAACTTTATACTTGATATACAACTTCTTAACTTGTTCTTCATGATCAAAATAATCTTTCATGTTAACTCATTCATCTTCAAACTCATCATCTTCCCCATTTGATAAATTATACTTGCTTTTCTGTAGACAATTATCTAGGTGAGCACAATTCATCCGAGATTCATCTAGGAGCTTACGACTGATTTCTAACTCTCCGTCAAGCTTTGCAACCTCCTCCATTATAGATTCAATCTTTGTTACAACTTCACTCAGTTGATTTGACATTTCTGCAATTTGCAATTCTAGCACAAAATCACCACTAGCTTTATTGCCCAAATCATGGTTAATGCCCACATCAGAAGATGAAGTATTTAACGGGTGCGACAAGCTATCAGAAGTGGAACTTGTTGCCAATGTCATGCACGTATCTCCCAATAAGGTATATTTGCCATATTTTTCAGTCACATTCAATTCCTCCTTCGTATCACCACCAAATTCAAAACTTTCTTTTTCATCATTATTCTCTTCCAATTTATTTTTTTTTCGTCTTCCATCTACCATATCGTGTTTTTTTCTTTTCAATTTCTTTTTCCTCATCAATCTTCTTCAAAATTTCTTTCATCTCTTCTATTTTCTTTAAATGTCTTCTTTGTTTCTCAACCGTAAATTTGTCTTCAGAATAATTCGTTGTCCAATATTCATTAGAAATAATTGGATCTACAAAGTATTTGAAATCACACTCAAGTTTCTTCCATTCCTCATAATTTTTAAAAATATGTTATAGTTTTTCCCAAACCACTTGTAAAGATTCTGCACTTCCCAAACGCAACAAACCCCAAATTTCTCCATGTATTGAGTTTTGTAAAATCGGCCAAACACGAAGGTCTTTCGCTATCGAAAGTGTCTTTAACTCCGAATTATCAAATTGCTCAAATACATCATACGACGATAAGTAACATTCTTTGAGATAATTACTAATGTCTATACTCCAAGAATCATAATTATAAAGAACTAATTTGGGAAAACTCATCATTATAAATCAAGCAACTAATTGACTCACCTTTAAATATAGTTCATTCTCGCAAACAATCACGCTCCAATAATTCCTCTATAAGTTTTCTTCAACTCGTTATCAAACGAACTCACATCAATACTCTGTTGAGTCCTTGTTCAATGGATCGTCACCAAATAGCCAAAATTGCAAACTTGAATAATAATTTTCTCCACAGAACCAACAAAGCTCAAACTTTTATTGAACTTCTCAATAACCAGAATCGAGCCTCAAGCTCTGATACCAAATGTAGACAATATAAAATTGTCTAATTAATTAAAACTCTGGCCTCGGTCGGCTTACACAAAACCTCTCTCATTATATTTTCAATCCTCCTCTCTGATGGGTAATAAGGTTTCTTAAACCATCTATTTATATTAGTCATAATAATAAACTCTAAACTGATTAGGAAATACAATACTAATTGACCTCTAAATAATAAATAATAGAGACTTAAAAACAAATACTAATTCTAGTTGGATTGTGCTTGATTTAATAGTCAACAAATTAATTAAAACGATAATTTAGAGACGGATAGTCGGTAGTTGCATAATTTCGAAATACAAACCAAACCAAACACGAACGAACCATTTTCCCTTTAGTGAAAAAAAAGTCATTCCATGTAAGAGCACCTTCAATGGGAAGTTTAAAGGCACTTATAAAGCTTTTTGAAAAGCTTTATGCCTTTGGAGTGAATGAAGTGAATTGGGAAAGCTTTATGGTTTTGGATCGGTTCAAGGCTTGCTTGGTCAGCAAAATTGGCAGCATTTTGTCGGCTATGCAACGGTTGTTTTGTTAAAAAAAAAAAAAAACTTTACAAGGGTAATAAAAAAACGGTAATAAAAAAATTCCTATAAATTGGTTTTCAAATTTTTTTTTTTACACAAATTCATCTACACTTTATCATTTTTTACACAAATTCTTATTTACACTTCTTTTGTTATGGATAACAATTTTTTTACAAATTTATTGAACTCTAATATCGAAGATTTTACGAATGCCGAAACTACTCCGAATTTTTCAGCTCCGTCGAATGTTCAAGGTCCGCCAAATATTCGAGCTCGCCGAATTGTTAAATTCCACCTTATTTTCACGTTCCGCCAAATTTTATGAATAAAAATGTTTTTTTCAAAGATAAAATTTAAAAATATATAAATTATTTTTTAGACGTATTATATTTGTTCTATAAATATTTATGTTTTAAAACGATATATTTATTTTTGAAAATAAATGTATATTCGAAAAGAATAAAATATTTAGTTATGAGTTCATGCTATAAAGCTTTTATGGGTTTGTGTATAATGGAGAATAAGTTTATAGAGAAAAGATTTATAAACTGATGACGTGACATGATGTGGTAGTGAGAATAAACATTTTCACGGGTCCATGACTGAGGATGCTCTAAGTCTAACTGATCAGTACTCAAAAATCAAAATGAAAGTTTATTGATGAGGCGTCAAATTGCACTTTACACCTCCTGACCTCCTCATCCATATTCTAAATCTTATTTCACACGCCAATAATACAATCAATCAATCAACCTACAACCCAATGGCGAACGGAAAGATAAAAAAAAAACCAAAGAAAGTACTCAATTTGCTCCTAAATTACCTAAATTACTGTTTTTATTCCTTAAAACATTTTTATCATTTTATATTTCTTTTTACTTTAATTATGATATGTCAGATAAAGAAGGACGACGATTACTTAAAAACGGAGAAACTAATAATATTAGAGCATCCCTAATGTTATAAATTTTTACATAACTTTTTAATTGGATCTTACTGTCACCTATATATTTTTATTTTCTTACTCACTTAAAAATATATATTTAAATTGTATAATCTTCTTACATATACTCTTACACAAAAAATATTAAATTTAACATCATCTCACATAATAAATACAAAATTCTCTCTCTACCCCCACCCCCACCCCCACCCCCACACCACGAAACAGGCCCCCCTCCCCCCGAACACTCCAGCTGCCCCTTTCCCTCACACTTTTCTAAGTTAACTTCTTATTTAGGAAATTAACACACCTTCTCTCTCCTAATTAGAAAATTTTCTCTTTTATTTGGCCACTAATGCACATTTCTCCAAGCTCTAAGAAATCAAAAATCACACATTAAAGATGCGCTCTTAGCACGTGACCTTCTACTTCCTGGAGATTTCTTCCTCATCATACTCAGAAGATTAGTGATTTAGTGGTCCATATTCAAATAGTCATGACTTGTTCAATACTCTTTTCCCTTTTTGGTTTAGCATAAGCTCAAGTTGGATTATCCAATTGGATGCCAATTCAAGTATTGAACTCGAGAGCATTTATAATGGTTTTATCAAATCAAACTAAAAATTAAATACTTCATTCGTCTCTAAATTATCGTCATTCTTTCCTTTTTCGTCCGTCCTAAAATAATTGTTCAGTTTGAAACTTACCTTTTTAGAACATTATTTTTACTACTTTATCCTTACTTTTTTACTCTACTTTAATTATGTGCCACATACATATGAGTTTTAAAGGAAACTACACATTAAACCAATATAAATAATCAAGTCAATTGTTTTTTCTTAAACTGTACACCGGGTCAACCAGGACGATTATTAAGAGACGGAGGGAGTACAACTTATTAAAAATTAATAAAATAATTAATTAGAAACATATTTGATTCAAAATTAAAAAAACATTTTCAATAGTGACACAAATCCAGCACATTTACATACCTCACAATATTTATCTTTATTAATAATAATTAGAAACTTGAAAAAATCATATAATTTTTTTCTAATATCCAAATGAAATAAATCAAGTCTCTATTTATATGTAAAAATATGTACTTTAGTTCAAGAAAAAAAAATAAAAAAAATTTTGGCTAAAAATTGGTCAAGAAATGTAACGAAGGAAAAATAAAATGGTTTCCACTTGGAAAGAGGACTTAGCATTTGGGGACTTTGGTGTTCATTGGATGATTTTTTTTTTTTTTGGTTAAAATCATTGGTTGATTTGGGGATGGTTTTTTTAAATTCTTCATTGGTGGGAAAGATTTGAGTTAGATTTAGGGAAAAACCTCATTATATTTTTTTGGATTGAAAATTTGTCAAAAAAAAAAACAAAGGGGAAAAATAAAATGATGACCGGTAAATTGTTGACACATGGAAAGGGAGGGAAAGGGGGAAGGAGGCGATAATTAGGAGTTGGAGCCATTTGGGTTCTTCTTCTGATTTCTTTTCCTACAAATCAACAGATGATTTATGTTTGATTTTTAAAGATGCTCCATTAGAAACAAAAATTACAAGAAAATTTGATTAAGATCTTCCGTCGGCCTGTTCTAAGAAGGACTGGACACGGAATTCTCTCGTCATAGCATGTGTCCAAAAACATTTTCAACTTTAGGGATGTTTCCTTCCTATAGACACTTCTTGGATTTAGCCACACCTCCATCCCAAACTAAAGTAATTGATCACTAATGAAGACTTTTTATGGTCGCCCCTGGACCATATAATGCAAACTTTTTACGGTACACATGTTACTAATTAAAATGATTCAAAACTTTTTTTTTTGTAATTTATATAGCAACTACAACAATAATTTAGAAAAAGTCATCTTCAGAGTTCTAAGAACATCCACAATGGTGGATTTTTAAATAATTCTGCAAACACCTCGTTTTATGTTCCTAATTTTTACAACAATCTAAAAAAGAGTCTACTCAAATAATCTCTCTATATATCCATCTAAAAACTTAAAATATGTCAGATATCAATTAACAAACCTAACTATCAATATATTTTCTTTATTTTTTATTTATATTTTCCCACCACAAATGAAATATTTTATATATATTAAATTTATATCATGAGTGCTTAAAAGTAATTTGAATGAAATATTTTATATTTTAAATTTCCATCCGAAAAATTTGTCTTTCTTCTCAGAACAAAAACACGCACATATCTGGGTTCTGAAAATTTCTTTGTCATTTTCAAATTAAAGCTCTCCCTTTCCTTTTTCTTTTTTATTTCTTAACCCAAGAAAAAAAAAATACACCCATGAAGACCCATTGCATTTCCCAACCAAACATCCATCGGACGACAGGCCATCATGACACCCACACCGCATTGATGATTCACAAAACCCATTGCGCTCCCCACAAGTCGTCGCTTCAAGTCGTTGTCTCGGGGTTCGTCGGAATCAAACCACTACCTCTCACCACCACGCCGACCAGAAATTTGAATCCATTGTTTGGCGTTTGCTAACAAGGATAGAAGTGAAATTAATCTAGACAAATGATAATAGGAAAGACTTACTTTTATTAGATAGCAAATAAAGATTTAAATAGCCAAGCACAACAACTGAAAAAGAGATAAGGACGTATCTTCAACATCCCTGAAGACTAGGTAAGCCAACCAAAAGATAGAAACAAACTAACATGCAAAGCCTATTTATTAGCATAAAATAAAAGATTGTGGAGAATTAGTCAAACAAATCCTCCCCTAAACTAAAAAATGCAGTAAGCATCCTAGTTTACATCCTTTATCATCTTCAAGCCAAGTGCATATCTCAATCTTTCAAATACTTCCAGCCTTAGTGGTTTTGTCATGATATCAGCTAATTGTTCACTTGTGCTGCAATGTTTAATATTGATTTCCTTATATTTAGTAAAGTTTCTAAGGAAGTGAAACCTTACTACAATGTGCTTACTTTTTCCATGAAACACTGGATGCTTGGCAAGCTTAATGGTAGAGGGGTTATCACATAACATAGTAACGGAATCACCATGCGTCCCTCCAATTTTCTTTAGTATATATACATACACTTTGACATGCACATGCTGCTGCTGCCACATACTCAGCTTCCGTGGTTGAAAGAGTTACCGCGGACTGTTTCTTAGAGGACCAAGCCACAATTCATTTGCTTAACATGAACACATATCCAGAAGTTCTTATATTCATCAATGTCCCCTGCATAATCACTGTCCATGTATGCTAATAACTCTTTTGTACTTCCCTTTTGATAGAATAAGTCTAGTTCAATTATCCCTCGTAAGTACTTGAGAATTCTTTTAACTGCCAGAATGTGAGCTTCCATAGGATTAGACATAAATCGACTAATTAGACATACACTGTACATCAAATCTGGTCTAGTGGCTATTAAATATATTAAACCTCCAACCATTTTCTTGAAGAAAGTTGAGTTGACTTTCTTTCCTCCTTCCTCTTTGGATAATTTGGTTCCAGGAACCATTGGATTTTTGACACCATTGCACTTCTTCATGCCAAATCTTTCAAGTACTTCTTCTGCATATTTCATTTGACAGATGTGAATTCCTTTGGAGGATTGCTGCACTTCAACTCCCAAAAAATACCTCATTTCTTCCAAATCAGGCATTTCAAATTCATCTTTCATAGAACTCTTGAATTGTATCAGCATATTTGAGTTGTTGCTAGTAAAAATGAGATCATCAACATACAGACTTACAATTAAGATGTCTTTTCCTTCCTTCTTGATAAACAAGGTGTGCTCGTGACTGCTCCTTTCGAATCCTTAACTCATAAAGTAGCCTTCAATCCTGCTGAACCAAGCTCTGGGTGCTTGTTTCAAGTCATACAGTGATTTCTTCGATTTGTAGACCCTTGTTTCTTCTCTTTTTCTTTCATAACGTTGTGGTTTAGCAACATAGATGTCTTCCTTTAACTCCCCATGTAAGAAGGTGTTTTTGACATCTAATTGATAGAGTGTCCATCCATTCATTGCTGCCAATGCAATTAGTGTTCGGATTGTATCCCATCTAGCTACTGGCGCAAACACTTCATTGTGATCTATTCCCTTTTCTTGTGCATACCCTTTTGCCACAAGCCTTGCCTTATATTTATCTACCTCACCATTTTTATTCAGTTTGGTTCAATAAATCCATTTCACACCAATCACTTTTGCTTCCTTAGGTGCATCAACAAGCTGTCAGGTTTGGTTCCTACGGATTAATTCTATTTCCAAATCTATAGCATCTGTCCATTTCTTGTTCCTCACTGCTTCTTCATAACATGTAGGATCATCGGATGAAATAAACATAATGTCCTCTTCTTCATCAGATAATCCTTCACCAGTCATATACTCTTGTAAGTATGCTGGAGCTCTTGTCCTTCTTCTTTCAAGTAGTTGGCCGCCTTCATCCTTCGGACTGTTTGGACTGTTGTTTGATTTAGGATAGGGTCTGCATGGTTCTCTTCTGCATCTTCAAGAGTTTCTACTTCCTCAGCACCTTCTTCATCACTTGATTCATCTACTTCACCTTTTCCATCTTCCCAATAGAGTATATCGCTTCTGCACTCTTGATCAGTCCTCCCCCAATCCCAACACTTATCTTCTTCAAAAACCACATCTTTGCTTACTATAACCTTTTTTGTTAGTGGATCATACATCTTATATCCTTTTGATTCATCACTGTAGCCTAAGAAAACACATTGTTGACTCCTGGCATCCAACTTCAAATGTTTTGCTTCAGGAAAATGTACATTACCCAAGCAACCAAACACTCTGAAGTATTCTATATTTGGCTTTGTTCCCTTCCAACATTCTTCAGGTGTTTGTTTTTCATAGCAGATGTAGGGATTCTATTTATAACATGACTAGACCATTTAACAGCCTCTGGCCAAAAAATTTAGGCATGTTTTTCTCCTCCAGTACACATCGAACCATATTTAAGATGGTACGATTCTTATGTTATGCTACCCCATTTTGTTGGGGAGTATAGGATCTGGTTAGCTGGCGTTTTATCCCATGATCCATACAGAACTTTAAGAATTCCTCTGAGGTAAATTCCCCTCCACTGTCCATTCTCAAACCACAGATTGACATACCACATTCTTTTTCCACATACATTTTAAATTGCTTGAAAATAGTAAATGCTTCATCTTTCGAATTTAATAAGTAAACCCATAGCTTTCTAGAGAAATCATCTATAAATGTTAAGATGTACCTTTTGTTGCTGTGAGACATAGGACTTATGGGGCCATAATTATCTGAGTGAATTAGCTGCAATACCTTTGTGGCTCTCCACTTGCTTTTCTTTTGGATGGATACACGGTGTTGTTTTCCTTTCATGCAACTTTGACAAACTTTACTTGTGATGCTGATGTCTGGTAGTCCTTGAACCAGTTACTGCTGTTGCATTTTCTTCATGTTTTGGTGATTTAGATGTCCAAGTCTCTTGTGCCATAGATATTCTACCACATCTATTTTGACACTAAAACAGCTGGGAGATTGTTGTAATTTGGCTAGTATCACAAACATTTTGTTTGTTGTCATTCTGCTTTGAAGAATACATCCCTTGGTTTGGTGATACACTTTACATGTGCCTTGCTTAATGAGAATAGTTAGTCATTTCTCTTGCAATTGACCACTTCTTAATTCAGGTACATAATAGACATTGCTTACCATTTGAGTTGTTCCTTCAATGTCAAGTTCAATGTTACTTTTTCCCAGTACATCCATTCTGTGATTATTTCCCAACTTCACAGAATGTCTGAATTCCTCATCCAGTTGGCCAAATCATGCCTTGTTGCCAGTCATGTGGTTTGAACATCTTGAATCAAAGAACCATACTTCCTCCCTTTTTGCATTATTCAGCTCCACCTGTGCCATCAGCAGGATTTCTTCTTCCTCATACATCTTAGCATCAACATAGTTTGTTGTCTTCTCCCAAATGGGGCATTCATACTTAAAATGTCCCAAGTTATGACATTTGTAGCATTCCACCGTGGCCTTGTTGAAAAGTTGCCTACCTCTCCCTCTTCCACGACCACCTCTGAAACTTCCTCGTCCTCTTCCCCTTTCTTCACTTATCACCTTCAAAACTTGTTCCTCTTCTGTGACATTTTTCATTCGTAGCTCATGGATGAGTAAGCTACTTTGAAGTTCATCTATGGTGAGTGCGTCAAATTGTTAGATTCTTTAATGGAACACACAACATAGTTGAATTTGGCCACCAGTGATCTCAAAATCTTTGTAGTGATATCCTTTTCTTGCATGCGTTCTCCACATGCTCTCATACTTTTGACTATAGACACAGTCCTTCCAAAATAGGCATTCACAGATTCACCTTCCTTCATCCTCAACATTTCGAACTCAGATTTTAGAGTTTGAAGTTATGCCCTTTTTACTCTAGTTGATCCTTTGAACTTCTGCGCCATGGAGTTCCAGATTTGTTTTGAGGTGTCATCATTAAGAATGGTCTCCATGATTTCTCTATCTATAGCCCGATAGAGAAAGTTCTTGATCCTTCTATCTTTCAGCTTTTGTTCCTCCACATCCTTCAACACTTCCCCTGTTGCTTGCGTGCCCTCTGGAACCTCCTTGATCCCTTCCTCAACCAAGCTCCAATATTCCTTGGACCGGAGAAAATTCTCCATCAGCTTGGCCCAATGTTCATAGTAGCCATCAAACTTTGGGATTGCAGGTTGCACAAACTTCCCATTTCCATTGCTACTCTCAGCCATCTCTTTCTCTCCTTCTCAGACCCTTATGAAGTGGCTCTGATACCAAATTTAAAATTAATCTAGACAAATGATAATAGGAAAGACTTACTTTTATTAGATAGCAAATGAGGCTTTAAATAACCAAGCACAACAACTGAAAAAAGAGATGAGGATGTATCTTTAACATCCTTGAAGATTAGGTAAGCCAACCAAAAGATAGAAACAAACTAACATGCAAAGCCTATTTATTAGCATAAAATAAAAGCTTGTGGAGAATTAATCAAACAAGAAGAAGTGAACTTAAGTGGTTAGTGGGTTGTTGTTATTGATCGAGGTAAATCATTTTTCAAATTAGAAGAGTGATTTACCTGATTTTGGAGATAGAAGACTTGTTTGGCTGCTCATTGTATAGATAGCAAGAGGTATATATATATATGAGTTTGAAGTGTTGATAGCTTGTCCCATTATGGATGCTCTGAGGGGGGACACCATATGTGACTCTATTTTGAAGAGGGCTTTATAACTGGCACATGGAGTCTTTGTGCTATAAACCTCTTTTCTTTAGATATGAACAAATAACAAGACATCTTCTTGTAATATTTCTTTTTAAAGTAGGATAGTTAGAGATAGTGAAAGATATTTGGTGTAAAATTACACCCTTTAAGAGTTTTGATTAAACTTTTATACTTTTCTGTTTTATTAAAAGAATTCTTATTTGAAAAGTCTAATAACTAAGAAATATAAAAATGTTATTAGAGTTGGTCATAATTACAAAAAATACATAATAACAACTAATATATATTATAAAACATTTTGGGAAATAAGTGTGCAATTGAGTTGAGATAAGTACCGGTTGAGATTTATTGTTTCACTTTAAATTTTACTGCCGTAAAATCTCAATAAAACCATAACTATTAATTGATTGTTTGTGTAATTTGCGTGCCCGTTTTGGGTGAGATTTTGTTCCATTAACAGTTTACTAATTAATAGTTAATTTTTAGGATTTGATTGTATTTTTTTCGTTAATTTGTGTTAGTACTCATTTACTTGCTTACATTATTTGCATCTTGATATCCCAAGCATACATTGATATTGATCAAGTTTTAAAACAATTTTTTTTAAGTTTTTTGGTTTTGTCGTTTTTTCATTGTGTAGTGTATATTTATATGACCCATACAGAATCCCAAGTAAATATTGATTCAATTGCAAATTGATTCAAATTCTATACTAATATCGTGTCATAGGCACGGACATGAATATCTATTATACTTATAATAAATATTATAGAAATTACAAGTTTAATTTTTAAAAATAAACTATTTATGTGATACATCACAAAATAGCATAGTAGACTATTTATCTGGTACAAAAGGAGTACCAAACTTGAAACTACTCAAGATGGTAAAGTAAGTCTCATATGTGATCGAATTTTATTCATAAAACCAAGTGATCTTACAATTTAACATACCAATACATCACAACTTGTAAAAAAATCTGTATTAATTAAAATGTCCAATACACCAACATTCCTTAGTTTTTTAGAAAATGTGTTATGTAATATTGCCCCCCCCCCCCCACCACAACATTTATCAGCATTGGTACGTTGCTGCAGTGGAGAACTAACATATCTCCTTCCTCCATCCCAAAATTATTTTCTTTTTTCTTCACTTCTAAAATATTTATCTTGTTTAAAAAAATTAAACAAATTTATTTTTATTAGTTTATCACTCTTTTTTCTTCTTGCTTTACCTTTTGAGTAAGATATTAATGAATTTTAAAGAAAACCATACGCATATTAATAAATAAATCAATTTTTTAAATAAGATGGAGGAATAATTTTAGGATGTATGATAATAATTTTTTTAAGATGGATGATTACATCAACTTTGCTCAAATTCATTGGTTGAATTTTTGCTGACTGACACCACTGACTTTTCAATACTGAGTCGTGTTTCGTACACTAAAGCCAAATTGAGTTACGTCATCATGTACACTGAAGTTTGGAAAGTGAGTCTACGCGGAACGCGCCATTTTAAGCTGTTCTTGGTCACCCCTGCCACCTATACATTCGATTACGTCAACGATTTAATTTTTGAAAAAAGTCTAATAATTCACGAGTATATTGATATATTTGATAATAATTACTCCATCCGTCCCTAAATAATTGACTATGTATACAGTTTAAGAAAAAATAATTGACTTAATTATTTATATTTGTTTAATGAATATTTTCATTTAAAGATTATCTGTATGTGACCCATAATTAAAATAGAGTGAAAAAATAAATGTAAAGTGGTAAAAATGATATTCTAAAAAGATAAGTTTCAAACTAGACAATTATTTTGGGACGGACGAAAAAAGAAAAAAGAACGATAATTTAGGGATGAAAGGAGTATAAAAATATTTAAATATAATTAATATATTTATAATACAAGTGAATGTTTAAAGATAAAAAATTATAAAAGCTGCAAATATAACTTTTTAAAATGATATTTTTAAGTAAAATTTTCAAAAATAGAATAGTGTCCGACATATACTTCAAAAGAAAAGTAATAATTTTTTTTTGAAACGGATGCAAAAAAAGGCAAACTAATTAATTAGTAGGGGTGATAAAGATAACTTTTTAATACAGGTTTTTTTTTATATTTTGATTTAAACCTAAAAAAATACTTTATTTGTCCTAAATTTATTGTATTGTTTGATCTGATATACGGATTTAAAAAATAATTGACTTAATTATTAATATTGATTTAATGTGAATTTTTTTTAAAATTTACGTATATATGACTTATAATTAATATATAATAAAAAAATAAAGATATAGTTGTTAAATATTATTATGAAAAAAAAATTATTTTTGGACGGTCGAAATTTTTTTTGAGGAAAATTAAACAATAATTTTGTGAAAGTGGAGTACTACGTAACTACGGTACTAATTTGAAAAGCAAAGGCAACGCAAACTACCAATCTCACCAAAATGGATACGTGATGAATTCTAACAGGAAAATATTGACCGTAGACCGGCGTGGATTTGAGCTGACTCTCTACTACTCTCTCTCTCCCTCTCATCCCTCCTCCAATAAATACTTCCTCGGTACCTCCAGTTCTGCAAGTCCATTGATATTCTCTCCCTTAATTCTTTATCTGCGTTTGAATATTCTTTTTCTTCTTCTTTCTCAAAACTTGTTTTGCAACTTTAATTTCTCCGATCACCACATAGTTCCCAGATCTCTTCCCGTATTCAACTTTCAACAGGAAAAATATGAAGGTGAGAATTATACTTGTTTTTATTTATAATTTTTAGTAAGATTGCATCTTAAGATCTTCCCAGTTCTTTCTTCTTTTTCTCCCTTTACAAGTCTGCATGCATAAGTTCGTTTTTCCCTCAAGAGTCAAGACATAGGGTCCCGTTGTGCCTGAGTTTTTAATCAATTAAGTTTTTCTCTTAAATTTGTAGTTTTATGGAAACTTTTCAGAAGAAATCTTGGATGGGTTTAATTTTGTATGATGACTATCCTGATGGGTTTGTACTAATTCAGATCTTATGATTGTTTATGACAGAAAGTTGTATTGAAATTAGAGCTACACGATGACAAACTGAAGCAAAAAGCCATGAAAACTGTCTCTGGTCTTTCAGGTATTAAATTAAATAACTTGGAGTATTCGGCAATCGGCTGTATGTGTATGAATTGGTTTTTGGTATTCGAAAATATTAATCTGAATTCAATTGGGTTGCAGGGGTGGATTCAATTGCTATGGACATGAAAGATAAGAAATTGACACTAACAGGAGACATAGATCCAGTCACTGTTGTGGCTAAATTGAGGAAGCTTTGCCACACAGACATAATCTCAGTTGGGCCTGCAAAAGAGCCGGAGAAGAAGAAGGAAGAGCCCAAGAAAGATGATCCCAAAAAAGATGACAATAAGAAGAAGGATTCAAAGGATGATGCAGCCCAAAAGGGCACCCCACCCTACACTCTTTACCCTCATTACCAGTATTACGGGCAGCAACCTTATTATAATTATCAGCAGCACGCTCCTGCTGTGCCCTCACAATATTATTCTAGAGTTGTGGAAGATGAGAATCCTAATGCTTGTGTTATTTGCTAAATGGGTATTGGCTGAGGGTATTTTTGTCTATTCATATAAGGACACTGGGATAGTGTCAAAGAGGAGAGGAGAGAGAGAGAGAGGGAGAGAAATGTACAGTAGTAGTAGGTGTAAGTGTGTAACCATGGTGGTGGGGGTTAGTGATCTACTGATCTATCTTGAATCTTGATATAAATGTTGTTTATTTATATACGGAGTATTTGTTAAAAAGAAAAGACAATAATTAGGTGGCTGTATGGAATATGGATTATCAAAATGTTATGTTTCAGAAAAGTCCTTAATGATCAACATTGTTACTTGTTCGACCTTAACGGTTAGTTAACTAAAAGAGTAATGTTAGAGCCACTCAATGAGCACTTAAATTTGTGCATCAAATGATGTGGTTTCCAATGTGTCATTTTATTTGGTATTTTATGGGCTCCATTATAAATTAAAAAGTTATATTAATAATATGACACATAAGATGCCATATCATTTGGTACCCAAAATTGAGTGTTATTAGAGTGGCCCTAGCATTACCCTAACTAAAATGCCGTCTCAATCGGATCCTTATCTATCAATTTGGAAGTTGTCAAATTCCAATTACTCAAAACTTACGAGTTACTCACTCCGTTTTGAGTAAATAGTTTTTGTTTGAAAATTAATTTTTTTTTAAAAAAAATAGCACTTTTAATAGTACATTAATAATAAAATAATATTTATATGTCTTAATTTTTAAAAATAAACTCTTTAAGTGAAATATTTCAAAATAAAATAATGAACTCTTTGTATGAAACGAAGAAATAGAAGATAAAATAAGATACATGGTACTCCTCCTTGTAATGGGGTTTGTATTTATTTTTTATTTTTTTATATTTACCATTTCATATTTAATTGGGATCAAATTGAAGTTAATTCTTTTAAATTTACTTGCAATGTGGATTCTTTAATGCCGTTGTTTTTATTTATTGAAAAAAAGAAATAGTTAAATTTTTTTTACAGTTATGATAATAATCATCGAAAATGTTTCCAAACAAAATTTGGCCGGCCAACTTTTGTCATACATATACCGATCCAGTACTTATTATTGTTTTAAAATTTAAACATTGTTGTCTTAGCAATATTTTATAGATGTTGCTACGTTATCTTATTATTTGCCACATTTTTAATGACTGGGAATTAACTTTAGCCATAGCCGGCCAATATATTAATAACTTAAGCTTCTTCGGTTAAATGTTATTCTTATTTTTGTTTTTCACGAGATGTTTTTATATGACATTCTGTCTGAGATTAATCTTATAAGTTGGATTATTGAGATATAAAATAAATGCTAAGTAATTGTGTTGTATTCATGTCAAAGTGTCTTACGCTTTCTCACCAAGTGTTCTATAAACTCAAGAGTTTCA
Organism: Codonopsis lanceolata; assembly: GCA_013146195.2. NCBI lineage: Eukaryota > Viridiplantae > Streptophyta > Magnoliopsida > Asterales > Campanulaceae > Codonopsis > Codonopsis lanceolata. The sequence continues at coordinate 156,669,306 of CM028379.1, forward strand.
TTTATTTAGAAAATCAAATAATTAAATAATAATTTGGTCCCTGGACATGTTAAAAAAGAATGTTTTGATCTCCGGATAAAAAAAAAAACAATCGAAGCTGGTCCTTAGACATGTTTTTTTGGATCAATTTGTCCCCTCCTACCGTTAGCGTTAGTTTTGCCATCTGTTTTGTTTTTAATTAACGAAAATGCCCTTTGTCTAAACAAACGGGAAATTAGCCCAAGTACTTTTCAAACCCTAAATTGGCTCTCTCTCTCTCTCTCTCTCTCTCTCTCTCTCTCTCTCTCTCTCTCTCTCCAACAATTATACGAAAAGGGCTTTGATTTCATTGCATTGAAGAGTTGAAAGAATCGAAGACACTGGGGACGTAAATCCAAAAAACTAATGTCCCTGGAGGCTGATTGAAGGCAATTAGTACGAAATCTTCATATTATACTTTGATTTTAGGGTTTTAAATTTTTTTGCATCGATTCTTTTATGGTTTTTGGTAGGTAGAGGATGATGAAATTACATATTAGGGTTTTATAGTTCTTCGAACGTAAATTATATCTTTCACTGTCTGAGTTGATTTAGAGGTCAAAACATACGAATTGACCCACATACTGTGTATAAATGAAGGGGCTTTTATGATTTTTGTTGTGATAGGGGCTTTTTATGGCTGACACTGTGATATGAATATTGTAGTTGTCTGATATATTTTATTGCCTTCTGACTTGTGACTTGTCTGCTTATGGTTTATTCCAGATTATTGTTGTGATAGGTTGCTACCTTCTGACACTTTGATATTTTATTGCATTATTTCCTTCTAACTTGTCTGCTTATGTAAATTTTTAATTGATAGTGTTGTTGTCTAGATAACTTAAAAGGTGTGACTTTTCTTACCTTCTAACTTGCCTGCTTGTGTTTTACAAGTATAAAATGCTAGGAATCAGTTTGTAAGGTCCCCATATGTGATATGCCCCATATGTATTAACTGATAGTTGGAGACAAAAAGTAGACCTCATCTTCATACTTTGTCTACCACCATTTAGTGTAGTTAGTTGCCTGATGTGGACCCATCTTCTTTTGCAGGATGGGCATCTTTACTATAGTAGTCTACCATGTGGGTAATTTTGTCAAAGAATGGGAACATAGGAAATACATATTAGGGGGGACTTATGATCTATTAGAAGATATGGGCACATATTACATTTCTTTTATTGTCATAAAGGGTGACATTGAACAACTATTGAACTATAGTAATGCCAAGTGTCTGTGGTACCTAATTCCAGGTCAGGATTTAGACAATTGACTTAGAAGAATGTATAGTGATTGGGAAGTCATATGTATGTGTGAGATGTTAGGGAATCATGAGTATCTACATATGTATGTTGAGCATGGAATTGATGAAGGTGTACATGAGGAGAATGGAATTGATGAAGGTGTACACAAGAAAGTGTGGCTGAGTGTTTTATATTTGATGATGATGTACATGAGGAGGAGGATGTTCATTCTAAGGATGATGTATATGTTGAGGATGATATTGAGGATGATGTAAATGTTAATGGTTAAAAAGATGTAAATGTTAATGGCCAGGATTGTGAGGATGATGTAAATGGTCAGGATGATTCTAGTGAAGATGAGACTTGTATTGCAGATAGTAAAGAAGAAGAAATTGAGTATGAGTACATTGTTAATGATGTGATAGAAGCAAGTGATGAGGAAGTGACCCAAGCTAGAAAGACATGTATTGATATGAAAACAAATGAAAGGAAAAAACCAGTTGAAATGACTGAGAATGAGCATGGTACACCTCCTGTTGGAATGACTGAGGATGAGCATAATGCCTTGGAGGAGACATTCATTGCTGAGATTGATTTAGAGCTGAGTAGTGATTGCAGTGAACATGACATCAAGAAGAAGAAGCAAAAAAGGAAAGAAAAAAAAGGATCATTTAATCCATACACTAATCCCAATGATATACACTTCAATGTAGGCATGTAATTTAAGAATGCAGTTGAGTTTAAGGAGGCAATAAGGGCACATGCAATAAAGAAGGGGATAGACTTCAAATTTTTGAAGAATGAACAAAGAAGAGTGTGTGTAGTCTGCATGAATTCCACTGTATGCACATGGAGGATTTGGGGAAGTCAACCAAAAGGAGTGAAGAGTTTTCAGATAAAACCTATAATCCAAAGCATATGTGCAGTAAGAATTTGAGGAGTAGACAACTCACTTCCCAATAGATTGCAATTACATATTACACAACAATAAAAATAATCCATCTTTGAAGCTTGCAGAAATGAAGAAGGAGATTGAAACAAGGTATGGTTTGGATGTCAGTTTGGGTACTTGCTCAAGGGCTAAAAGAAAGGCATTGGGTGTTGCTGCTGGTTCAATGAAGGAACACTATGCCAAGATCTGGGATTATAGAAATGAGCTGAGGAGGACTAATGAAGGCAGTACTGTAGAAGTGTATTGTGTCCTGAACAATCCTACATATGGTCCTGTATTTCAGAGGTTTTATGTGTGTTTTGATGCCCTGAAGAAGGGTCTATTGACTGGTTGTAGGAAGGTCCTAAGATTGGATGGGTGTTTCCTAAAAGGCTGTATGAAAGGAGAATTGCTAATTGCAGTAGGAAGAGATGGGAATGACCAAATGTTTCCAGTGGCTTTGGGAGTTGTGGAAGTGGAGAACAAAAATTCTTGGTGTTGGTTTCTTTCTCACCTAATAAATGACTTGCAAATGAAGGATGGTAGGGGATGGACCCTCATTTTAGATCAACAGAAGGTACCTTTAATGGTTTTTTATATATATATTATATTGCATGTACTTTAATATCTTGTCATACCTTATTTAAATTATTTTGTTATTCTTCAATTTAATAGGGACTTGTAATATCTATTGCTGAGATGCTGCCTTTATCTGAGCATAGGGCATGTGCTATACATGTGCATGTTAATTGGCCTAAAGATTTTAGAGGTGCAGATTATAAGAGTCATTTCTAGGTAATTTTCAAGTCAACTAACATGAAGCACTACAACACCAACTGTGAGAAATTGAAACAATTTGATGAAAAGGCCTACAATGATTTGATGCATAGAAATCCAAGTAAATGGTGAACGACTTTCTTCTCAACTGATATTAAATGTGATAACTGTGAGAATAATATGTCAGAGGGGTTCAATGAGTCCTTAGTGGAAGCTAGGTCTAAACCACTAATTTATATGTTGGAGCATTTGAGAATGACTATGATGACTAGGCTACATAAAAGAAAAGAATGGATGAGAAATCATTGGGATAGGATATGTCCTAGGATTAGAAAAAAATTGGATTATACACATCTGAAGCTAGGAGAAGTTCCAAGTGGACTACATGAAATGGGGGTATGTTGTTGACATTCAAAATATGACATGTACTTGCAGATCATGGGATTTAAGTAGTATCCCATGTTGTCATGCCATTCTTGGTCTGGTGAGTATTGGCAAGAATGTAGATGATTATATTCCTAAGTGTTATGCAAAGGATGAGTTTTTAAAGGCATATGCAAACAATATTGAGCCCATAACAGGTGAAAACAACTGGCCACAATTTGGAGATGATCCCTTTAGACCTCCAATGTACAAGGCAATGCCAGAGAGGCCAAAGAAGAAGAGAGTGAAGGCACCACTTGAAGAACAACCAAGAAGACAACTAGGGGTGTATAAAAATTGAGTCAGTATGGGAAAGAGATGGTATGTATTATTTGCAATGTAGTTGGTCATAACAAAAATGGGTGTAGAGAACCAAGGGAAAGTGTAGCAAGTGTCAGTGGGGTCCAAACTGAGGTATTCTTCTTCTATATCTTGTTTTTACATAACACTTCTATATATCATTATTAGTTCTTCCGCAGTTCTGAATTTGGATGCTAATTTCTTATAGGCACCTAATACTTCAAAAAAAAAGATGTAAATCCAAAGCAAAGAAAGGAAAAGCCTCAATTGAGAGAGTTTATACAAAAAATAGAAATGAAGGAAGGAAGAAGACACCTTAGATACCTGCAAGTGAGAAGAGAAAACGAGGAAGGCCCATGAAGCCAGTCAATGCAGAACCAACACATGATTTTGATGGACTCTATGTTTCACCGGCTGGAGAAACCTTTTTTTAAGGTATGTTCAGTTTAATTGTTGTCTAGACTACACAGTTTACCGTTTTCATTTCTAAATTGTCAACTAACACTAATATGCACTATACTTGTTTGTAGACACCTGGAACATTTAGGTCTGTCAATTTGGATGCTTATGCTTCACCAAGTGAAAGACCAAATCAATTTCCAAGAGATGCAGCTGGCCCAGCAACATCAAACACAACAACCCCAGCAACATCAAACATAACTGTCTCACCTCCATCTACTCAACAGTCTGGCTTTTGAAGGAACACTAATTAGGATAGGTTGTATAGAAATTCCATGACTATGTAATCAGGATAATTACTAGGGGTATAACTTACTTTTGGACATATTTTTTTGGTGGGTACATTACTGATGGTATAGCATTTGTTTTGGACAAAAAGCTTTATTATGGTTGTATAGAAATCCCAAGCAGTATGGACATGTACTTTTGAACTTGTGTACTTGTTCATAAACTTTTGTGATATGGGCTTTTGGATGTGAACCATATGCCTTTGGTTATCAATATATTATGACTTGAAGTAAACCTATGTGTCTTTGGACTCGTTCATAAACATATGTGTATTTATTGGTAAACATGGTATCTAAGGTGAACACAGATCACAGTTTTGCAACAAACATTCCAAAGATCACAGTTTTGCAACAAACATAATCTCATAACAAAGAGGCAAAACACACCTCCGGGCCACTGTACTATACAAAAGGTTGCAATTAGGCCACTGAGACTTCAAAATTTTCGGGATGGCCACTGTACCAGACTTATCTTGCACGTTAACCCTTTTTTTGGATGGACGTTAAGTTAGGTTAAATGTCTATTTTACCCCCGTCTTCATCATCAACATCTTCAAACCCAGAAAATCAAACCCAGAAAAGAAAAAGGGAAAAGGACCCAGCTATGTTGAAAATCAAACCCAGAAAAAGGGAAAACGTTTGATTTTCTTCTCCCCAAGCGATCCTGCATCTCCATCAATCCAGCCGCCCCAGATCTTCTTCTCCGGCGAATCCCCAACCTCGGTCTTCATCTGCCCAAACCCAGCAGCCCTCTCTCTTCGTCCAAACAGGCCACGCCATCCAACCTTCTCCTTCATCTTCTTCGGCGAACTAGTCGCCCCTGCCGCATCCATCACCGAATCCCCTCCGTTCAAATCACCAACCCCCAGATCAGTCCAGCCGCCATCCTCAGTTCATGGCAAGAAGCTGATTCCGGCCTCACATCAGCGATCTGAATCCTCCTCCTTCTCCGGCGAGTCTCCGCCATCTTCACAGCCGGGACATCCATTTAGATCCGCCGTCTTCGCCCAAATCCTCCATGTCCGCCCTCATCACAGACCCAGCTATGGCCTATCCCTATCAACCCCAACCTTCGTCTTCATCACCAAGCCCACCGCCGTCTCCAACCGCCGCCGGTGTCCCTTTATCTTCCCCGTCTCCGGCCAAACAGCCCCCATGTCAAACCGGAAAATCGAATTTGGGATCGAAAAATCCGACCAGATCTGTTCCATCTTCGTCTCCCTTGTATGCAATCTTCATCTCCAAGATTTCGACATAGCAAACTCAGCCTCGCAAAATCCTTCCTCTCACAGTCCCGCTATCTTCCAATGTCGGCATCTCCTCCTCTCTCAACTTCATCAAAGCCGCCTCGTTTTGCCTCAAACCCAGCGAGCATCCAACTCATACAAGCTTTGGAGAATTTCTGTCCTTCTCCCTTCAAATTTGGGTTTGATTTTCGTTTTGGATTTGGTGTCTATTGGTTTGATCTAAGCATTCAAATTGCTTGTTTGGGTCTATTGGTTTGATCTGCTCATCTGTAGCTCCAAAAAAATGATGTTTAAGTGATGAAGGAGAGGGCAAAAAGGGTATTTCACTTAAAGATAACGTCAAATGGTAACGTCCGTTAAAAAATGGGTTAACGTGCAAGATAAGTCGGGTACAGTGGCCATCCCGAAAATTTTGACGTCTCAGTGGCCTAATTGCAAGTTTTGGGTAAGTACAGTGGCCCGGAGGTGTGTTTTGCCCAACAAGGATCATAGTTTTCACAATAACCCATTCCATTTACTCCTAACATATGAAAACTCAATTGATATGTATAATCCATAGCCTAACAGAACCTTTAAAAAAACTCCATTGATATTCACCCTTTTCTAGGCAACATCGACATAACTGTACCATTTGGACTTAAAATGTCATATACACAAATCAAGAAAACAATTACAACAACCGATAGCCTAACATTCCAATTGCTCCTAACTTGAGATTTGAGCAAAGCAATTTCCATATCTTTCATCACCAGTTCTTTTTCAAGCCTCTTGATTTCCTTTTATAGTGTAACTTTCTTGTCTTTTTTTCTTTTCCAACTTCATCTCAACCTTGGTTAACTTCTCTTTCAATTCAACAACATCTTGGCTCTCATTTGCCCATTCAAAGAAATCACAACCTTTGATTGTTCTGCATTAACACAAACAGAAACATATATGTCAAAAGCTTTGCACAGAACCTTTGCACACAAAACAGAAGTCACAAGTCACAAACATAACTACTAGCTGATAACAAACAAAATTTCCAAGATGAAAACAAAAGTCAAGAAAATAGCGTGCATGAAGAATTTCCAGGCTTAAACAAACAGAATCACCAAGAAAATAGCTTACCATATGAAACAAACATAATCACCGACAATTTTTTTTTAAATGAGCCAAGGTGTAAAAAATTTCAATTTAACATGCACATACATACACTGTAATTCTCACATCCATAGAATAGCTTGCCAGGGTTACTATAAGTTCGTGAGGTCTTGAATGGAGTTGGGACCTTGCAATCACACAATGGAACACCTTCACCTTCGTGAGTTTTGGCACGCGATTGCCCTGTAGATGACGAGGCCATGGAACACAATGGAGCCAAATAGGTTTTTCTAGCTACAAATTGTGGTATAAATGATTCACAATGGAGACTCGAAGAAGATATCTACAACTGAGAGTATGATATGTCGGAGAGAAACAGTCAATGCTTCGATCTAACTGCCGATGATTATATACATCTGCTGGTTATATACATCTACTCGAAGAAGATATCTCCAATTGAGAGTAAGCATGTGCTTGTTTAGACCAAGGGCATTCTCGTCAATTTTAAAAAAAACAGAGGGCAAAACTAACGCTAACGGTGGTAGGGGCAAATTGGTCCAAAAAAACATGTCCAAGGACCACCTTCAATTGTTTTTTTGTCCGGGGACCAAAACATTATTTTTCGACATGTCCAGGGACCAAACATTATATTAATCCAAAATCAAATTTGCAACTCCTATTAAAGTTTTAAGTCAATTCACGAGGCCCTCCTAGTCCTAAGAGTTAACTAGTTCTATACGACACAAAATATTTGTCATAATTCTAACATTTAAGGCTATTTGATTATATGTTTCTTTTTTTATTTTTGACTTTTTAAATATGGACTCTTTAAAAAAAAGGTGGACTCTCTATCTAAGAGCCAGGGATTGGGGGCAGGGCCGGCCATGAGGGGTGTCTGGAGGGGTGACCGCCATGGGCAACCAATTTTTAGGGCCCCAAGGTTTACAATTGATTGCGTTAACCCGGTGGTTAAGACGCCCATGATTTAAGCTAGAGGTCCCATGTTTGAATCCTCTGTTACTTTTTTTAGTCTGTGAACTATGTATAAGTTATAATGTCTGGAAAATTTTAGTGTAGAATAGGTGACCCAATGGTTAACTTACTTAGTAGATTGTGAGAGATCTTGGGTTTGATTCTTGGTATAAACTTTCTATTTTTCTTTTTCCCAATATTTTAAATGATTTCATTTTTATAAAGGGCCCTCCTCTTCTTTTTGGTCATGGGCCTCTCAAAACTCAGGGTCGACCCTGACTGTGGGCATTGGAGATTGTCAGTCTTCGCTCCATGCTTAAAATTTGTCGCGTGTAACCCAAGTGGTGGCCACGTGGGAACTCTTGAATTTGGCCCCTTTAGTAATGTTTTAAGAAAATCAGAGTTAATTTTTAAGAGAAAATAACACTATATATATATTGATGTATCCAAAATGAAGAGATACACTAGGCTTGATTATCCGGATATTTGGCTTTCAATTCTATTCGTGTTTTCGAAGGCCAAAACCTGTCAAAAAGGCAACAAGAACCGTGAACTGAGCAGAGGCTTACCCTGCAAATGCACTCTGACGTGATAATTAGGAAACACTCGATTGAGTTAGCAATTTGACAAGTGTCAGCGTTACGCTGATATTCCTCGCTTACCCTCAATTGAACAGACTCCAGTCGTGGCGTCTTGGTCGTTTGATATGTGGGGAATAGACTTGATTGGTCATTTCCCATTAGCTCGCTCAAAGTTCAAGTATGCGGTGGTGGCAGTGGATTACTTCACAAAATGGGTAAAGGCTAAGCCGTTGGCAACTATCAGTAAAGTGAATGTGATCGATTTTGTCCATGAACATATTTGGTGTCGTTTTGGTGTTCCCTGGGCTATAGTGTCTGACCATGGAACTCAGTTTTTAGAGAAATTTACAAAGGCATGCGATCATATGCGGGTAAAGCACTGGCCATCATCTGTGGCATACCCTCAAGGAAATGGTCAAGCAGATCTAGATCTTCTTGAGGAAAAGCGAGTAGAATCTATAATTAGGATGGCTAATTATAAGCAATGAGCAAATGCCTACCACGATAAGAGAGTTTGAGGTCGGTCATTTGCTGTGGGCGATTGGGTCCTTCAGAAAATTGAGGCAACGGGACATCGAACAGAGTGGGGAAAACTTTCTCCTAATTGGGAAAGTCCATTTCAAGTTGTCAGAATGGTCAGGGAAGGGACCTACATGTTGCGAACAGAGAAGGGAAGCGATCTGAAGCATCCATGGCACGCTGATCATCTGAAGAATTATTACCGTTGATTGAGAATCAGGCAGGCTGTATGTTTTCATTCTTCTCATTGGTAAGTTTGGGTAAATAAACGAGTTCATTTTGGTCTTTATATTGACATCTCATCTATTGTGTCTAATCCTTATCTCGATTATGCTTTTTCATCGAGCACGATATGTCTCTGTTCGATTGAAAAGGTTAGTGTTCGAGTTGTGTGCTTAATATCATCCATTGTGTCCAATCTTTGTCTCGATTATGCTTTTTCATCGAGCGTGATATGTCTTTGCTCGATTGAAAAGGTTGGTGTTCGAGTGATGTGTTCACTTTTATTTTGATTATGCCTTTTCAATGAGCACGATATGTTTCTGCTCAATTGCAAAGGTTAGTGATCGAAAATTTTTATACAAAATGAAACGCGACCTTGAATCTTAGCTTGAGCCTAAGGTCTGAGCGGTTAGCGAGTTGGGATTTTAGCTCGTGCCTAAAGTCTAAAAACGTAGCAATGTGCAAGTTCGGTAAACTGAGCTAACGATCAAGAGTTGAGAAATTATTCAACGGAAACATGGTGATATTGAAAAAAGACATCAATATTACATGTCAAATAAAAAATTGGTTTGCAGAGAAGTATCAAAAGTACAACTGTTATGGTACGCATGCCGAGAAAGGTCTAATGGTCTGAGGGAATCTCTAAAGGTTCAGTCTCGATGGCGTTCTTCCCCTCCTCGTTTACCGTCGACCCATACTCAATCACGACCACCTCCCCATCATCCCCAGCTGAGTGAGCAGCAATGGTCGCGGCTTCTTGGGATTTGGCCATCCAAATTTGCGTCATCAAGTCCGTTACTGTAATTTCAGCGGCCTAAGGAGGTGTCAATACAGCCAGCCCTTTTTGTGAGTCTGATTGTGCCAAGGAATTCATCTCGTCTTCGGTGTAGGGCATCAGGGTGTGACCTAGACGAGCAGAGAAGCAGAAGGGGGTATTGGTTCCCCATTCAGCGAGCAGCTCAGGATGGATGTCCATCCCGCTGCATGCTATCTGCCTCAGGACGTGATGTACCACTTGGAGATAAAAGGGGTACGCTTCATCATCGACGCAAACGCTGAAGTCTTCTAAGTTTTTGTATTAAACAATTATGGCTTGCCTCTGCTCCTCGTTGGGTTTGGACAACTCCTCCCTCAGCTTCCTCTCTTTCTCAGTCGCTTTAATCTTGGCCTGTTCCAGTTCGCTCACCGCTGCTCTGAGCTCCTTCCTCACCTCCCCAATGTTGTTGACGATAGTCTCCTCGGATTTTTTTGGAGAAGTTGAGGTGAGCTTCCAGAGTTTTCTTCTCCTCTTCAAGCTTGGAGAGCTCAGTTACCTTAACAGTTACGACTTCCTCGCTTTGTTTTAGCTCAGCTCAAAGAGTATTAATCCGCTCTTCAAGTTTATTCTTCTCAGCGGTCAGGGAGCCGGAGGTCTTTAAATTATCAATGAACCGGTCATACAGCAGCTCAGTTTTGGTGGTCATCTAAAAATAAAAAGTACAAGTTAAAACAGAACGTTAAGGTTCATTCGCTGGCAAACAACAGGGAAATAATTACCTCGACCATGCATATCTCGATCTCGCCAACCAAGACCGAGCTAGAGTGCTCGACACTCCTTTTTTGAAGGCCAGTATGGCGGAGCCTCTTTGCTATGTCAAGCCCGATTGTGGCAGTGTGACCCCCGCGTCTATTGGTATTAATGTTGTGCAAGTCGGGGACATCTGGCAATTCAGTAGAAATGTTAAATTGGGTTGGCCCTAACCCTATAAGGTTGTGACCCTATTGGGCCGCGGGTTAAACGATTCATTTAAACGGGCCACTCAAATCGCAGCCCTAACCCTAACCCTGTAGGGTACGGTTTAACCGAGTCAACCCTATTAACACATGATGCCTTATTTAAATCAAAAAATCGAAATTAAGTAACAAACATATTGAGGGATAAGTGACAACGATTAACAATACGAATTAAAAACATGAAATCAAATTTTATTTTGAGAAAGTATCTTCTTCAACATCATTATCCTCTTCATCTACAATAATAAAATAACATAAAATAAATGTTGGTAAAAAGTTAATACAATCAAATATTTTATTCAAATAGTAAAATATAATACTAAGGTCAACCCGTTTAGCACGGAATTTAAACGGGTTGCATTTTCCTGACCCTAACCCTTTCTAATTCCCGATTAGCAGGGTTAACCATGTGGTTCTTGACCCTTTTTAACATATCTAATTATGTATCCAAAATTCTCATTTTGACCAATTTTGGAAACTTATATGTCTTAGAACTGTACTTACGACCATGTTTGGATTTGACTTTCATCAAATACACATACATCATCACAAAGCTAACAGGGGATAGACAATGGTTTACTGATCGATGTATTTTATACGTCGATATCAGGTACTTTTATGACTTAAATTGAGCGATTCCACGAGGCTTTTGGCTACTGATATGTGTTTTTCAGTTGTTTTATGAGTTTCAGGGTTTTAGGTGGAATTATATGAATTATGAGGCTTTTAGTGAAGATTTCGAGAAAGGGGCCAAAGTGTAAATTGAAGAAAAACAGCAGAAAGACATTCTGGCCACCTTGCGACCCCAAGGTGTTTAGACCTTGCCTTCGCAAGGTAGGCAGTAAGTGGGATCCCGAAATCAAGACCCCTTGCGACCGCAAGGTACCCAGAACCGGCCTTTTAAGGTTTTCAAGCCAGATTGGAACTCCTAATCCCCTACAACTCCATGGTATAAATAAAGGACGGTAGCCAAAATCAAAGGACGTCCAAGAAATAGTTTTAAACAGTTCTAGCGTAGGATTTAGATTGTATAACATAGTTTAGTTATTGTAATTACAGTTTTGAAGATCGATCCATGTATTCATTCATCTCCGTGTGCAATTCATCTTCAAGGATGAACTAACACTACAACAAAAAGGACTATTTGTGACCCCCGTTATTTGGGAGGGCCAAAAAACGGTCCCAAATACTTTTTTTTGGGAAGGGAAAATTAGTGGTCACAATTACGTAGTATTTGGCACTGTTTTGTAATAACCGACCCAAATACTAGTGTATTTAGGACACTAGTGCAAACCCCGTACTAAATTCCTCTATTCGGTTCCAAATTAAATCGGTGGTAAAAATATTTCTAGAAGCATATCTTATTTCGCTATCCCGCGTCCCTCTCCCTCCCTCAAAATTCCCTCCAAGGTTTTCCCCAAAATTTCCCCCACCTAGGTTTTCCTTCCCAAAATTAAGTGGATAGAGCTGTTACTCTAGCACATCGATAATTCTCTCTTGCTGTCGCTCTCTCTCTCTCTCTCTCTCTCTTTCGTCCGAAATCGCAGCAGATACCAGTTTGCCGCCATCTTCACATCGCAGAAGCTCTCAGTCTCATCGGTAAGCCTTTGTCTCTCTCTGTCTTTCTTTGTCTCTTTCTCTCTCATTCTATCATTTGTGTATGTGTCTGTCTCTCTCCCATTCTATCGTTTGTGTATGTGTCTGTGTTATAATTCTAAAATATTAAGTCTATGTATTATGTTTATTTGTTTGACTATGCATTTCAATTTGGTTGTAGAACTTTTGGATTTTATGTCAAGTTAGAGATTGTGTTTGAAACTTTGAAATTCATTGTTTGTATCTTTACAATAGTGTGCGTGTCTTTGGAGTATGTGTGTGTTTTATTATTGTTGGTTTCATTTTGGTTTCCGTCCATACTCCGGCATCCCTGTGGACTGGGCCTTCTGCCTATTAGCTGTGTCTGCGGGATTTTTTTTGCGAATATAACAAATAATTGGAAGAAAATCACTATAATATATATAGGGTTACATTGAGTCTAAAATCACCGACTGAAATTTTCGAGAAAGTTATTAAGAAGTTTAGGTTTATAATAGATTGTTTATAGTTTATTGGATTCATACTGAAATCTATGATTAGACATTTTTTGTGTTTGGGAATTGGTAAAATTGAAAGCAATATGGATTAAAACAATTGATGGTTCTATTTCTGGATTTCATTTGGACTGCGAGTGACGACTTAGACCACAATTTTTAATTTTGCATTAATAGCTCGACCTGATAAGAACTAGAAGTGAATACATGCATATCAGTGAGCCTAAATCCTAATGATATATATGAAGAATCAAGTTTGTTGAACTAATCAGCAATCTTGTTTTCCCATCAACATGAAATGACTGGAAATTAAAGAAATACTGTCAATAATAATATCCTGTGATACCTTTCCCATAATATTACAAGGATAAGTCAAACTGCCATGAAATTGGAACATAGAGTAGGGCCACTGTTGAAATGTATGGCTTAGGTTTTGTACAGTTGAGAATTGAGAATAGATAGTATGTGACTATGTGAGATTGGAAGGTCCATACTATTCATAAATTTCTCAGGGAAAGATAAGGAATTAACTTCGATGAGTCAACCTACAAGGCTGGAAAAAGACCCAGAAACTGTTGAATAGTCAAATCAAGCCAACCGAGTACATGTACATCCGATCCGTCACACAGGTTCCTGGCCAGTTGGTGCACTTGCATCATAAACCCTACTTACTAACTAGTGTAATTGAAGACCATTGAAACCACACACGCACACACACAAGATATTACTGAAATTGTTAGAGAGTGCATACTCTGCGCACACGGGTTTTTTTTTTATAATAATACTACTATAATTTTTAAATGTAATATATATATTTTTTCTTTTGATAATAGTAATAGTATAATTTTTAAATTTTTAGGATATCATCTGGACGCATGCCATCACGCAACATACGGTTAAACAATGTTAATGCCCAATTGCCACAACCATGTTGTGCACATCCAACAATTGCTGAGTTCCATGAAACGATGTTCTTTCCAGAAATTTCCTTGAATATGGCCATTGCATCACCTATATTTCCACTTTTAGAATACAATACGACAAGAGAATTACCCACAAAGACATCAGTATCCAGCCCTAGCTTGATAGTTACTGCATTTATCCTTTTCCCCATATCAAAAGCATCCATTTCACAACATGAATTCAAGGCACTAGTGAAAGAAGATTGATTTGGAAGAACCCCCATTTTGAACATGCCCCCAAAGACCTCCAACGCTTCTTCATGCTTGCTATTTAAACCATAACCAGTTAAAAGAGCTGTCCACACAACCACATTCATATGCAACTTCTCATTAAAAACTTTGGTAGAAAAAACTAATTTCCTTGCAGTGTGCATAAAAGGTAACAAGTGAAGCAGTGACATATGCATCAGACATGTATCCTTGCTTAACGATATTGCCATGAACTTGAACACCCAAACGTAAAGCCATTACATTTGCGCAGGCAGTTATTACAGATGAGTAAGTTGTCGAAGTGGGTTGAACACCATCATTTGACATCCGCTTAAACATAATCAAAGAGTCATTGCTCTTCCCATGCTGATCAAGCCCACTACTCATCGAAGTCCAAGAAATCACATTCCGCCATGGCATCACCTTAAACAACTTCACAGCATCTTCCAATCTGTTATTGATAAAATACCCATAAATCATTGAATTCCACGCAGCTATATCCCTCACAGGCATCCAACAAAAAAAATCATTCAGCCAGCTCGATTTCCCCAATCCGCAAGAACCCATTTATCATAGTCGTCCAAGAAATCACATTTCTGTAAGGCATTTCATCAAACAGCTTCCTACCCATACCCATACCCAAATCCCCACAATCCAGACATCCTCTGATAATCAAGTTCCACATAACCAACCGTGTCACGAACAGGAATTTCATCAAATAGCTTCAAAGCATCACTGAGCCTACTGTTTTTGACATAAAGAGCTATCATTTTAGTGCAAATATATATATTTGGGGAAGATAATTTATCAAAAGCTGCGCGAGCTTCGTCTAATTGGTAGTTTTCAAGGTGATTAGTATATTCTTTTGTAATCGGTTTGCCATAACATGCGGACCCGGCTAAGCTTTTGTAGTGGTGTGTGAAATTGGTTGGTAAGCCAATACGAGAATTATAGTGAACCATGTGGGCAAAGTTTTGAGGCTTCGAATCATGGCAGGGAATGGACCCATGACTTGATCATTTGAGTTGGTGTTGCTACTAGTTGACTTAAAATCCAAAAGTTATAAAAAGAGAGAATGATGTAGCTGTATAACTACTCTCTCCCTCGGTGGATGGATTTCAAAAAGATAAAAAGGTTATGGTTTAAAGTTACAAGATAAAAAGGCCCCCCACCCAACCTTCAGGTCATCCATTTAGGCTAATCTGTTTCTTAAAAGAATATTTTATTATCCTTGTTCACCTTGTTCTTTTTGATTCCTTTTGGTAAAAGTAGAACAGCAAAAATAGATTAACAAAGAGATCATACTAGTTATTGCTTATGAGAAATGGTTATGTTCACCTTGTTCTTTTTGATTCCTTTTGGTAAAAGTAGAATAGCAAAAATAGATTAACAAAGAGAACTTGGAACTGCCATTGGGTTAAAGCACACTTGGTTCTCAAAAAGGCCTTCTCCAGTACCATTCATTAGTTTTTTTGTGCTAGGGGATGATGATTGAACCTTTTAAAGAAACTCTGTTGGTGATGCAGAAAATTTCTCTTTTCTGCAGACTACAAATTCTTATTGTGGGAAGTTTAGACATGGCATGTGTAAGAGCATAGCATAATCCAAAGAAAAGTGAGAAAAGGGGAACTAAATGCGAACCATTATGATATTATTTTCACAGGTCACTTTCTTGCATTCCTCTGCAAGCCTTTGCAGCTCTTTCCTCAGTGTCCGAGTCTAGTTGTACAACACATCGACCCTTACTTGCAGTTCCTCACATTCTGCCTGATTAAAATAAAAAAAAGCAATAGATATTTCCTACATTATGAGAGGTCTTACTTAAACTGGTTAATTGTATGGACGACAAAAAAGTAATGGAAAAATGGAACAAAACTGAAAAAAAATACTACCATTTTGCGTAATATGGACCTCTGAGCCGACTCCCTATTTGATTACTTCCTCTTTTCTCGTTTTATTTCTCGATCACCCTGAAAAAGAATCCTATAACGGATGAAAAGAATAAAGCACACAATATGGATGAAGAATCTGATGATATGAATGATGATTTGTATTCGAGCATGAGTGATGAATCTGATGATTAGTTTATTGTACTTATTTATTTTTGGTAGAAAGATCAACTTACGTCAACATGCTTTTAAATTCATTTATCATACTGAATCTGTTGATGATTAATTTTATTTGATGACTATGTTCTTGCATTGGTGTTATATTTATTTAATCATTTAACTTATTTCTTGTTATTAAGATAATTGTCATATATTGATAACCTTAATTTGTATATTTTGTATGGCTCGAAAGAGACGACGTAGCTACAATTTCATGTCTGAAGTGCCAACTAATGAAGCACCCATTCAGCCCACTCAGCCACCAATACAACAACGCTCACAAACATCGTCACAGGACCGGAAGGACTTCACATGCTCATATTCGAACAGAGGTAAGCTACATAACTAAAATGCTTGTTGGGGTGCCCTCGTTTGATGGGTGTGCACCATTGTTTTGTTGTTGAACGTAAATACTTTGTTGGGGTGCCCTCGCTTGATGGGTGTGCACCATTGTTTTGTTGTTGTATGTAAATGCTTTGTTGGGGTGCCCTCGCTTGATGGGTGTGCACCATTGTTTTTTTGTTGTACGTAAATGCTTTGTTGGGGTGCACTCGTTTGATGGGTGTGGACCATTGTTTTGTTGTTATACGTAAATGCTTTCGCTTAAATGATTTGTTAAACCTCATTTTAATAAAAAGTAAGCGAGAAATGAGACCTATAGCTTTTCTAGTGTCTTTGAAAGAGAAGTGAAAATCCATAAGATAAAAAATGCATCCAGGAGTGCATTGGAAAGGACTAGCATGACTCTAACTCTTGTGATACCCGTTGCCGCTTTCTTTTTCGACTTTGCATCTTCGTTGCTTGTTAAAACAGTCCCATGATGTCATGTTCGAACCACAACAGTCCTGAAATTGTGTTCCTCTATTTCTCTTTTTCTCCTTTCTGGTCTTCCAAAACCCATCAGTTTTTTCTTTTATTTACTTGCCTTCTTTACGGGTGATGCATCATCATGTCACTCTGTATGATGGTGCTTATTTTCATCCAGTGTCATACTTAGAAGAGTTTAGGCTGGGGATGCATTTAGGAGTCTTTGTGCGAGCTGTATGCGGTGAGAGACGCACGTACGGTAATGAGGGGGGTAAAATCTATACGTCTGAGGCATCAACCTATGAAAGATAAACTTACTCATGAAGCAGCTGAATCTAAATCAAGAGAATCAAGCTAGTCCAGCTATTCACAAAGAAAGCTGAATTTGCTAAGTCCGCTAGTCGGTCAACCCATCAATAAGAATCAATTAAAGCAGATGTGTAGTCTTCTCCGAAAACCTGGGTCTATAGAGAAAGCTGTGAATCCCTGTCAATTCTATTTGTTCTCAGCGGCAGTCAATCTAGTAATTCAGAAAACAAATCAAGCTATTACAATACAAAGAGAAAGAGGCTAACCAAGACTAAACATTATCTTTATAGATGCCTTCCTGGGGAAAAGAAAAATTCAGAAGGAAAAGTGTTGAAAAAAACTCAACCTCGACCCAAATTCTAAGGAGGACAAATGTCTGCTTTACTGATACACAAATCTTACTAAGAAATCCTCTCTTAAACAACTCTAGTAAGGCTACAAAATTAGTATTTCATTTATAAGCATCACTTGGAGGGTGCATGCTTTAACTGATGAGCGAAAATCTAGCAAACTGCCATCAAAAGTGCATATATGGCACTCTATTCTGGTCATGAGATAGCCACGTTCAAAATTTGAGGCAGGAATGGGTATGGAAATTAAAGATCCCTCAAAATCTCAAACACTTTCTTAGGGTCGCTCAATATAACAGTCCTGAACTTTAACCCAATGAGGCCTGACCATCTACTTCTTACTTAAAGACCCTATACAGACTACCTAGTTCCCATACCATGATCTCCCCCGTGTTTGTGCCAACTATATGAGTTAAAACATTAACAAAGAGAGCACAGAAAAACAGGAAAGATAATTATTCAGCTAATTTTGAGTATCCAAAAATCATTAAGAAATAAACCAAGAAGTATCAGAAAAGTTTGCGAAAGCTAACCAAGGAGCAGGATTTGTTGTATTGGATGGAAGACCAAACTATTGACTACTGAACCTCGATTTAAAGTCATGACAACAGACAGAGACAGAGTGTACACCAAATACCGACCCCACCTGAGTCAAAACTCGACTATCCCACATGACCAGAATACCTCCCGCTGATCCGATTGCATCCAGATGTTCCCAGTCGGACCACTGGTTCCCTCCCACACTCATAATCAATCTTCTGTCCACTAAAACAAGTTTAGTTTCTTGCTGGTGCATAACGCATATCTGGTGCATACTAAAACACACACATGCACACACAGAGGCACATTATGCATATCAACATTCTTGTTGGCCAATGGCCAGACAAAGCACTACCAGTGGGCAACAATTTGAACCTTTGGGCTCTAGGACGGCTGCGAAAGGTCCTACCCAACCCCCTGATTCTAGCTTTTCATAGGTAACTCTCCCAGAAACTAGGGAGATTAGATGGGTGTAGTGCCTGAGGATTAGGATCATAATATCCTATAGACAGACGCAAAGAAAGAAAGAAACAGAAGAAGATATTGTTATGTCACCTGGGCAAGAATAGTAGTAGATTCTCCAGCATATATAGTGCAAGATCTTTCCAACTAGCTGCCTTTAACTTTGAAATCACATACAGCTTCCTTCGTGTTAGCAGCTAAGAATACATCAAGCGAAGACTTGAATTGGATGATTGATGACTGCTTGGCACTGAACAGTAGATCCTTGGAGTCTGAGCTATCTCCCCTGAATACTTTCCACCTCTTATGTAATTTAATATTCTTTTAATATTCAAAGCTCTTGTAGGTTTTTGAGGCGTTGGGCTTAATGAAATTTCCATATATTTATCCTGACCCAGAGAGCCGTAGATTGCGTGCTGCTCTTGCTGAGGATTCTGGTCTTGAGTCTGAATATATTCTTGTAGGATGCGGTGCTGATGAGCTGTAGTAAATTTGCAAGGTTATTACAATCCAATCAAGGTTGAACAATAGATACAATCAAATAATAGCATCATACTGATTCTCTCTCCATCCATGAGTCTTTCTTAAAATATTTTGGGTGATATAACATTTGTGTACAGAGAGAAAATGGAATAAGGATGTGATATTTTGGGTTTACTCTGCAGGAAAGAGTTCAAATGCAAATACCATGGTAAACTGTGTGAATATAAACCTGTTCAAATGCAAATACCATGCAAGTACCTGTTCCTGCAGCGGGAGTCAGCGTCGCAGTCGTTGTGAGTTGTCACAATCAGATTCGTGTTTGCCTAGAGTGGGAGAGTGACTAAGTCAACCCCTTGCCTAATTTAGATATAAGGTTTCCTTTTTTCTTCTTTTACTATATCTTTTGGTTAAAAACATGGGTTGAGAACTCGATTTAGTCGTGTGTCATGAAGGCGACGCCTCATGCCTAGGCGAGTAAGGTGAGCCTCCATACCGCCATTCCTTATCTGTTGTCCTTAACTACCCCACCTCCAGTCATGCGCTGACCCCTCACCTCGCCTCAGGCCATTGAGGCACACACTTTTAATAAATATATGATATATGATACACACCACAGCAAAATGGAGTTGCAAAACAGAAGAATAGGACACTCATTGAAGCAAGAAGAACCATGTTCAATGGTCCAAACATACCAAAATAATTATGGAAAAAAGTCAATACTGCTTGTTATAATCTCAACAGGCTAGCATCACAAAAGATCCAACAAGGAACAACGGGGGAGGGTGGGATGTGATTTTTATTCTGATGCCCTTAGTTAAGTACCAAGAAACTAAATGAAGTGTTCTGAACCAATGCATAACGCATATCTGGTGCATACTAAAACACGCACATGCACACATAGAGGCACATTATGCATATCAACATTCTTGTTGGCCAATGGCCAGACAAAGCACAGTGGGCAACAATCTGAACCTTTGGGCTCTAGGACGGCTGCGAAAGGTCCTACCCAACCCCCTGATTCTAGCTTTGGCCAGATTCAATAATCATATTATCCCATACCTGAAATTTAATAAAGAAAACCAATGTGATTAAAAACATGACAGTAAAATCAAATAAAATAAGGAGCTGCACCCAAAAAGAAATGAAATTTGCTATGGATACTTTCACCGCTAAAGACCGATCTAATCCACAAATCCTTTCTAAGTTGCCTCTCTTTTACATAGGTAATTCTAAGTAACAAACAAATATTTAACCTACTGCGTTTGCAATCGGCCAACAAATCTTAACCCTTTTAAATATCTAAAACCAAGAATTTGAAGTGCAGAAAATGAAAGAAAAATTGACACTTCAGCACCTACATGGTGCAAATTAGTCTTCCTCCGGAACAAGCGGACTTGTATCGTATTCCCACCTTCATCGCCTATGAAACCAACATGTAGAGGCTGCCAAAGAAAGAAAACTTGTGAAGACTGAATATCATTTGCTGTTTTAATTTTCAGTGAGAAAATTTCAATGTATATTGGAGTTGGCACTAGGGAAATAAGAGACCAACAGAACTGTTAATGCGTTAATGGCCAAACAAAAATCAACCATCGACTAACTTGTTGGACAAACTCTCATCATTTTCTTCATACCCTTACAAAGAATGCCCATGAATGTACAAATATAGCCCAATGAGACGGCGACCCATGCTAGGATGTTCCCATAAATGTATATACATTTACAGTTACATATTTAGCCTAAGTATGAAGATTTATAGTTTCTCATCATTTAAAGCTCTTAGGTGTGAGTAGGAAGAACTAACATGATGGACATCACCAACAAAATGTGCTAAAAACATGAGTGCTTCAGTCAAGTTGTTTGAAATAAGGAGATAGTTGAGCTTCTCATATTTAGTTAATATAAAACAATTTAACAGTTGTTGCTTACATTTAATCTCTGAACCTGAGTCATGATAACTCAAAAATACTTGACGGTTGTTGCTTACATTTAATCACTAAATCTGAGTCAGGATAACCCGACACAAGTTGCATTGTGTAATTGTAAATTGCTCTGTAACACACCTATCCTTACGTCCAACGAGTCATGGCGCCTCCTATCGAGAAAAAAAGTATTATCTTCGGGGAGAAACTAATCGAACGTGTTATTATCTTGGTCCCCAACACCAAAAGGCTTATAGAATCTTCAACAAAAGATCACATAAAATATATGAAAACATTCATGTTCCATTACTGAAACTAGCGCTGAGCCTAGTAGGGTACTTAGCTTTGATGATCAACATGTACATATTCAAGAAACACAATGACTGTACATATCCAACTTTCTCGTTTCAGCATTTGAGGAATAGGGTGATGTTTTTATCTTCTTTATGAACTTCAGCTTTTGGTGCCTTTGTGTAATTGCTAATGAATTTTGTTCGAATCGGCAAGCGCCGGTTCATCAATACTTGCTAGCTTTTGTTTTCATGTTGGTTTTCTTCTTGTGTCTTGTTTTTCCACTTCCTTTTGTAAGGTAGATTTCTTGCCCTCCATTCAATTTATATTCTCTTCTTTATCAGTAAAGATCATTTTTTTTATAAAATTACAATAATTAAGAACCTACAGATTTAACAACCCTATAATAATACTTCCCTAAAGAACAATCAAACTCTCAGCCATTTCTTCGGATGGATTGCAAACCTTCTACATTATCTTCATATTCTATGGCACCAAAATCAACACAGGGTCATCAGCTGATTTATTCATATCAAACTCCATCCCAGAGGATGTTTAATTGGCTCTCTTCCTATCACCGATATGAAAAACGGCATGAAGCTTTTGAGCATAACTAATCAAAAGTTAAGATGATTGGCACTAGAAGAATCTCTTCATACATTTCTAAGTAGAAGAATAAATGTGAAACAGAAACACAATTTACCAAACACAAAAATAACACACACACACACACACACACACATATATATATATATATATATATATATATATATATTCTGAACCTGAATCACACTGATGATGGATGAATATAAACTTCTTGAGAACTCCGCACTTTGTACATCCAGTGATCGAAGCCTTTTCACAACAACACGAAATAAAACTTGTCAGAAAATCACACCCACCAAAAACAGAAGCTCCTCCGAGATAAAAGTGAGTCCATGTCCCTGCTGCATTAAAGACATACAAAATTAGTCCAACAAGGAAAAGCTGCATCTCATTTCTACTTAATGTTTAGAATTTCATTAGCAGCTTCTAAATCATTCCATGTTGAGATCCAATGTCGGTAAAGAAGCTTAGAAATCAGTATCATATTATGATCAATACATGGACTTGGTTGCGTTGCATATTGGTAATTTGATGTCCTTATTTTTGCTTAAGAAATTTGTTCACCTTGTGTACTTATTAGATGAGTGCGAACAATGAAGATACTTCGCGTGCTAACGTGTTCATCAAAACACGAAGTAAAAAGGATGGTTGCATACCTCACGATGATACTAGAAGCCTAGTTGTAAGTAGTTTAATTAAAAAATTTCATTATTATATGGTTTCATTAATTTAATGTTCACGTATAAAAAATACTTTTGTTTTTGTTTTGTTTTTAGGAACGGATGAATGAAAAGTTAAACGAGGTACCCGAAGAGGAGCGAACGGAAGCTTATAGAGAGCAAGTTTTTGTTGAACTCATGGGGCCCGATGGACATGGGCGTGTGAGAACTTTTGGTTCTGGACCATCTCCTCGTCATATTTTGGGGGCTCGGTCATCTTTAACAACTACACCTTCTTCAGAGGTAATAGATAAGCTAGTGGAAGCTAAGGTAGCGCAAATAGCATCTCAGTACGAAAAGAAACAACAGGAGTTTGAAAAGACACAAATGGAGACACTTGAAAAGGTTGAACGTATGCAATGCTTAATGGAGGTACATGGGCTACTGCCATTGTCGCCACGTCCAGGCACAAATGGCGGCGGCTCTGGATCTAGTGTAGGTCAGGTATACCCTTATCATGTTCACCCTTTCATTGAGTCGTTAATTTTTTGTGGAATTCTTGCTTATTATATTATTTTTATTATAGGCTCGGATCAACCTTCCCAATTCTTCGATGGATGACGTGAGCTAGCAAATTCTAGGGATGACGTCGACTCTTTTGTTTTTGAACAGATGATGCTACAAATTCGCAGTTTTTCGTTTGAATATGTGCTAATGCTTTTGATTTGGATATGTACGTTGATATATGTACTTTATGGGTTTGTGTTTCTTAATTAACTAGTATAACTTTGTGTAGGTATTCGTGTTTTTTCTTTTGAATATGTGCTAATGCTTTTGATTTGGATATGTTGATATATGTTTATGGGTTTGTGTTTCTTAATTAACTAGTATAACTTTGTGTAGGTATTTTCAAGAATTGCAATTGTTCCCATTTTAATAATGTATGGTGGATTGATTATTTCAACACACCAAATGGTGGGCTAGTTTAGTATTTTTCTTAAAGTACAATCGTGCCAAATGTAATTGGGAGGGCAAGAAAACCGTCCTAAATGTAATAGCGAGGGCAAGAAAACCGTCCCAAATGTAATTGAGACAATAGGAAAAACCGTCCCAAATGTATTTGGGAGGGCAAAAACCCGTCCCAAAAAATATTTGGGATGACAAAAAATCCGTCCCAAAAACCGTCCCAAATGTATTTGGCAGGGCAACAAAACCGTCCCCAAAAAGCGTCCCAAATGCATTTGGGAGTGCAAAAAATCCGTCCCAAAAACCGTCACAAATGTAATTGGGACGACAGGGAAAAACCGTCCTAAATGTAATTGTGACGGCTGAAAAAACCGTCCCAAATACTTTTTTGGGACGGCATTTTTAAAACCGTCGCAAATACCCATCAGTCGGGACAGCCATGAAAACCCGTCGCCTTTTCCGTGACAAATACTTTTTGGGACGGTTTTTGGCCGTGACAAATGTTTTTGGCACCCTTGTATTTGAGAGGGAGCGAAAACCGTCCCAATGCCGTCCCAAATACCTTTTGTGACGGTTTTGGAAGTATTTGGGACGGTTTTTGGCCGTCCCAAATACTCATATTTCTTGTAGTGTAAACATCCATTAATCTAAGAGGTGAGAGGTAACTTGTATCGAATCTATGCTTTAATCTATTTTTATTCATTCAATTCTTGTTGATTATGGTGTTTATCAACCCCTTTATTATTTTGCTTTGAACAAATGAATGTAATCGCAAGTAATAAAGGCCTAGAGGTGCGGATAACTGCATGACCAATATGCATATGTCGTACACTGGCTCACAATCATGATAAATTGAACCTATCGATGCACGAGAGTGATAAGTTAGGGTCAGGTTCCATATATGACCTAAGTGACAATTAGGATCCATATGTTCTTGTGCCTAGGATATAGAATGGACGAATTATTTGGAGATGGAGACTGAACGGTAATTCGACAGGCTATATCTATCTTTTGTGAACGAACCCAAGAAATTGAATGATACTTTATTTAAATAAGCTATAGAAGAGATACAAGTGAAACTCTAATCCTAGATTTCCCTCCATCATCAGATCTTTCGTACTGTAATTGCTGCTAATTTAGGTAAATTAACTATTTTAGTATAATAATTAGTTTAGATAAAATCAATATAAAAACCCCCCTTAGTTTAATAATTTTGCTACCGATATTCTTGCTATTTGTGATCTTTTTGTCTCTGTGGTTCGACCCTTGCTTCCCAAGCTATTCTACAATAGTCTTGTCCACTTGCAAGGAATAAATTTAAAATAAGACACGATCATTTACCAAATGAAATGATAATATATATTACGCATTTGAATGTAAAACAAGCAAGTCAGGATGGTTGAATGGTGTAAGGGGTCATCCTCAAGTTCTTATCCTCTTGAGAGGTTATGTGTTTGAATCTCAATTCTAACATTTTGAACCCTCATTTTAGCCAAAAGCTTCCAGCCCGCGGGCCAGCTCTAGAACCCGCCAATCCAACCCAGTTTGCCCGCGATCCTATTGGGTCAACCCATTTATTAAACGGGCTGGGTTTTCCCAACCCTAACCCTTTCATGTTTTCGGTTAATAGGGTCGACCCTACGGTTTTCGGCCTTTTTAACATCTCTACAATTCAGCGACCAGACCAACGACATTCTCCCGAGTCTCGGGCATTTGAAAATTATCTTTGTGCCATGAAGGCACCCGGGACCCAGACACCTCGACCGGATCGCTCTTCTCCGTCCGCGACCTGGTCCTTATGTCGATAGGGAGTTCGGTGGTAGGCCGTTTGGTTGAAGTTACTTCAAGGGTGGTTACAGGCTTTACGGAGACGGGTGCAGTCGGCACGGCGGTGGCAGGAGCAGTTAGGGGTGGCAATTTGAGGCACGGCACGATTGACCGACACGAACACGGCACGAATTTATAGGGTTTGGGCTGGGGCTTATCGGGTTCGGGCCGTTATAGGGCCAACACGATAAGGCACGATAAAAAATGGGTTGTTATCGGGCTGGCCTGATAAGCACGGTAAGGCACGATAAGACACGATAACTAAAATATATATGTTTTAAAAATATATTTTTAAAAATTTACTAGGGGTTATTAACTTCTTTCGAACTATTTTCATGATTATTTCATGATTTTATCATTTGAAAATTTATGACTTTTAAACTACTTGACTATTTATATTGATAAATTTTCAAAATATGTATTAAAAAATCAAAATTATATATTTTATAATGTTTATTGGTCTTAACGGGCTTAACGGGCCTGACTAAATAAATCGTGTTTTTTTGCTTATCGTGCTTATCGTGCCTATCGTGCCGTGCCGTATTTTTCGTGTTTTTATCGTGTCGTGTTCGGGTTTTAATATTAGGCACGATAAGCTTATCGTGCCGTGTTCGTGTTCGTGCTTATCGTGTCGTGCTGTTATCGTGCCGGCCCGATAACAGCCCAGCACGACCGATTTGCCACCCCTAGGAGCAGTAGGGGCAGGAGCAATAGTGAGGGGAGGAGTGGCAGGCCGGCTTGGCTCAACATGCCCACGGCTTGCCCCACGTCTCGTGTTCGCTGCAAGAGTGGTTGGAAGGCGAGCTGGCTCTTGCCTGGATAGTTGGGTGTTCCTCCTCGTAGAGCCTTTCCTCATAGCTTGCAAAAATTTGTTACTGTTGTCAAGCTGCTTCATATCTACAAAACAATTCATAAGGGAAATAATCAAGAAGGATTTAAGCAGAGGAAAGCAAAATACAAGCAATGAATGTTAATATGCAGACCATTCAAGGAGAAGGTAGGGGTACAATTGGTTCCAGCTCGTTCACAATCGAGGCACTCGCTATGGAATCTCACTCCGTGACAGTTGCCCCATTATAGGTGAGGCTCCTCAACATCAATGGTGACCCTGGGTTCTACTCCATCCACAGGCCAACTCAGTACGCCGGCCAAACAAAGTAGGGAGGGATCAGATGTAAGGGCTACCCAATCTAGTACCCAGTCTTGCCCGCCTCTGCCCTCTTTTACACCGAGTAGAGTCCTGAACGCTTTGGCTATCCGGGGTTTTCCTGCTCGAAAGGCATTCTTATCGTATTTGGGAATCCACATGTCTTCCAAATATGGTGTGAAGGGCCATCTTACTATGGATTGAACGAGTAGGGTCTTCTCGTCCCAGGCATCGACTTTGTTGGGGCCGTCGGTCAAGAGCTTGAAATAGTTGGGGTTGGAGCGGCCGGTGATGCGGTTGTTCTTTTTGTCCAGGGAGAACAAGAACAGTTATCTAAATAGGGTCATATTGGGTTCAAACCCGAGCAACCTACAAGCTATGGTATATGCGACCAGAAACCTCACGGTGGTAAGGGTCAAGTCGCAGAGGGCATTGTTTAGAAGCAGGAATTCAACGATAAAAAAGCCCAGGGGAAGTCTCAGGCCGACGAGAAAGAAATCAAAGTAGAAAACCATACGGTCTCCTTGAAAGTTATGCCCGTCTTTTTCGATGTCCAGATCGAAGGCGTTTACTCGATAGTTTTTTGGATCTATGCCCAGGGAGTAAAACCAAGCAAACACATCTTCTTCGCAAGATAAATCATCCCATTTCATCGGGGCCGGCACGTCAGTTACGGGTTGTTTGCCTTTACAGCTACCAGTTCTCTTCTTTTTTTCCCAAAAAGCGCTCGTGCTCGAGGACTCAGACCCAGAGCCTCTGTCCTCCTCGAGGGACGACTGCTCATTTTCAACGGTTATGTTTTCTCTCACTAGAGGCCACAGGAAATTCCTCCCTGCAAGTGTCAAGCATTCCAAGAACTATTAGGGCCTCATCTAGCACGGTTTCCTTAGAGCTATTAGATTCAACTTCGAGACTCTCTTTACTCTCAGATGAAGCTCCGTGGTCGTAGCTACGTCCTTCGATTTCTGAGCTATTCTCATCGCTGGAAGACATCCTACAGGAATCAAGGAATATATATTAATTCCTGCTCGTGAAAATAAGCAAGAGCAGAAAAGCAAAACCCTCAGTTAGGGTTCGTTTCAAAACCAGTGAGCAGGGCACCAGTTAGTTATTCCATCTATTCCTACCTATGTGTGTGAGTCGGGGCAAGATTCAGGAAGGGTGATGAGGACAAATTCGAAAAATTGTGAAAGGGAATAATGGAATTCCTAGGGGACGCCGTCCCTACTTAACCTTGCTAGGGTTCTAGCATAAATGAAATGAAAATGAAAACGAAGATGCGGTTATGGATAGAAGATTGCATGTTGTTGTTGTAGTGCTTTGACTTCAAGTAAATTTGGAATCTGGTTCACCGTAGTATTTCGGCATGCAGCGCTTGAATCAGAGAAGTAGCAGATGAGAGAAAAGCTTTTTGAATACAGAGGGTATGTAAAGAGGATTAAGGAAGAGGTTCGTTGTATTTAGAATCAAAGGGCAAAAAAGAAAGAAAATAATTCTGGTGGTAACTTCTTAGGCATGTGGCATGGGAACCGAGGCGTCGCATTTAATGACTCATCGGGAAACGTGCACACATGCAGCTATGAGCCCCAAGCGACGACAAGACATCCCATCAATGCATTCCTGGCATCCTCTTGCTCATCCCACTATCAAACATGCTTGACCAATCTTTTGTAACCAAAGTGGACAAGTCTAAAAAGCGATCAAGCTGTCAGAAGGAGTCAAGATATTATGTTCCTCGCTCCGAGCACGGGTGCTCACCAGACAAGAAGCAGGGGGCCACTGAACTGCACAGTACGCCTACCCTGTGGTCACGAGTAAATCATGTGCAATCCTCAAGGTCCAAGCTCAAAGTCATGAGCGAGCAGAGACAAATCATTGGTCACCTTTGCGTTATAAGCGAACAACCATCTACTTGAAGCCTGGGGGCCAAGGGCGCAGCGAGCAAGAAGAGAGGTCATAGCGAGCATGCTCGCCTTGCCTAGTAAGATAGTAACAGTTGTGTTAAACGTCGGCAGTTATTGGCGGGAAACCTGCCCCCACGTTCCGGACGTGGTCATGAATGTGCTCGCTTTTCACGCTCCGACATTCAATGAGCAGTTTCCAACTCTATAGGCTAGCTATATAAACCCCTTGAAATGAAGAGGGAAGGTATGTTCACATAATCATAAGCTAAACTTTGTCAAATTGCTAACTCAATCGAGTGTTTGCTAATTATCACACCGAAGTGCATTTGTAGGGTAGCCTCCGCCCAGCCTGCCTTTTTTTGACAGTTTGGGCCTTTGAAAACACGGATTTGTATCTCTTCATTTTGGATACATCATATATATATATATATATATGAGAAAATTATAAAAATACAAAAGTGATGTCTCAATCAAAATTTGTTATTGAGGACAGTTGCATGGCCGGGTTAGCATAAAAAAAAATAAAAAGTCTCCATCAAACATAGAGAAAATCGATTTCAATTTGGCTTCTTTTAGCAAGTGCTTTCAAGCAATTAACTACTACTAGAGTATTGACATTTTGTACTATAAATTAGAATTAGTTAGGTTTGCGTTTGAATGTATTTGTGCCTACTTTTATTGATGGCTTGGCTTATTGTAATTTGTACATAGTTGTGCAGTTTGTAGTTTGTGCGCTATATAGACTATAGTATACAGGTCTTCTCTCTTTCTACTATCTTCCTTACTCTTACTTTATTTATTAGCCGCAGCAAAGATTGATTATCGGAGGTAGCTTTTTCTTTTTTCGAAATTACAATAATATGTGGTTTAACTGAGCCGTTCATCCATACAAATCCTAATTTTTCATCTCCTTTTATTTATTTTGTATCAATTTCGTAACAAATACTCCTACTAATGTGCTCTTGTCTTCCTTGACGTCATCTCCAACCCAAAACCTCAAATTTATTGTAGTTTTACCACCAAAATAGTGCAATTTCAGACTTCCAACCTATTTACACCAAATCTTACACCAAAAAGATGGTTGTCCACAAAATTCTAGTAAAATGGTTATTTGGTAGCGTTATTTGACATCTCCCCAATTACACTTTTACAATTCAAGAATTTAATATAACATTATTTTTTTCATATAATCCTTAATTTTACTAACTAAAAGCGTTCTAGTTCTAAATATTGTTAAATATTCCATATTTTTCGGATAAAGAGTCCGACATATTTTTTTGAGATATTTTACTTTAATCCACTTTCAAAAAACTATTGTTATCATCTCCAAAACATTTCAACAAGTATTATTGTTATTATAACTAACTTTAATGTTATGTATATATTCCTTAATAATTATATTTTTCAACCATAAATTTTTTTCTAACCGGAACAGAGTGGAGCACTGGAGTACACAATAAGAAAAAGAGCCAAACACATGCACGCTTTATCAGAAGAGTGACCCATATCACGAATAACACAAATGGTTAGCTTTGTTACTTCTTTATGGCAACAATTATGCTGTTATAGAATTAGAGCCGTTAAAACGGGCACGTAAGATGAATTTGTTCACAGGTTTAGAAAACTCGTTATAGGACGGGACGGGGTAGGTTTGCCCGCTATTCCGTTAAAATAATCTACAAATATATAAAGTTTAGGTAGTCTAAAAATAAATTTTTTTTGCCAAAATTTATATTCCTAAAATAATAACCTTATTTATAACAAACATTTAATGAATCGTATAATGAAATAATATAAATTCAAATACTTATAACTCATTAAAACTAGAACCTAGAAACTAGAACCACTGCATTCATTGTTATGTTATCCAAACACAACCTTTTATGCATACAACCATTAGTTTTTCATTGTTGTCAAATAAACTTCAAAAAAATCATAGATGACCTTGCGCATGAAATTTCACTGAAGTGAATCACAAATAATCATAATTAATTCTTACTAAATGACTAATCTGTAATACACACACACACACACACACACACACACACACACACACACACATATATATATATATATATATATATATATATATATATATATATATATATATATATATATATATATATATATATATATATATATATATATATATATATGTATATATGTATGTATATATGTATATATGTATTTATGTATGTATATATGTATATATGTATATATGTATGTATATATGTATATATATATATACCAATCTGTAATAATCACAAATAATCACAATATTGTTTGTGATTTCGTTGAAAGTATTTGTTTTAATAATTTTTAATTCGGTGAAGTAGACAAAATAAATCATATATATATGAATATTCTTTTGTCTATTTCATCGGATCAAAGTTCTTAAAAGAAATATTATGAACAAAATTACAAATACTCATTATTAATATTAAATATATGACTGACCAACAAAAATATATAGACTTGAAATTTTGTTGTCCATTTCATCATATTCGAAATTTTAAAAACATAAAAATTCATCTAAAACATGAATGCACATGATTAATTATAAATGGCTGACAGAACTAAAATATATATTGATTTGAAATAAATAAAATTTAACAAATACTTCAAGTAACAAGAACTATATAATGGTAAATAATAAAGCGAAACAAACAATATTGCGACATGATTTTTCCTCTAACAAATAGTAAATATTTCGGCAATGCAAAGTTACCTCTCTTTCAAAAAAAAAAAATTGAACAATTAATCATGAGCGAATTGATTTACTGTTGCGTTCAAAAAGTAGTCAAATTTACATCAAATTGTAGAGTGCCCAAATATTTTCACTTGGAAAGTTATATATATATATATATATATATCTGTGTGTGTGTGTGTGTGTGTGTTTAAAATTAGACACAGTGTATGTCATGTTTGACCCAATGGTCAAATGATTGAAAATAAATAAGTGTATTAGAGAAAAAAAATATTTTTGTTATATATTTATTTGTTATACACTAAAAGTTAGGTTTTAGATGCCCAAAAATATATTTTGAAAGCATTTTATTATTTATTTATGTACGTACATATATTTAATTTTAAAAGAAAGATAGTATATATATATATATATATATATACATTTATATTTGATTTGAAATCATGAGATTTTATTTTGTAGATAGAAAATAAAAGTAAAGGTGAGTTAAAAAATGTTTAATTTTTAAAAAATGTTAATTGTTTGTATGTTATAAAACTAACATACAAAAAAGCATTTTGGTGGAATAACAAAGCCAAGAGATTAAATTTATCTTTTTAATTGTTACTAGTGATACACCCGTGCGTTGTACGGTTTGTACACATATGTAATATCATATACTCAATTAAAGTTGAATAATATACAATTAAAAACTTTAATATGAACAAAATAAATAAATTATAACAAACAATAAATAAAAGAAAGAAAATTACATAAATTTGAAAAAGTTATTACAAATTTGGAATACTTCTTTATATACAACATTTGTCGTTGAATATGTACAATTATTACGACTATCACTAACATATAATAAAATTTGAAGTAAATAAAATAACTAATATGTTGATATAAATAAAAATAAATTAATAAATTAATGCTAACAAACTAGACAAATAATTGTAAACAAATATTATAAATTCAATATATATAAATTAGTTAAATAATTTTAACGCAAAGATTAAGATTATGGTATATATGTTACATAGCAATATTACCGAAGTTCCAACATTAATTCAACAAATGATTAATATTTATAGAACATTTGATTTCATTTAAAAATTCATAAGTATAAATATGTTTCAAAGAAACAGCATTTCCATGATTAAAAAAAAGATAAATTTTGGGACTGACTTATCCTTGATTATACTATTTCAACAATTAAAATACAAAAGATTTAGATGGGCCCGATATGTCTTTGACTCAATCCCTTTTACTTTGAAAGATATAAATTACACACCACAACGACAATTAGGGGTGAGCAAAAAAATTTGGGTGAAATTAGGTCAGCCCCTTTTTAAAAGTTTTCAAGACATTTTTTGGGAGAAAATACTACGACACCCTTAATGAACCGAACACGTGCGCAAAGAGTATCATTTCATGCATCGATTTTGCATCACAATTCACAAATGTGATGCACAAATCGAATCATATTTGTACATCGGGATTTTAATCATCATCGATTTTGCATCGCAATCCACAAAATAAAATCCAATTTAAGGATCGAGAATCTAATTTGTGCATCAGAACCCCAATTGAAACCAATTTATGGATCGCAAATCCACTTTGTGTATCGCGATTCAAATTGATGCATTGTGATTAACAAATTGATGCATCACAGTGTGTTGAGTAAGTGATCCTTAGCGCGTCTCTGACTCATTAATAGCATAGATATAAATATTAAATAGTCAAATATCAAATTGTTTGTTATATCTAATAAAAAAAGGAATTGAAGTTGAAATAACAGATTCTAAACAGAATCTCCAACACTAAAATGTTACGAATAACATATTATGCAACATAATTTTTATACAACTATTCAATAACAAAAGTTATTAAATCGAGATTCTTAGTGTGCCTTGGGAGAAGCCTTATAACAGAAAGTTGATATACATATCTTATAGTTAATTAATTATATCCAAGTACATATCAATATACATCTTTACTTTAAAAAACAATTTATAAAAATAGAAACTTAGATCTATCATATCTGAGAAAATTTTAAGCATGTGATTTTTTTTCCAATTTGTTTTTCAAAATGGATAAAAAAAATTTGATCCCAACTTTTTATGTTAGACATTTGTTTTATAAATTTAATTTTGACAAAAAAATGGAAAAATAAACATAAGTTATGCACTTTTTGACTTTGGATCTGATAAAAATTGAGAAAAACTTCCTAGATCTGTATATTTTGGTAAATATTTGTAAAATTAAAGTTCAAATTAACTTTGGCATATTACGAATTAAGTCGAATAAATATATATTTTTTGTAAACTAACTTTAATAGGTTAAAGTTTTTTGCAAATATTAGACATGAATTTTTAAACATGTAGGCTGGACAAATATACTAAGATTTTTATTTGTTAATTTAGGTTAATTTTTGTTGCATATATTAGACCTGGATTTTTAAATATGTAGGCTACACAAATATATTAAGAATTTTATTTTTTAGCTTCCGATTTGATTAAAATGGAATAGAAAAAATCTCATATATATTATTAATATATATATATATATTGATAGGTAAGTGTGGCCCCTAGTTTTGCCATCTCTCCCACCCCTTTGGTCAGATATATATTTATTTTCTTATAAATTTGTCAATTATTTGTTCAATCTAACCTTAGTTGATGTCCGGTCTATAGATTTTACATATAAATCGCTTGAATTTTTATAAGTATTCGACAGTTAAACACAAAATATTTGAATGACAATAGGAGTAGTGCATATGCTGATACTTTATATAATAATTATTTTTCTGGACTATTACCATTATCGGTGGCAAGTAAATGTTAAGAGTAAATTTATTGTAGATACTCGGTTACTAATTGGTCTTTTCTATTTACTAATTTATATGAAATTGTCCGTAAATTTCATAATATGTCATAATTATGTATGTTTATATTACTGTTGAATGGAGTAAATTATTTGAAATCTGGCTGTTATATAATTTATTGATAT
Organism: Codonopsis lanceolata; assembly: GCA_013146195.2. Taxonomy (NCBI): domain Eukaryota; kingdom Viridiplantae; phylum Streptophyta; class Magnoliopsida; order Asterales; family Campanulaceae; genus Codonopsis; species Codonopsis lanceolata. The sequence goes on from CM028379.1 coordinate 156,703,483, forward strand.
TATTAATATATAAACTTGTTATAAAATATAGAAAACATTTTTTTAGAATAATAAAAATACCTAAGCACCTCGAACAACAAATTGGTTCTAAAAATCTTTAAATTTTAGAACTATAAGAATCGAAAATTTATAAGAATGAAGAAGAATTAAACTTTTCATAAAACTACTCATATTACTCATAAATTAAGTTTCAAAACATCTAACCAAAATGATTTGTTTCAAAATATTTAGGCAAAACACACCTTTGGGCCACTGTACTTTTCAAAAAGTTGCAATTAGGCCATTGTGACGTCAATTTTTTCGGGTTGGCCACTGTACCAAACTTATCTTGCACATTAACCCATTTTTTGGATGGGCGTTAAGTTCATACGTTAATTTATGTTAAATGTCTATTTTACCCTCATCTTCTTTGAATCTTTTGTACCACCAATTAAAGTTTACATTAAACAAAAAGTAAAGATATAAATAAACAAAAAAAAAACCCGATTACTTGTTTTCTCCTTGGAGCCGCTTTGGCAGAGCTGACACGAGGTCTTTATTTACCAGAGCTGGAGATGGTTTCGGCGATGGAGCATAGATCGGAGCTGGGGTTGCTTCTTTGACTGGATATGAAGATGAAGAAGGATCCGGCCGGGGTTTGAAGTGGGAGAAGGTTGGGGGTGCAGAGAGAATTTGAGCATGAGAGAGAGAGTTCGTTTTTCTTCTTGGAGCCGCTTGGCGGAGCTGACACGGGGTCTTGATTTGCCAGAGCTGGAGATGGTTTCGGCGATAGAGCATAGATCGGAGCTGGGGTTGCTTCTTTGACTGGATATGAAGATGACGAAATACCAAAAGAGTTGACTGCTGAGTACTCATCAAGATTCTCGTTTTAGTCATTTCTAATCCGTAGCCTCGTTGGATTCAGACTATTTTTGGTTGTCCCAAAGGTTATCTTGATCAATGTCATCTTCGATTGGTGCTTCCGCGCGTGTATTCGCAGCTACAATTGCGAAATTTCCCACAGGATTCTGGACTATAATCAGCAAGGGGATTCTCAATTGTCTTGGGAGAGAGTTTCCCTCTCTGGGGCATTACGCCCTTTTTTCATGACGCTCTCTGGCAAAAAACTTTTCTATTTATAATCTGCCTAATTACGCATCGAAATGGAGCTAGGTAGCTATCAAAGTTTTCCATCCATATCTGGGTGGATCCGGCCGGGGTTTGAAGTGGGAGAAGGTTGGGGGTGCAGACTGCAGAGAGAATTTAAGCATGAGAGAGAGAGTTCGCATTACTTGTTTTTTTAAGTGGAATTGAATCCACTGCTCCCAGAATCTCACGCGAGTTCCAAACAATAGTAGCCAATGTAAACGACGCGAGGCAGAACGCTATCACCTCAAAATCAATTCACTTAGGTCCCTGCTATTAATTAATTCCATTAACCCATGTTCTCGGTGTAGTCGTGATGAGATTTCGAAGCCCTTGGATGATTGAGTTATTTGACGAAGATTGATGGATCGGGAGAGGACGAAGAGCAGCAGGGGCGTTTTGTCGTGGATGGGGACGGGAGAAGGAGAAGCATATTAATTATGAGTGGAGAGGACTGGAGATGATGAAGAAGTCGTACCAAATCTGGGATTTTTTTTCCTTAATTGATAGCAGAGGGTGATGATGAAGAAGCCGAGGGCAAAATAGGTATTTAACATAACTTAAAGGTTAAACTTAACCTCCATCCAAAAATAGGGTTAACATGCAAGATAAGTCTGGTACAGTGGCCGCACCGAAAATTTTGACGTTTCAGTGGCCTAATTGCAACTTTTTGAAAAGTACAGTGGCCCAAAGGTATGTTTTGCCAAATATTTATTGCATTTAGTTTATGCACTTCACACGGTTGCAAATAACTATGGTTGACAATCATTTTATATACTCCTTGGAGAAACATTAATTTAATGCATGTGTTCTTATACTAATTTGTTTTTGTCTATTAACAAATTTATCTGACATCCATCTTTTATATTTCTTATTACATCGATGAATAACTTTTAAATAAAGTTAGTTAAAAATATTAAAGATTTCATGAGGTAATGATAATATTCTATGTTGAACAATACATTATTTAATAAGCCTGTTAATGTAATTCGTTTTTTACTAAACGAAAAAAATATTATCATTATTTTGGACGTTTACCAAAAATATTTCTTTAGTAAACCATTAACTAATTCATTAGTGATGGGAAGTAACTATGTTACTTTGATTTATGGTTTATACTGATTTGAATAATACTGCATTGTAATTATTTGTCAAGACTATTATTAATAATGGTGACTAATAATTTATATTGAATCGATTGTTTCATCATTTAATCTTATTTTTGGGAGTTTATATTATTGTGGTGAAGATTTAGAAGTCAATATGCCAATTACAAATGTAAAAGTATATATAATTAAAAAACGAAATGTGAAATCGGATATAGAATAAATTATTCAATATTTGATATTATTTTAATATTGTATTTTTTTGTCATTTCGTAAATCATATTGAACTATATTAAATGTTATACAATTTGTTTACATTAAATGCACTAAAGATATTTGCAAAGTCATTTGAATCTGAAGAGTTGTTGTCAATTTCATTAATTGATTTTTATTTCAATTTCCAAAAAAAATATGACAAATATAAAAATTACAAATGTTTCTAAATTTGGAAAGTCACTTTTGACGGGATATTTCCACTATTTACTCCTTTCCTTTTATATATGTATAGATTGATTATTGAAATGAGCCATAAACGAGCTTAAATCCGTACAAATAGAATTATTTGAGTCAATCTTCAATCGCTCATCATCAATTGAATTTGTTTAGAGTAAGTTTTGTCATTCAATTAATATGTGTCGAGTTATGAACACGTCAAACACATTTATATTTTTAGTCTTTTAAAGGTTTGAATAGAATAGGGTGAAAATTGAGTCGATCTCTTTTGACAGATATTCAACCGCTGTCCACTATGTTTTTTTAACCATAAAAAAATATTTTTGATGCGAAAAGATAGGTATACCTTTAATGAATCGGACACGCTTGCGATAAGTATCAGTTCATGCATTGTCATGCATGATTCAAAATTGTGTAATTGTCATTCTCATTAATTTCATAGCAGTGCATCGCGATTTTAAATTGATGCCTCGCGTTCAAACTGGTTCATTTCCAATTTATAGCGATGCATTGTGATTCTAAATTGATGCATCACGAATCCAAATCGATGTATCGCTACTGAAATTCGATACACCGTTATACACATTTTTGTATTTTCATTTTAATTATTTATTTAATCTTCATAAACTGCATTTTATTATTGTTAATCAAATGACACATATATTTCTTTATTTTCATAATAATTTTTAAACAAATAAATCAAATGATATTTGGTTATTCATTGAAATAATCTCTTCTTCTTTTAGTTTTATTTTTCGTCTTCTTTTTGCTTGATTATAATTTAATTGAAAAAAAATACATATATATGCATTAACGCATAGGTATAAAACTAGTAGTCCCTAAAAATCTTGGCCCAGCCCGATCTGCGTTGGGCCACGGATAAGACGGACATGCCCGCCAAAATGATTTTTTTTAGAACAAATTACAAGCCGGTACATCTTTTAAAACATGTTTTCAAATCAATCTAGCCATTTTTTAAACATATCTTTTAGGTACAAAGCAGGTACATCACTGCCCCCTTTGTGTCGTACAAAGTCGTCCTCTCTCCTTCTATGTAATTACATATATTTTCATTTCTTCTTTTTCCAGATCTACCAAAGTGCGATGCTGGGAGACGAAAGCAGCAGACACGAGGGGGGTCGGAGACTGACTGGACTGGCCGGAGAAGATGAGGGAGGGAAAGATGGATGGCGGCCATGGGGGCTTTGATGGTTGAAGATCGTGGTTGGTCAAAGGCAGCGGGGGATAGAGATTGAGGGAACAGACCGGGCAAGAATGGTGGGCGACAGAGAGAGTGGAGATGGCGGGATTGGTGATAGGGAAGGGAGGTCGCTGGACTGAGGATTTGGAGAAGAAAAGACGGCGGCTTTGCTCGCTGGGCCGTAGAAGAGGATGGCGACTGATTGGTTGGGTCTATTCCCTGTCACGATGAGTGAGATATGAGATAATGGATGTTACGGGTATGTCTTTTGGCTGCCCAACCTACTGTATTTTGCGCGAGGACGATGATGTTCACGACGAGGACGATGATGATGAAGAAGACAAGCTTTCGCAGAAGTACTACATCTCTCTCCCTCGCCCCCCCCCTCTCTCTCTCTGTGTATTTGTAATTTTGTATGTAACTATTGAAATTCTATTTACATTTCAAGCCACAGAAAGTCTCTTCTGTAGGGTCATCTCTCCATGGATGGTCGAAGCTATATTTTACGCTGCTGATGGCGTTCTTTTTGGTTAATTCTATGCTGCTTTAAGGATAGATTTACCTGTCTGTTGCGTAGGTTGTGGGATATATTGGTAGGATTTTCTAGGATACATTTTCTTTTTTCACAACATTCTTGGTTATGTTAATTTAAACACCTTGATTGAATATCGTGTTTCTTCACATTGCCAACCCAAACTAATCAATTGGACCATGGCTGAATTTGACTATTTCATTCAGGACCTAAAGAATAAACAAAAAGGGGTGTGTGTGAGTTTCAGCAGCAGAAGGTATGGTATGAAAAGTATGTAAGAGAAATGAGAAAGATTAAATCTTTATATTACTATTAACAGTCCATATGCCTAGCAATGGCATCAGCATTTTTTGATTTTTTTTGCATAAAAAAACTATGAAAACAGTCCTGATGCCAAGCCTTAACATCAGCATTTTTGAATTTTTTTTGGTCTTGCAAAAAACTGTGAAAACAGTCCTGATGTCAAGCCTTGGTATCAGCATTTTTTGAATTTTTTTGGCTTGAAAAAACTGTGAAAACAGTCCTGATGCCAAGCCTTGGCATCAGCATTTTTGAATTTTTTTGGTCTTACAAAAAATTGTGTTAACAGTCCTGATGTCAAGTCTGGGCATCAGCATTTTTTTATTTTTTTTGCTTGAAAAAACTGTGAAAACAGTCCTAATGCCAAGCCTTGGTATCAGCATTTTTTGAATTTTTTTTGGTTGAATGAACTGTGAAAACAGTCCTGATGCCAAGCCTTGGCATCAGGATTTTTTGAAACATTTTTGAATAAACAATCCTGATGTCAAGCCTTGGTATCAACCTGATGTCTGGTTTATCAACCTGATGCATGGATTCAGCATTTTTGAATTTTTTTAGTCTTCCTGGTGCCAAGTCTTGGCATCAGTATTTTTGATTTTTTTTTTTTGACTTGAATAAACTGTGAAACAGTCCTGATGCCAAGGCTTGGCATCAGCATTTTTTAATTTTTTTTGGTTTGAATGAACTATGAAACAGTCCTGATATCAAGCCTTAGCATCAGCATTTTTATTTTTATTTTTTTGGGCTTTGAATAAACTATGAAAACAATCATGAACTCATGATACCAAACCTTGGCATTAACATTTTTAAATTTTTTTGACTTGAATAAACTGTAAAAACAGTCCTGATGTCAAATCTTGATGACATCAGAATTTTTTGATTTTTTTAGGCCGGATGAAATGTATCTTCATTAATAGCATTTTGATCATTTAGCACACAATTTGTAGTTATATGATATACCCAAAAAATTGATGGTCCCAAATAAAAAAATGTTTCTAAAATTATACTCACTTGAAATTTACAAATTTTTTTAACCATTACACCATTTAATTTCATATCTCATTATTTATACCAGCGAATATTACAATCCAAAATCCATTGAATTCAAACAATGAGTCTCAACTCTTCAGTAGACAAGAATTTCAACATTTCCAAATACTTTGATCTCGTCATCTTCTCAGAAAATTTACATACTAATTAAACTTATAAAACAAATCCTACATAGACCTACTAGAGAAATGGAAAGCATTGATTCATCTTCACGCTTAGCTTGTTGCAAAAGAAATAATTTCCATAGGATAAACGGGAAATGGTGAACCGAGAAACTTGAACACCCTGACCACGAGCGACCAGTTTCCAAGCCCACAAGTTGAATTAACTCACTGAAAATGCTTCCTCGAGGCACCAGCAAGATGAGAGAGAGAGGCAGTGAATGTGAGCAGGCTGATGACGCGGTTGATGGGAGACGACCAACGATATATCGAGATAGCTAGAGTGAAAAGACGAAGGGTGAAGAAGGAAAGAGTGAGAGATTAGAGGTGATGGTGCACCGTGTGCGTGAGACAGACTCTGTGAGAGAGACAAATTAGAAGATAGGTGAGGCTGTGAAGGATTGAAGTAGTAGTGTGTGGGGCTGAGATTCTGCGAAGAAAATTAGGGATTTAGGGTGTAGGTCTTTAAGTCCCTTTAATATTATAGGAAAAATTACAAGCCGGTACAACTTTTAAAACATGTTTTCAAATAAATCCAGGTATTTTTTAGACATTTCTTTTAGATACAATTTTAGGGCAAATTTACGCATTTCTGACCCTTTTATTTCTTTGTATCGGGGAAAAAATCGGCCGTCTTCTCCCGCGCCCACCCCGGTTCATAGCTTCATTTCGTTTATGCCCTCAAGCCACGCTTCTCACGCCGTGTAGTTCGCTTTTCTTTTCTTGCTTCGACGCCTTCGACCTTTCACGCCCCAAAATTTTGAATTGACGATTTAGTAGAAATTCCAGAATTCAATTGAAAGGTATGTCCCTTTAAAAATTCTTTTCATTCTCAATTATATGCCTTAGGTTTCTTGATGCCGGGCTTGGCATTATAGTTTACGGATTGATTTTGTTTCGTGATCGAGTTTACTTCGATTGATTTTGGTCCTCGAAAATACTTTGTTAAATGCATCTCGATGCCGGGCTTGGCATCGTAGTTTCGATTAATTTGGTCCTAGTATCTTGCATAATACCGGCCATCATCCCGATGCCGTGTTTGGCATCGAAGTTTGTTTATTGATTTTGGTCGTCCAAAATACTTCCAAATGCATCCCGATGCCGTGTCTTGGCATCGACTTTCTACATTAAAGTTGGTAACGCATATTGCTATCAATGAATCCTCGATGCCATGTCTTGGCATCGAAGTTTCAGATTGATTTGTTCCCCGCAGTAATGGCTTGCGATTGAGATTGAGGCTTTAAGACTATAAATATATTATTGGGGAACATTTTCCTAAGTGATAGATTTATTTTGAATTGTGCAAAGTGTGTATATCTTCACTTTCACCTTTCTCCTTGATCATAAATGATTTTGTTTCCTTATGTAACAGTTGAGCAAGCAAGAGGATCTTATTGTTAATGGAGTCCAAAGGTGTTATGATTTTGCTGAAATTTAGGGAGAGACAATTGTGAAAAGGGTACATGATGGTTTTGAGTTTTCGATTTGTCGTTATCAATTACAAGCAAATATTCTGTTAATGTTGAAACTTTGAGATTGAGATATTCTCTTGGACCTCATCAAAATTGTATTTTATCAAATGATGAAGATTTTTTGAATATGTTGGTGCTTTGGGTAAAATTCTAAGCATTTATGTTATTTCGAGATGTTATTGATGTTTTGGGTGCAATTGTTGATGGTGTAGAGAATGATTTGGGGTCAAAGGTTGATTTTGGTCCTTCTAGGATTAGTTTGGATGCTTCTTCTTCTTATAAGTCAAAGGGTGATTTTGGTCCTTCTAGGAGTAGTTTGGATGCTTCTTCTTCTCATAATGGTAAATCTGTTGATGTTGGTTTTGCTGAAATTGATAATGAAAGTTATCCTCGCTTATGATTTTTTTCCTGTTACATCTTCCGTAATTTGTTATCGCTTGGTTGGGAAGAGATTATCACCGGATCCGACAAATATTTAAAGGTGGCATTAGAGAGTTTCGCATCGAACTTATGAAATATTCTATGAAACTTGGATTTGAATATGTTTTTGCTAGGAATGAGAGTAAGAGGGCTACTCGTTGTTTGTGGTAATAAATTCATTGATAAATGTGATTGGTTCATCAAGTGTGTCTTTGTTTCTAGTGTTGATAATTCTATAATTATAAAGAAGTGCAATCTTACACACGCTTGCAAAGTTTCTTTTATTGATGGAGTTAAGAAATCAAAAGGATGGGTTATAATGTAATTGCAGATTTTATTTGTGATAATGTTCGAGTCACCAAATTATTCTCGCGAAGGATGTAATTGAGTATGTTAGATCCATTATGGGGTTGAGATATCATATATGACACATGGAGAAGTGTTGAGGTTGCTCGTAATAAGGTATTTGGTAGTTATGATGAATCGCTTGATGAGTTGCAGTGGTATGTTGAAGCTTTGAAGAAGAGTAATCCCGCTTTGGCATTTATTGAATCGATTCCATTTCAAAATGTTTCACCGTTATTCATATGTTTTCGTGCATGTTTGGATGGTTTTAATTATTGTCGGCCTATATTGTTTGTAGATCGGGACATTTATGAAATCTCGATGTAAGTCAACTCTTATCCGCCACGGCAAAGGATGGTAATCAAGGTAAGTTATCAGACGTGACACTTATATTGGTTTGTGTTTTCTATGTGTTTTGATGTGAAAGTTGTTGTTTTACTAATTTGAATATTTCATTTTTGTTTTTATATAGGACTATTTCCATTTGCTCTTGCCGTTGTAAGTTCGTAAAATTATGATAATTGGCATTGGTTTCTTTCAAAAGAAGAAGCGCTTAATGGTCGTGATGTGCTTATTGTATCGATCGAATGTTGGGTTGATGCAAGCGATTCCGCATGTTTTTGGTAGTTCTAAGCATTTTTTTGTTTGGTTCATCTTTGTCGTAATTTGAAAGATATGTGTGGTGGCAAGTTCTCTTCCTTTCGCAAGAATATTTGTTTAAAATTTAAAGAATGTGCTTATGCGCCTAGCTTGAGTTGTTTGAGAAGAAGCTTGAGGTATTTAAAGGAGTTGGTGGACGATTGCCTTAGATTTTTGGTTGACCTTTTCAATTGGGCCATTGCACATTGTTCCGATAATCGTTATTCGAACTTACATCAAATGCCGCAGTCATTCAACATTGGATTATTGATGCTCGAGGACTTCCTATCACTTGTATGGTGGATCGTATAAGAAAAAAACTTATGGTATGGTTTGTCGAAAGACCGAATAATGGTTTGAAATGGAACAAGCTTTGTGCTAAGATGGAAAAGTGGATAGAGAATTTGAAATTTGGTATGTCATGGCAAGTTATGAAAGCTACTAACTCTATTTATGAAGTTGTATCTAATCCTATCGCGGCGAAGTTGATTTGGATTGTCGAACATGTTCTTGCTATCAATGGCGCATTCAAGGCTTCCCATGCCGTCATGTCGTTGTTGTTATTGTCGAGCACGTAGAGCGCTTGAAGACATAATTGATAAATACTTTTAAATAGTTATTATGTCAAGTGCTACGAGGGAAGCCTTATTCCAATTCCAACAACTTATAAGTATGAGATTCAAAAATCATCGAAGCTTCAATAATCTTACCCCCAAGAATGAAGAAATTGCCCGGACGCCTAAGAAGAAGCCAATTGCATCCAAGGGTGAAATTCAGAGTAGTACAAGGAAACATAAATGTAGTAGATGTAATAAATGTTGTAATCACAATTTAGGACATGTAGAGATTCAGGTAATGTTGATTATATTTTAGTTGACGAACCAAGAATTTATGAGTTTGATTATTGGAATTGATGAACGTAAATTGATTTTGTTTGTGGTCCTCGAAAAACTTTTGAATCTTTGTTATCAATTTTTTGAAATTGTCAAATGGAACCCGATGCCGGGTTGGCATCGAGCTTCTCGATTGATTTGGGTCCCGCAAAATCCATTCAATGGAACCCGATGCCGGGTTGGCATCGAGCTTCCGGATTGATTTGGGTCCCGCAAAATCCATTCAATGGAACCCGATGCCGCTGCTTGGCATCGTAGCTTCTCGATTGATTTAAATCCATTCATGGAACCCGATGCCGTTGCTTGGCATCGAGCCTGATTGATTTGGGTCCCTGCAAAATCCATTCAATGGAACCCGATGCCGTGCTTGGCATCGAGCCGGATTGATTTGGGTCCCGCAAAAATTCCTGGAACCCGATGCCGTGGGTTGGCATCAGCTTCGGATTGATTTTGGTCCCGCAAAATCAAGTCAATGCAACCTCGATGCCGTGCTTGGCATCAGAAGCTTCGATTGATTTTGGTCCTCCAACATCAATTCAAGCCTCCAACCCGATGCTGCTTGGCATCGAGGTTCTCGATTGATTTTGGTTCTCCAACACGTCAATGCAACCCGATGCCGCTGCTTGGCATCGAGGTTCTCGATTGATTTTGGTCCTGCCACAAAATCCATTGAATGCAACCCGATGCCGCTGCTGGCACAGGTTCTCGCTGATTACCTGGTCCTACAAAATCCACGTAACCCGATGCCGCCACGCAACGAGGTTCCGATTAATTTTGGTATCCGATATTGCTGTCACCATTCCCGATGCCGCGGATTGGCATCGACTTTTCTGATTGATTTTGGTCCTCCAAAATCATGTCAAATGTATCCCCGATGGTATTATGTAACAAATTGCACATGGCCATTGATCCGCTTACAAAAGACCATCAATATTTGTAA